>OZ038510.1:76455825-76488325 GCA_964036315.1 Acanthosepion esculentum
TATGCCATGATACGCTTCTGTACCGTCGCAAATATGTTTAAATATTTTAAGAAAAGTTACTCCTTTGAGTTAATTGGTAAATTGAATAAAATTTCGCAGATTAGATCGAAAATTGAAATACTAAAGGTGAAGACGACTTTTTTACATTCTTGTCTTCAGCACCAGGTTTGCCCGCCTTTTATTTCCTTTCGGATTAGGCGGGCAAAGTTGGTGTCTGGTTGGGGTATAGAAAGAGCCTTTATTAAGGACTTTCTGTTACAATTTTCTAACCAGCAGTTGGCCCTACTAAGAAGATATAATCTGTTATGGCGTGAGGCATGCAAGTACTTATCATATTTTGATAGGATCCGCTTTGCCCGTTATGTAGGTTTGATATCTGCGCGCTGCCGTGCTAAGACAGATAGCATTTTTCAGAAAAAGCTACAACATCTGATCTTCAAGAGATTTGGCTGTAAGGTTGAACCAAATGCTACAAAAAATGTAGTTAATTTGTCGTCTTATTCTCCTTCCGAGATTGAGCTTGCCGTCTTGGCCCATGGCCTAGACTTTAAGATCCCTTTTACTTCTATTAACAGGGAAAATATTTTCTCTGAATTCGAAGTATATTACGCGCAGCTCTCGAAGTTAAAACCTGTGTCCGCTGATAAATCCAGTGACTTTCGAGCTAAATTGAATGATTTGGCTCATTCTTATGCTAGTTCTCCTATTTCTTTTTCTGAATCGAAATGGAGAAGCGAACACCATAGGGTTATCAAAACCCTCAAGAACAACCAGTCGTTGGTTATTACGAAACCAGATAAAGGATCTGGTGTTGTCTTCATGGACCGCCATGATTACATTAGTAAAATGTTAAATATACTTAACGACCTTTCCAAGTTTCAACGTCTTGGTTCCGTTGACACTCATGACTCCACGCTGACTTCGGAAATTCGATTTCAGAAACGTCTTGTCAAATGGGTAAAAAGTGATGTTCTTCCTTCTGAAATGACGGAGCAATTGAGACCGTCTGGCTCTATTCGTCCCCGTCTGTATGGATTACTCAAGATTCATAAGGATGGTGTTCCGTTGAGACCCATATTATCGATGATTGGGTCTTCACAGCATAAAGTTGCAAAGTGGCTGGCTATAATGTTGGAACCAGTTTTGCAGCGTTATAGTACCTTCTGTATTAAAGATTCGTTTACTTTTTCCCAATTCATTCGGAATTGTGATACCACTGATGGATTTATGTGTTCGTTTGACATCTGCAGCCTCTTCACTTGTGTTCCTTTGCCGGAGATTATTAATATTTGCAGCGATATGTTATATCGCAGTAATTTAACTCCTCCGACTATACCTGAAGATTTTTTCGTTGAACTCATGAAATTTGCCACTATGTCTGTTGATTTCAGTTTCGACAATATCATGTATCGTCAGATTGACGGTGTGGCGATGGGTTCTCCTTTGGTCCTGTTTTGGCAAATATTTTTGTGGGTTTTTACGAGGAAAAGCTTCTGTCAGGTACTTCCCGACCCAAATTTTACTTTCGTTATGTTGATGACACCTTTTGTGTGTTCACCCATGAATCGGAAGTTGATCACTTTTTCTCCCTACTCAACGGTGTTCATCCTGCCCTTAAATTTACGGTAGATAGGGAGGCCAATGGTTCATTGCCTTTCCTAGATGTTTTGGTTTACAGAACTCCTTCCGTGTTTATTACTTCTGTTTATAGGAAGCCTACTTTTACAGGTCTTTATACCCGATGGGACTCTTTTTGTCCTAAACGACAAAAGATCAATTTGATTAGGACTTTGACCCATAGGGCGTTAAGGATCTGCTCGGATAACACCTTGAAAGATGAAATTAGTTGTCGAACTGGTATCTTTGTGAACAATGGTTATCCATTAGATGTTGTTCAATCGGTTATTCGGGATAAGACTGTCATGTTTAATAAAATTAAGCCTGCTACGGTTGGTAAATGCCCGGTCTATCTCCGTTTACCGTGGTTGGGTAGGATTAGTGAGTCCTTTGCCAAGCAGATTTCATGTAGTTCACGTGAATGTTATTTTGCAGCGAACGTCCGTGTTGTTTTTCAAACTAGGTTTGTCGTTTCATGTGTGTAAAGATGTTCTACCCCGCCACCATATTAATTCTGTTATTTATTATTTCAAATGTAGTTGTGGATGCGACTACATAGGTAGAACGACACAGCGTTTGGATGCTAGAATTAAACAACACGTACCTGCGAAAATATTAAATAAAAATTTTTCGTTGGGCGATTCCATTCGAAATACGTATGGGTCGTCGATTGCGGATAATTTCATAAATAATCCTACTTGTGCGTTGGATTTCAGTGTGACCTGGTTTTCTGTTTTGGCCAGAGCACACTCAGTATTCCATCTCAGGGTGTTGGAGACGCTGTACATCAGGTCCAGACGACCGTCTCTTTGCAAACAAAGGGACTGTTTGCTTGGGCTTGCTGTGCTGGGTCTCTAGCATCTTTGGTGGTATTACTTTGATTATATACACTTTTTTCTTTTTTATTTATCTCTTTCTTCCCTGCCCATTCATTCATGTCATCCATAACAGATATTTTCTTCATAATTTCTATTCCCCGTTAACAGTTCTGATGAGAGTGGACGAAACCGGTTGACTGGTGTTTTTATTTTAAATCTATCATGGCCTTTAATAAACAAATTGTTTTTTATGCCTTGATACGCTTCTGTACCGTTGCAATATATATATATATATATATATATATATATATATATATATATATATATATATATATATATATATATATATAGAATGGGTGGCTGATATCAAAAACGACTTGCTATACATCAAAAGATCCTTGATAAGACCCAAAGAAGAATCAGCAATACCATCTGGTGGCTCTACTTCAGTCACTTTCACACTGGCGTAAAGTTGGCTCCATACTATCCAGCCAATATTAATCACCAAAAAATTAAATGCAATATCAATCTTTATCTACTCTCCTCCTGGTTACTCTTCATCTGTACTCGCTCTTTAATGGTGTTCCTGTTTTCTAATTCTTGCACACCCATAACCCCTTGTGTCTCAGTGGCTTTAATGCCTTGCTTGGGGTGAACTTGATTAAAAAAATGTCTTAACAAAACCGTAAATTTTCCATGAAGTCTTACCAATGGTGGCAAAATAAAAATTTCCATCGGTGGTCAACAAATAAATAGTATATATCTAGCAACACCCCAAAATGATATCTGAAATTGCTTTAATGAAATCGATTGATGTTTTTTACGGTTTATCAACCCTCTGTGGATTATTTAATGCCGAAACATTTCGGATTGTAAAAATATTTTTTTTTCTTGCGAGTGAATATTGCATTAACAATTGTTGAGAATAACAATGATTTTTCTTACTATTTAACCTATAGCTGGAGAAGAAGTTAGACACATACTTTTCTCAAGTGTATTTGAATATAAGTAAGTAAAATGAATCCGACTGGAATTCGAACTCGGCTCTCCAGTTTCTAATTCTGAGCCGCACATTACCACTCGCACATCCCACAAAAGTGATATGTATTTAGTGAATTTCGTGACATAGTAATTGTGAGTTCAATCCCTGGGACAGGCAATATGTACTTAGACTCAGTGGAAAACGGGGAGAGCAATAACCGAGCAGAACTAAAAATAGGTGAGATATCCCTAGACATGGACAGTGGAACGAGAACAGTCTACCCCCGAAGTTTAAATAAAGGTTTCAATTCAGAGATCACTATAGGTTACCCAGATCAGTATACTCCTGAGGGAGGACGATGGATACAACGGTCGAAACGTTGTGATATCAACAACAAAGATGAAGACAATTCCAAATATAATGTGCAAAGAAAAATCAGCAATATTATTGGTCCTAATCTGGCATCTCGGCTTCAGTAACTTTCTCACCGCCGTAAGGCTGCTTCTCTGTGCTTTTTCTATAAATACTTTCATGGTAATTGTCCGGATGAGCCACTCACTATGGTACCTAGACTTTTTTAATTTAAGCGCAGTACTAGACTGGCATCTAAATCTCATCAATTTACAATATTGCTGACTAGTTATAACCGTAAGTTCTATGCTAACAGATTCTTCTCTCGCTTGTGGAACTCGCTTCCGGATTCATGCTTTGCAATCAACTTTAATCTGCAAAAATTTAAATGCAATGTTGTTATATACCGTACCTATGAACACCAATGGGTATGTCCCAATCCTCATAAATACGTTGGACACTATTGTAAGGGAGGTAATATGCTGTCTAAGTAGTCCACCACTAGAGTGGGTTACCTATTTCATGCCGTTGGCGAGTATTGTATTGATGTTATAAAGATTACCATTTCATTTCCAACCTCCGTTTTGGTTATTCCTCATTCAGTATCCTTTTCTAGGTTACAACACGACCTTAGATCTCTAAACTTAACAAGAATTGAATAGAATGTCATTTCCGATCCGTTATATACCGTACCTATGAACACTAATGGGTATGTCCCAATCCTCATAAATACGCTGGACACTATTGTAAGTGGGGTAATATGCTGTCTAAGTAGTCCACCACTAGCAGTGGTTTACCTACTTCACGCCGCTGGCGAGTATTGTATTTTATTGATGTTTATAAAGATTACCATTTCATTTCCAACCTCCGTTTTGGTTATTCCTCATTCAGTAACCCTTTCTAGGTTATAACACGACCTTAGATCTCTAAACTTAACAAGAATTGAATAGAATGTCATTTCCAATCCGTTATATACCATACCCATGAACACTAATGAGTATGTCCCAATCCTCATAAATACGTTGGACACTATTGTAAGTGTTAATATACTGTTTACGTAGTTCACCACTAGCAGTGGTTTACCTACTTCACGCCGCTGGTGAGTATTGTATTTTGTTGTTATAAAGACTGCCATTTCATTTCCAATCTCCATTTTGGTTATTCCTCATTTAGTAATCATTTCTAGGTTACAACAAATGTCAATCGCTATCTACCGTCCACCTGATTACTCTATCTTTTCCCCGCTCATTATTAATGTTTCTGTTCCTAATTCTTCCGCACCTTGTAATCCCTTGAGTCTTAGTGGCTTTACTGCCTTGCATGGGGTGATAGCGATTAAAAAAATAATGTAAATAATAACTCCTCATTACAAAAATGCAAGTACTTGTTCTCTATTTTACAGTATATTTATACATGAACACAACACGCGCTTACCAAAAAAGAAGAAAAAGAAAAAACACCTTTCCATGTCTACTTCCCGTTTTCGCAATAATTACTGTGTGTAGACATATAAAGTCTTGGATAGGTACGTGTGATTATTTTATGCGAGGAACGCAAATGTTATCACTGTTTGAAGAAATACTTAGGAATACGAATCAGAATTAGACGCGTTCAAATAGAGTCACGTAGATAAATAGTTTGTAGACAAGACATTAAACTGTCTTTAAAGTGACATCCTCGTCGTTAGGTGTCGGCGAAGTGCGTAGATATAAAAATCTTTCTCATACGCCTCTTCAGTAGTCCCTACGCTACCGCCATTTGCAAGGCCTCAACCCTCTCTTTCCCATTTCACCATAAAACTGCCAATAGATTAGCAAAGAGAGAAAAATGTGAGAAGGCAGAAAAGAGTGAAATGAAATCAAAGAAGAAGAAGAAGAAGAAGAAGAAGAAGAAGAAGAAGAAGAAGAAGAAGAAGAAGAAGAAGAAGAAGAACGGTGAAAAGAAAATGATGAGGACTTTGCAATACGATCTGGAAAAGAAAAATAAGAATAAATAGAGGAGAAGAGGAAAAGGAGAAAAAAGAAATAAAATAATGAAAAGAAGAAAAGAAAAGAAAGAAAGAATGAAAGAAAGAAAGAAAGAAAGAAGAAAAGAAGCAGAAAAAAGAAGAGGAAGAAGAACGGTGAGAAAAAAATAATGAGAAAGAGGTAAAACGATCGCAAAAAATAAGAAAATAAAAATGAGAACAAATAGAGGAAGAGAGGAAAAGGAGAAAAAGAAGATAAGAAAAATGATAAAAGGAAGAAGAAGAACGGTGAAAAGAAAAATAATGAGAACGAGGTAAAACGATCGAGAGAAATAAGAAAAGAAAAATAAGAATAAATAGAGGAAGAGAGGAAAAGGAGAAAAAGGAGATAAAAGAAGAAAGACAGAAAAATAAGAAGAAAAGAAAAAGTAGGGGACAGAAGAAGATAGGAAGAAAATAATACGAAGAAAAAAGTTGAGGAAAAGAAAGAAGAAAAAACAAAAAGAAGAAAACGAAAAGCAGTGACGAAAAGAAAATATAAGAAAAGAAGAGAAATAAGAAATGAAAAAAGAAAAGAAACATAATAAAAAAAGAAGGAAGATATAATAACAAATAAGAAGAACAATAACCAGAAAAGATAAAGAAAGAAAACGTTTTTCTTTCATCTGACGTGTTTATAATAATATAAAGGAAGGATGCTTCAAGCTGTCACAGACAAAAATGGCGGAACAGATGCCTCTAAATCCATACAATTCGATTGGACTAAAACAGTTATTCTCTTTCCCATTTGTTTTGTTGTTTTTTAGTGTTACTTAGTAAAAGATAAACATTGGTTTTAGGACCACTTGTTTATTCATTTAAACTTCGTTTGACGCTTTTAAATTCGTTTTATTTTCAGGGACGGTTTTTTTGTTATTTCTTTCCTTTTCAGTTTATCATTGTCTCAGAGATTTTCTTGTAGCTGCCATCACTTTTCATATTTTTGCGTATTTGTGCATGGGTGTGTGTGCATTTGTGTATGAGTGCGTGCATTCGTGCGTACGTGCTTGTATGTGTATGCATGTGTGTTTGCACGCATGTATGTGCGTGTGTCGCTCGTTTCAAAACCCTTCCTAATTTTTGTTCATCATTAAATGCTCGGAAACAAATAAAAATATAATTTTTTTTTAAATATATCACGACCACGATTCCTGTAACACCTTAGATTCGTAGGGGCATTATATCTATGACAGCCATAGCAACGGGGGTGTTTCCTGGACAAGACAGCATGATGCAGTCCAAACCACTTCAGTCTGATTTCTTTCTTGTAGACTGGTTGCCAAGCAAGGTTATAGGACTCAAACTGTCTTGCTATTTACTTATAACTTGTGGAAACAGAGATGGATTCATACCTTTTCCAAGGGTATTAGCAAGTAAGTGAATATAATGAACTCGACTGGAATTCGAACACAGCTCTGCGAACAGTTATGCATTACCCAAGCGTCCTTCCGTAAGAAGTGAAAATCCGGTAAAAGGTGAAGATTTCCTTAAAATTCAAGAATGACAATGAGATTTTGAAAAATAACTTAACGCTATTACAGTGTTATTTATTTTGTTTTTTTTTTAATCTGGGGTGCTCGCAGTCACAGGTCGAGAGCCAAACAATTTTAAGGGGATACGAAAAGAGAATGACTAAAATACATCTAGGCGTAGGGTGCGTCTAATGCAGATGGCCCAAAACTTTTGAGACCATCAACTCCGACATGAAATCCTTGAGGCCTCATCGACACCAAGGCACATCATATGCTTTCCTTAACGCTCTTTTGAGTGTATCAACAAATCTCTCTGCTTGCCCATTTGATCTTAGGTGATATAGCGGGGATTTGATATGTTTGATTTGGAAAATTTCGCAAAACTCTTGGAAGTCCGCTGATGTGAATTGCGTTCCATTTTTTTATGTATTTTTTCCAAATCAAACATATCAAATCACCGCCATATCACCCAAGATCAAATGGGCAAGCGGAGAGATTTGTTGATACACTCAAAAGTGCGTTAAGGAAAGCATCTGATGTGCCTACGGAAAAAGCGTTACAACAATTTCTACAGGTATATCGAATTGCGCCAAATAATGCTACGCCATCGGCATTAACACCCGCAGAAATGATGTTCGCTAGAAAAATCAGATCAGTATTTGATAAATTGCTACCAAAACAAACGAAGCAAATAACACAGTCGTGCGTACCAAAATGAAAATTCCACCCACGAGAAAAAGGTTTTTTAAAGCATATAAAAACAATACATCTTACTGGGAGCAAGGTACAATTGAAAAAAGAATCGGGAATATGGTTTACATAGTACAGGGACACAAATTCTCACATAAAAGACACGTAAACCAAATAGAAAATGACTGTTAGAGGATGCTAACGGACCACCTCAGGAAGAAGTGATGGCTACGATTTTCGATACATTTGATATAAAAAGGCCGCAAACAATGCCAGAACCACGAAAATTGTCCAGAAAAAGGAAGTTCACAGAACATTTGATAATAGATCTAAAGAAAAAAAATATTAAAAACCCCTGCTACGCAAAAGCTTCGGAAGGGGGGTTTTATGGGAACTTATCCGTAATAATAATGGACTATTCCTGACATTATAAATACTGCGCCTCTCAAGAGGGAGGACAGATAATTGTAAGAACATTGGAACAGTGATACTTGTCGAGACAATATAGTTCACTCTAACCAAATCTGATAGTCATTCAAATACTTCTACTTCTTTGTATTATATTTCTGTTTGTAATATACCTTTGTTATTCCATACCTGTGTTCGAGTTATTTCTTCATTGGTTCTAACTTTGGACCATCACCGTGGTACAAGGAATTTGGACCATAACAATACCAAACCCCGCTTTCCATGTAAATCAGTAACGGAAACTGCATACCGAAACCCGCTCACTATATACATCAGTAAGGGAAACTGCATACGAAACCGCGCTTTCCATATACACCAAAAAAGGGAAGTGCATACCAAACCCCGCTTTCCATGTAAATCAGTAACGGAAACTGCATACCAAAACCCGCTCACTATATACATCAGTAAGGGAAAATGCATACGAAACCTCGCTTTCCATATACACCA
This sequence comes from Acanthosepion esculentum, assembly GCA_964036315.1. NCBI lineage: Eukaryota > Metazoa > Mollusca > Cephalopoda > Sepiida > Sepiidae > Acanthosepion > Acanthosepion esculentum. The sequence continues at coordinate 76,464,676 of OZ038510.1, forward strand.
AAAAAGGGAAGTGCATACCAAACCCCGCTTTCCATGTAAATCAGTAACGGAAACTGCATACCAAAACCCGCTCACTATATACATCAGTAAGGGAAACTGCATACGAAACCTCGCTTTCCATATTCACCAAAAAAGGGAACTGCATACCAAACCCCGCTTTCCATGAAAATTAGTAACAAAAACTGCATACCAAAACACGCTCATTATATACATCAGTAAGGGAAACTGCATACGAAACCTCGCTTTCCATATACACCAAAAAAGGGAAGTGCATACCAAACCCCGCTTTCCATGTAAATCAGTAACGGAAACTGCATACCAAAACCCGCTCACTATATACATCAGTAAGGGAAACTGCATACCAAACCTCGCTTTCCATATGCACCAAAAAAGGGAACTGCATCCAAACCCTGCTTTCCATATACATCAATACGGAAGCTGCATACCAATCCTTCCCCCTCTCCATGTAGATCAGTAACGGAAACTGCATACCAAAACCCGCTCACTATATACATCAGTAAGGGAAACTGCATACGAAACCCCGCTTTCCCTATACATCAATAAAGGGAACTGCATCCAAACCCTGCTCTCCATATACATCAATAGGGAAGCTGCATACCAAACCCCGCTTTCCATGTAAATCAGTAACGGAAACTGCATACCAAAACCCGCTAACTATACACATCAGTAAGGGAAACTGCATACGAAACCTCGCTTTCCATATACACCAAAAAAGGGAGCTGCATACCAAACCCCGCTTTCCATATACATCAATAAGGAAGCTGCATACCAAACCCCGCTTTCCATGTAAATCAGTAACGGAAACTGCATACCAAAACCCGCTCACTATATACATCAGTAAGGGAAACTGCATACGAAACCTCGCTTTCCATATACACCAAAAAAGGGAACTGCATACCAAACCCCGCTTTCCATGTAAATCAGTAACGGAAACTGCATACCAAAACCCGCTCACTATATACATCAGTAAGGGAAACTGCATACGAAACCTCGCTTTCCATATACACCAAAAAAGGGAACTGCATACCAAACCCCGCTTTCCATGTAAATCAGTAACGGAAACTGCATACCAAAACCCGCTCACTATATACATCAGTAAGGGAAAATGCATACGGAACCTCGCTTTCCATATACACCAAAAAAGGGAACCGCATACCAAACCACGCTTTCCATGTAAATCAGTAACGGAAACTGCATACCGAAACGCGCTCACTATATACATCAGTAAGGGAAACTGCATACGAAACCTCGCTTTCCATATACACCAAAAAAGGGAACTGCATACCAAACCCCGCTTTCCATGTAAATCAGTAACGGAAACTGCATACCAAAACCCGCTAACTATACACATCAGTAAGGGAAACTGTATACGAAACCTCGCTTTCCATATACACCAAAAAAGGGAACTGCATACCAAACCCCGCTTTCCATATACATCAATAAGGAAGCTGCATACCAAACCCCGCTTTCCATGTAAATCAGTAACGGAAACTGCATACCAAATCCCGCTCACTATATACATCAGTAAGGGAAACTGCATACGAAACCTCGCTTTTCATATACACCAAAAAAGGGAACTGCATACCAAACCCCGCTTTCCATGTAAATCAGTAACGGAAACTGCATACCAAAACCTGCTCACTATATACATCAGTAAGGGAAAATGCATACGAAACCTCGCTTTCCATATACACCAAAAAAGGGAACTGCATACCAAACCCCGCTTTCCATGTAAATCAGTAACGGAAACTGCATACCAAAACCCGCTCACTATATACATCAGTAAGGGAAAATGCATACGGAACCTCGCTTTCCATATACACCAAAAAAGGGAACCGCATACCAAACCACGCTTTCCATATACATCAATAAGGAAGCTGCATACCAATCCACCCCCCTCTCCATATAAATCAGTAACGTAAACTGCATACCAAAACCCGCTCACTATATACATCAATAAAGGGAACTGCATCCAAACCCTGCTTTCCATATACATCAATACGGAAGCAGCATACCAAACCCCGCTTTCCATGTAAATCAGTAACGGAAACTGCATACCAAAACCCTCTCACTATATACATCAGTAAGGGAAACTGCATACGAAACCTCGCTTTCCATATACACAAAAAAAAGGAAGTGCATACCAAACCCCGCTTTCCATGTAAATCATTAACGGAAACTGCATACCAAAACCCGCTCACTATATACATCAGTAAGGGAAACTGCATACGAAACCTCGCTTTCCATATACACCAAAAAAGGGAACTGCATACCAAACCCCGCTTTCCATGTAAATCAGTAACGGAAACTGCATACCAAAACCCGCTAACTATACACATCAGTAAGGGAAACTGTATACGAAACCTCGCTTTCCATATACACCAAAAAAGGGAACTGCATACCAAACCCCGCTTTCCATATACATCAATAAGGAAGCTGCATACCAAACCCCGCTTTCCATGTAAATCAGTAACGGAAACTGCATACCAAAACCCGCTCACTATATACATCAGTAAGGGAAACTGCATACGAAACCTCGCTTTCCATATTCACCAAAAAAGGGAACTGCATACCAAACCCCGCTTTCCATGAAAATTAGTAACAAAAACTGCATACCAAAACCCGCTCATTATATACATCAGTAAGGGAAACTGCATACGAAACCTCGCTTTCCATATACACCAAAAAAGGGAAGTGCATACCAAACCCCGCTTTCCATGTAAATCAGTTACGGAAACTGCATACCAAAACCCGCTCACTATATACATCAGTAAGGGAAACTGCATACCAAACCTCGCTTTCCATATGCACCAAAAAAGGGAACCGCATACCAAACCACGCTTTCCACATACATCAATAAGGAAGCTGCATACCAACGCCCCTCTCCATGTAAATCAGTAACGGAAGCTGCATACCAAACTCCGCTTTCCATGTAAATCAATAACAGAAACTGCATACCAAAACCCGCTCACTATATACATCAGTAAGGGAAACTGCATACGAAACCTCGCTTTTCATATACACCAAAAAAGGGAACTGCATACCAAACCCCGCTTTCCATGTAAATCAGTAACGGAAACTGCATACCAAAACCCGCTCAATATATACATCAGTAAGGGAAAATGCATACGAAACCTCGCTTTCCATATACACCAAAAAAGGGAACTGCATACCAAACCCCGCTTTCCATGTAAATCAGTAACGGAAACTGCATACCAAAACCCGCTCACTATATACATCAGTAAGGGAAAATGCATACGGAACCTCGCTTTCCATATACACCAAAAAAGGGAACCGCATACCAAACCACGCTTTCCATATACATCAATAAGGAAGCTGCATACCAATCCACCCCCTCTCCATGTAAATCAGTAACGTAAACTGCATACCAAAACCCGCTCACTATATACATCAGTAAGGGAAACTGCATACGAAACCCCGCTTTCCCTATACATCAATAAAGGGAACTGCATCCAAACCCTGCTTTCCATATACATCAATACGGAAGCAGCATACCAAACCCCGCTTTCCATGTAAATCAGTAACGGAAACTGCATACCAAAACCCTCTCACTATATACATCAGTAAGGGAAACTGCATACGAAACCTCGCTTTCCATATACACCAAAAAAAGGAAGTGCATACCAAACCCCGCTTTCCATGTAAATCATTAACGGAAACTGCATACCAAAACCCGCTCACTATATACATCAGTAAGGGAAACTGCATAAGAAACATCGCTTTCCATATACACCAAAAAAGGGAAGTGCATACCAAACCCCGCTTTCCATGTAAATCAGTAACGGAAACTGCATACCAAAACCCGCTCACTATATACATCAGTAAGGGAAACTGCATACGAAACCTCGCTTTCCATATACACCAAAAAAGGGAACTGCATACCAAACCCCGCTTTCCATGTAAATCAGTAACGGAAACTGCATACCAAAACCCTCTCACTATATACATCAGTAAGGGAAACTGCATACGAAACCTCGCTTTCCATATACACCAAAAAAAGGAAGTGCATACCAAATCCCGCTTTCCATGTAAATCAGTAACGGAAACTGCATACCAAAACCCGCTCACTATATACATCAGTAAGGGAAACTGCATGCGAAACCTCGCTTTCCATATACACCAAAAAAGGGAAGTGCATACCAAACCCCGCTTTCCATGTAAATCAGTAACGGAAACTGCATACCAAAACCCGCTCACTATATACATCAGTAAGGGAAACTGCATACGAAACCTCACTTTCCATATACACTAAAAAAGGGAACTGCATACCAAACCCCGCTTTCCATGTAAATCAGTAACGGAAACTGCATACCAAAACCCGCTAACTATACACATCAGTAAGGGAAACTGTATACGAAACCTCGCTTTCCATATACACCAAAAAAGTGAACTGCATACCAATCCCCGCTTTCCATATACATCAATGATGAAGCTGCATACCAAACCCCGCTTTCCATGTAAATCAGTAACGGAAACTGCATACCAAAACCCTCTCACTATATACATCTGTAAGGGAAACTGCATACGAGACCTCGCTTTCCATATACACCAAAAAAGGGAACCGCATACCAAACCCCGCTTTCCATGAAAATTAGTAACAAAAACTGCATACCAAAACCCGCTGATTATATACATCAATAAGGGAAACTGCATCCAAACCCTGCTTTCCATTTACATCAATACGGAAGCTGCATACCAAACCCCGCTTTCCATGTAAATCAGTAACAGAAACTGCATACCAAAACCCGCTCACTATATACATCAGTAAGGGAAACTGCATACGAAACCTCGCTTTCCATATACACCAAAAAAGGGAACCGCATACCAAACCACGCTTTCCAAATACATCAATAAGGAAGCTGCATACCAACTCCCCTCTCCATGTAAATCAGTAACGGAAACTGCATACCAAAACCCGCTCACTATATACATCAGTAAGGGAAACTGAATACGAAACCCTGCTTTCCCTATACATCAATAAAGGGAACTGCATCCAAACCCTGCTTTCCATATACATCATTAGGGAAGCTGCATACCAAACCCCGCTTTCCATGTAAATCAGTAACGGAAACTGCATACCAAAACAAGCTCACTATATACATCAGTAAGGGAAACTGCATACGAAACCTCGCTTTCCATATACACCAAAAAAGGGAACTGCATACCAAACCCCGCTTTCCATGTAAATCAGTAACGGAAACTGCATACCAAAACCCGCTCACTATATACATCAGTAAGGGAAACTGCATACGAAACCTCGCTTTCCATATACACCAAAAAAGGGAACTGCATACCAAACCCCGCTGTCCATGTAAATCAGTAACGGAAACTGCATACCAAAACCCGCTCACAATATACATCAGTAAGGGAAACTGCATACGAAACCTCGCTTTCCATATACACCGAAAAAGGGAACTGCATACCAAACCCCGCTTTCCATGTAAATCAGTAACTGAAACTGCATACCAAAACCCGCTCACTATATACATCAGTAAGGGAAACTGCATACGAAACCTCGCTTTCCATATAAACCAAAAAAGAGAACTGCATACCAAACCCCGCTTTACATGTAAATCAGTAACGGAAACTGCATACCAAATCCCGCTAACTATACACATCAGTAAGGGAAACTGTATACGAAACCTCGCTTTCCATATACAGCAAAAAAGGGAACTGCATACCAAACCCCGCTTTCCATATACATCAATGAGGAAGCTATATACCAAACCCCGCTTTCCATGTAAATCAGTAACGGAAACTGCATACCAAAACCCGCTCACAATATACATCAGTAAGGGAAACTGCATACGAAACCTCGCTTTCCATATACACCGAAAAAGGGAACTGCATACCAAACCCCGCTTTCCATGTAAATCAATAACGGAAACTGCATACCAAAACCCGCTAACTATACACATCAGTAAGGGAAACTGTATACGAAACCTCGCTTTCCATATACACCAAAAAAGGGAACTGCATACCAAACCCCGCTTTCCATAAACATCAATGAGGAAGCTACATACCAAACCCCGCTTTCCATGTAAATCAGTAACGGAAACTGCATACCAAAACCCTCTCATTATATACATCAGTAATGGAATCTGCATACGAAACCTCGCTTTTCATATACACCAAAAAAGGGAAGTGCATACCAAACCCCGCTTTCCATGTAAATCAGTAACGGAAACTGCATACCAAAACCCGCACACTATATACATCAGTAAGGGAAACTGAATACGAAACCTCGCTTTCCATATACTCCAGAAAAGGGAAGTGCGTACCAACCCCCCTCTCCTTGTAAATCAGTAACGGAAACTGCATACCAAAACCCGCTCACTATATACATCAGTAAGGGAAACTGCATAGGAAACCCCCTTTCCCTATACATCAATAAAGGGAACTGCATCCAAACCCCGCTTTCCATATACATCAATACGGAAGCTGCATACCAAACCCCGCTTTCCATGTAAATCAGTAACGGAAACTGCATACCAAAACAAGCTCACTATATACATCAGTAAGGGAAACTGCATACGAAACCTCGCTTTCCATATACACCAAAAAAGGGAACTGCATACCAAACCCCGCTTTCCATGTAAATCAGTAACAGAAACTGCATACCAAAACCCGCTCACTATATACATCAGTAAGGGAAACTGCATACGAAACCCCGCTTTCCCTATACATCAATAAAGGGAACTGCATCCAAACCCCGCTTTCCATATACATCAATACGGAAGCTGCATACCAAACCCCGCTTTTCATGTAAATCAGTAACGGAAACTGCATACCAAAACCCGATCACTACTTACATGAGTAAGGGAAACTGCATACGAAACCCCGCTTTCCATGTACATCAATAAAAGGAACTTCATACCAAACCACGCTTTCCATATACATCAGTAAAGGAAAATGCATAGCAAACCACGCTTTCTATCTACATCAGTAAGGGAATCTTCATACCAAACCCCACTCTTCAAATACATCAGTAAAGGAAGGTGCAGAGTATGTTTGGTGAGCATCAGAAAAGACATTGATATTTGGTTGGTGATTAGTGAGTTTAAGTCGTGAGTCACCACCGTCTTCCCGGTTCAATCTGTTTCTCTGCCTTTTTTTAAGTGCATTTGCGTAGCTGAAACCATCTTCGACCATGTACAAACTTGGAAATGCAACTAAAAATGGCTCAACCCCTGCACTAAGCTTGGTGTATTTACATTGCTCCAATACATGCTGAGCCTTTTACTTCTGAACAATGATTTAGCTGCAAGATCCACACATATCAACGAGTTCATCTTAGTGAGATTCAATGTCTGCATTTTCCAAATCAAACGGTGTAACAATCCAGTCGGGGACATACATTTTCTCCAGGTCCTCCAAACATATTTTAAAGTCTTCCTTTGATTTTTCAAAGTTCTTCATATATATCTCTAAATCACAATCTAAAATCTTTTCATCTTCTTCCAACTGCCTGATGTTTGAAAAATATTTAAAATCTCTACGTGCCAACAAAGATTGAAATAGCCCTATTTTGACTTGAAAAACCTATTAGGATTGTTTGGGTTTGAATAATTTTAACCTTTTTACCTCGCAGACGTTTCTGTACTTCATTAAATTTTGAATAAAGGTCTTCCAAATAGAACAGATGATTCATACACATTTTTAACTCGTCACATAGTGATAGGTCCACATCCGTAAGAAACTTCACATTTGAGTCATACAAGTCAACAAGTCTTTGTAAGCTATCACATCTTGGAAACCATTTTACATAAGCGGGCAAAAATAATTGGTGTAAAGTTTCATCATTTTTTCACATAACATTGCAAACAGTCGAAAATTGAGAGGATAAGCATTAATTTTATTGAGTGACCTGATACACACTTTTAAGGCATCATGCAGTTCAGCAAGATGGTTTCTGTGTAAAACACAGTGAACACTACGTAGTCTGATGATCTTTTTCCTTGTTTTACATGATATTTTTGGTGTGATTAAAAATGATAAGGAATAAAATACGGAAAATATTATCAGCCTACAGCAATCAACCAAAAACCTGCAAACTTTACTTGGAGGAAAAAACAGCTATTATTACCTTCCCAGGCCAAAATAGATTACTAAATAAACGATCTGAGCTCATCTCAAAATGCAGACACGAAAACAAATTTTTACTACGTTACTTAAAAATCGAAACTAAAATGAATAAACAAAATAATATAAAAAAAACAAGTAAAATCAACTAACGCCAACAAATAATAAACAAATTAACAAACCACTCCCTTTAGAATAGACGAAATAGAATAAATAAAAACAAAAAACATAAAAACAAGTAAAAATAATCAACCCAAAAAAATAAAGTAAACAATAATAATAAACAAATTAACAAACCAATCCCGCCAAAATAACCGTTAGAATAGACTACAATAACCAATCCAAAATTTGGATGTAAAAATCTATAACTACTATATAACGATAAAAAAATTACTACGTTACTCAAAAATCGAAAACCAAATAAAGTAAATAAAAATATACAAAATAAAAAATAAGTAAATTAATAAAAAAACAAATAAAATTAATCCAAATAAATAAAAAAATGAACAAATTAAAACATCGTCCCCGCTGAAATAACCTTTAAAACTAATAAAAATAAACGTAAATGAACAAGTAAAAATAATCCATCCAAATAAATAAATGAATTAAAAACAGTCGCCCGCATGAATAACAGAATAGACTACAGCAAGCAATCTAAACATTGGACGAATAAATAGCTTTAATTATCTTCCCAGACCAAAACAAAGTATTAAATAAGCTACGTAAGCATATCACCAAAAATGTTTTTAGTACGTTAATAAAACGTCAAAAATCGAAAAGAATAAATAATACAAAATGAAAATGTAAAGTAAGTAAAATAAATTACAAGCCACTCCCGCAAAAATAACCGCAAGAATAGATTACCCACAATGCACCACTGACCCATATATATATATATATATATATATATATATATATATATATATATATATAGTTGACTAAAAATCCAACATTCGCGGCCTGACGATTGCGTCTAGAATGAAACAGCCTGTCGCCTCTGAGTGTTGACTTCAATGTTCACGTTTATATTTATATTTACATGCGCTCTATCTCTGATATTGAGCACTTTACTCCATAAATATAGCACACCTTAAAACTATATTTCTTCATATATATATATATATATATATATATATATATATATATATATATATATATATATATCTGTGTGTGTGTGTGTGTGTGTGTGTGTGTGTGTGTGTAATTTGTATATTTAGACAGTTTGGTTATCCATTATCCGTAATTTTTCATTATCCTTTTAAATTGTTAACCACTTGTATTTAAAGGGATAATGAAAAATTACGGCAATGGATACCAACGCATAGCTTTGTATAAATACTAGTATCACTGAACAACATATAGTTTTGTACTACTGAAGATGATCTTGGAAGAAGATCGAAAGTACTTGGAAAATAAAAGAAAAAAAAAGAATAAAAGAAATTTAAAGTTATAGCACATTTCTCTCATCCCCTAATACACGGAATTGCTGGTGTTCCCAGGTCCGCCCTGGCCCGGAGTGGTAGCACCTGTTAGCGGTCTCAGCTATGGGCAAATAGTTAACCCCCAAACTGGAGTCAAAACACTATGAAAGTGTAATAATAGGTTTTAATACCAGAAATACTTTGTAAAAACGTTATTACCAGCAATAAATTTTTGAAAAAGAAAGTTTTACAAGCAATACATTTTTAAAAAAATACCAGCTGAACATTTTGGAAAAAATAATACCAGAAATAGATTTTTGAAGGAAAAAATATTAGTAGCCATACATTTTTGAAAAAATATTACCAGCAATAAAAAAAAATACCGGCATTAACTAACCCATCGAGGCTGAGATGCCGTAAAACAAACCAAACCAAACCAAACCTGACATAATAATGATTTAGGGATAAAAGTCTTACAAATCAATATATACACTGATCCCTCATTTTGCGGACACGGTAGTTTCTATGCATTTATATTCCATCGAATGTAAATAAATCTATTTAGGTAGGAATAATAATGATTTAGTGATAAAGGTCTTACTAATTAACCCTTAGCTGGGGTAAGAAGTGGAATCATACTTGATCAGAATTTCATAAACAAATAAATTATAGTGTGAATAGAAAGTGAGGGATCAATTCTATATTACAATCTATACATAAACTGATCCCTCATTTTATAGCCATGGTACTTTCTATGCATTTATATTCCATCGAATGTAAATAAATCGCTTTAGGTGGGAATAATAATGATTTAGTGATAAAGGTCTTACTAATTAACCCTTAGATGGGGTAAGAAGAAGTGGAATCATACCTGATCAGAATTTCATAAACAAATAAATTATAGTGTGTATAGAAAGTGAGGGATCAATTCTATATTACAATCTATACATAAACTGATCCCTCATTTTATGACCACGGTAGTTTCTATACATTTATATTCCATATAATGTAAATTAATCTATTTTTTGGCGGGATATATAATAATGCTTTAGGGATACAAGTCTTACTAATTAACCCATATCTGGGGTGGGAAGAAGAGGTAGATTCATACTTTTCCCAAAGGAATTTGCGCGTAAGCGACTATAACCAACTCGGCTCTCCAATTAACAGTTCCAAGCCATTATCAATTACACCACCCGCTTACAGCGTCTGGTATCCCCAAGCGGTCGCCCTACAGGTACTGACCAAGCTCGACATTGCTTAACTTAAGAAATTAATTATAAAGGTTTTACTAATTAACCCTCTGAGTGCTGACTTAAATTGTTAACCACTTGTATTTAAAGGGATAATGAAAAATTACGGTAATGGATACCAACGCATAGCTTTATATAAATACTAGTATCACTGAACAACATATAGTTTTGAACTACTTGTACCCCTGAAGATGATCTTGGAAGAAGATCGAAAGTACTTGGAAAATGAAAATAAAAGAAATTTAAGTGGGAATAATAATGATTTAGTGATAAAGGTCGTATTAATTAACCCTTAGATGGGGTAAGAAGAAGTGGAATCATACCTGATCAGAATTTCATAAACAAATAAATTATAGTGTGTATAGAAAGTGAGGGATCAATTCTATATTACAATCTATACATAAACTGATCCCTCATTTTATAGCCAAGGTACTTTCTATGCATTTATATTCCATCGAATGTAAATAAATCTATTTAGGTGGGAATAATAATGATTTAGTGATAAAGGTCTTACTAATTAACCCTTAGCTGGGGTAAAAAGAAGTGGAATCATACCTGATCAGAATTTCATAAACAAATAAATTATAGTGTAAATAGAAAGTGAGGGATCAATTCTATATTACAATCTATACATAAACTGATCCATCATTTTATAGCCAAGGTAGTTTCTATGCATTATAGATAGGGCTTAGATCAAACTGTAGTATCTGTTCTCCTAATCTCTAATGGTAATGATAATATTAGCCGTTTCCTTATGCGGAAGTGTGGGGGATCAATTCTATATTAAAACCAGTATATGAACTAATCCCTCATTTTGTGACCATAGTAGTTTCTATGCATTTTTATTTCATAGAATGTAAACAAATCTAAAAAAAATGTAGCTAACCAATATTTCATTGATTGTTTCATTCGTTTTCTACGACTTATCAACCATTTGTAGCTTATTTAAAGCCAGAAAATATTTTTAGAGTGCACGATTCTTTATGGGGGTGGAAGTGGTTATTAATTAACACATATCTGGGGGTGGGTGTAGAAGTGGTGTATTCATATCTTTCCCAGGGTTATTTGCGTGTAAGTATAGCGTTCTCCTAACAAACCCAACCGGAACTGGAACTCGGCTCTGCGATTAACAATTCTGAGTCATAATCCATTACACCACCAGCACATCCAAGCTTACATCACCTGGTATTCCCAAGCGGCCACACATCTAGGCATGAACCAGGCTCGACGTTATTTAACTTCGGTGATCGTACGGAATCTGATGTTTCAACGTGATGAGGACGTACGCCGGTGTAATATCGAATTTCCACACAAACTGTTCAGCCATGTAAAGCATCAGGAATTATTAAGGAATCCATTGAAAACAAAATAGAACCAAGGGGATCACTCTGATTAATAATGTTTACAACTTTCAATCGATTGTTTTTCTTTATTGTCTCGATGACAAAATATAATGCTCACGATAATATTAGCCGTTTCCTTATAAGGAAATATTTGACATTCATCGACCGAGTGACCAGTGCTTATTCGTGTTACGCTTTTCCTAACTCCCTGGCCATCGGGCTTAGATCAAAGTGTAGTATCTGTTCGCAGATTACTCACTGAATGATCGCCTATGGGACCGGGATTCTTCTTCCGATACAGGCCGGCGGCAGGGATTCGTCCCTGCGCTGGTAGTATCGTGGCTACGTCTGACTAGCTATGACCAGCTAAGACCAGCCAAGACCAGCTATGACTAGCTAAAGCCAAAGCACTGCGACCGGGGTGAAAACTCGGGTCCATTCCCCCTCCCTTCCCACGTTAAACTCCGACCTTGTGTCACAACCTGGCCCTGTGGGGGGTCAAGTGAATCCAAGTTGAATCACTCGGTCTCAGGGCTAAGATCAAAGTGTAGTATCTGTTCGCAGATTGCTCACTGAATGATCGCCTATGGGGCCGGGATTCCTTCTCCGATACAGGCCGGCGGCAGGGATTCGTCCCTGCGCTGGTAGTATCGTGGCTGCGTCTGACTAGCTATGACCAGCTCTGACCAGCTTGGACAAGCTATGACCAGCCAAGACCAGCTATGACTAGCTAAAGCCAAAGCACTGCGACCCGGGTGAAAACTCGGGTCCATTCCCCCTCCCCTTCCCACGTTAAACTCCGACCTTGTGTCACAACCTGGCCCTGTGGGAGGTCAAGTAAATCCCGTGTAGTATCTGTTCTCAGATCGCTCGCTTAATGATCGTCTTTTGGCTGAGATTCGATCACTGATACATGCCTGGCACAGGGATTCGTCCCTGCGCTGGTAGTATCGCGGCTAGGTCTAGCTATGACCAGCTATGCCCAGCTTTGACCGGCTTGGACAAGCTGGGACCAGCTAAGACCAGCTATGACTAGCTATGACCAGCTCTGACCGGCTTGGACAAGCTAAGACCAGCAAAGTCCAGCGGCCCGGGTGGAAACACTCGGGTCCCCTCTCCCTCCCCACCTTAAAAACCGACCTTGTGTCACAACCTGACTCAGTGGGGGGTCAAGTAGATACCAAGTGTAGTATCTGTTCTCAGATCGCTCGCTTAATGATCGCCTTTTGGCTGAGATTCGATCACTTGATACATGCCTGGCACAGGGATTCGTCCCTGCGCTGGTAGTATCGCGGCTACGTCTAGCTCTGACCGGCTTGGACAACCTAGGACCAGCTAAGACCAGCCAAGACCAGCTATGACAAGCTTGGACAAGCTAAGACCAGCAAAGTCCAGCGGCCCGGGTGGAAACACTCGGGTCCCCTCTCCCTCCCCACGTTAAAAACCGACCTTGTGTCACAACCTGACTCAGTGGGGGGCGGAGGGTCAAGTAGATACCAAGTGTAGTATCTGTTCTCCTAATCTCTAATGGTAATGATAATATTAGCCGTTTCCTTATAAGGAAATGTTTGACATACATAAAATACCGAGTAGCCAGTTCTTATTCGTGTTACGCTTTTCTTAACTCCCTGGCCATCGGGCTTAGATCAAACTGTATTATCTGTTCTCGTAAAAATTCCTCCTTCGCGGTGTTTCTAACGCAGGCTTATCATCTCTAATTTGCGTCTCTGTCTTTGGGCACTGTGCGCTCAGGTGCTTCTCTTTCAAAGGACAGAGGGGCAACTGGGAAAATGATACTGAAGAAGTGCCCAGCTCTGGGGAACGCGTCCTCCCATTGCACCAGAGTGAGGGATCAGTGCTCGCACCGAGGCCCAACGTTTGCTGGGGCTGAGGGCAATTTTTGTCCTGATCCCGGGCGTATACACATCGCCCCATTTTATTTCTGTCTCTATTTTCTTTAGTTTAATTCCCCATCCTCTCCCTCGTTAGGTGCTCAGTGATGTCAGTTCTCTGGTAGATGCGGGGTGCCTTTCGTTTCGCGTGTGTGTTTTCGTATTTGTTGTTGTGTCTGAATGAGAGCGTGTCTGTGTGAGTCCTTGGGATGAATGAATGTTTTATATTATTATAGTCCCACATTGATTTCGGCCAGTGAACTGATGTTTCTGCCACATTTAGTGATTGTGGTGGTGGTGGTGGTGGGGGTATTACTAATATTATTTTATTTAGTTTCTTGTATATAGTGTTATATTCATATTGTAAATACCCATTGGGGCTAGATTTTAGAATTGTTATTTTATTCCCCTCCCCCCACAGACACTGAATTGTAAATTCTAGTTAGTATTTTCATAGAGACAGTGAGGTATTTGGTGGTTGTAGTAAGAAAGGTATGTATGAATGTGTTGTTTTGGTGTAAGGAATATTGTTCGTACGATTGGGTCAGTGTTTGCGGCTAGCTAAGTTATAGTTAAGACAGACGAAGACCGTCCTTTCCCCAATCCCCCCTTCGACCTTGTGCCACATTTCTGTATAAAAACAGAATAAATATCACTAGTACACCAGGGTACCCCCCATTTTGGGTACAAACGGCTGTATTCTTAATTTTTTTTATAGTTTTGAATTTCTTTTTAGGCCAAGATTGGATAGACTTCATTTCAAAGAATTTAATTAAAGATTATTAATGTGTTGACTTTGACGGCTAGTAAGCTTCTCTCTGTGTTTTCGTATTTGTTGTTGTGTCTGAATAAGAGCGTGTCTGTGTGAGTGCTTGGGGTGAATGAATGTTTTGTACTATTTTAATCCCGCATCGATTTCGTCCAGTTAACTGATGTTTCTGTCACATTTAAGGATTGGGTGGGTGGGGCCTATTACTAACATTATTTTGTTTAGTTTCTTGTAAATAATTTTGTTACATATTGTGTATACTCATTGGGGATTTTTTAAATTGTTGTTTTATTCCCCTGAAATTCCCAATGAATTGTACATATGGGGGCCATTTTATGATTTTCATAGAGACAATGAGATATTATGGTGGATTTAGTAAGAAAGGTAGGTAAGAATGTGTTGTTTTGGTGTTGGGACTATTGTTTGTATGTTAGGGTCAGTGTTTGTGGCTAGCTAAATTTAAAGTTAAGGCAGATGAAGGTCGTATTTTTCCCCCAATGCCCATTTTGGCCTTGTGCCACATTTTCTATCATTGTACAAACAAATTTCACCATCGGACTTAGATCAAAGTCTAGTATCTGTTCTCCTAATCTCTAGTGATAATGACAATATTAGCCGGTTCCTTATAAGGAAACATTCGGCATTCATTGACCGAGTAGCCAGTGCTTATTCATGTTACGCTTTTCTTCACTCCAAAACCATCAATCTGGGATCAAAGTGTAGTATCTGTTCCCCAAATCTCTAATGGTAATGATAATATTAGCTGTTTCCTGATAAGGAAACACCTGGCATTCATTGACCGAGCAGTCGGTGTCGGTTGAAATTTATAAAATCTTTCTTTCAAAACAATTCTTCAGGAAAAATTTTTTTTTCAAGTTCAGTAGCTTTATCGCCATTTCCTGTATTTATGGCGGTTCCCTTCCTAACCTTTTGTTTGAAGTCGTGTGGAACGTCAACATCTTGATTATGTCATTTTTTTCTTTTCGATTTAAAGGTGCTATTCCTTTTAATTGTTGAATAAATTAATAAACAATGAATATATTCTATTTCCTACACATACATAAATATATACATACATAGATAACCCTAACCTTACACACATGACCATTTTCACATTACTCACACTTTCGATGTTGGAATTATTGTCCTATGAGACATAAAGGTAACGGACACCATTTTACTTTTATAGATTACTGAAAAGGGTAAAGGTAATGTTAGCCGTTTCCCTGCAAAGAAATATTTGGCATTCATTGGCTGAGCAGCCGGTAATATTTTCGGTTGAAATTTATAAAATCCTTCTCTTAAAAACATTTTTTTTGAAAACAGGTTTCCAGTAGCTGTTATAGCTCTTTTAGTATTGATAGCGGTTCCCTTCCTAACCTTTTGTTTGAAGTAGTGTGGAATAAAGATTTGTACTCAAAGTAGAATGGACGCTGATGTCCAAATATGGTATTCCATGATTCCAGCGGGAAAAACCATTTTCGGATTATTACCCTATCTTTTTTGTTTTGTTCCGTTTCGTACAGTTTCTTCATTTTCATGTTAAATTTGCGAGATTCTCAGCCGATGAATTCTCCTCAATGTTTTAAGGGAATTTTACTTATATAAGCATGTTTACTGTTTTTAAACAACAAATTTCCCATGATTTCTCTCGAACGCTCATATCTGCTCTATTTTGTATCTTAACGTAAACAAATGACATCATATATTATGAAATAGACTAAATCCGACAATTACTTTAATATATTTTCTGTTTATACGTTATTCTTATAGATACAAATATTTAAATAACGTGCTATGCCATTTTGCTACAGAGGAAGCGCCTGGTTAGCAAAGACAAATTACTGTTTTTAAACAACAAATTTCCCATGATTTCTCTCGAACGCTCATATCTGCTCTATTTTGTATCTTAACGTAAACAAATGGCATCATATATTATGAAATGGACTAAGCCTGACAATTATTTTCCTGATTATAAGTTATTTTTTATAGATACAAATATTTAAGTAAATGCTCTGTTTTATAATAAACACTATTAACTACATTTACATTTTCGAGAGAAATCATGTGAAATTTGTGGTTTAAAAATAGTAATTCAACTAACCAGACGCTTCCTCTTTAGCTAAATGGTACACCACGTCAGGCTATATGACAGATCCATGTAGGGTATAGGGTCGATTCCTATCGGATAACACATATTTTCTATGAAATTTCTCGGATATTCAGATTGGTAAATGTTGTTAATACTGTTTATTATAAACAGAGCATTTATTTAAATAATTGTATCTATAAAAATAACGTATAAATAGAAAATATCTTAAAATAATTGTTGGGCATAGTCTATTTCATAATATATGCGTGTATATATATATGTATATATATATATATATATATATATATATATATATATATATATATATATATATATATATATATATATATAATAAAAAACAGTAAGATATATAATCCGGTATTCTTATTGATTTTTTTGGGATTTTTACAAAACAGTGGTCAATGTAAATTTACAGAGTATAAATATTATAAATTAACTGATTTAAAATATGGTTTCTTCGCTACCCAGTAATAACCATGTTTCAAAAACCGAAGCTAAAAACTTCAAATTTAATTATATAATTAAATTAAAAGCATTAGTTCTATTTCATCTTCAAGCGAATTTTGGAATATATATATATATATATATATATATATATATATATAAATTTCCGACTGACGTGAATTCAGCCGGTTTTCGATTCTAGCCAGAGGCAACCGGACGTCTAGCCACACTGATGAGCTGTGATACAGCGAAACAGTCTGTCTGTGGATGACAATATATATATATATATTTAGTTGTCTTTCATGTTTTACAAGTATTAAGGGATATAATTTTGTGAAAAAATATTGTCAAAAATCGCTTTCTGTCTTGATATATGATTTGAAACTGCAATATTTTATCAAAGTTTACTTCCCTTTTAAAATAATTCTTTTAATTATATAATTAAATTAAAAGCATTAGTTCTGTTTCATCTTCAAGCGAATTTTGGAATATATATATATATATATATATATATATATATATATATATATATATATATATATATATACATATTTAGTTGTCTTTCATGTTTTACAAGTATTAAGGGATATAATTTTGTTAAAAAATATTGTCAAAAATCGCTTTCTGTCTTGATATATGATTTGAAACTGCAATATTTTATCAAAGTTTACTTCCCTTTTAAAATAATTCTTTATTTCGACCGCTATCTTTCTTAGCAAACGTTTTCGAACTCCAGGGAATAACAGACATCTTTCTAAAATATTTTTTTTAAAAGGCGTTACTTTAAAAGATAGAAATAAATATCGTATATGATTAATAAACCTTTTTCGACAAACAGTCATTTTTCATATATATTCATCTGTCTTTCACTGAGAAATTTTCGACATATTTCTTTGCTCTAAACTTAGTATTACAATGACATATTTGAAATAAAAGTACGCCTCCGAAACAAACTCAATTTTCAATTTGCCAGCTAATCCGTAAATTGATGAGATATTCTTGAAAATATCCCCTGAGGTTTTATTGGCTCTGTACAATTTTGTATAGCTCTAAACTGTTCCAATGAAGTGTGCCCATAGGAGCCTGTCAGTAAATTGAAAGGAACTCATCCATTGGCACTGCGCTTTTTAAAACTCAAATTTAATGGAACTTTCTGCTTGGTAATTATATTCAGATGCGCGAACCTACTGGAAAGCTGACATTGACTTAAAAATAAAAACACGAGCGTGGGGCCAACGCTATCGACAAGCAGCTTTCAATCATCAAAATCGTTTTGACTTTTCCTCACTTCGATTAACGCCATTTCATTTCTACAAGTTTCCTCCAACGTGTTTTATCTTTCTAAGATTTTCACTATTCACTCAGTATTATTTCAGATCGTCAGAGGTTGGAAACGAAAATGAAAATAAGCATTTTTTTTTTTTCGTTTTTCTTTTTCATTTTCTTTCTGCTATTAGGTTGGTGCAAAAATAATGTCGTTTTATACATATAAGTTGAACGTCAAAAAACGACATTATTTTTGCACCAACCTAATATAACAATTGACTATAGCATGATTTTCGAAAAAAATTGCCGCGATGGTAAATATTGTGATGTTTCTAGTCCATATTTTTGGATGGAGATATTCACATTATTAACCGCTGTGAAGTTTTAGTAGTAGTAGTAGTAGTAGTAGTAGTAGTAGTAGTAGTAGTAGTAGTAGCAGTGAGTTTTAAATGTTTGCTCATGAATTTTGGCGAGTCTCTCTCTCTCTAAATATATATATATATATATATATATATATATATATATATATATATATAGATATATGTACAAGTATAGGATTGGTATATACGGAATAAATTCCAATAACCAACAATTATTATATTTAAAAGAGTGCTCAATACAGAGTAGAGCAAATATAATTATTTATTTAAATATTATAACATAAATATGTTATAAAATCAATACAAAAATAGCCATTTTGTTTCAACACTTTTGGTGTCTTATCAAGTGATGATGTTGAATGTAGATTCCATATTCAACATCATCACTTGATAAGACACCAGAAGTGTTGAAACAAAATGGCTATTTTTGTAGTGATTTTATAACATATTTATGTTATAATATTTAAATAAATAATTTTATATATATATATGTATATATATATATATATATATGTTTAACATTCTTATTTTTTTTATAGATACAAGTATTTAAGTAAATGCTCTGTTTATAATAAACAGTATTAAACAACATTTACCGGCCTGAATGTCCGAGTAATTTCCATATAAAATAAAAAAGAATGTATAAACATAAATTTTTTTTATTTTCTATGACAATTTCTCGGACATTCAGCCCGGTAAATGTTGTTTAATACTGTTTATTATAAAACAGAGCATTTACTTAAATATTTGTATCTATAAAAAAAGAATGTATAAACATAAAAATGTCTTAAAATAATTGTCGGACTTTGTTCATTTCATTATATATATATATATATATATATATATATATATATATATATATATATATATATATATATATATATATATATTGTATTAGGTCATTATTTAAACATATATTATTAAATATAACAGACAATTATTATGTGTGATCATAAGCCTTTCTAATGTTCGATTGTGTTTGCTTTAATTTCTGGTGAAAAATATAGCCATGTACATAACAGACAGATATTAGTTGATAACACAGTAATAATCACACATAGACACAATAAAAAGAACCTTCAAATACTGGAGGCCATCTACATTAAAACAAAGCAACCCACACTCAACAGAATTACATTTCAAACTAGTCACAACACATTACTTTGCATCTAGACATATGATTCTGTTGTAAGAATTCGCTCTATCGCGTGGTATGACGTCATAGAATCGCATCTTGAACTTACAACCCGCGTCTGCTATTCTGCGACCGTCATCGTCGCATAGCAATTTTCTGTGACAAAATAACAAAATATCATCTTTGACGGTGGATATCTTTGTTTCATGACTGTATAACCACTCTGAGAATGGCTCATGTGAGCCGAAAGCTTAGGACCGACTTAATAAAAAAAGATTCAAATGTTGGCCAATTTTTGTCTTTATTTTCACCAGACATTTAAGCAAATATTTGAACGGTTCATGATCAGACATAATAGACATTCATTGTCTGTCATAATAATATATATATATAATTATATATAATATTAATGGTCAATATATATATATATATGTATTTAGTTTACGAAAAACTAGGTAATCCGTATGGGTAGACCCAAGGAGGATAAAATCCAGAGAGCTCAATGTTAAATCAGAGCTAATAATTTAAATAAAAATAGAAACAGACCACTTTAAGGTTCTATGTAATGAATTATTTCACCACAGCCCTTTTAAAGGACCGCGGATCATCAGACTTTACTTCCAAAGGTTGAAACGAAAAATGAAAAGAAAGTTACAAATTTTTGACGGGCAGTACTAAGCATATGTAAAATAACGAAGTGAGGAAGTGAGGGGGAGAGAGACATGATTGAGTTAGATGTAACATTTCTATTCTCTCAAATTTAAATTGTTTGAGGAAATCCAGACATTGACACATTAGGTCGGTTAACTTAACGGAAGTTATATATTGATATAGTGGGGGGAGAGGCGAAAAAAGACATAGAGAGAAAAAGAGAGAAAGAAGTCATGAGAGAAAGTGTCACGAACTTTCTTTGGAATGAAAGGCCCGAAATAGACGCTGTTGTTTTGCTTTACTTTGAGAGTTGATAAATATTATAATGTTTGATATAAATTTGAATGTTTAAACAGTCTATAAATAATTTAATTATATGTTTGATAGCGATTTAAGTTTTTTTTTTAAACTTTATTACAAAAATTTTGGGGATTTAATATGAAATAGTCGATTCGAAAAATATTCATAAAATTTACATTAAAACACTAAAATTTTATTTTAAAATATAAGTTTACTTCTAGTTGTAATTGATTATTAAGGTGATATCTCTATCAGTTTGAATTTTATTCATGAGTTCAATTAGCGACTATTTTTAGATTGGTAATTTCTCTTACTTAAAATTTAGTTTTTAAGTTAATATGGAGTGATATTTGAAGGTAATATTAGAGATCTTGCTCTATCATATATTGTAAACACATCCATGCAAGTTTCACATATACATACGTTCTTTTACATGTGCAGTCACTCATACAGATACACACGTACCGATATACACGGGTAATTTCATGTATTAAAACCTACATATATCTTTTTAAATGTTTATATATTTCCAAGTGGGTAGAATCCAGGTAGAACTCAATGTCCAGGACAGAGTAAGAATATAATAAAAAAGGCTCAAACACTAATATACCATGGTTATAATTTATTACATTGGAATCGTAATCACGATCCAATTCATCAGACCTACAAATTCAAAAAGAAATCGGAAAATATAACTCCGGGTATAAAAAACAAAATTTTAGTGAGAGTGTATGTGTGGGAGTGGGAAACAAGTGTGAGAGGGAAATGTATGAAAACTCTAGTAAGAGGTGTAACAGAAGAAAGAAGAACAGGAATATATATATATATATATATATATATATATATATATATATATATATATATATATATATATATATATATATAGTAATTCATCGGGTTTAGAAGAATCCTCAACAGAATGCAGAAAGCACTGGACAGCCGTTTCGTCCTATTTTGGGACTCATCAGCAGTGCGCATCCACTACCGAGATTCGAACCCTTACCATTTCGATAAAACACAAGCGTCATACCATCTGTACTCTCGGTAGTAAATCCTCAAATATATTCAAGTAGACGGTATCGCGATGAGATCTCCTTTAGGCCCCCTTTATTGATTCCAGCACACATGAATTTACTACTTCTCTATATACGAAACCCACGAGCACTTACTTGTGTCTTCTTAATTACAATAGTGAATGCCCCAACAATATAAATTAGCTGTTATAAAAAACTTAATCCAACGCACACAAATGATATCTTCTTCCAAAACCATATTCTATAAAGAATTACATAACATTAAACAAACACTCATTAATAATGGATTTCCTAATTTTGTCATTGATCAACAAATTAAAATGTATCTCAATAAACTTAATAATAGTTCCAACAAAATTGATAATAATAATAATAATAATAATAATAATAATAATAATAATAATAATAATAATAATAACTAGCAGCATGGCCCGGCGTTGCCCGTGCTTGATTCAAAAGTCGTAAAACTCATACAGCAATAGCTATCACTTGACTTAAAATATTTTTGCTCTTCCTTGCCTTTAAAGGGGTGCCCTTTGCCGTGTTGATTTTGCTAGATGCCTTACTTCTTGCCTATCTCACACTGCGAATTTTTTCTAAGCTCTATACTAAACATTAAATCTGTTAGGAAAAAAGAACTAAACAAAATGAACACAAAACGATCAGCTTTCAAAAAGGACTCGTAACTGGAAAAACTGAATGAAAAAAAGAATGTTAACAACAAATACTTTTACACACCCAACCCAGTTCTGCGGAATCAGAATCAACGTTGAGTTTAAGCAAGCGAATGAGCCAATTGGAGTAAAGTGCCATGCAGATTTAAATTTTTCCCACTTGTGACGAATGCAGCTATCGATTTTTTTGCATGCTAGCATGCTAGTTAACATTCGTGTCATTCAGCTGTTGGCTCTCACTCTGGCCAATAGAATCTCCCTGCCTATTCGTGGCAGCCAGCTATAGGCTGTCACTCTGGCCAGTAGAAAATGGCCGCAAACTACATGAAAACTGCCGTAGAAGAATGAAAAAATCGATTATTTCCACTATCGATGGGAGTTGAGAAATGCGAAGTCGGTCTTGGTCTTCTCGCTAACTTGGAGCATGGGCATGTAAATTTTAGTGCAAATCCGTCGAAAATTGCGGCCGTGCATTCGTTACACACACATACGCACATCCTGCCTTTTATAGATAGAGATAGTATTCAGTGTTGACACATTCACTGCTGCATTGTTATAGCATTGTTGCCTGGCTGTACTGCTCCATTTTTGGGGGGGAGGGAATAAGAAATTGCTATTTACTGCTATAAACATGATAACAGCCATTTCTCATAGACACCGCCATTTTGTTTTCGATCAGATATTCTGCAGTACAAACTAAAACACACCAAAAACACAGACTATAATAAAAAAAACGTTACAAAATCAACTCTTCTTAACACTATGTATACTACGCCTCTCAAGAGAGAAAGACGAATCGAGTCGAGCCGATTGTATATATATATATATATATATATATGTGTGTGTGTGTG
>OZ038510.1:76493325-76638325 GCA_964036315.1 Acanthosepion esculentum
TTTTCATCAGTCTTATCAAGTCTATCCTTGTATGTTTTAACTTGATATACCACGCATGTATATCATATATATATATATACTAATTAACCCATAGCTGGGAGAAAATGTAGATTCATGCCTTTCCCAAGGATATTTGCGTCTTATTAATTATAATTAATATAACGAACCCAACGGGAATTACGATCCATTTCCAATTAAACAACCCGCACAGACCAGCTAGTATTCCCAAACAGTAGCCCATCTAGGTGCTGTTCAGGCTCGACGTTGCTTAACTTCGGGAGCCGGTGTTTCAAGGTCATGTGGCCATAAGTCAGTTGTAGCTAAATAAATATGTATTAAAAGTATTTTCATCATTATGGTTTGTTGCAACCTCTTAAGAGTTTCTATATTGAGAAATTGATTTGTTTTTTTACGGCTTTTCAACCCTTTGCGAGTTATTTAAAGCCAGAAAATATCTTTAGCTTGTAAAAATTCTTTCGCGATAATAATGCCATACTGGTACAAGTTCTTTAATTAACCCATAACTGGAGAAGCGGTGCATTCATACCTTTCCCAGGGGTAATAAATGGAAAAGCATGGTAAATTGTATGTTAATTACATAGAATTTATTTATATTTTCGCGTACATTGGTGTGTGTATTTTTTAGGTTACAATTGTTCTATGGTACATGTGATAAAAGGAGAATTTATTCCGTAGTATTGCATGCCATATCACAGAGAGAAGTTACACACGTGTTGCCCGTACGAAGGTTCGTAGTGAAGAGATTGAATTTAACGTCTTTTGGCAGGATGTCCGTATTTCCGACAGGAACAGTTTTTTGTTGCATGCTGGGAGTATTTTTATAATTTTTATTTTTATTTAATTTATTTTATACAACGTTTTTATGTTATCATTTTATTTTTATTTATTTATTTATAATAATAATAATAATTATAAATTATTGATATGGCAATCCCTGCAGACTGCAATGTATCTTTGAAGATATTCGAAAAGCTGTCAAAATACAAGGACCTTGAAATAGAAATCTCAAAAATGTGGCACATGGAAAATCAACAATCCCTGTTGTAGTTGGAGCCCTTGGACTGCTTGGAAAAGATTCCAGTAGACTAATTGAAGGGATCCCTGGAAATCCATGCCTCAAAGAGATACAAAAAATTGTTCCCACAAGTACAGCCCAAACTTTACGAAGGGCTTTATCTATGAAATTTTTTTTTTTTTTGCAGTGGAAAGTGTCATGATGCCATTTCTAACCTTAGGTCCCTGGGCGAGACCCGAAAAGAAATGTGTAAACGCCAGATATCAAAGAAAATAAAAATAATAATAATAATATCCCTACAGATTAAATAAAAGGTTCAGTTCAGGGTTTCCTGTAAGTTACCCAGGTCGATACACAACTGATGAAGGCCGGAGGTCACAACGGCCGAAACGTTCTGATAACAATAACAAATATAATGACAATAGTCCGAATATAAATAGGGAAAATAATCTGGCTTTAGCAAGGGAAGTTTTTATGAACTAAATGTTTTGCAACAGGCTGACGTGTGTTGAAATCCTCCCAGTATTTAGTATTGTTGAAATTATCGCTGACATTTTTGGTCAAGATTTACAAACTCTACGTTTCGTTCAATTTCGCAAACCAATCGATGAAATTTGAATAAACTGATTTGTTTGTAAAAACACTTTAACAAAACGCCTACTTTGCGGTTTAATAATTTCTTTAATTTAATTTTTCAGGACTTGATGGCAAACAATATTTTTTAAGAACATTTCTTTTCCTTGTTAACCGAGAAGAATAAATTCTTAGGATTTCTTACTCTTGAGCATGCAACATACAACTGACCATGGATAAATATTTCTTTCTGGAGTCAAATTCCAACGTTTTGTGATTTGTTTATAATTCTCGCATAGGCAGGGCGAACTGGAAACTAGATTCTTGTATATATATATATATATATATATATATATATATATATATATATATATATATAAACTTAAAGAAACAATATTGTATTTTTATTGCATTTATTATATTTAATTGTATTGTATTTGTTATTTTAATCATTAAATTGTTTTTTTTTTAAATAGTGGCAGTATTTTGATGATAAATAATAAAACTTAACTTTTCCAAAAAAATGAATGAAAATGTATTGTACTAAGCTACGCGTCCTAGTAAAATCAACTGTATTTTGTACCCCCTGACGTGTTTGCACTTCTCCCCAAATTTTGGCTTCGATCGGTCAATGAATGGCTATTTTAGAGGGCGTGACGGACGGATGGGACCACTAACGGAAGTCACAGAATTTTATAGAAAGGTTTTAGAATTTTTAGTGTTTCAGAATTCTTATTTTCTTTTCGGTCTGCTCATTTGTTTCTAATTGAACTTGTGGATTTCATTTTTTTTATTTCGTTTAGTTTTTGTGAGAGTTTTTCCTTAGAAAAGAGTGCCAGGTTTATTTCTTTGCGATTTTGTTCTTTTCTATTATTATTATTATTATTATTATTATTATTATTATTGTTGTTGTTGTTGTTGTTGTTGTTGTTAGTTTATTATTATTCCTCTATTCATTTTTTACAATATATGAGATAGATAGATAGATACGAACAGACTGAGATAGATAGATAGATAGATAGATAGATAGATAGATAGATAGATAGATAGATAACGTACTGACTGAGATAGATAGATAGATAGATAGATAGATAGATAGATAGATAAATAGATAGATAGATAGATAGATAGATAGATACGAACAGACTGAGATAGATAGATAGATAGATAGATAGATAGATAGATAGATAGATAGATAGATAGATACGAACAGACTGAGATAGATAGATAGATAGATAGATAGATAGATAGATAGATAGATAGATAGATAGATAGATAGATACGAACAGACTGAGATAGATAGATAGATAGATAGATAGATAGATAGATAGATAGATAGATAGATAGATAGATAGATAGATAGATAGATTCTAAAAGCCCCGTCCAACTGTTAAAACAGAACGACGTTCTTTTCCATGATTTATTAAAATAATACACAGGGTATGTTGTAAATAATATACAGAGGTGGGCAGAATATACTATTTTCTGATATTTTAAAATGTTCTTTCAGCCCCCACCCCGCCATCGTGTTTGATATAATTAACGAATTTCAATAAGAAGGCATGCTGAAAAATCCTCAGCCCACCCCCTTTGAAAAGTTTGCCCAAATGACTGAATATCCTGACAATCCGACAATTCATTCATTCTAAAGCTTTTATTACTGTTAAATTTTTACTACGAGACTGATATATCTTTCATTCGTTATACAGTGTGTGGTAGGAATACATCGCGCATCTACTTCCCAGAAATACCTCCCACATAATGGTAAGACATTAGCTACAGTGTGCGGCAGAAACACCTAAATTTTAAATTTTAAACAGTTCCCTGTGTGGTGCTAGTGGCTAATGTCTTACCATTATGTGGGTGCTACTTCTGCCGCACCCTCTACATACACATGTACACATTGACTGATTCTTTAAACTGTTTACATTGTCTGGACTGTTGTCCTCATCTTTATTGTCATATTCACGACGTTTCAGCCGCTGTACACTCCGGCCTTATTCAAGAACTGTCTATATTTCTGAGGTGAGGTATTGTAACTATTTACACTATTTACATTGTTGTCGTCATCTTCATTGCCATATTCACGACTCTTCGACCATTGTACGCTTCGGCCTTCTTCAGGATCTGTCTATATTTCTGAGATGAGGTATTGTAACTACCTGCACTATTTACATTCTCCCTCTTTTCCTCATCTTTATTGTCATATTCACGACGTTTTGGCCCTTGTACGCTCCGGTCTTCTTCAGGTGACATACGTTGGTATTTCGAACCGAACCCATTATTTCGTCCACTGGTGTAGATTTTTCTCGTTCCACGTTCCATGCCTTTTCTAGATATCTCAGTTGCAGTTAATTCCCAAGTATTTATAAGTCCCCAAAGTTCATTCACTGGTTTCCCCAAGGACACAGTGGATAAAAGCGTTGGTTGAAGTCACGCGAATAGTTATGAGTTCAATACCTGGCCACAGCAGAGCTGAACAAAAAAAATACTTGGAAAGTTGAGTTACTAAAGTTACAACGGCCAGAACGTCTTGAATATGACAATAATGATGCGGACAACAGTCCGAACAATGTAAATAGTGCAAATAGTTACAATATCTAATCTCAGAAATATAGACAGACCCTGAACAAGACCGGAGCGTAAAATGCATACAGCAAGCCTTTTCGTTTTAAACCAGAGATCCTGTATTAAGGTGACTCACCATCAAGTCCCACGACTTCAACTTTTCGGTGAATATTTGAACTGCTAAGCAACGCGGATTTCTGAAGGTGTTATTTCGATTTCCGTAATGTAAAACTTTAAGTTCGGTGAAATAGACCCCTAAATACCACAATGATAACTCGATGAATAGTGACCTAAACATTGCACATTCTATCAACTTCAATTCGGGGGTTGGTGTATTTTTTAAAGCAAATAGTTAACATCCAAACTTGTGTAAAAATAATGCTATCAATTAAATGACAATTCTCTTTTCGGGCCTAAGGACCACAGTTTGGACCCGGCCCTACAGGATACAAAGCAGTAAACATAACACAATAATAATAATAATAATAATAATAATAATAATAATAATAATAATAACAACACCCTGACCCGGTTACGGAGATAGGGCCTGTTACAATTCTATGGGACTACACAATACACACTGACAGAACAATCAAAGCCAACCGCCCAGACATTGTTATAAAAGACCACAAACAAAATAAGTGCCTCTTTATTGATATGGCAGTCCCTGCAGACTGCAATGTATCTTTGAAGATATTCGAAATCTCAGAAATCTGGTATATGGGAACATCAACAATCCCTGTTGTAGTTGGAGCCCTTCGGACTGGTTGCAAAAGATTCCAGTAGACTAATTGAAGGGATCCTTGGAAGTCCATGCCTCAAAGAGATACAAAAAATTGTTCTGACAAGTACAGCCCACACTTTACGAAGGGCTTTATGTAATTATTTTTTTTTTCAGTGGAAAGTGTCATGATGCCATTTCTAACCTTAGGTCCCTGGGCGGGACCCGGAAAGAAATGTGTAAACGCCAGATATCAAAGAAAATAAGAAGAAGAAGAAGAAGAAGAAGAAGAAGAAGAAGAAGAAGAAGAAGAAGAAGAAGAAGAAGAAGAAACAAAATGAATGACGTAACTATTCCAATATTTTTCAACAGTTAAAAGTAGCGCGCGATTTAAGAAAAAAAAATGAAGATGTTAAATAATATTTCAAGTCATATTTTTTTAAAATTTCAGCTATAAAAATATGTAAACCTTTCTCCTAATGCTGCTTGTCTACGATTTAATACTGACTGAAAACTGTAATTGTGGCACGTGAAAAGAAGGAAGATGGATCAAACAATATTTCGACAGTATGACTGGCTTCTTCAAGTCATTTTTTTTTTAAATTTCCGAATATAAAATTATAACAATCTACGAAAAATTATAAGCCTTGTACAAACGTTGTTTTGATGAATTTTAGTTTGAGACAAACAACGTTTGTACAAAGACTTATAATTTTTTCATAGATTTTATATATTTATATACTTAAAAAAATTTAACTTGAAGATAGACATTCTGTTGAAAATATTAACATTGTCAAACACTGTTTTTACTTTTTCTTTTCTTAAATCACATTCTTCTCTTAACTGTAATAATTATCGTTATTATTATCATTGTGCTTGTCTCTCCCTTCCTTAATTTGCACGACCGTTGCGCCCTGCCAATACCTCATAAATAGGGAAACGTTCCGTTTTGATCGCATGGAAATTAGGGGAAAAGACACTACTTGGTTTCAGTGAGAAAATGAAAGAACGAAAGGCGTGAAAATTTGTTATATAGGAATAAAGTGTCGCTGCCGACAATTGAGTTTGAACATAGATTGTCAGCGAGCAAACACAGGCGATCCCATTATTGAATTAGGTAGACCACGTGACCATAGACGAAACGCATAAGTAGAAAGTCGCCTGACGTCTAAATGATCTTCATTTCTAGTCTATCGTCTATTACTATCCGGATCGCTATTTCTAATCTATCCTCTATTATTATACGGATCGCTATTTATAGTCTATCCTTTATTAATATACGGAGCGCTATTCTCTTCTCTATACTATACACTATACTATTTGGATCACTATACGGATTACTATTCGAGTACTATTAGTGCGTCTGACACCAGTAGTGTTCAACGGCGTTACTATAGTTGTATCTGCGATTACAAAGTCTCTACTACAACAAGTATTACGAAAGTGACAACGAGTATTCGTTGACATCACTAAAGTGGCAACGAGTGTTCGTTTGCATCAGAAAAAAAATTGAAGTGGAGAGAGAGAAACAGAGTAAGCTGAAAAATAACAGATATTACACTTTAATCCCAGCCAAAAGACTGATAAGCGATTGTATTTTCTTGCCGACCACCGCTGGCAGGATGTGACACAAGGTTAGTTTACCGTGGGAAGCCCGAGCACGTCCATCCAGGCCAGGCCCGAAAGTTGTCCTGCCCCCGCAAATGTCGGCGGCGATAGCATTAGTATTACTACCGATCTCCTCCCCTCTTCAGTTCAATGAGGGAGGTACTACCGCGGGCAGCTGTTTCCCAAGACCGGGCGCCTCTCAATAATAATTTCAGTTGCGCTTTGTCCGCAAACAGAGATACAACAGAGAGCTGAAATATAGTCTGTCCACCCGAGGACAGATACTGCACTTTGATGCCAGCCAGGATGAACTCTTTGACCTTAGTCGACAGTTATCCTAGAGCTGGTATTACAACATTACCTCTTGGCGGCCAAGGATAAATGGCAAACAAAAGAAAAATCAATATTTACAAACAAATCCTCATACCGGATCGGCCGTCACCTGGGTCAACAAGGGCCGCGTCCATCAGAAAAGAAGCAGTCGGGGACCGAAAAATCTGTCACTGGAATAAACTCTCCCAACAACGAGACGTCTGGTCACCAAACATTTTAACATGTCAATCTTTGGTCCCGTAGTATGAGGAGGGTGAGAAATGACACCAAATGTAAAAATCTATTGTATTTTCTTTGTTTTGTCTCTGTTTAATGAATTCCTTATTGACCCTTCCGCTAACCTGTAGTTCAGAGGTGGGGGTGATCTACCTTATAAAGTTTGATTATTATCACTCTTATTGGTATCAGCAAGTTGAACACTTTAATCTTTGGCCGATGTCACACTGGTTTCACCTTTCAATAGATAAGCTATGTGAAGTTTTATACGATTAATTAGAAATTACATTTTTAATTTATTTTTTAATTTTATTTTAAGACTCTTTGACTCTTTTTTTCGTGATAACCCCCAATGTATGTCCACCTCTGACCTTTCATCTGATAGGGGTCATTGCGACTGTTAAAGATTATTATAGTCAAGACCATTTGAATATCCCTATGTTACCTCCCTGTTCTAGATGATGAACTCTTGAACGCTGGGCATCTAAATATAACTCCCCACCCCTATTTCATGGGTAGGACAAGTTCTTTACTCTTGGTCAAGTGATGGTATCTTGAACAAAATTACCTTTTGGATAACACACACAAAAAAAAGAGAAAAAATCAACATGCTGATAAACAAATACTCATACCGGATCGGCCATCACCCAGTTCAACAAGGGCTGCGACCCTCAGAAAGGAAGCAGTCAGGGACGGAAAAATCTGTCACTGGAACAAACTCTTCCAGCAAAAATGAGACACCTGGCCACTAAATCCGGATTATTCCCAACCTTGGACCAAATGACTCGATGCCAAATCAATTAATAAAAAATAAAGCGAACGAAACGGACCCGCGAAGAATATCAACATGATACGAAAACCTTTGTCAATGCACATGAACATCACGGAATTGACATACCAAATACGGAGATCTATGGTAGGAACTGAAATAAGAGTTTATCTCAACCTAAACATGCTTTCCAATATCCTCGGGGACATCGTGAGAAATAAAAGAGTCTCAAATGCAGAAATAAATCAGATAAAACTAAATATACGACAGAATACAATGACCGATCACTCGAACAATAAAGAAGTGAGATCGAAAGTAAATAATATCACAGAGGGTGAGATAAAAACTAAAATAGACGAGATACGAAATAATAATCTCTCGGGAAATGAAACTGAAGAATCTATCAGCAACATAAACAGTTATTCAGATGATGTCACTGAAGATGAGTCAAACGACATTAAGGCAGAATTCCTTGAAAACAACAGCGGTGAAATCACCGAATCGAAAAACCACATCTTGCAAGAACTCAGAAGAGTAACTCGCGCACAAATGTCAGAGACCAGCTCCCCAAAATTCATGACAAAGTCCAATAAACATATTGTGCAAATATTACAACGCTGCACTGCAAACACTGTTAACGGACATACCACTTGGAAACATCACAGAAGTAAGTAATGTCATATACGCAACAGTTTTAGCAGCGACTGGGAAGCTTGGCGTCACGACAATGAAAAAATCAAACAACAGACAAAAAGAGCCAGCTTGAAAGGGAAAAGCGACAAATAAAGGAAATCAGATGTGAGCTATCGATACCAGGTGAGATCTCAAGAAACCCAAATGTCTCAACACGCAAATGCAATGAGATCAAGTAGAGATATAAAATTAAATTACTAAATGAAATTCCACCAATCAAGGAAATACTAAAACAGAAACTCCAGTTAAAGGCACAGAGAACAAGACAATATAAATGTCGTTGTTGGTTCTATCACCAAAATAAGATATCCCAAACGGACATTAAGAAATTTTACAGGGAAATTGGAAATGCAGTTATAGCTGTCAAATCTATTGAAAAAGAGCAGAAATTTGGAGGGAATGTATGGAGCAGTCCAATGCAGAATGGATCCGAAAGGAAGAAGAAGCAATGATGGATAAATCTCTACAAGAATGGGAAACTATAATAAAGGAGCTCTAACAAAATCTCAAAAATGAACATCCCCAGGAAATGACAAGGTACCCAATTTTCGGCTCCATCATCTGTCATCAATCCCCAAAACCTTTGCTCAAGCTTTATCAATGCTTGTCAATAATCAAAATGGAATCCCAGAATGGATCACTGAAGGTATCATATATCTCATGCCAAAAAAACGGTTTAAATAAAGGGTGTTTCATTAAGACGGATTATATATAAGGGTGTTTCATTAAGACGGATCAAAATCAGCAGTAAATAAATCAGTGTTATTGGTGAAAATGTATTTATTTCTCTATTGGATCATGTTATTTAAGCCATGTCAATTATGTGTGAAAAATAATATCGCCCAGATGTCCGCCAAATCTGAAAGAAAAATCATCAGACGCTTAAATTTGATTCATATTTAAAATCGGTTCAAGTTATTAGAACACCCTTTAGATGATCTGAAAATTTATAGGCCAATATAGCGAAGAAAACGGCGACTTACCTCGTCAAACCAAGCGACGGAAAATGTGTCGAAAAAGAAAATTGCTTACCAAAAAAGGGGGTGCACGTATCCCGCATGACATGCTGAAGACGGAATATTTTAGAAACAAGTCAGTCGCAGGAGTCGCAATAAAAATGTATTTTGATACGCAAAAATTGAGCGTCCTCTCCCAGTTGTCGACGAATGAAAAAAAAAATGCTTGGCCGATAAAAGCAAAAGAGAAAATAAAATTCGGGGAATTGAGCTACTGCGTTTGTCGGAGAGTGAGTTATTTTTCTGACTGGTTGCGTGCATTGTGATTTGTGAGATAGTAGCTGCGAATCGAGTTTTCGGCATTTCTTTCTGCCCCCGATGTTCAAATCTGAACTTAGTGATTTATTCTCTGCGTTGTGGAAGTAATCTGCGACAAATATTTCCTTTGCAATCCCAGATCGCTTTCAGCCAATAACATATCTGTCCACCAAGTATAAACTGATCACGTGTGTTCTGACTCTTTTCTTGATGTAAACAACAAAGGGGGGTTTCTACGAATATTTTATTGTCGTAGAACTTGGCAAGAGCTTATCCAATCATTAACTGAAGAATTAAGATTCGTCAGAAAATTGAAATAGGAAAACCGTGGAATTTTCATGGGCATTTCTAGTTATTATTATTATTATTATTATCATCATTATTATCATTATTATTATTATTATTATTATTATTATTATTATTATCATCATTATTATTATTATTATTATTATTATTATTATTATTATTATTATTATTATCATCATTATTATTATTATTATTATTATTATCATCATTATTATTATCATCATTATTATTATTATTATTATTATTATTATCATCATCATTATTATTATTATTATTATTATTATTATTATCATCATTATTATTATTATTATTATTATTATTATTATTATTATTATCATCATTATTATTATTATTATTATTATTATTATTATCATCATTATTATTATTATTATTATTATTATTATTATTATCATTATTATTATTATTATTATTATTATTATTATTATCATCATCATTATTATTATTATTATTATTATTATTATCATCATCATTATTATTATTATTATTATTATTATTATTATTATCATCATTATTATTATCATCATTATTATTATTATTATTATTATTATTATTATTATTATTATTATTATTATTATCATCATCATTATTATTATTATTATTATTATTATTATTATTATCATCATCATTATTATTATTATTATTATTATTATTATCATCATCATTATTATTATTATTATTATTATTATTATTATTATTATTATTATCATCATCATTATTATTATTATTTCCTTTGATTTCAGTTCTTTAGTCATTTCTTCCCGGGTCCCAGCCAGATGACAATTTTCACTGTCCATTTGGGTGAAAGAAACTAACTACAAAGGCATACAAATCTTACATGAAACCCTTTGTAGTTTGTGAGCTGTACTTGTGAGAACAATATTTTGTATTTCCTGAGGGCAGGGGTTGCCGGAGAGTCCCTCAGCTGAGTATATGAGAACTTGTCCCAATCAAGCCCAGTGCTTCAACCACAACTGTAATCATGTTTTCAGATACATTTTTAAATTTTAACTTTAAGATCCTAGTATTTCGTTATTTTTATTTTATTTTTTTTTTTTTTGAAGATCTTCAAAAATCCATTACAATCTTCAGAAACTCAGTCAGTTATATGCCATGCATGATACGCGCTTAGGCGATCATGTATCTTTCGATACATGACTTACAAGGCAGATTTTTTTCTCGCAGTAGGTTGTCATTTCTTTCTGCGGTAGTTGATATCCAAGACTATAGAACCCGGTCTGTCCTGCTACTTACCCATAGCTGGCGGGAGAAGAAGAAGAAGTTTCAAACCTTTCCCAAGGGTATTAGCACGTTAGTGAATGTAATGGATTCGACTGGAATTCGAACTCAGCTCTCCGCTTCAGTTATGTGCCATGCGTGATACACGCTGAGGCGATCATGTATCTTTTGATACATGACAGACGAGGCAGATTTTTCCCCGCAGTAGGTTGCCATTTCTTTCTGCGGTAGACCATTTGCCATCCAAGGCTATAGAACCCGGTCTGTCTTTATCTGTCTTACCCATAACCGGTGGGGGGAGAAGAGGATTCATAACTTTCCCAAGGGTATTAACACGTAAGTGAATGTAATGAATTCGACTGGAATTCGAACTCGGCTCTCCGATTCATTTATGTGCCATGCGTGATACACGCTTAGGCGATCATGTATATTTCGATACATGACTGACGAGGCAGATTTTTTTTCCCGTAGTAGGTGGCCATTTCTTTCTGCGGTATACCAGTTGCCATCTAAGGCTATAGAAACCGGTCTGTCCTGCTATTTAACCATAGCTGGGGGGAGAAGAGGAGGATTCATAACTTTCTCAAAAGTATTAGCACGTAAGTGGATGTAATGGATTCGACTGAAATTCGAACTCGGCTCTCCGATACGAGCCGCTATCTATTACTCCACCGTGCCTCCTTCGGGAACTACCATGTCAATAAGAAAGCACATTCTGTATTTGTGGTCTTTGTGGTCTTTGTGGCCGGTTAGTTTTGATTGTTTTGTCTGTGTGTAAATTCCCGTAAATTTGTTACAAGCCCTTATCTCTATAATCGGGTCCGTGTGGTGTCTATACCAATTTTTGCAGTTTCCTTTCAACAAAAGTTGCAGATTTACCAGTGCTGATATTGGCCCACTGTCATGCCAAGTTTTATCTTCAGTGGGTGCGAATACCGTATAACCTGATGCAAGAATGACAATTGGTTCTGATTATTCACCACAGAATCAGTATTTGATGTCAACACATTTTTCAGTATGTTTGTGTTATATACCTATGTACATATGAACACTAATGGGTATGTTTCAATCCTCATAAATACGTTGGACGCTATTGTAAGTGGGGGGGGGGGAAATATACTGTCTCAGTATTCTTCCACTAGCAGTGGTTTACCTACTTCACACCGCTGGCGAGTATTGTATTTTGTTGATGTTATAACGATTACCATTTCATTTCCACCCTCCATTTTGGTTATTCCTCATTCAGTAACCCTTTCTAGATTCCAACAGTTTGCTTGATAGTTTATTACTTAGAGAGCATTGGCCTTATACAGCAAGAACAAATTTTCAGTTTTAGCATTTAATCCTGCGTAACCTCTGATGGGTACGGGGGTTGTCAACATATAACCTGATGCAAGAATGACAATTGGTTCTGATTATTCACCACAGAATCAGTATTTGATGTCAACACATTTTTCAGTATGTTTGTGTTATATACCTATGTACATATGAACACTAATGGGTATGTTTCAATCCTCATAAATACGTTGGACGCTATTGTAAGTGGGGGGGGGGAAATATACTGTCTCAGTATTCTTCCACTAGCAGTGGTTTACCTACTTCACACCGCTGGCGAGTATTGTATTTTGTTGATGTTATAACGATTACCATTTCATTTCCACCCTCCATTTTGGTTATTCCTCATTCAGTAACCCTTTCTAGATTCCAACAGTTTGCTTGATAGTTTATTACTTAGAGAGCATTGGCCTTATACAGCAAGAACAAATTTTCAGTTTTAGCATTTAATCCTGCGTAACCTCTGATGGGTACGGGGGTTGTCAACATGAGCTTGTTTGGCGTGGACAGAGTATTGGCCATGAAGAAGTTTATCTTGCCATCGTTTCTGCATTTGGTCCATTGCATGTGATTTTGCCTCCTTTTATGTTTATATAATAACTAGACTACCCGTGACCTATGGGGGTCACTAACGGTTCAGGTTATAAAACATTGAAGTTGATTTTAATATGAAAATATTGTCTGCTTGAAGAAAGTTGAAATAAAAAAATACTTACTATATAAACAACTCGCATTTTTAAATCGTAATCACTTAAAATATTTTTTAAATTATATTAACTTAAAAATATATTTTTAATATGCCAAAAATATTTTTAAAATCATATTAACTTAAAAATATATTTTTAATATGCCAAAAATATTTTAAAATCATATTCACTTGAAAATATTTTTAAATATGGCAAAAAAATATTTTTAAATGTTTAAAATATTTTTTTATTAAAGAAAACTGAAATATAAATAAGCATGCACGAAATCTCGGAGGTGGAAATAGAGAAGTGAAAAGAGAGAGAGAGTGAGGTTGAAAGAGAGAGAAGTGAAAAGAGAGAGAGAGTTGGAAAGAAAAAGAGATGGAAAGAGAGAGAGGTGAAAAGAAAGAAAGTTGTAAAGAGAGAGAGACGTGGAAAGAGAGACGTGGAAAGAGAGACGTGGAAAGAGAGACGTGGAAAGAAGCTTATTATACGCACCATCTCCTTCTCTCCCCCTTTCTGCATGATAATAAATTTACATCTTTCTTTCCCCCACTCTCTATATATGACTTCGCGTGCACGGTGGAGTTTTATAATAATAATAATAATAATAATAATGGAGGATAAACCTCTACAAGAATATTAAATATGACGAAGAATAATAACAAAATCCCCAAAATGGAAATAACAAGGTACCCAATTTTTGGCACTATCAACTGTCATCAATCCATAAAACCCTTACACAAACTTTATCAATGCTTATTAATAATCTCAATAAAGTCCCAGAATGGATCACTAAAAGTATTACATATCTACTGCCAAAAACGGGTGAAACAGATGATCCGAAAAATTATAGGCCAATAACATGTCTGCCCACCATGTATAAATTGGTCACATTTGTCCTGACGACCTGTACTTACTTTGTTCCCCGATGAAAACATTCTTTCTCTGGAACAGAAGGTATGTCGAAGAGGTTACAAAAATCAACTAATAATAAATAAAATGATCCTCGAAAATTGCAGGAGAAGAGATAGAAATCTCAGCACAGCTTCTCACCTGGCACCGCATGATAGTGTGGGCCAATATCTGCACTGGAAGATTTGCAACTTTTACGGAAAGGAAACTGCAAGAAACTGGTACGAACATCACCAAAACCCGGTTAAAGAGAAAGTACCTGTAACATTTTATCGGACTTTACAATACACACAGAACAAAGAAAGCTAAAATCCCAGACATCGTTATCACTGACCACAAAAACAGAATGTGTTTTCTTATTGACATGGCAGTCCCTGCCGATTTTGATGTATTTTTAAAGCTCTTCAAAATACAAGGATATTGACGTGGAAATCTCCAAAATGTGGTACGTGAGGATATCAGTAATTTCAGTTGTAGTTGGAGTCCTCGGACTGATTGGAAAACAGATTCCGATAGATTCATTGAACACTATTTACTATTTGCTGTTGCCTTAACCTGGTATTGAACGCACACTCTTTGGGTCCTGTCACTGGATCTAACTAACGCTTTATCCACTGTGCCATGTGTCCTTGAGGCAGTGGAAAACTTGGAGATGTGAATTAACAGGAGATAACTGATAACTGACATCCATTAGACATGGCACGTGGAACTAGAACAGTCTACCCCAGTAAGCGAAATAAAGGGTCCAGTTCGACATTCCAACCACCTGAAGAAGGCTGGAGCGTACAACGGCCGAAACGTTGTAATAAATATGGCGACAAAGATGAGGACAGTATTCCGAATAATGTAAATAGTGTACATAATACTTCATCTCAGAAATATAGAGAGATACTGAAGACTCAATGAAGTTATTCCTGGCAGCCCATGCCTTAAAGATATACAAACAAATTGTACTCACAGGTACAGCTCACGCATTACTATGAGCTTAATGCATGTAAAATGTGAGGGATCTTAGGGTTTCGTTTATTTCGGGGGGGGGGGTTACAAAAATAATCCGTGGAAAAAAGTCATGAAACCATTTCTGATCTTAGGTCTCTTGTTGGGACCCGGAAGGAAATGTGTATAGAACAGAAATGAAAGGAAATAAAGTACAGCCTACACCTTACGAAGGGCTTTATCTATGTAAAATATTTGTGTGTGTGTGTGTGTGTCAGTGGAAAGTGTCATGATGCCATTTCTAACCTTAGGTCTCTCGACGGGACCCGGAACGAAATGTGTACACACCAAAAATCAAAGAAATAATAATAATAATAATAATAATAATAATAATAATAATAATAATAATAATAATAATAACAATAATGAAAGGAAAGGGAAAGAGAAAGAATTAAAATAAAAGAATTAAAGTTAAATGTATGTGCATGGATGGGATGATATTGACTGACTTTGTCTTCCCCCCCCTCTTTTTTCATATGGTTACAAGTGTACTAATCTGACAATGCTCTGCTTTGAGTGACACCTTACGAAGGGCTTTATCTATGTAAAATATGTGGGGGGGGTCAGTTGCTCTGTGAAAAATGTCATGACTCAATTTCTGACTTTAGGTCTTGGGTTGGGACCCGGAAAGAAATGAATATAAACCAGAAATCAAAGGAAATAATAATAATAATAATAATAATAATAATAATAATAATAATAATAATAATGATAATGATGATAATGATGATAATAATGATGATGATGATGATGATGATAATAATAATAGTAGTAGTAGTAGTAGTAGTAGTAGTAGTAGTAGTAGTGATGATGATGATGATGATGATGATGATGATGATGATGATAATGATGATGATGATGATGATGATAATAATGATAATGATGATGATAATAGTAGTAGTAGTAGTAGTAGTAGTGATGATGATGATGATGATAATAATAATGATAATGATGATGATGATGATGATGATGATGATGATGATAACAGTAGTAGTAGTGATGATGGTGATGATGATAATGATAATGATGATGATAATAATAATAATGATAATAATAATAATAATAATAATAATGGTAATGATGATGATGATGATGATGATGATGATGATGATGATGATGATAATAATAAGAAGAAGAATTCGTTTTCTACTTATCATTTTCTCATTATTGCTAGATAGGGTTATTAAACTTATGCGTTCTGTCAGGAAATAACAAAGTCAGAAAGCGAAGCGGTAGAATTCCTTCGAAGATTTACAACTCTTCACTTTCAGGGATGACCAAGAATGAAAGATATAAAACTTAAATGAAAAGATAAGTAATTTAAAGAAAGATTCAGATGGCAAAACTCATCTTAAAAGAAATATGCTTTTCCCTTTTAAAATATATATTTTTTTTTAATATGGTTCGTCACGACTTCCGGATCCGCTGGGACTGGCTACTGATCGGCTGCTGATAAATTGACAGTATCCATTGGAGGCTTGGGATTAATGACGTCACGATTGTTGAATCTTCTTTCACTCCTTTTCAAGGATCGACTTTTATTTTCTTTCTGCTGATGGTTACCACAAGACACTTACTTTTAAATTTTTTTTTTTTTTTCAGAATTCTTATTTCCTTTCGGTCTGCTCATTTACTTCTAATTGAACTTGTGGATTTTTTTTTATTTATTATTTCGTTTAGTTTTTGTGAGTTTTTCCTTGGAAAAGAGTGCCAGGTTTATTTCTTAGCAATTTCATTCTTTTCTGTTATTATTATTATTTATATTATTATTATTAGTAGTAGTAGTAGTAGTATTCCTCTATTCATTTTTTTACAAAAAAAAGGTTAACATTTTGTATATACCATTTCGTTCAATTTCTGGTGTTCAGAGACAGTTTTAACACCTCTTGTCTTGGATACATTCATTTATCATTTACTTCGAAATAAGTTCAATTTCTTCACACTAACTTTCTAAACAACCGATTCAGTGATCTTTTCTTACTTTTTTTTTCTTCTTCTTCACCAAATGACAAACTGAAACAAAAAAGACGAAACAATAGAACAAAAAAAAATACAAAAAAAAGGTTTTCTTTACCGAACGATTATTAATTTTTTTTTCTTCCTTTCTTTTCCTTATTTTATTTTCCATTTCACATGAACATTGCAGAGAAACAAATTTAAACCCATAGATCAATTCTAAATTCTTCCGCAAAAAAAAAAGTTTCCATTTTGCTTTCGCCATTAACATTTATTTTAGTACAACGGAATAAGACACAAAAAATGCCGAGATCACACGTAACCATCGAATATTAATGAGACTTGGAAAAATATTGTAATTTCTTCATACCTTTTACTTCATGTTAAAAAAATACATTTCTCTGTTTAAGTTAAACTTCCGTTTTCTGTTTTTACATGATTCTTATGGCCTGAGAAAAAGAAAAAGACCCATGACAGGTGAATCGTGGAAATATATTGCCACAAACGTTTAAAAAGAGAGTCTCGAGTTCAAACCGAATCGTTAAGAGGTCACTCAATTTCTCTCCATATACATACACATATACCCATGTATATATATATATATATATATATATATATATATATATATATATATGTGTGTGTGTGTGTGCGTGTGTGTGTGTGTATATATATATATACAAACACACACACATACATACATATATATATATATATATATATATATATATATATATATATATTATAATGAATCATTCATACAAAAAGTAGATTAGTAAAGTTAATGATATAAAATGGCGAAAACTCTCCGCAAACAAAATTTTAAAGTTTCATTAACCTACGAACCACTCGATGAATGTTATGATCCTTGTTTTTAATAACTAGAAGCTCTATATAAGGTCTTTTTTTTAATCTGCTAGTACTTTCAACTGTACACACAGTCATCCTCAGGCATGGAAATTATTTTGTTTTTAGTAAATTCAGGTAGTATCAGAGACGAAAGATTAAATGCAAATCGAAATATGTTTTTTAAGAAATGTGTTATTGTTAACGGATATAAACTTTTGGAGCGTGCAGTCGCAACGCTAAAGTTGAAATTATTTTGAAAATTTAAGAGAGTGCGTTTTTTTAGTAATATGGTAATTTGAGAATTTTTTTGACTGATAAACTCCTATAACAAAAAATTAAAAACAGATATATATTGAGCTCTCTTTTGTGGATCAATTTTAATATTTTATAGGATCTACTTGGATTACTTATCCACGGATTTTTACCTATATATATATATATATATATATATATATATATATATATATATATATATATATATATATATATATATGCAGTGATACCTCGGCTTACGTCGTTTCAAGTTAAGTCATTTTCGAAGATACGTCGGTTTTTCTTAAAATATTATATAGAAAAATAAAACTGGTCTTAGGTCGTTTTACTCGAGTTTCCCGGTTACCTAACTCCCCAGACTGCAACCCACTTGATTATTATGTGTGGGACGCAGTTAAGCGATAGACCAAAAAAAAAATTGTAACACCAATGGCAAGGATTATGGCAGCATTCACCAGCGTAAACAAGGAGACCGCCCAAAAGATTTGCAGGAGATTCCGAAGTCGTCTGGAGACGTGATTAAAGCCAATAGCGATTTCATTAAATAAATTTACTCTTTGGTATGTCATGATATTTTTGCGTAATTTGGGTAAATATATCTGTTAAAATGAGAACTCAGTGTTATTTTCAGTTTTGCGTAATTTAGACGACAATTTATCCATCGCACCCTGTATATATTTGTGCGTGTGTTTGTAGTGTATGTGTTTAGGCAGCATATCTTCGTTCAAACCTTTTTCATTGAATAATATAGATATAAGTATTAATTTATTCCCCACTGATCAGTAAAAAAAATAAAAATAGTTATATATTATACAACATTTAACACAATCAAGTTAATCATCTGTAATAACTCTTCTCCATCGACTAGTGTTTTCGAAAAGATCAACATTGTATATTAGTTTAAATGTCTT
Organism: Acanthosepion esculentum; assembly: GCA_964036315.1. NCBI lineage: Eukaryota > Metazoa > Mollusca > Cephalopoda > Sepiida > Sepiidae > Acanthosepion > Acanthosepion esculentum. The sequence goes on from OZ038510.1 coordinate 76,512,598, forward strand.
TTGGGAGATTGTGTCTCTGACAAGAAAGTAAGTATATTTGTTGGTTTGACCATCACAGCATTATCGGCACGTCTTACACTTCTTTTATCAGATACAAGTTCTACTGCACAATATATAAAAACGCATTACTGACCACCACAAGAGAATACTTGTTGACAACAATACTACACCATGAAAATAATAAACAAAATCTTCAAATCCACTGTATCAAAAACAACAGACGAACACTCAACAAAATTTATTACGCGTCTAGCAGCAACGTGTTGAAGTGCATATCACAAACATTTATTGCCATTTTGCATTTCTACCAACTCTAATCCACATCCTTATACTGAGACGATTGTTTTGAAAAACATTCCATAGCTACAACGGATAAATTAAAAATTTTAAAATAATTGTAACAGAGAGCGTTCATGCGTGTTTTAAAAAATCACAATCGCAAAGATTACAGTTCCATTAGGTTTGTCTTTGTAATTCACCCGTGAGGATGATCTTGGAGGTGATTGAAAGTAACTGGGTGTGAAAAAACTACGGCGCCTTCTTTGATGAATTAATTTCATCTTAACATCAAGAAACTGATTAGACAGCATTAAAAAAAATCATTATAAAAATAAATAGACACAATATACCTATATTATTATTCAATAAAATATATATATTCATCCAAAGACAGACTGTTTCACTGTATCACAGTTACTCAATGTGGTTAAACATCCGATTGCTTCAAGCCGGGATCGAAAACCGACTGATTTGACATCAGTCAGGTATTTTACCACTAGGCCATCTTCGCACGGCATATGTATATATAAAAATCGAAAACTGAAAAAAAATAAATAAATAAATAAATAAACAAAATGACAATAAAATAAGTAAAATAAATTAACCCAAACAAATTACCAATTCACACCCGTTAAAATAGACGAAATAGAATAAATAAAAAATAAAAACAAAATCAATGAACCCAAATAAATAAAGTAAATAATAAACAATTTAACAAACCATTATGACCAAAATATTAGTTAGACTATAAAAATCAAACCAAAAATCGAACGAAAAACATAGCTATAACTGTTATATAACCATAAAAAAATACTACGTTACTTAAAAATCGAAAACCGAAAAGAGTAAATAAAAGGATACAGTATAATAAATAAATAAAAAACAAGTAAAATAAAATAATCTAAATTAATCCAAATAAATAAACTAACAAACCGATCCCGATAAATTAACCGTTAGAAAAAACAAATAATGATAATCAATCCAAATAAATGAATGAAGTAATAAACAAATTAAAAATTGCTCCCGCCAAAATAATCGTTAGAATAAACTACAGCAATCAACCCCAAAATTGAATAAATAACATTAATTATCTTCCCAAACCAAAACAACACTATTAAATAAGCGATATAAACAAATTTTACTACGTTAATAAAACACCGATTGAAATTAAAATAAATAAATATATATATAAGATAAGAAAAAAATAAAAATAAAAAATAAAAACAAGCAAAATAATTTCACCCAAATAAATAAACAAATAAACGACTTCCGGCAAAATAACCGCCAAAATAGATTACCCACAATGCACCACTGACCCGTATATATAAATAGCCGAGAAAATAAACAACACTCGTGGCCTGACGATTGCGTCTAGCATGCAACAGCCTATCGCCTCTAAGTGTTGACTTCAATGTTCACTTTTATATTTACACACGCTCTATCTCTGATATTGAGCACTTTATCCCATAAATATAGTACACCTTAAGATTATATTTCTTCATATATATATATATATATATATATATATATATATATATATATATATATATATATATATATCTTATTGCAGACGCTCTCTCAGGCACATTGGAAAGAGCGTGTTATCTAGCAATGTGTACATGGCCAGTTATCAACAAGGTGTGTTATCAACAATTTAAACAAGGCCAGCACACTCAAACCCTCGTCCGCGATGACTTGTGACTTCGTGCTAGCACAGGTATCGATGGCCCCCAAGTGTTCCGTCTACCCAATTTCACTCACTAGACTTGTATGGTTTTCATGCACTTTCCAAAGGTGCCGCGCCCTGGGATCGTATCCCACCAGACCGATAACATCAGGAAGTCTTCTTCCTGACCAATCGACCATGGCGAGATTCGAACCCGTGTCTCACGGTCAGAAAGCAAACGTTCTAACCACACACACACACACACACATACACACACACACACACACACACACACACACACATATATATATATATATATATATATATATATATACACACACACACACACACACACATACATATATATATATATATATATATATATATATATATATATACTCCACTCTCCCGTCGAGGAAACAGACAGCCCGACAACATCACATGAGATTTGATTATAGTGGTGAAGGTTTCGTGCAGGACCTTCCACATTTTTTGAAGGGCCGAATAGAGACCTGGTGCACTACGTGCCACAAGGTTACCAAACGACCCTCCGCAGATTTTGAATTCAGAGTTGTCCTTCTCCTAGACCAGTTGCCATCCAAGGCTATAGAACCTAGTCAGTCCTGCTATTTACCCATAGCCGGAGGGAGAAGAAGAGGATTCATACTTTTCCCAGGGGTATTAGCACGTAAGTCAATGTAATGGATTTCGAACTCGGCTCTCCGATTCCTCAATCCAAGCCGTTATCCATTACTCCACATTGTGGCTAGACGTCCGGTTGCCTCTCTCTCTCTCTCTCTCTCTCTCTCTCTATATATATATATATATATATATATATATATATATATATATATATATATATATATATAATACAGAGAAAGAGAGGAAGGGGAAGGGTTGAGAGACTTATCCATGATAATGTTCTGACTTTGACTCTACGATTAAGCTACTCCCTGATTTTTTTTTATTATTTATAATGTACTTTTTAACACACAAAATCTGGTGAGGGACGAGCAAATTTTAATTCTGAAAATGCGTCCAGGAAGAAAAAAAGAAGTTTGTGAACCTCTTACACTAGAGTCTTTTTCTGTTACTAATCTAGGCAGGGTGTGTGCTCTAATACCTTTTTTTTTGTAATAATGCAAAATACCCGTAACAATTATAGGCAGTAATAAACGAAAGTAAGTTTTCAACTCAGTTGAAAGTAGAGACCAGTAGAAATTGCAAACAAATGTCGAAGGCAATCGTACTTCTGACGAAATGTCAATTAATTGCAGTGACAGGTTAAGGTAAATACAGTCGTAAAAAGACTTTATGCTAGCTTATTTTTGTCCCATAAATTGTCTTTTTTTTATTCCTTAATTTTTTGTTATACGTTTAATGTTTTATTTGATTTCTTTTGGTAAGAAACACTGTTTCAAACATTCAGCGGAAAACTTTAATTTGGCCTCTAGATATTCAATTTTCAATCTAGAAGCAATCTACCATTTAATGTCGCGGGGGTTAAGAGTAGCTTTAAATTCGATTAGGTTTGTTAAAGTTCGATGAAGATTGAGTAGGTTGTCAAGATGTTTCTGGACAAACAGCCTTTACTCCGTTTCTTCTTCTTCTTCTTCTTCTTCTTCTTCTTCTTCTTCTTCTTCTTCGAGCCATCTCTTTTTTTCATTCGTTTTTATCTTTATTACTTTCCTTTTTTTCACTTCTTTTTTTTTTCACGCCTTTCTTTTTCGTACTTCGTTTAACTTTCACTAGTCGTTCTTTTTCCTTCCTTCTTTTATTCTTTTAGGTTTTATTTCTTTTCTTCTCTTTTTTCTTCTACTTATTCTCTTGTCGACTTCCTGTTCGTCTCTCTTGATATCGTTCTCAGTTTTTTATGTTTATTTTCTTTTATTGATTGTAAGTCCTTTTATAATTTCTTCCGTTTTTCGTTTAAGGTTTTCGATTCCACAACACACACAAAAAAAGACACCCCGGTCACTACAGGTGACATCAAACTTCTATCTGAATCCACAAACATCATTTTTAGTTCAAATCTTCTGACCCCTGATCAGTCCTCGAGTGCAAGGCTCACGAATTGGGGTGTTCTTTCTTACCTTCGCTTTCATTGGAGTCATCATTAATTCATGTCTTCTTTTCTACAGTCGGTAAAACACAAAATCGGTTTGAGATGTTAAGATTACTTTCTATTAGATTACGTCTTCTGCTTCTTGTCACGACGTTTATCAAAGAGTCCGGTTTAGACATACAACAATTCAATAGTAGGACTCTGACGCCATTGACAACGCTATGATGTCCCTCAGTATCAAACGATTTCCTAGACCAACTCATTTGTTTAACAAATAATTCGAATTGTCAATAAATCTTATAACCGTCGAGTTCTTTATTTCTGTCTTTGAGTCGTTCATTTTTTTTTTTAATCCTCTTCAGTCTCTTTCTCTTTGTTTCGTTCTTTAGCGCATTCTCAATTTTCGACTTTCCTTGTCCTTAGAGATGTAGGAGTGATTTAATGGATAGCGGCTTGGATTGAGAAATGGGAGAGCCGAGTTCGAATCTCAGTCGTTCTCTTTATATTCACTTACGCGCAAATGCCCTTGGGAACGGCACGAATCTATCTCCTTCCGTTAGCTATTAAGTTAAATAGTAGGACGTGTACCTAAAAAAATATTATTATTCTAAAACAATTTTGTTAATGCAATATTCACTGACACAAAAAAATTTTCTTTAGTGGTAGAATCTCCGACTGACGCCAATTCAGCCGGGTTTCGAACCTAGCTAGAGGCAACCGGACGTCTAGCCACACTGAAGACATGTGATACAGCGAAAAAGTCTGTATGTGGACGATAATATATATATATATATATACTTGTCATCTACAGACAGACTGTTTCACTGCTCATCAGTGTGGCTAGACGTCCGGTTGCTTCTAGCTAGGATCGAAACCCGACTGAATTGGCATCAGTCGGAACTTCTACCACTAAGCCGTCGGCGAACGGTAGGGATGAAGGTGACTTTTAGCGTGTTTATTTTTAGATTTAGATAAACACACAGTGACTGACTGTGACTCAAGGCATTTTTTATGTTTATACGTTCTTTTTATAGATACAAATATTTAAGTAAATGCTCTCTTTATAATAAACAGTATTAACGACATTTATTGGAGGACGCATATTTTCTATGAAAATTTCTCGGACATTCAGGCCGGTAAATGTCGTTAATACTGTTTATTATAAACAAAGCATTTACTTAACTATTTGTATCTATAAAAAGAACGTATAAACATAAAAAATGGCTATATATATATGTGTGTGTGTGTGTGTGTGTGTGTGTGTGTGTGTGTGTGTGTGTGTGTGTGTGTGTGTGTGTGTGTGTGTGTGTGTGTGTGTGTGTGTGTGTGTGTTGTTTTAAAAACAAGGAAAATATTTGTCTCTAAGGCCCTTTCATCCAACATCCCATCAGGAATAAATCGTTGGCAATAGATTATCGCGTAACATTTAGTGGCAAATATAGCATGTGGCAAGTTTTATAAGAAAGAGTGTTTTAGAGTTATTCATAGAGCTGTTTCTAATAATCATTTAACGGAAACGGCTGGGGGCGGCCATTTTGGTTAGGTGGTCGAAGAGTTAATTCTTATCTACTGACCGGTCACCTTCGGAAAGTTTATGCCAGGTTATGGTGGGGTGTCTATTTCAAAGCTGATGGTGGCGGTCATCGTCTGGTTAGTTTAAAGCGAAAGATACTTCATGGGGCGGCGGCAAGTCGTTAAGTGACGAGAGGATTTTGTTTTATTATTATCTATCTATTAATCTCTTTATTCATTTGTTTATTCAAATGGTTATTTCGTATACAAACGCGTTGCACGGAACTACAATTTGTTTTTTTGACGACCTCACAAAGGGTTTTTCTATTTAATGATTGGGCTAAGCTTTTAAGACTTTTATTAAACTATCGAATTTATTTATTTATCTATTTTTTTATGTTAATTATTTAATGCGAAACTTTGTTGATGTCGGCAAAAAACCGTTAACTCCTTTCGTTGTTACTGTTCTTTTGCATAATCTATTGTCAACGCTTTGCTCCTTATGAGATGTTGGATGAAAGGGCCTTAGAGACAAATATTTTCATTGTTTTTAAAACAATATATCAATTTTGTACCTCTAAACATTTGTGTGTATGTATATATATATATATATATATAGTATGTAAATATATATATAGTATGTAAATATATATAGTGTCGGAATTTTATTGACTTTAGGTCCGTACCTAAAGGATAAAACCTACTACCGGTATATTAACCGGGGTCCGACGTAAAAAAAATGTAACTTCGAAATACAACTACGCACACAACTGTAGGTCTACATATATTTTTATTAGAGGGGTAAAAAAAGTAACCTTTTCTTGCAAGATATTCCCCTTGCTAGGGAGTTGGAAATTCCCTGTAGTAACAATAAAAAAAATGACACTACAAACAAAAGTAGAGTACAAAAAACAAGTAAAAATAAAAAAAGATTACCCACTTTTTCCTTTGCCAAAAATGGCCACTCAAACACGTGGTCAATGTAATTTAGGGTCTCCCTCGTGGGAGTAAAAACAAAGTTCTGTTAAAATGGCCTCGTTAACTCGCGGCCTATATAAATCTAGTATTCCCTCGTGGGAGTACAAAACAGTTCTAGGAGTCGAAGAAGGACTGGGAGCTTCTTTGAAAATTTCTTCCTCAGGACTTCAATCACGACTGGGTCTTCCCGGGAATTTCTTCTTTCAACCGCCTCTCGCCGACTCGTCAGATATCTTCTTTCTAAGGAACAATTCCTTAAAGTTCTTCTGTGAATACAGAACCTTACTAAGGAAATAAACCGACTCGCTTATTCCTCGGTTCTAAATTTACTGCTCCCTCGGCAAAGAGGCTCTATCTGTCAGAAACTCGCCACTTCACCGGACCCCGTAACTTTTTTAAGCAGTGACACTGCCTAAAATCAAGGTCTGACACCCAACAGGTGGTATCAAAGAGGGCGAAGTCGTTTAGATCGGCGTTTATATACACCTTCCTCCCCTGCCACTTACTGCTGCTGCTGCTATCAGTGACAGGCCCGGAAAACCCCAAAGGGCGATAATCTCCCAGTCCTTCTTCATTATAAATTTTCACAATATATATATATATATATATATATATATATATATATATATATATATATATATATATATGAATTACATAATTGTACCCCATTTATATGGACATTTTGTTCCACGGAATAACTTCCCTGGAGCTTTTCAATACTAAAACGTTTGATAAAAAAATGATTCGTAACGCTTTTTTTAAAAAAAGAATTGAAAATTAACAGAGAAAAGAAAAAAGAAGGAAAAAGAGGAACAAACCGCAAATAAGGGAAAACGCATTTAATACAAAGATAGAGAGAAAATAGCCATATAAATGTTGTAAAAGTGAGTTTTATTTTTATGTAATTCATTTCTCTGCTCTATAATAAATATATTGAGCTTTTGTGGATTAGTTTTAATCTTTTATATTATTAGGATTCACTTGGATTACTTACCCACGGATTTTTACCCATATATATATATATATATATATATATATATATATATATATATATATATATATATATATATATATACAAATAAGAGAAAGAACAGATGGAGCAAAAATCCAGTTCGTAGAATTCAGTTTTTTTAATACAAAGTAGAGGAAAATATTATAATATAATATTTTTTATTATAATAGATTACACTAAAAACATTTTACATCGCTACACAAATCGCATTCATGTTTCAGAACTGTAACAGTTCTTCCTTAGGCGATGGTAGATAACTTGTGATTACACTGTCATAAAATTTGTGATAAAAATAATTTTATCACAAGTTATCTTCCATCGCCTGAGGAAGAACTGTTATAGTTCTGAAGCATGAAAGCGCTTTGTGTGGCGATGTAAAATGTTTTTAGTGTAATCTATTATAACAAAAGTATTAATATATATATATTTATATAGATCACAGGTCCCCCCCCCCACACTCACACATACTCTCACCAATTTTCCCGGAGTTGTTTTTCTGTTTTCTTTTTGAATCTGTAGGTCTGATGAATTGGATCGTTCTTACGATTCCAATGGAATAAATTATGACCATGGAATATTAGTGTTTAAGTCTTTTTATTATATCCATACTCTGTCCTGGACATCGAGTTCTACCTGGATCATATCCTCTTGGAATTATTTTTATACATATATGTATGTGTATATATAATTGCATATGTATGTGTATATTCACCATTAATATTGTCTATATATATATATATATATATATAGTAAATGCGAATGTCAGTGTGTCACGATGTCACACTGTTTCAAATTAAAGGGACACAACTCTCTAATTTTCAAAAGCACATTTCAAATGAAAAAAATTTGTTCTCACAGTGTTTCAAAATAAAATTGTCCGAATTTTCAACTTTACTCCTAGAAGACGTAGCCCAACATATCATGTCATTTGAGAATTGGGCTGACTCCGTGAGCAAATTTAAAACGTTCCGGGTCGGATTCGGACCAGATATCCTGAAATTTTGTATTCCCAAAGTTTTCATGACTACCATTGGTTTCGGTGATATTCTTACGCGATTTTTGGCAACGAATTTTTTGTACAATAACAATTTTTTATAACTTGCAAATAAATTTGGGAATAATCGGAATTAATTGTGAAATCCAGCGAAAGTTATCCATGAAATAAAAATATTTGTTTGTACGGACCTACGTACATCAAATTTTCTTTAAATTAAGTGGCTGCAGAAGAATAATCGTTGAACTTTTAAAAGATACGCTTAAATATTAATGCAATACTTAAATGCGGCGATCAATTTTGAGTTCTTCTGGAGTTTATTGCTGCCTATCGCATCTATTCCTCTCTGCCTATTGTGATGAAGGCCAAATCAACAGCCCTCCGCAGAAGCTAACTTAAATGCCACCGGATAGGGAGGCTTAATAAAAACAAGTTTTATCGTCAAAAATAATAATGAAAATAATAAATAAAAATATTTATTATTATTATTAGTAGTAGTAGTAGTAGTAGTATTTTTTTTTTTATATATATGGCGTTTACACATTTCTTTCCGGGTCCCGCCCAGGGACCTAAGGTTAGAAATGGCATCATGACACTTTCTACTGAAAAAAAATAATAATAATAATTACATAGATAAAGCCCTTCGTAAAGTGTGGGCTGTACTTGTCAGAACAATTCTTTGTATCTCTTTGAGACATGGACTTCCAGGGATCCCTTCAATTAGTCTACTGGTTATTATTATTATTATTATTATTATTATTATTATTATTATTATTATTATTATTAAGAGGAAAGACCAAAGAATGTTTTTATTAATAAATTATATTTTTTGATCCTTTTCAGAACGTTCGAAATTTTTGTTAAAAATTTTGTTTCTCTTGCGTCATGGAGGGGGAGAACAAAAATGAACAGTGGAAATTTTTAGCGTCTTTTTTAAGTGAAAAACACACTGATTTGGAAATTCTCGCAAAAATTTGAATAAAACTTTCAGGACTTATTGACAAATGAATGAAATTATTTTTTAAATGTTTCCATTTTAGAAAATCTAGGTAAAAATATTGTTTTTACATCTGTTAACCTATACACACTTATTTAATTTTAAGAAATTTCGAGAAATTAAGTTTTGTGCCCCTTAATTTTTATATTAGTTAAAAGCAGAATAACTTGGAGAACTTAAACCGTCAATATTGCCTTGCAAAACAGGAACACCAATTACCGAAAATATGCTCCGAATCGTAAAATAAAAAATGCAATAAGACATTTAATTAGGAAAACTTTTAATTGCTTTTATGAATAAGAAATATTATAGACTCCATTGTCTTAAGAAAAAAAAATCCGATAAATAATGAATTTTTACAAGAATTGTTTTCATTTTTTTAAAAAGTTAATTAGAATAATGTATTAGGGTTTAAATATTTTAAATTTCTGCATTACTTTCTCCCTTTTTGGTGATATTGTTATTAAGTAAAAACTATATTTACTAATTACAAATAGAAAAGCTTAGTAGAATACATTCAACACCAATATTTTTTAAATAATTTTGATTTTTTTTCTATGTATATAAGCGTGCCGATTTTTGTATAAACAGATGTCATTACATGAAATTATCAGAAAATAAGAGCGATACGAATAGTAAATTTAAAGCCAATACATTACATTACAGAGAATATTTTTCTTAATTTTTAAGCTTATTTTGTACTTAAATATTATATTTAAAAAAGGCGCTCACGTTATATTCCTCAATTATTTTTGCAGATTTATACACTCTATAAAATCATTATATAAACTTTCATCTAACATTCAAACTATCAACTTCTCAACACCTTAAATAAACAGCTACCGTCGCGCTAAACAATACATTTCTGCGATATTTTAAACTTAAAGTACGTTATATTTATTTCAAATCAGATTAATTATACATTAAATCAGCTAATATTCCTCAAATAAAATTTCAGAAAAGTATATTTTATTTTTGGTGGAATTTTTTTATGAAGACAATTATATTGCAATGACGGAAGGCTAAAAATGACGCTAAAATCAGCGATATTTAACAATTTCAAAACTGAAACTTCTTTCAGTGAATTTAAATTAGTTTTTGAAATAATCAATGTCATCTGCTTATTGGAAATATTAAATTTAATCTATTAGCTTGAAATTAAAACTAAAATAAAAGCTTCAATAAAGATTTTCATTTTTTTTAATTATTTTTAAAACTTGGGTATCGCAAAATCTGTGGTAATATATATATATATATATATATATATATATATATATATATGAAGAAATATAGTTTTAAGGTGTGCTATATTTATGGGATAAAATGCTCATTATCAGAGATAGAGCGTATGTAAATATATATATAAAAGTGAACATTGAAGTCAACACTCAGAGGTGACAGGCTGTTTCAAGCTAGACGCAACTTCCCCACGCAGTCAGATATGGTACAAGGCCGAATTTAATGGGGGGTTCCCGAGCCGGTAGGCTTAGCCAGAAATTCCCTGTACACCCCGTAGAAAATGGGGTGGTTGGGTAGGTGATTCTCGAGACGAGTCTGCCCTTCGTCATAGCCTCGTCTGAGGATGCTCTCCGCCCGGGGGCAGAGAGCCCAACCAGCCCAACTGAAGACGACTCTCCAACTGCAGGCCGGCAGACGGTATTTACCAACTGCTGACGCAGTCAGATGTGGCACAGGGCCGAATTTAATGCGGGGTTCTCGATCCCGTAAGATCAGCCAAAAATTCCCCGTAGACCTCGTATAAAACGTGGTCGGGTAGGTATTTCCTGAGACGAGAGACTGCCCCACAACCCCATCTGGGGATGCTCTCCGCCCGGGGTCAGAGAGCCCTACCGATGCAGCTGAAGACGAATTCTCAACTGCAGGCCAGCAGACCAACACATACAGTATTCACTACTGTATTTATGGGAATAGAGGCATACCCATTGTCGTCTGTAGGTATGCTACAACATGTATATATATATATATATATATATATATATATATATATATATATATATATATATATGAAGAAATATAGTTTTAAGGTGTGCTATATTTATGGGAGAAAGTGCTCAATATCAGATATAGAGCGTGTGTAAATATAAATATAAAAGTGAACATTGAAGTCAACACTCAGAGGCGACAGGCTGTTTCATGCTGGACGCAATCGTCGGGCCGCAAATCTGACGATTGCGTCCAGCAGGTTTTTCTCGTCTGAGTCCATCCTTCAAATCTACAAAGCAACCATTCGTGCTTGCATTGAATGCTACCATATATGGTCTGGTGCCCCCGCTGTTCATCTCGAAGTCCTCGCCAAAATCCAGATAGATCCTGATCTGGCATCTCGCCTACAGTCACTTTCTCATAGACGTGATGTGGCTTCCCTCTGTGTTTTCTACAAAAAATTTTATGGCAGCTGACGAGCTATTTTCACTGGTTCCCAAACTGCATGAATTTAAGCGTGCTACTAGGTTGGCATCTCGGTCTCACCCTTTCACTATGGAAACGATTAAATGTAGCAGTCTCTTCTACTCCAACTGATTCTTCTCCCACACTTCCCGACAGTGTAACTCCCTTCCTCTTATTTGCTTCCCTGATAGCTATAATCTTCAAATATTCAAATGTAATGTCATCTTCTGATGCCTTGATCTTGGTCCCCGTCCTTTTCTTTATCCTTTCCTCAAACACCCCTCTTTACTCTTGTCCTCACTTTCTGTAACTCCTTGTGTGCTACTGACACTCCCAACTTGCTTGGGTGGTTAATGCTTAAAAGCAGTAAGTATCGCTCTTCGCTACGGTGCCTAGACTCTTCGAATTTAATCTCAGTACCAGAGTGGCGACGAGGTCTCACCAATCTACAGTTGAGTTGGTTAGATGTAACCGTAAATTCTATGCTAACAGTTTCTTTCTCGCACTTCTCTCTTATGGAACATTCCTTCGGCTCCATGCTTTCCAGCCAACTTTAAACTGCAAAGAATTAAAAGCAATGTCAGTCGTTACCTACTGTCCTCCTGATTCGTCATTTTTTTCTTGCTTCTTAGCAATGTTTTTGTTTCCAACTCTTCCACACCCAGTAACCACTTGCGTCTCGGTGGGTATATGCTTTGCTTGGGGTTAACTCGCTTAAACACACACACACACACGCATACAAACACACACACACACACACACACACATATATATATATATATATATATATATATATATATATATATGAACAAAATAAAAATGAAACTCAATTGTACACCATTTTTATGGTCATTTCGCTCCTCGGGAAAAATTACAGGCAGCTTGCCAATACTAAAACGTTTGATAAAAAAATTAATCGTAACTTTTTTTTAAATTAAAATTAAAAAGGGATAGGAAAAAAGGAAGAGAAAAATTGATGAAAACAGAGGAACAAACAACAAATAAGGGAAAAAGGCATTTATGAAGGCGATAGAAGAAAGAAAAAGAAAAAGAAGCATTCGCGTTCCCCCTCTCTACTTTATCCCGAAGAGAGAAATGTCCATAAAAAAGGGGCACAATTAAGTTTCATTTTTATGTAATTCCTTCCTATTCTCTATAATAAATATATTAAGCTCTCTTTTCTGGATCAATTTTACTATTTTATATTAATAGGATTCACTTGGATTACTTACCTACGGATTTTACCTGGAGCTATATATATATATATATATTTATATATATATATATTAAGAATTATAGTTTTAAGGTGAGCTATAATTATGGGATAAAGTGCTCAGTATAAGAGATATAGCATATGTAAATATGAATATAAAAGTGAACATTGAAGTCAACACTCAGAGGCGACAGGCTACTTCATGCTACACGCAATCGTCAGGCCGCGAATGTTGGAATTTTCCTCGACTATTTATATATATGGGTCAATAACATCAATGCCCCACTGATCCATATATATATATAAGTAGTCGAGGAAAATCCAACATTCGCGGCCTGACGATTGCGTGAAGCATGAAAGAGCATGTCGCCTCTGAGAGTTGACTTCAATGTTCACTTATATATATATATATATATATATATATATATATATATATATATATATATATATATACTAACACGCTCAGGTAAGGGATCCTCTACTTACGACAGAGTTCCTGTCCTACGACGCGTCGTAACACAACTTTCCGTGTAAGTCGGCACGTACCCGCGATTTTCCGTGAATTACGTCACTCACCTATGCTCAAAAGTTATGTAATACTCTAGAAAATAACAACACATTTCTATGGCACGTTAACATAATTAGGACTAAAAGAACACATGTAGGACATAAATATAGTACATATAATGTACTATAGCACCTCAAGGACAAATGGCACAGTGGATAAAGGCGTTAGTTATATCAAGTGGCAAGACCCAAAGAGTGTAAGTTCATTACCTGGTTATGGCAGTGGAGAACATGGAGAGGGGAATTAACAGGAGATAAGTGATAACTGACATCCATTAAACATGGCACGTGGAACTAGAACAGTCTACCCCAGTGAGCGAAATAAAGGGTTCAGTTCGACATTCCAACCACCTGAAAAGGCTGGAGCGTACAACAGCCGAAACGTTGTAATAAATATGGCGACAAAGATGAGGACAATAATCCGATTAATGTAAATAGTGTACATAATACCTCATCTCAGAAATATTGACAGATACTGAAAGGGCCGAAAGGTTATAATAAATATGGCGACAAAGATGAGGACAATAATCCGATTAATGTAAATAGAGTACATAATACCTCATCTGAGAAATATAGACAGATTCTGAAAGGTCGAAACGTTGTAATAAATATGGCGACAAAGATGAGGACAATAGTCCGAATAATGTAAATAGTGTACATAATACCTCATCTCAGAAATAGAGACAGATTCTGAAAGGTCGAAACGTTGTAATAAATATGGCGACAAAGATGAGGACAATAGTCGGAATAATGTAAATAATGTACATAATACCTCATCTCAGAAATATAGATAGATAATGAAAGGCCGAAACATTGTAATAAATATGGCGACAAAGATGAGGACAATGGTCCGAATAATGTAAATAGTGTACATAATACCTCATCTCAGAAATAAAGACAGATACTGAAAGGCCGAAACGTTTAAATAAATATCGCGACAAAGATGAGGACAATAGTCCGAATAATGTAAATAATGTACATAATAGTGTCTCAGAAATATAGACAGATAATTAAATGAAATGCAAATAATAGATATAATGAAATTAAATTATTTTAAGCTGCTCGTATATCTATTGTTACTTATGACAGTGGTTCTCGGTCGATGAGATGACGAAGCGTAAAATCTTGCAGTATTCGGAAGCAGTAAAAAATCTTAGGAAGAAAGTAACACAAACGGTTGTTTTTCTTTTTTTTCCCCCCCATTATAGTTTTACAAGAAAATGTCCTTATTTCTTACAGGCCCGGGGTCGGGGGGTCAACCAAAACATCTGGAGGAGCAGTTTTTTTTTACCTATACCAGAACATGCATACCTACATAAAAGTTTCAAAAAAGAAATGTTGGACCTGTCAAAATTACTTATGAGTGTGTATTTTGCAGACCAAAAGAGACAGCCCCAAAAGTCTACTAAAATGGGCGTAAAACCTCCCAAATCAAATCAACTGACCAAATTGGGCTGATATTGTTCTGTGATGCGTTAAAAGGCAATGTTCATGGTTTGATAAAGATATATTAAAGTGAAAGAATAGAATGTACACTTTTTTTTTGCATATTGAAGGATACTTTATAAACGAGATTTAAGCAAAACTGTCGTCCTTTCTGTTGTCCATTTTGTTTTTATGCCAATAATTAATCTGATTTTATGATTTTTGTCTCAATGTGTCTAATTTGACTTTCATTTTAATATTTGAACAAAGCTTCAAAAAACAATGATGTATATACCTGTAACAAACACTAGTTAGTTTGTATTTTGCTGAACAAAATATTCCGACTCGAATGTATATGGCAGAGGTACACACAGAACAAATGATTTTCATGAACTCATATCATTACAGTCCTAAATCTCTGTAACGTCGCCATAAGTATCATCTAATTCGGCTTCTGAGTCACTGTCGTAATGGCTAATATCGTTGACACCCTCATTGACAACGTTTTCGCAGTTTTCACACACACAAAGATCGCTGCAAGGAAGATTCAGTTTGATGCAGCCACAAGCTCCACCTGTACCCGTTTCTTTTACAGACACAAGAAGCAAACCCTAAGATTGTGTTGGGTACTGGCTTCTTCAATCCCCATTCAATCTGGGGACAACCGCTCCCCACCCCCGAAGTCTGTAGTATATCTCTTACAGGGAAACGAAATGTACATACATATAGGTATATGTTTTAAGCGACAGTCGAACGACTTAAGCCAAACAACCGGCCAATGTCCATTGTCATTTCGCCATTTTCATCATCATCATCATCATCATCATCATCATCATCATCATCATCATCATCATCACCATCATCATCATCACCATCATCATCATCATCATCATCATCATCATCATCATCATCATCATCATCAAAACTGTATCGATTTGAGGTCATGAATTAACATGTGTCTCTCATCATCATTGACATTGTCTTCTGATTCGACAATATTTTGCCAGCCTTCCCTGTCCTCTGCGAGTTTGCGGATTCGTTGCAGATCTTCCTTGATTGTAAACTTCTCCAAAGGAAAAGTGGGATCATTCTGCTTTGTTCTTTGAAAAGAAGAAAGAGAATCAATCTTTCTCAAGATATAACTTGATCGTCCGTTGAGACGCCCCTTTTTAGGGGTTCCGGTTGCATATATACACCCCTGTGCAAACTAATTGAAATAAAACGAATAATTCCGTTATTATTTACTTCCTTTTCGGATTTTTCCAATGAAGCATGGCCCAGTGCACATGTTAGTACTTCGTATGTTCATTTCACGAAGTTTTTCCTTGCAGATTGACCACAGATTCTCGATTGGATTTGAATCAGGAGAGTTCCCAGGCCAGTCTATAGTACTTTGATTTGCTCACTGGTAAGCCTTGCCAGTGTGCTCGTGAAGTGTTACAATTTTTGTACGCTTCCTTGGAGTAACGTCCATCGCAGACAATGGCCGTAGGACAACTAATCGACAATAGAGACAATAGTGTCTGGGTGCAATAACAATCTAATGCAATCACGAATGTCGCAATATTTTTCAAGGTTAAACAAATTTTATCATACACAACAAAGATATATTCATATTAATACACACCCCTGCAAATGATCTAATCTAAGGAAAGAATAGAAGTCGATTACACCCTGTCACTCCCGTGGGTCTAAAACTGACCGTATGGTGAAAGAAAGGAAACTATAGCGGTTGTGTCATTTAATTTGCACAAGGGTGTATTAGGAGATACAATGCCCTACACTATGTCTTCCCACAGTTTACATCTATTATCCATTATGAAGGATCGTTTTTGCATGACACCATTGTCGTTCAATGCCACAAATTTGGTCTGTTAGGTCCTGCCATATGCCATATCGAAACATCCCGCTGCCAATGTCTTCACTGTAACCCTAACAGGGATAGCTTCCGGGTGCTATGCTTTGCCAAAGGGCAGCCCGTGATTTGGTCTCCTCAAATTTTGAATTCAGTGTTTTGTTCCCTTCCTCTAGACTTGTCGCCAACCAAGTCTAAAGGTCCCGGTCTATTCTACTATTTAACCCATAGCCGGGGGAAATGGATGTCTACTTTTCTTAAGTGTATTTGCGGGTAAGTGAATGCATTGAACCCGACTGAAATTCGAACTCGCCTCTCCGATTTCTCATTTGGAGCCACTGTGTATTACAGCACCCGCACATCCAGATATAATCTGCCATAACAGACGTTTCTATCTCCACTTAAGATAGTTGTTTCTTATAGAATCATCCGTGTTATACGGTGATTCCATATAAAAATAGACAACAGTCTGGTCACACACACACACACACACACACGCACATGTAAATATATGCATACAGTTTTATGTTCGTATTTATATATTTGTAGATATGTGTTTGCTTTTGTATGTCATTCTCGCCTTTTGCAGGTGTCAATTTTAGAGACGAGAAAGAATGCAGTTATACTGGAACTCTTGTGCAAGAAAATCTCATTAGTTTCTCATCGCTACTCATATTCTGCCTGTATCTTGGCAGTCACCTCTTTCGCCAAATAATAACAAAAAGAAAAGCAAACATAAAAGAAAAAAAAACAGTGTGGCTTCTAATGGAATTTGTATATCGAGATCTTTCGCAAGGTGCTACAAATTGATTAAATGGAAACCCAAGCTGAAAACTTACAGAGAAAGGTTTGACGTAATTAGTGTGGAAGTTTGCCGCTAGGTGTCAACGGAGACTTCATTCGCCGCCAAGAAAGAAGTGATTTTTCGACAGTGTCCGGCAAAAGATGGACGTACCAGTTCTATTCGATTCGCGCAATTTAATTCTAAAACGAACTGGTCATAGTTGTGATATTTCAGTTTCATTGTGAGGAATATTTTTCTTCTTTGCTTGTCTCTTGAGACTTTTTTTTTCTGGAAAAGTTTCCTTGGACGATAGAGCATTGTAGCTGTGAAACGACAGGAGACAGAAACTCATCAGGAATTTCGCAAAAAAAATGCAGTCGTTTATATTCTGTCGTTGATTCGCATTTTCGCCCCTTTGGCATGTCTTCAGGCTGAATAAAAACAGACACACAATTCCAGTGATAATCTTTACAAGATACCGTATATATGCGCGTATCATACTACCTTTGAAGACCTCATTTTGAAGCTAATTTGAATACAGTAAATAGATATACAGTTTGGTCAAAAGTGTATCCCGGGCGAGCAGTACGTACGCTAATTTTATACCTCATGTATGATGCAACCCCCTTAAAATTAGCTTCAAAATTAGGTCTTTAAAAGTCACATGATACGCGTGTATACACGGTATATATATATATATATATATATATATATATATATATATATATATGTATATACACACACACATATACATTGATATATGCAACTTTTGATGACCTAGTTTTTAAGATAATTTGACTACAGGAAATGGATATATAGTTTGGTCAACGGCTAGCCAGGACCAGCCGTACATATGCTAATTTTATATATCATGTATGATGCGACCCGCTTAAAATTAGCTTCGAAACAAGGTCTTCAAAAGTCGCATGGTATGCGCGTATACACGGTATATATATATATATATATATATATATATATATATATATATATATATATATATATATATATATATATAAATCTATTTAAAATATGTTTTTCCCGCTACACAGTAATAACCAGGTTTCAAAAACTGAAGTTAAACTTCAAATTTAATTATATAATTAAATTAAAAGCGTTAGTTCTGTTTCATCTTCAAGCGAAATTTGGAATAACTTAAGTTATTCCAAAAAAAATTTTAAAATAAGTTATTCCAAAATTCTCGTGGAGATGAAACAGAACTAATGCATTTAATTTGATTATATAATTAAATTTGAAGTTTTTAGCTTCAGTTTTTGAAACATGGTTATTAATGTGTAGCGAAAAAAGCATATTTTAAATCAATTCATTTATAATATTTATGCTCTGTAAATTTACATTGAGCACTGTTTTGTAAAAATAAAAAAATATCAATGAGAACACCGGATTATATTTCTTATTGTTCTTTCTTTATATATATATATATATATATATATATATATATATATATATATATATATATATACACTCACATATGCAACTTTTGAAGACCTAGTTTTTAAGCTAATTTGACTACAGTAAATGGATATATAGTTTGGTCAAAGGCATAGCCAAGGTCAGCAGTACCTACGCTATTATTATATCTCATGTATGCTGCGACCCCCTTAAAATTAGCTTCAGAATTAGGCCAAAAAGTAGCATATACGTGTATATATATATATATATATATATATATATATATATATATGTCTAATTGAATAAATGATGGTCTGCTAATTTTTAGTAAAATCCGTTCATATTCACGAATAGGATTGGATAACGGCTCGGATTGAGGAATCGTAGAGCCGAGTTCGAATTCCAGTCGAATCCGTTACATTCACTTACGTGCTTGGGAAAGGTGTGAATCCTCTTCTTCTCCCCCCAACTATGGGTAAATAGCAGGACAGACTGGGTTCTATAGCCTTGGATGTCAACTGGTCTGGGAGAAGGTCAACTCTGAATTCAAAACCATTCGGCGTCTGCACCGGAATCCGGCGGCCTCTTGGTTACTCCTGCCTCTGCGTCTGTGGAAATTCTGCGGCAAGTAAGAGCATATTCCTCCCTCCACTGGGATAGCACGCGAGGTGTGGGGACCGCGTGTGAAGTTCAAACTCCCTTGTTACTCCGTTTCAAGAATTCGCCGCCGTTGGAATCGGGAATGGCTGTCGCTCGTTTCAGCATTGGCGCCTTCGTTCCGGACGCGGTGAATTCTTTGGAAGGAGCCGGCTTAACCGATCCAGGGTGAATGCCGCAACATACACATACATATTCACGAATAATCTTCCGTGTATTGATATTAAAAGATGAGAGAAATGTGTTATAACTGTTTAAATTTCTTTTATTTTCCTTTTCCCAAGTACTTTCGATCTTCTTCCAAGTTCATCTTCAGGGGTGCAAGTAGTACAAAACTATAGGAAATTTCATTTTAATGTAAAATTTAAACAATGCCTACATAAATCTGTTAACTCATTTCTGTTATTAAGCAGAACTTTAATTTTAGGAAACATACGTCTTTCCTCTTGTCCCTTGCCGTTTGACTGTACTTCCTCTCTCTAAACAAGGCCTTCATATGGGGCTTGACGGATTTGCCAGACTGCGAACGGTGTGACCTTGGTTTTAAATGGCTGCGCACGCCTTCTACCATTGTCCCCGGGTTCACCCTCTTTGACGGCTCGTATCGCTCCCGAAAAGCTCGTGCTCATTGATTGTGCATACGCGATCATATGTCGCCTCTGTATTTTTGGGTGAAACGGATGGTGTTTCTGTCGTTGCGAGCCACGACTCGAATGGTGATTTGGACGACGCGGTAGGAAGAAATCTTGCGATGTGAACGCTATTCTCATCAGGATCTGGTCAGATTATTTGAGCATCATCTCAGGTTGAAGATCAGATCGAATAGAAAGCGTTTGGTATCGACAGACTTTAACGAAAGGTGGGTGATTGCGGCGAGCCTGGTTCGCGTGAACGGGCCTAGCCTTGATTTTCTTTTTTTTAAGTCTCCCTAAGACACATCGGGGCAGTTTCCTGTGGAAGCCCCCCCCCCCGCGGATAGGATAGACTCTTCTGGTGTACCTAGTTAAAGTGCGAAAGTGTTGTTCTTGGTCTGTTTCCGGTTTGTTCTTTTGGTTATTATCCAAGCCGAGATTCCCAACCTCCCCAGTTTGTTTGTTTTTTGCCCACGCTTTTTTTTTTATCTCGACTGGGTCAGTTTTTTCTTTCACAATGTACGTATTTATTTTATCTTTCCCTCTCACTTAGCATGAGAGCCTCTTGAGTTTGTCTGTAGACAGAATACAAAAGTCTTTCTCATTCTTTTGAGGATTGGACGGGTCCTACTAACATCAATTTAATTTATGTATTTTGTTATATTTTAGTTTGGTTCATTCCCCAACCCGCTCATTGCTTATCATCGATAAATTTTTATATATAATTTTATATACACGGATTTTTACGTCATGGGGTGTTTATTTATAGACCCCCCTGTGTGTATGCGGTATTTTGGTGTGTGGAAGATTGAATGATGAGGTACGAGTTTTTATGATGGATGTATAAATTGTAACAAATGAAAGTGTCTTGAATCAGATTAGCTCGATATAAGATAGTGACGACAAGCCACAACCCATTCCCCACTCATTGTGTCACAATTGCTGTATTTTCGAGCAATAAATCGAATCCAGAGACGAACCCAGACGAGACTCTGCTGAAGGTCAGAGTCTCGTCTGGAGAGGTAGACAAACCCGACTCCGTTATTATTATTAGTGGTAGTTGTGGAGAGTCAGCATTAGGTCTTAGCCACACGCTAAGCTCTTATTGCTTGTCGACCTCTCCGTCCGAAGGCATAGAGGAACCCAGACGAGGCGATGCAGAACGGCAGAGTCTCGTCTGGGGAGGTAGACAAACCCAACCCCGTTATTACGAGGTCTACAGGGAATTTTTGCCTGAGCCTACGGGCTCAGAAAAATCTACGTTAAATCGGCTTTGTGCCACATCCCGCTCTATGGGAAGTTCGGGTAAATACCGAGTTAGCAATAGGTCTTAGCCACGTGCTAGGCTCTTGGTGCTTGTCGAACTCTCTGCCTTCGGTCAGAGAGGAACCCAGAAGAGGCTCTTCCAAAAGACAAACCCGACCCTGTATATACGGGTCAACGGGGAATTTTTGCCTAACCTCCGAGTTCAGAATCGCCTAAAGTAAAAACTGGCCTTGTGCTGTATCCTACTTTATGGGATGCTCGGGTAAATACCGAGTTGGCATAAGGTCAATTGCTAAGTGTATCTTCGTGCAGTAAACCTTTTATTTCATTACTTAACTTCGAATTTATCTTCCTTATTTATTTTCTCTATTATCTCGAAAACATGAAATACAACACTTCACCCACAGGATGCTGTAGTAACGGTACGTTTCTTCTCCCCATACCCCCTCACCACCCGGGTGGTTTCTCTGTCCATAGTGAACGCTGTCTCCTGTCCTAAAAATAAGTTCATGGAAGCACCACTACTACCTATCACATGAACATCTATCTCTCCTTCCAACACGAGAAAATACCCAGTTCAACGTCGCTACAAACTGGTAGCCTATTGACCGGACCAGATAGACAGAGTTTCGACCATCTTCAACATCCCTTCGTCAGTTTCTCTTCTCGTTGACCTTTCAACACAGCGTGGGCGCGGGAAACGTTGACGGAGCGACACCGGAGAACTGGTCAGTGTCGATTCTATGCTTTCCAAAGGAAAACAAGCCCATTTCGCAAACATGGTCACAGTAGTGTAGTAACAGACTAAAGAGAATGTGAAACCGAAATTCGAAATCCGAAAACACATAGGAAAGTCGAAAGATGCCTCCCAGAAACTAAGCAAAGTATTAAGTGATAATAAAATTTCATTTGAAACAAATAGTGTGGGAATGCTATATAATATACCGGATGTAACAGCAAAATTGTCCAAATCGTGTATCAGCATGGGATAATTGTCCATCTCACAAAATGTTTAATATCTAAAAAAAAAACCACTAAACTAATTGAGTTTCTTTTTTTCATTTTTTCAGGTAAGACGTTTAACCATCTTGACACCATTTGTCGTAAGAATCACTGAAAAACCCTCTGAGGTATTCAGCTAAAAACAGAAAAGTTTAAAATTGTTTGGTGTCAGACTCACTGACTTTCCAACTGAGCAATGGTGAGAGGAAAAAATCATTCAGGCCTTCAGTAATGGTAACAACATTCATACTCTGGCTTCCATCTTCAAATTCCATTCAAGAACCATCAAGAGGACGGTGAATATGTTTAAAAAAGAGGAAACAGTAGGGAGGAAAACTGGATGAGGAGGTCCAAACAGGAAGAGGCGATCATCATTTCAACTTCGAGCTAAAGTGATCAATTAGAAAAGTATAATTGTCGAGCCCACTAAAAACACTAAACTAATTGAGTTTCTTTTCTCCAGGTTTTCAGATAAGACGTTTAGCCATCTTGACACCATTTGTTGTAAGAATTACTGAAAAACCCTTTGAATCATTACGCTACAAAGAGAACAGGTTAAAATCGTTTTGTGTCAGCCCCACTGTCTTCTCAACTGAGCAACGGCAAAACGAAAATGATCATTCAGGCCTTCAGTGATGGTACCAACATTCATACTCTGGCTTCCATCTTCAAAGCCCATTCAAGAACCATCAAGAGAACAGTGAATAAGTTTTGGAAAAGAGGGATCAGTAAAGAGGAAACTTAATCAGGAGGTCACAACAGGAAGATCAATTAGAAAAGAACGAACTCAATCCGTAAGACGTTTGGCACGTGAGAAAGGCGTTTCAGCTATGACAGTCCAAAGATTAATGAAAAATGACTTGAAAATGAAATCGTACGTGAAACGTGTGAGGCACCTTGTTACTCTGGGACAGAAAGTTAGATGGTCAGAGACTGGAGACGGCGAAGATCATCTTGAATAAGTTCGAAAATGATCCTGGAATATATATATATCGTGTGTATTTAGGCAGCAATTTTTCATTGATGCATGTTTCATTAAATAATATAGACAAGTTGTGTCTATTTATTTTAAGTAAGTTCCTTACATATTGTCTGATAAGCTTAATAACATTATCAGTAAAAGATGGAAGAAAATCACATTGATACATGTTTTAATCCTATCTAAGCTTTCGGCTTACATAAGCCATTATCAAAGATGATAATTTCATTTCAATATATTAAACAATACACGGACAAAACAATAATGATAGTTTGTTTTTGCTGCATGAAAAATTTCAAAGCAACGACAAATTCGTGTATACGAGACGCGGAAGCTAAAATCGCATCGCAGTTCGTGATGTAATTGTCATCTTTGATAATGGCTTATGTAAGCCGAAAGCTAAGATAGGATTAAAACATGTATCAATATGGTGATTTCCTTTCGATAATGTTATTAAGCTTATCAGACAATATGAAAGGAACTTACTTAAAATAAATAGACAAAGGTTGTCTATATTATTTAATGAAACATGCATCAATATATATATTCCGCGGTGGTGTAATGGATATGGCTCGGGTTTGGGAATCGGAGAGCCGAGTTCGAAGTCCAGTCAAATCTGTGACATTCACTTACGTGCTAATACCCTCGGGAAAGGTATAATTCCTCTTCTTCTCCCCCCGGTTATGGGTAAATAGCAGGACAGACTGAGTTCTATAGCCTTGGATGGCAACTGGTCTAGGAGAAGAACAACTCTGAATTCAAAACCTGCGGAGGGTCGTTTGGGACCTTGTGGTACATAGTGCACCAGGTCTCCGTATTCGACCGCTCAAAAAGTGTGGTTGCTTCTGCACAAAGCCTTCACCACTATAATCAAATCATATGTGCTGGTGTCTGGCTGTCGGTTCCTATACGAAGATTCCACCGTATATATATATATATATATATATATGTGTGTGTGTGTGTGTGTGTGTGTGTGTGTGTGTGTGTGTGTGTGTGTGTGTGTATCGTCGGCTCCCAGTCGTGTCCGAGTATCGGGTTCTGTCATGAGTCCTATCTTCACGGTTGATGTTTATGTTTGACATGGCTTGCTAGGTCCAGTCGGTGGTGGAATAGTCGCGGACAATGCTTACAGGGGAGGGGAGAGGGAGGACGGGGATCGTTCACATCGCTCTCTCCTCCTTCGTCGTCTTGCCTCTTCATTCTCCCTCCTCTTTTCCTCGAAGTCCGCGATGCCATCGCGTATTGATCTCCTCCACGTTATTCGGTCCCTGGCAGTTTCTTCCCACGAGGAAGAGCTAATGTTGGTAAGTGTCAAGGTGCGCTTTAGTTGGTCTTTGTAGGGCATTTTGGGTGCTCCTCGTGGTCTATAAATATATATATATATATATATATATATATATATGTGTGTGTGTGTGTGTGTGTGTGTGTGTGTGTGTGTGTGTGTGTGTGTGTAGATAGATAGATATCTGAACTTTATTTCAAACCTTTATGGACTTCCCATCCTTAGCTAATTAATGATGAACATGTCATTTTCGTTTATGATCGATTTCATCACAATTCTTCTGTTAAGCTAAGAGAGTAATTATGCATTCTTATTGATCAAAGTAGAGTCCAATCATATTATAAAAACCTCGGAGAATTCCAGTAGAATATCTTTAATCATTTCTAAGATACAACGGTTCAGAGCTTAATCTAACAATTGGACAATTTCGCATTCGCCCACGCATTTCTCAGAAAAATTCGCAACAAGCTACCAAGCCGCTGGAGCCGATTTCGTTGTTAAAAAAATCTATAAATAGAAACAGCAAGCGAATTTTCGTCGCATTTTGAGACTCACACACGCAATGATACATACAGGAATTATGTGCCAAAATTGCCGCCAAAGAAACAAACTTTCTTTATGAGAGATTGGAAAAATTCACACAACAAACCTTTTCACTTAATATCTTTCACAGAAAAATCTTTTGTCTAAGTTAAATTCAACCTTTCAATCAAAGGCAGACGACTTTTTAAACATTGAACATTTCTCAAACAGCAAAGAACTTTTTCTCTACACCTTTGCACAGATCATTACAAACAAAGAAATTGTAAATTGTGTATATAAAATTTAATCTGTTGTTTCAAACATGTATTTTTTGTCGTGATTGAATATCGTTACTATTTGGCCATTTCTTATAATTTATGTTTGTGTATATTGCATATTTTATTTGCAGCACAATCTTAAATATTCACACATCCTTGTTATAGACAAGCGTATGGTTGCAAGACAGAAATACGACAACAGCAGAAATAGATGTACGTGATTTATTTCAATAGGAATGTGTGGTTTTGGGACAGCTACCTTGTGGTATAGTTCATAAGCCGGCTGCCGATCCGGGTTGATCTCTCTAGTTGGCGTGGCGTTCCTCCTGCTGACTGCTGCTGACTGCCCAGACTGACCGTGACAGATCTCTTCCCCGGCCTCCATTGACTGCTTTATACTTCGCCTTTTTATGGCGTTTTTTTATAGCTTAACGGGCTCGAAAAACGACGCGAGTATAATTAGGAGGGAAGCATTTTTTGGTCGTAAAATAGAAGCACTTTGAAATATTATTTTATTTTTCGACCGGAACTCGTGCGTCGAGCCTATGCGTAAACGACGATAATGGTCATTTTGTGACAGGGCATTGTCCCGTTCACACCCGACACTGGTTCTTGAGTATGTTAGTTTATTTACCTGCAAATCAGCCGAGATATGTCTTATTTTATTTCATAACATCCTATCGTGGTTTTTCTTCTAGACTGGTTACCAAACAAGGCGAGAGAGACAAGTTTACACTGCTATTTAACCCGTTACTAAGGGGAGAAAAGATAGATTCATACCCTGGGTATTTGTGCGAAAGCCTCATTCCGTGCTGCTAACCATTACACTAGTAAATATAGAAAAATCAAAAGGGATGTAAAACAAGGATGTGTCTTCTCGCCGGACTTATTCACCCTAAATGAAGCGTCCCTGTGAGAATTAAAAGTCCTACCGGAATTCATTATTCGTGGCCACAAACTTAACAACTTTGTTGATAGCAGATACAGAAAGAAAACTACAGGACCTCCTACAAAAGGCAGTGAAAGAAAGCGAGAAGAAAGGACTAAGCCCCAAATGTAAGACGAGCGAATGTTTAGTTATCAGCAAAGGGAACTGACCAACTAGCGAATTACAAATTGGAGATTTTTTTTAAGCATTTCATCCCAAGAAAGGCGGGAGTACACGCAAGGGGTTACAGAGAGTGAGAGCAAGAGTAAAGAATTTGAATACTTATTTCTGTTGTAAACTGTTCGCTTCATTTGGAATCATAAAGATTTGGTTTTTAATGTTAATGATTTTTCTTCTCAGGGCTGCTGCTTTAATACACAATTTCCGCCCCACCTTCTTTTTCGTAGTTGTCGCCTGATTATTATTAGCAATAGTAGTAGCAGCAGAAATTTTCATCGTCTTCCCCGTTGTTCTTGATATTGTCATGACATAGACTTAGTTACGTTACTCATCTACATTTCACTTATATTTTGTCATCCCCGTTTCTGTTTTTATAAGAATAACCAAAAAATAATATGAAAGCTCTCGATTGATGACAGTAAAAGAATATGTATGCCACAAAAATAAATAAAAAAGAACACTAACGAAAAAAAGCCGAATACATTTCCCACCCGACGGGTTCGAAACGATCAAAAAGTGTAATTAAGACGCTATCAAGGTAGATTTGGCTAAGACAGTGTGAAATTAATCATTAAATAGTCAAGAGAGAGAAAAAAAAGAAGAAAACCCCAAAGCAGAGGGAGGGCGTCTAAAAGAAATAACAGCCTTGTTCCTATATATCTTTCTGTTATATTTTTTCAACATTTTTTCTTTAACTACCATGTCGGCCATTTTTTTTTTTCGCTTTTTTCTTAATTTCTTTTTCACTTCTTTTTTTTTTTTTTTTTATTTGATTTCGTTCCGGTAGAAATACTTTCATCTTCTTCCTCCTTATTAGTCTTGCCTTTCTTTTTCTTTTTTTTCTTTTCTCCTTCTTTATTTCACATTTATTTCTTTTCCTCTTTCACTTCTCTGGTTATCACCTTACTTTCTTCCTTACTTTTGTGTTTTCTCTTTGTCCTTTTCATCACGTTTACTTCATTTTTTTCTTTTTCTTTATTTACTCGCACACAACGCTTATTCCGCCTTTTCTTTTTTTTCTATTTCCTTTCCTAGCTTATTTTTTCTTTTTTTCTATTTCTTTCCACTTTGCATTTTTTTCCTTTTTTTCTACTCTTCTTGTCCTTCCCTTTCTTTTTCCCAATTTCTTTCTTTTATCTTCCTTCAATTTATTTTTCGAATCATTTTTCTTTTCTTTTCTAGATCATAGATGCATTTTCTCTTTTCTTTTATTTCTCAACTTTTTTTCCTTCATTTCTTTTCTTCCTGTATTCAGTCAGTCATACCCTTCTTCCTACCTATCATCCATTCCTTTCTCTAACTTCTTCCCGCCTTTTCTTTATTTACCTTCTTCAATAGGCTTCTGCATTTTAGGGAGGAAAACAAACTGGGAGAAACGATATAAAAGATGCAGCAAGTATTTTTATGGCAAAAGATCGTCTCACAGCAATGAAGAGACAATTCGTCTTATAAATAGAGAAATAACCGCGTTGAAAAAAGAAGAAAAGAAACAGAATTCGTACTAGGAAGGATATGAACTTATTGATGTTGCATATCTGTTAACGAACTGATATGTGTCTGACTTGGGCCTTATATCCGTGTTATCGAATACATGGTTAACTATTCGCCTTAATATTTCTTTAGCAAAATCATTTGCGTGTGTGCCTGATTATGCTTAAATGTTTATATTATGGGGTCGCACTGACATCATAGCAGCAGAAGTTAGCTTTGTGTTCAAAGAAATAAAAGCATACTTGACAGTAAATAAAATGTACACAAATAACAGGAAAACCATGGTAAATTGCCTGTTAATTTCAGACAATTTATTTATATTTTTGTGTGTATCGATGTGTATTTTTTTAATGTAGAATTGTTTTATGCTACATGCGACAAAAGGGAGAATTTACTCCGGAGTATTACAAGCCATATGGCAGAATGAAGTTACACACGTGTTGCTCGAACGAAGGTTCGTGGTGAAGAGATTGAATTTAACGTCTTTTGGTTGGATGTCTGTATTTCCAACAGGAACATTCTTTGTTGCATGCTGGGAGTATTTTTATTAAATTTTTATTTTTATTTAATTTATTTTAAACAACATTTTATGTTATTATTTTATTTTATTTATAATCTTCATCATTATTATTATTTTATATTTTATTTTTATTTATTTATAATAATAATAATAATAATTATATCCCTACAATATAACTTTTTACGGAACCGTTTATGAATGTGTAAACACAGTATACATGAAAAAGATTTACATTCTTACTTCATCTATTTTTGTATAGTCTCTCGCCAGTCTCAAAATAAATATATGAGAATAGAAAAGAGAAAGAATATAAAGAAAAGACATAGAGTGTAACCCGGATATAAGAGAGTTGTCGGGACCGGAGAAGAAGTATCTTGTATCCGGGTTTCATAAGTTTTTTAAAATAATTCACGTAAGGGGAAAAAGCAAAAAAAAAAAAAAAATAGAAACAAAGTTAACTGGGGTACTTAAGATGTTGCGTCCAAGTTAGGGACAATGTGACTCACGTGATGTGTTCCTCTAAAGTTGTAATAGTAGTAGTAGTCATCTGACTGCAGTTTTATCTCCACACAAAAGAGAGACTACACTTTATCTCCTTGTATGAAAGTGGGTCTCTAGGCCTTTTGTAATGATCCTTTTATAAACGACGCAAGAATGTCCGTGCAGACTGGTTCGTTTTAATTATTTTTTTTATTTTTGTCTGTCATTAAAATGGTTTCTTTTAGACGTTATTCTTTTTCCTTGCTTCGAACCACTAAAGCTCACCTCAGACCTCAAATGGGATTCGTTGATTGGTGCCATCGCTAAAAATGCTGCAATAACGGTCGGTAGCTTGTATTGTTCCGGAAAGGATCTAACTCCTGCCGCCATGCTCTAACTATACAAGAGTTAGATCCGACCAAAAATGGGGCATCGCAATATATATATATATATATGAAATATGGAAATTTCCTAATTTCGCATATATATATATATATATATATATGAAGAAATATAGTCTTAAAGTGTGCTATATTTATGGGATAAAGTGCTCAATATCAGAGATAGAGCGTGTGTAAATATAAAAGTGGGCATAGAAGTCAACACTTAGAGGCGACAGTCTGTTTCATGCTAGATGCAATCGTCAGGCCACCTGACGATTGCATCTAGCATGAAACATGAAATTAGCAGGTGGCCTGACGATTGCATCTAGCATGAAACAGACTGTCGCCTCTAAGTGTTGACTTCTATGTTCACTTTTATGCATATATATATATATATATATATATATATATATATATATGAAATTAAAAAATCAGCCGATTCCGCTACCTTGGTTTCAACCTTCCGGTAACTTCAGACGATTTCGATCAGTTGATTTCTTAACGTTTTATTTTTTAAAAAGATGAAAATTTATGAACGCTATATTTGAAAAAAAAATCCATAAGCTTACGAC
This sequence comes from Acanthosepion esculentum, assembly GCA_964036315.1. Classification (NCBI taxonomy): domain Eukaryota; kingdom Metazoa; phylum Mollusca; class Cephalopoda; order Sepiida; family Sepiidae; genus Acanthosepion; species Acanthosepion esculentum. The sequence continues at coordinate 76,542,936 of OZ038510.1, forward strand.
GTGAGGTGTAGTAGAAGGTGAGGTGAAGGAGGAGGAGGAGGTGAAGGAGGAGGAGGGGGAAAATCAAGTGCATTGACATTATATCGATGGGGGATTAAATGAAATATACATACGTTCTTTTTATCCCACTTCAAATTAACACAAAGGAACTTTTTAGTATGGATACAACGGGACACAATTGCTGATCTCGGGTTTAAAAGTTTTTTTTTGTTTCTGGAAAAGTTATTATACCTAATTTCTCTTGTTGATTATTTGTTGCAGATGTTGCTGATTGTTGTAAGTATTATCTTCTTTTTTCAAAATTTCACTTTACAATCGGATCTTTTATATTTTTCTCCTTTAAATTCCACCCATGGTTGGCTAGTTTAGTAGAATTTCTAAGGCTTTCTAGCTTAAAAGACGACTTATGGTTGTACCACCTATTTTTAAAGTTACCCTCAGCACACCCTATGTATATTTTTCTGGCCTTTTGTCTCTATTACTTCTGCTTTGTAAATTAATGCTTCAGTTTTGCAAACTCCATCTAATGGACATCTTTTATTTCTCCAATTGCATATATTACTGTTCGCAATGTTTTGCTGCACGTTAGTTTTTAATTTTCTAGCGTTTTGTCTTTTTATTCACCGTCATCATCAAAACTGTTTCTTTTTGAGCTCATGAATTAACATGTTCTCTCATTTTCAGTGACTGATTCGACAATATTTTGCCAGCCCTCTTTGTCCTCTGTGAGTTTGTGGATTCGTTACAGATCTTCCTTGATTGTAAACTTCTCCAAAGGAAAAGTGGGATCTTTCTGCCTTGTTCTTTGAATATCTCGGTTCAGCGCTGTGACTATGGTAATTCTTGGATGTTCTCTGAACTTTTTGAAGGCAGTCTTTTCAAAGTAAAATTCCATGACTTTTTTTAGCTGGACATTCTGGATCCATTCTATTTGTTGGCATTCGTATGGTTTTTTTTCTTAAACAGTGATCTGTATTACAGACACACAGTCTGATATTTTTCAACATCGATGTATATTATTCCTCCATTTAATCTTGACAACAAATCCGTTTCCATAATGTTTGCATTCTATCTCTAAACATATCAGATAGTGTTTGTTACTGTTCAGACAAGGTCCAATATTTCATTTTCCGAATATTGCCTTTCTCATTATGTAACGTCTTAAATAAGTATTTATTCAGTGGCAGTAACTGGATCAGCCATTACCTACTCTGCCTTTTTTATTACGGTTTTTAAAATACTAGTATATTAATTTAACTGTGTTTTATTGAATAGTTTATGTAATTCGGAAGATAGCGAAAGTTTGAAACTAAGATAGCGGAATCGGCTGATTTCGTAGTTTTCTATACTATACGATATATATATATATATATATATATATATATATATATATATATATATATATATATATATATATATATATATATATATCAATTATGTGGTACGGGTTCAATTTATATTACGCAAATCATTCATACGAAAAGCAGATAATGAAGTTAATGATATAAATGGCAAGAATCACTCTTGCAAACAATTTTTAATAATAAAATACATTAACCTCGAATCCGTTAATGAATGGTATGATCCGTGTTTATAAATTCCGGTTTTATCAGGTCTTTTTTTACTACTAGCTTTCAATTGTTTCATGCAATCATCCTCAGGTAGGGAAAAGTTTTTTACATCCAGGTAATAACAGGACATCGAAAGATAAAGTGTCATCCGAAAGAAGTGTTTTTAGAAATGTGATATTGTTAACTGTAAGAATACTTTTGGAGCGTGCAGTCACGACGCTGAGGTTGAATTTTTTTAAATTTTAAAATTGTGCGTTCTTGTACTAATATAGTAATATGAGAATTCTTTTGTAGAGGTAGGTTTTTTTAGTAAAGGTGGCATGAACTAAATTGTTCAATAAATAGAGTAATATCACAGTTATTATCAGGAATTCATTAACGGATTCGAGGTTAATGTATTTTATTATTAAAAATTGTTTGCAAGAGTGATTCTTGGCATTTATATCATTAACTTCATTATCTGCTTTTCGTATGAATGATTTGCGTAATATATATATATATATATATATATATATATATATATATATATATATATATGAAATAAATTATATATATTTATTAAATAAATTATAACCGAAATGGATTTTTAAGGATTGTCTTTACTTATTATTATATTGCTCTGTTACTTACATTGAGTTCTCTTTGGAATTATCCCTACTAATTACCAATTGGTATCATATATATATATATATATATATATATATATATATATATATATATATATATATATATATATATAAAGAGAGAGAAAGAGAGGTGTGAAGAGACTGAAGTAGATAGATAGATGTGAACAGACAATAGATAGATAGATAGATAGATAGATAGATAGATAGATAGATAGATAGATAGATAGATAGATAGATAGATCTCTAGCCGGACTCACATTTATCAATGAGGGGGGAAGACTGGCTTGTGCTATTCAATATCTCCAGGACAAACTTTCATTTCTAAAGAGCGGACAACTAAATTCACGCTAATCCAGATGATCGGTCATTCGTTCAAACAGGATCCTTGTCTCGAACGCCTACAGGGACTAAAGCTCGCTACAAACCTCAAATGGAACTCCTATATTGGTGCCATCGCTAAAGAGCCCGGAAGAATAATTCTTACTTTGTATCGCTCCAGAAAATACCTAACACCTGCTATCATGGTCTATCTTTACAAGAGTCAGGTCCGACCAAGAAGGGAGAATGGGGTATTGCTGCCATATATGGGTTAGTGCCGCACAGCCCTCAGTGCTCAGACTGAATTATTTCCCTACAAATCCCCATAATATGAACTTCTTATCTCCTCCTTTCGCCTCCCTTAAAACAATCGCACTCAGAACAAGCGAGCTTGAATGACTCTTGTATGACGTGAACAAAAGTATCGAAGACAATAGATAGAATAATGGATAGCCGCTCGGAGTGAGGAATCGGAGAGACGTGTTCGAATTCCAGTAGGGTTTATTACATTCACTGTTGTGTCAATAGGCTTGGCAAAGATTAATCCAGTTCTTCTATCTCCATCACAACCAGTCTAGAAGAAAAAAACTCTCAATTAAAACCAGCTTGGAGAGGGTTGTGCTCCGTCAGGTTACCGCAAGGTCAGGCTACCTTGTCAAGCAATCACCACTGCTACTGCGACAGTAGTATATTTGGTATCCCTACAATCCTAATAGGGTCCGTCAGGTTACCTTGTCCAGCAAACACCACTGCTACTACGACAGTAGTTCATTTGGTGTCCCTACAATCTTAATAGGGCCCCGTCAGGCTACCTTGTCCAGAAAACACCACTGCTACTGCGACAGTAGTCCATTTAGTGTCCCTATAAACCTAATAGGGCCCAGTCAGGTTACCTAGTCCAGCAAACACCACTGCTACTGCGACTGTAGTCCATTTGGTGTCTCTCCAGTACTAATAGGGTCCGTCAGGTTACCCTGTCCAGCAAACATCACTGCTACTTCGACAGTAGTCCATTTGGTGTCCCTACAATCCTAATAGAACACAGTCAGGCTACATTGTCCAACAATCACCGCTGCTACTACGACAGTAGTATATTTGGTGATCCTACAGTCCTAATAGGCCCCCGTTAGACTACCTTGTCCAGCAAACACCACTGCTACTGAGACCGTACTCCATTTGGTGTCACTACAATCGTAATAGAGCCCCATCAGGCTACCTTCTCCAGCAATCACCGATACCACTGCGACAGTAGTTCATTTGGTGTCCCTACAATCCTAATACGGCCACGTCAGGCTACCTTGTTCAGCAAACAACACTGCTACTGCGACAGTAGTTCATTTGGTGTCCCTACAATCTTAATACGGCCACGTCAGGCTACCTTGTTCAGCAAACACCACTGCTACTACGACAGTAGTCCATTAGACTCGAAACTGTTGAAAACCAAAGAAGAAGTGGCACTCTAAGGGAGATTTTTGCAAAATCTTTGAGGAAATTAATGCGTCATACAAAATCTAATGGTTACTCGTCAAGTGTTGCGGGTTGATTTGCTTTCATCGCGAAAGCGGAGAATAAGCAATGAAACAAGGAACAATCTAAAGTCACGCTCCCCTCGGAAATGTCCACTGCTATTAAAAAGGTACAGAGATGCCAGGTTGAAATTCGTTCGTGAACATAATGATAAGGAAAAATCGAATTGGGAAAGCGTATTATGGACAGACAAAACCAAAATTGAGTTGTTTGGATGTAATACTAAAAATCATGTATGGAGGAAATATAGCGATGCCTTCAAACAAAAGAACACGGTTCCAACAGTAAAATTTGGTGTTAGCAGCATCATGGTCTGCTGATGTTTTTCTGCAAAAGGTACTGGCAACATATCAGTAACAGAAATCTGCAGCATATCAAAATATTTTGGAAGCAAATTTAATGTTTTTGGTTGAGATTCTTGAACTTCCTCCTGATTGGATCTTCCAATGATAATGATCCTAAGAACACTGCAAAATCTGCAAAGAAATGGCTTGCTAAAAATAATGTAAATATCCTAAAATGGCCAAGTCAGTCCCCAGGTTTAAACCCAATCAAGAATCTGTGGCGTTATTTGAAAATTCAAATCCAATCGAGAGCTCCAGTAAACATCCCGGATCTGAAGACCATATCCAAAGAAGCTATTATTTTTTTCCAGATTAGCTTTAAGCTATTATTTTTTTCCAGATTAGCTTTAAGCTATTATTTTTTTCCAGATTAGCTTTAAGCTATTATTTTTTTACAGATTAGCTTTAAGCTATTATTTTTTTACAGATTAGCTTTAAGCTATTATTTTTTTACAGATTAAAAAACAACAATGATAATTTCGAAGAAACAACTTTGAATTCCTCAATTCACTTCATAGAACTTCGAAACCTCACTTTAACTCTGATTCGGGCCGGATTTCCAATTCAGGCCGAAAATAGAATTCTTCAAATCATGAATGTTTTGAGGATATTTTAAACCGAATTTAAAACAAAAATATTTAAATTCACTAAATTTTTTGTGTTACTTTAAATTCAATATAAATAAAAAAAAAAAACTTTTAAAATCACTAATTTTTTCAGTTATTTTAAAATTTGAATTTTTAACTGTTCCCTTTTCATCCAGATACAAGTTTCAACGTTTTATGTTCAAGCACCAGATGAAGGACGGATTTTCAATCCCGAGATCATTCTGAATCCAAAAAGGAATAATTTCTCTATGCAGAGCAGGTGTGGCCCGAGTTGGAGGGGTTTCAGACACACGGACGGACAGACATAATTTGAAGTTTATTTATTTCCATTAAACGAGTTCTGAAAATTCAATTTAAATCGGACAATTCCTAGAATTTTGTAAATTTTTAAAATCTAGGGGCAGCGATTTTTTCTTTTGCTTTCATTATGAAAAATGAGCACATATTTAGGTGAGAACATTTTCAGGCACTGTACCATCCGACCTTCTTCAAGTATACGTTAATAGGTCGAGTTTATAATGATGATAATTCCTCATTTAAAAATTCAAACAAAAATATATAAAGTATATTTTAAGTACCGATCGTAAAAAAATCCCAAAAAAGGCATTTTTTAAAAATATTTTAAATGTCTTCTTCGAACTTAAATTTCGGTTTTATTTGAAAGCTAATTACCTAAATCTAATTTGAATTAAAAGAAAAATTAATTTTCATATACAAATAAAGTTTTTAGGTGTTTAAAAGACTTTGGCTCATTTTCTAGTCACACATCGACTCATCGGGCCGCCATTATTGACGAAAAATGTAAATAACAAATTTCAAATCTCTTAAAAATCTAATTTTTATCCTAGAGATCTGTTTCAAAGTCATTTAGTAAATGTAAGGATTTTACTAATGTTTACTTTTACTTAAATGAAAATAAGGTTTATTTATGCACGGTACTTGTTGGGTCATAGGTCAAATGTCAAAAATGCATAATCATACCACTTACTTAAAAAACGCGCGAAAAATTCAAAATAAGAATTAAATAAATACGCAATGCCAGCAGCGCAATAATAAAAGGACATTGGTATTTATGCATGAAAATAAATTATCTTTAACCTTATATATTACTATATATATATATATTATATATATTTAATTATCTTTAACCTTATATAACCAATAGATTAATAATATATTTGTTTTACTTCGCAAGAAAAGTTGGCTTCCTGTGCCGCGCCAGGAAATTTTTCTCGTGGAGTCGATCCTTCAAATCTACAAATCAACCATTCGCCTTTGCATGGAGTATTGCTGCCATAAATGCTGTGGAGCCCCTTCTGTTTGTCTCAAGGTTCTTGATAAAATCCAGAGACGGATATGCAATGTAATTGGCCCTGATCAATCATCTCGTCTGCAGTCGCTCTCTCACAAACGTGTCGTCGCCTCCCTCTGTCTTTTTTACAAGTACTTTCATGGTAACTGCTCCGATGAGCTGCTTTCGCTGGTTCCCAGACTTCATGAATTTAAGCGTTCTATTAGGCTGGCATCTCGCTCTCACCCTTTCACTGTCGAAACTGTTAAATGTAGCCGTCTCTTCTACTCCAATAGCTTCATGTCTCGCCGGTGGAACTCCTTCCTCTCTTCCTATTTCCCTGATAGCTATAATCTCCAACTATTCAAATCTAATGTCAATCGACGTCTCCAGATGCCCTGATCTATCCCCTAACCTTCTCTTCATCCTTCCTCCATCACTCCTATTTGCTCTAGCTCCAACTCTCTGTAACCCCTTTCGTTTTTCAGGCCTGTTTGATGTAATAAATAGGGGGAAAGTAGTCCAAAGTATCCATTTTGGTGGCATCGAATCTATTTAATCAAAAGGAGATAAAATCGCAGTGTAATTAACAGATGTAAAATATATATATACATTTTACCAAGATTTTCTATAAAAGAAACATTTCAAAAATAATTTCATTCATTTATGAATAAGTCCTGAAAGTTTCATTTAAATCTGGCAATTTTCTAATTTTTTCAAGAATTTTCAAATCATTGTATTTTTCACCACGAAAAAAGACACTCAAATCTCCCATACTAATTTATGGCCACAGTTGACATAAGAAAAACAAAATTTTTAACCAAAATTTTGAAGTATTTAAAAAGGATTAAAAAATATATTTTTACCAAGATTTTCTATAAAAGAAACATTTCAAAAATAATTTAATTCAATTATGAATAAGTCCTGAAAGTTTCATTAAAATCTGGCAATTATCTAATTTTTTCAAGAATTTTCAAATCATTGTATTTGATACTCAAAAGCAAAAAAGATACTCAAATTTTCCATACGAATTTATAGTCACAACTGACGCAAGTAAAACAAAATTTTTAACCAAAATTTTGACTGTCCTGGGTAAGACGTTAAACTACATCCATATCCTGGGTAAGACGTTAAACTACATCCAGCAGCAAGGCCTCTGATCAGGAGGTTTTGAGGAGCGTGGAACCACCTCTTAATTGCTGGTGTTCCCAGGTCCACCCTGACCCGGGGTGGTAGCACCTGTTAGGGTCCCAGCTATGGGCAAATAGTTAACTATTACCAGCAATACTTTTTTGAAAAAATTATTTCCAGCAATACAATTTTGAATGAAAAAATATTACCAGAAACAGATTTTTGACAAAACAAAACATTACCAGCAATAGAAAATTTTGTCGGCATTAAATAACTCATTGAGGTTGATATGCCGTAAAACAAAACAAACCAAACCAAAATTTTGAAGTATTTAAAAAGGATTAAAAAATATATTTTTACCAAGATTTTCTATAAAAGAAACATTTAAAAAATAATTTAATTCAATTATGAATAAGTCCTGAAAGTTTCATTAAAATCAGGCAATTATCTAATTTTTTTAAGAATTTTCAAATCATTGTATTTTTCACCACGAAAAAAGACACTCAAATTTCCCATATGAATTTATGGTCACAACGGATGCAAGAAAAACAATTTTTAACCAAAATTTTGAAGGTTTTTAAAAAAGGATTAAAAAATATAATTTAATAATCAAAAAATCCTCTGATCTTTCCTCTTAATAACAACATAAATATTTTGACAATAAAACTTCACGTTTTTCTACGTTCATTCTCCTCCTCTGTTCACCCTCTCTTCGTTCTTTATATATCCTCTCCTACCACGGCCGTAATCCTCTCTTTATTCTTCTTCTATCCTCTCCCTCCAACTTCATTCACCCTCTTTTTATGTTTTTTTTTTTTTATCGTGTATGCTAGATACAACCAAAATGGATACCTTTTCTGCAATTAAAGCCAAAAATTATCCCCCACCCTGTTTAAACATTTTTTTAAATTGGAATCACCCCATGTAAGGCAGTACAGCCCCTAAGACACAATGGGTTACAGGGTGTGGAGGAATTAGGAACAGAAACTGTTATGATGAACAAACTTAGTAGATATTCTACGTATCTGAGATTTACGTTGCCACTCGCCCCCACTGAACCAGGTTGTGACACAAGGTCGGTTTTAATGAGGGGACCCAAGTGTTTCCACTCAGGCTGCTGATCTAAGCTGCTCTTAGCTTGTCTAAGCTGGTCAGAACTTATCTAAGCTAGTCATATCTGGTCATATCACCGCTACGAAACATATGTTGCGCAACGGTTGAAGAAGGAAAAGAGAGAAAGGCCTCCGGCACGGAACAGATACTACAACCGCAGCATCTACTCTGATGGAAAAAAAACCTTCTCTTCCCCTGCCGATCCACCCGGAAGAATCCATAGGGGGATAGTCCTAGATATTCTACGTACCCTGACTCAAAGTTGCCCGTGACCTATAGTTATAGTACTCTTTATGCTAATTACCTATTAGTCAAACCAATCCCTTTACAGAAATATTAATAACGTGTAGAAAAAGAAAAGAGTAACCAGGAGGATAGTAGATAGCGATTGACATTGCATTGACATTTTTGCAGATTAAAGTTGGTTGGAAAGGATGAATCCGGAAGAGAGTTCAACACGCGAGAAGTGTGAGAAAATAAACTGTTAGCATAGGACTTACGGCTACATCTAGCCAGCTAAACAGTAAATTGATGAAATCACGACGCTAGTCTCGTGCTGTGCTTAAATTCAAAAAGTCTAGTTACCATAGCGGTGAGCTCATCCGAACAATTAGCATGAAAGTATATATATATATATATATATATATATATATATATATATATATATGGCATCCGTTGCACCAGGTCCCTGTATTCGTCCCTCCAAAAGGTGTGGGTGGCCCTGCACAAAGCCTTCACCACTATAATCAAATCCTGTGTGGGTGTCGAGCTTTCAGTTTCTGGGAACTGATCTGCCTGACCCTCATACATCGAGTTCGACGGGAGAGTCCATCATATATATATATATATATATATATATATATATATATATATAATCCGGTAATCTAGGTAATCCGTATGGGTAGACCCAAGGAGGATAAAATCCAGAGAGCTCAATGTAAAGTTAGTTTACGAAAAACTAGGTAATCCGTATGGGTAGACCCAAGGAGGATAAAATCCAGAGAGTTCAATGTAAATCAGAGCTAATAATTTAAATAAAAACAGACCACTTTAAAGTTCCATGTAATAAATTATTTCACCACAGTCCTTTTAAAGGACCGCGGATCATCAGACTTTACTTCCAAAGGTTGAAATGAAAAATGAAAAGAAATTTACACATTTTTGACGGGCAGTACTAAGTATATGTAAATTAACGAAGTGAGGAAGTGAGGGGGGAGAGAGACATGATTGAGTTAGATGTAACATTTCTATTCTTTCAAATTTAAATTGTTTGAGGAAATCCAGACATTGACACATTAAATCGGTTAACTTAACGGAAGTTATATATTGGCATAGGAGGGGGAGAGGAGAAAAAGGCATAAAGAGAAAAAGAGAGAAAGAAGTTATAAGAGAAAGTGTCATTAACTTTCTTTGGAATGAAACGCCCGAAATAGACGCTGTTGTTTTGCTTTACTTTGAGAATTCATAAATAGTATAATGTTTGATATAAATTTGAATGTTTAAACAGTCTATAAGGAATTTAATTATATGTTTGTTAGCGATTTAAGTTTTTTTTTAAAACTTTATTACAAAAATTTTGGGGATTTAATATGAAATAGTCGATTAGAAAAATATTCATAGAATTTACATTAAAATACTAAAATTTTATTTTCAAATATAAGTTTACTTCTAGTTGTAATTGATTATTAAGGTGATATCTCTATCAGTTTGAATTTTATTAATGAATTTAATATATATATATATATATATATATATATATATATATATATATATATAAAGAAATATAGTCTTAAAGTGTGCTATATTTATGGGATAAAGTGCTCAATATCAGAGATAGAGCGTGTGTAAATATAAAAGTGAACATAGAAGTCAACACTTACATATATATATATATATATATATATAAAAGTGAACATAGAAGTCAACACTTAGAGGCGACAGTCTGTTTCATGCTAGTGCAATCGTCAGGCAACTCAGGTTGCCTGACGATTGCACTAGCATGAAACAAACTGTCGCCTCTAAGTGTTGACTTCTATGTTCACTTTTATATATATATATATATATATATATATATATATATATATATATATATATATATATATAGGGTCCGGCTGGTATTTGGGGACAGATTTTATGGATTAGTAAAAAACTTGCTGAACAAATGAATATAATTATATTTGATTACAAAAAAGTAAACATGAAATTTAGCTAACTATTCTTTAATTTTATTCGACAAAACCACCACTAGCATCAATAACTGCCTCTCCACGAGGTCGAAATCGGCTGCAAGCTCTGATTAATTGGTCTTTATTTATGTCAGACATTACTCGAACTATTGCAGCTTTAAGAGACTCTTTGGTGTTATGAAGCTGTTTATTAACCTCCTTCTCAACAACGCTTCACACATAATAGTCTAGTGGATTGAGATCTGGAGTGTTAGGAGGCCAAATGTTGGGTGTGATGAGGTCGTACAAATGGTCAGTCATCCATTCTTGCGTTCGTAGAGCCTTGTGGGATGGAGCCGAGTCTTGCTGGAATATGTAAAGCCTGCCGTTGCATATGTTATCAATCCAGGGCTTGACAACTGTTCCTAGAACCTCAATGTAAGCAGCAGCATTTACTCTAAGACCTTGTGGAAAAAAGTGTTGTGCCGTAACATGTCTTTCATTGCTAACAACACCCAATACCATAACACTTGAAGGAGATTTTGTGTGCATCACTCTTGGCACCTCAGAAGGATCTGAACAAAGCCATCTTTCATTTCTTCTGTTAAGTTTTTGATCTTGATCAAAATTTTTCTCATCAGAGAAAAACCAAATCCCACCAGCTTCTGAAGGATTTTTAAGTTTGTTTAAAAGCCTTTGGGATCTGTTTAAAGTTTAAACAGATCCAAAACCGTTTAAACTTTAAACGGTTTTCTTTTGTTTTTTTGTTTTTTTTCAGACATAACTTGACCTCTCTTCATCACGTAGGACTTGTATCGAATGTCTTCATGAACACTCCTTCTGATTGTTTTTCAGACACATGCAGCTTTTCGGCAATTGACCTCAATGATTGACCTCCGTTTTCATCAATTGCCTGCTTGACTACCTGAATAAATTCAAATGTTCTTACTTTATCAGAACGTGCAGAATGTCTTTTACGTTTTGATACAGACATTGGAGAACTGTCAACGTCTTCCAACTCTTTTCTTGTTGACAAATGATCCTGCAACTCTGAGGGAACGTGCAATATCCAAATCACTATGATCAGCCACAATCACAGTATGTCTTTTTATTTCATTTGTTATCATAAGGTTTGCCATTCTTGATTTCTAAAAAATAAAAGCATTAGAAGTTAGTGGGAAGCAGTATTAATCTTAAATCTGTATGTCCTCAAATACCAGCCACACCCTATATATATATATATATATATATGTGTGTGTGTGTGTGTGTGTGTGTGTGTGTGCATATATATATATATATATATATATATATATATATATATATATATATATATATATATATATATCAAGTATGTGGTGCAGTTCAATTTACATTACAATGAATCATTCATACAGAAAACAGATATAGAAGTTAATGATAAAATGGCGAGAATAATATTAGTAAATTGTTTGCGAAGATGTATTCTCGCCATTTTATCATTAACTTCTACATCTATTTTCTGTATGAATGATTCATTGTAATATATATATATATATATATATATATATATATATATATATATATATATATATATATATATATATATATAAGGCGCAGAGAGGCAACTTTACGGCGGTGAGCAAGTGACTGAAGATCAGAATCATAGACAGATCAGGACCAATAATATTGCTGATTCTTCTTTGGATCCTATCAAGGAGCTGAAGGCAAATAGAGGAGCACCGGACCATATGTGGCAGCAATATTTTAAGCATGAACGAATGGTAGACTTATAGAAATGTAAGATAGATTCTGGAGAGAAAAATTGCCTTGCACGACACAGTGAACCGACTTTTTTAGCAGCTGACCTAGCAATGGATTCAATATAGTCTTTCCACTCCATGTCAGCTGAGAACATTAACCCGAGAAAACGCAATGAGTCATTTTCCCGGAGGTTAGCATCAGCCATGTTGATGGAATGCAGGGAGGTGTCTCTCAGATGATTAAAGGAGATAAGTTTAGTTTTGAAAGTCGTTTTGTACATCAGCTGCCATTTTGACCTTGTCTGACTGACCAGCCTTACGATCGAGACAGGAGTAAATGGTTGTGCCGTCAGCGTAGATGCCAAGTTGAGAGCTGATGTCATCAGGAAGATCATTAATGAAAATTAAAAACAGCGTAGGACCAAGGATAGAGCCCTGGGGTCACCCGCGTTAGCATGAAAGTATCTAGACCGTTCAAGATAACTTTCATTTCACGATTAGATAGAAAAAAACTGAATCAACGCAAAAATGTATCCGGAGTTGTGGAGAAGACTGGAATGTCAGACCCTGTCAAAGGCTTTCGAGATGTCTAATGCCAGAGCCCGGTTTTCACCGTTTTTATCTAGAGGATGATAGACTCAACAATTATAGTCAATACATCAGCAGTTGACCTAGAGAAACGAAAGCCGTGTTGCTTGTCTGAGAAAAGTCCCTGCGATGAACCAATCCAGCATTGATTAGGGCCTCTAGGATTTTCCTAAAAAGAGATGGAAGGCTAATAGATCGGTAGTTGGATGGGTCGGGCGGTTCACCAGAGTTCTTAATCCTCGAACAGTACCCATCAATTAAAGTTACCCCACTACTAACCATGGTTATATCATACCCGATTTTGAAAATATCAAAAAAAATATTAAATATAAATCTTTACTTGAAATATTTTACATGCAGGCACTTCAAACTTTGTACTTTGAGTTAACATTAATAGGAACTGAAAAACATATTATTTAGGTAAGAAAATCAGGTACTGAAAATTGTAATTAAAAATAGGAAAATTTGCATTGGGTACTATATACCCGTGGTTAGTGTTCTAGAGTTAAAAACTGGAACAACAGACGATGACTTCCAGCAGGCAGGAGACAGCGAAGAATATATTATACAGTTTAGCAGAGAACAGGGGCCGATTCTGGGGCACACTTCTTCATGACTATTACAGGGTTACCATCGGGTCCACATGCTTTGTGGGGATCAAGGTTAGAGATGATAGCAGAAACCGGGGAAGCGGTTATATGTATATCATTTGTCGTGTCTCTTACACTAAAACGGATGTTGACTGCTCGACGACCCAAGGTAGAATGCGAAAATGCGTCTCTGCGCATCATGGTTCGACGCATGTTTTCGGTATTGAATGATAAAATGAACTTTATATACTGACCAGTAGAAATAACTCTCGCTAAAAGACACAGATTGTGATTTGGAGCCGATACGACGGATATAAATTCCTTGATTCAACGCCGCACAGGAGAGAAAGAGAGAGAGAGAGAGACCCGGCTGAGACGTCGACACGCAGAGGTTGGTCAAGAACGCCGCAGGCAGACTGAGACTGAAAGCGATACCTTTCAACTTTCATCCTTCGCCGCCACCGTCTTCACAAAACATCAGCCGACAGCCATGACCAGTATTTTTTCTCTTTCTTTCTTCCCTCCCCACTATGTCACCTTTTACAACAGCAACGAGTAGTATGCTGGCTTTGTATATATGTAAATAAATTATACATTTATTTACCCAAAATACGGTGTATTCCCTTTTCCTCGAATTTACGTTTTTGCTGACGCGAAGAAGAAATTAACCTCTTCAGCAGAAACAACAACAGCGACAAGTTCTGCTTTCCAAGTTACTCATTCTTCGTTTTCGCAACACACTTAACAAAGATTCGGTTCTCGACGAGAAGTTAAGCAGGGATACTCCAGGTGAGTCAAGAGTAGAATCTGAGGAGAATTTGCGTGTAAAGGATTCAGCTTTATCAACAGAGGATGATAGCATCTCATATTGATTGAAGAGGGGACGAATAGAGACCTTGCACTTATTTAATGCCCTATTACAGAGCCGCCAGTAATCCTGAGAGCCAAAATTGTTAGAGGCTATGTGGTGACTCATTCTCTCAGCAGAGAGGGACTTTGCTCCTTCGAAGACTCGCGAGCAGTAACTAATAGAGAGCTGTCACATTGGTATAGCCGGAAATATTGGTTCCTGTGTGCTATAGCAGCCGAGCATGCTGGTGGAGAGGATAGAGGTTTCACCTGATATTTCCGAGAAGGGATGAAAGTGTAGAGGACCGGGGTGTGAAGTGTGAGGAGATGTGGATGTATCTCTGGGTTAAGATTTCCCGCTGGCCGCTCCGGCTACATAGGAATGTTGGACTTTAATGGAGTCCAAAGAAGATAAAGAAACAAACAGACCGATATACATGTATGCCAACAAATATAGATTAATAACAAACATTAATACACGAAGACATGAAATGTTACAGAGTGTTTGTATGGAAAGTTATGTGTGTGTGTGTGTGTTGAGTGTCCGTACGAACGCGTATTTTGTTTTTAGCGTGTTCCCAGAATATGGGAAACGCTGTTTGTGTGAGAGGTCACATATTGGAATAAGTAAAAAAGAGAGTTTTTTTTTACCGCGCCTCACGCGCGAGGTTGCGGCCCGAGGTAGCGGCCTGAGGGCCTGAGTCGAGAAGCTGGCCGCACGTGTGCGTAAGCCGTAAAAAGAGGAAGAGGCGAAAGGTCAGCCAGTATTTATACTCGTGGGAGAGAGAGACCCCTGTTGAAGGATTAAGGAAATGAGGAGGAGCTAACTGCGACAAAAGCGTCCATGTCGGCTTTGACCAAAGAAGAAACCTCAGTGGCGCATTTTTCAGTCAGTCCATGGGGAGTCACGAAGAAAATCATGGACTGATTCCCAATCAGCATGCTTGTAATGGAAGGAGATCTTAAGGATAGGTGTTCCTGTTTAATAGATCATTGGAACGAAATAGCAATAGCTATCACAGAGAGGTCCGAGTTACCAAAAGGGCAACATTACGAAGATCGATAAAAGCGAAGAGGTGAAGTCAGAAATACCGGAAATTTTCCGATTCAAACGTAATTTTCATGAGTTATTCATTAGTGAATGTAAATTTTACTGAATACGTCATTTTATTAAGAACTTTGGGGAGATATTTGCGGTGGTTTTATTCCCACCCAATCCCCTTCGATATTTTTTTTAATTTGGGAGGGTTTGGTTTGTTTGGTTTGGTTTGTTTTACGGCATATCAACCTCAATGGGTCATTTAATGCCGATAACTTTTTTTTTCCTGGTAATATTTTTGTTTTGTCAAAAATCTATTTCTGTTAATATTTTTTCCTCAAAAACGTATAGCTGGTAATATTTTTTCAAAAACGTATAGCCGGCAACACTATTCTTTAAAAAAAAAAAACGTATAGCTGGTAATATTATTTTTTCAAAAACGTATAGCCGGCAACATTATTTTTTTCAAAAACGTATTATCAGAGGCCTTGCTGTTGGACGTAGTTTATCGTCTTACCCAGGACGCGGATGTAGTTTATCGTCATACCCAGGACGTGGATGTAGTTTATCGTCATACCCAGGACGCAATTTGGGAGTGGACGTTCCAATTTGTTACAGTTATATAAAAAGAAATCCCCGAAAATATTATTTC
This sequence comes from Acanthosepion esculentum, assembly GCA_964036315.1. Classification (NCBI taxonomy): domain Eukaryota; kingdom Metazoa; phylum Mollusca; class Cephalopoda; order Sepiida; family Sepiidae; genus Acanthosepion; species Acanthosepion esculentum. The sequence goes on from OZ038510.1 coordinate 76,559,087, forward strand.
AGTAAAAAATGTATGCAATATCGAGTGTGAACATACGGAAAATTCGGCCCACATCTTGCCAAAATCAATTTAATAAAACTAAATAATAATTCTTTTTTTTTTTTTTGTTAGAAGTCGCGCTTGCATAATATGAAAACAGGGGATCTTTTTTGATAATTCACCCCAAATAATGTAAAGTTACTCACCCCAAGAAATTATAAATTTTAAATCAAAATTTGTTTTTTTATTAAATGTTTGGCACGGGTTAGGAATTTTTTACAATTAAAAAAAAAACAAAAACAAAATGTCTGTCTTTTGGCTTGTTTATCGGTGTGAGCGCGAACGTTGACCCCACACTTAGAAATAACGCACCCGCGACGCTCACATTTGGGGCGATCGCAAAGATCAACCCAACTGAAGTGCAATGGAAGTGTCTCGGTCTGGGAGAATTTGGTGTGAATTTTTGTAAATATAAATTCTTTTTATTTTGGGGTTGAATTAACAGAAAAGATACTAAAACAGGTTATTTTCTTTCAGATTCAACAAAAGAAAAAATCTAAACTTTATTTTTTTTTTTTAATTACTTGTAATTTTTCAGTTCAATTTTGAAATTAATCCCGTTTCTGTTCGTCACAAGAATTTATTTTATTAAATAAAGACATGTTTGAAAATTTAAAAAAATGTAAAGTTTAATGTCATTTTCGAGTGTGATCCATTTTTTAAATTATTTTATTTTTTCCTTTTATCAACTGTTGGATTATTGTTGCTAAAGATGTACAAAAAGGAAATAATTCTGATATCTCGCGTTGATTGACTATAATTCAAATATAGGAAGAAAAATATTATCTTCCGTTCAGTCAGTATAAAAATAAAATTATCATTATACTAAGTTTAGCCCTGTCGGCTGGGGCTGTAGAATACGCCGACTGCACCTCTGCAGAGGGGTAAGAACCCCCACCAATGGGGCGTCCTGGGTATGACGATAAACTACACCCGACAGCAAGGTTTTTGAGAAGCGTTGAACCATTTCTTAATTGCTGGTGTTCCCAGGTTCACTCTGACCCAGGGTGGTAGCACCTGTTAGGGTCCCAGCTATGGGCAAATAGTTAACCCCGAAACTGGGGTAAAAACACTCTGAAAGTGTCAAAATAGGTTTAAATACCAGAAATACTTTGTAAAAAATTATTATCAGCAATAAATTTTTGAAGAAAAAATCTATTGCCAGCAATACATTTTTGAAAAAAAATATTACCAATAATACATTTTTGAAAAAGAAAATATTGCCAAAAAAATATTACCAGCAATACATTTTTGAAAAAAATATTGCCAGAAATAGATTTTTGACAAAACAAAATATTACCAGCTATAAAAATTTTGTCGGCATTAAATAACCCATTGAGGTTGATATGCCGTAAAACAAACCAACACAAAACCAAACCATACTAAGTTTAATAAAATTGTATGGAATAAAAAAATGATATTCTTAAACTATTGGTTATATAAGGTTGAAGAAAATTTAGTTGTTAACATAAATAACAAATTCTTGATTATCGTATTCCTGGTCTACCATATTCTTTATATTTTACTTTTTCCCGCACTTTTTCGAATAGGGGTAGAATTAATGTCTTTCTATTTTGTCCTTTGACCTCACAGGCTAGCGTGCGTAAATAAAATGTTATTTTCATTCTGTTTTAAGTAAAATGTAAGCATTACTTTAAGAAAATTCAGTTAATCTTTGAATTCACTAATGGGCTTCGAAACATATCTCTAAGACAAATATTGAATTTTAAAGAGAATTTTAAATTTTTAAATATACAACGGCGGCGCGATGAGTTGATGAGTGACGAAAAGACGTACCAATGTTTTAAAAATGCCTCAAAAGTTTATTCATGAATGCAATTTATTTTTTCTTCTCATTCGGATTAGGTTTAGAGACCATTATCTTTCAAATAGAACCAACATTTAAGTTCAAAGAAGGCATTTAAAATATTTAAAATGTGTTGTTTATTTTTAAGAAAGTCTGTGGCGGTATCTAACGTATGCTTACTTTTTAACGAATCTTTGGAGGGACTTACTTTCAAACAATTTGAGAAAATAAATACAAAAATTAACCCCTAAGTTCTTTTATAAAATAACATTTTAAATAATAAGAATAATCTTAATGTAATAATTTATGTTAAGCAATGTGGAAAAAAGAAATGAAAAAAATGTATTATTTATTCAAGGAAATAAATTTGGTAGTAAATAAATTTAATGTTTTAAAATAAAGATCATCAAATGTGAACCATTATTGAGCAGGATTCGCGTACCTGTTTTGAATTATAAGAGTTGCTCCCCTTTGAATACCGACCTCTTCTAACATTGAAAAATAAGATTATCCTCGTGTTATTTTGAGAAATATGGCAGCCTCCTGTGTCAATGTGCTTAAATGTTCGCTGTTTTGTAGGACTTTTGCCTCAGCCAGGTTATTTTCTAAGTCTGGTGAGTTTTTGGGTGTATGCAAAATGTTTCGAATCCCTTCACTAATAGATATTGAAAGTTTGCTTCACTCGAAAGTATAATTTTTAGACTGTTTGACTGCCTTTGCTCTTTTAACACACTAGGTTTTTTAAAAAAGAGAAATAAAAAAAAAGTTCTCGTTAATTATTGCTTAAAGTAAGATGCTTTCTTTTCATATTGTAAGCTTTGAGGCTGGGATTTTTTTCTCGTTTTTACAATTTTTGTTTTCACACGACGTCATGTCACTTAAAAATTAAATTAAATTGAGATAATAAAATATGGTGCAATTTCAACAAGTACTTTATTTATTTTAAAATAAATTTAATTTTTCTTGCAAATAATTAATTAATTTTGCTTTTACAATTTAGCACAAGCGGAAAGCAAGTTTGGTGTATAAACAAAAATAAGCCGCAAAATCAACAATAAAAAAAACAACTTATTTTTCATTATCCAAGGAAAACATGAGGTTGCATTGTAGTAAAAATGTAAACAAATAGAGTTGAGCACCCGTGTTTAGTGCTGCCGCGTTAAAATTTCATGAAATGAAGTGGGTGGAAAAAAAAAAAAAATCAACCAAGATTTTCTAAAAAAAAAAACATTCAAAAATAATTTCATCCATTTCTGAATATGTCCTGAAAGTTTCATTAAAATCCGACAATTCTTTGGTTTTTGTAATAATTGTCAAATTAAATGTGTTTCACTGGTAAAAATGCAAAAAAAAAAAAATTATCATTGGTTCGGCCACCGACGTAAACAAAAGATTTTTAACCAAAATTTCTAACGTGCTAGAAAGGATTTTTTTAAAAATTATAAAAAAATACTTTGGTCTTTCCTTAAATAATATGATGACAAAATTTTGTTTTTATTGAGTTTGAGGTCTTTTTTTCATTTCATCATGCCATTCTGTTTTCTTTTTTTCCGCGAAAAAGTGGAGGTACCTACTTCGTTGTTTACTTTTATAATAAAAGTAAACAACCATTTTATTTTTATTCTTGACGGATTAGTTTCCGTATCTTGGTGTTGAAGGGAGAAATTAACTACAGTTCGTGTAGTTAATTCCCGTTGGGTTCCTCCAGCTTTCGTCTAGCTTCAAAAATTCAGAAAAAAACATTTGAAACTAAAGGTCAAGGGCAAGGCCCTGTCAGTGATAGTTTTCAGTTCATTTTTCATCTTTGGAATGATTTGGACTTTATGACTGTTTTAGTGGTGAGCGTGATTTTTTTTTTTAGTTTTAAAATTTTGTGGTAACGAGTGTCTCTGAATTTAAACATTTTTTTACAATACATATTCCAGCTCAGGGTTTTTTTTTTATTATTTAAAATAAAAAAAAGAACAAAGCATGAGTAGACTGGGATCTCTAGCTTTTATTGACAACTACTCTGAATTTAAAAGTAAAACAGTGGGAAAAGGCAACGAGAAACCACTCCACTGTCATTCACAAGAAGTTATAGCAATTCACAGATAAAAAGGGAAGGAATTCGTAGAGAGAGAGAGAGGTTTGATAGTCACGTCGTGAAGAGACAGGACACTACAAAAATTATTTATTTCGGGAGGTACCTCCAAAATAAATAAACGCTGTATTTTAGTTTAAAATGGATTAAAACAAAATGAAAACTCTTTCTTGAGGCTTTAATTTTAGTTTTAATTTCAAGGTAATATTCCCAATAAGCAAATAAAATACTTTGGTGGTGTCTAAGCTCCCTCCAAACATTTTCAAAGCAGAGCATTCCATGTTAAAAAAAGGCCCCAAACTTGATAAAAACTAAGTTTTATCGTCAAAATGCTCGTTATTATTAAGAAGAGGAAAGACCAAAGTATTTTTTTTTTTTATTTATTAAATTTTTGAATCCTTTCTACGAGCATCTTCAAAGTGGTCGTTATAAAAATCTTGTTTTTCTTGCGTCAGCGGGTGGGCCAAAAATAGGGATTTTTATTTTTTAGCGATTTTTCCTTTAAAAACACATTTTTGAAATTCTTGCAAAAATCAAATAATTGTCAGATTTTAATTAAATTTTCAGGACTTATTGAAAAATGAATGAAGTTATTTTCTTTTAGAAATTCTTGGTAAAAATATTTTATTATTTTTTTTACATCCGTTACTAAGACCCTTCTTACTTAATTTTATGAAAATTTCGAAAAATTAAAATTCCACCCTGTCTTTATATTAGTTAAAAAACCAAGACTCCTGCAATAAAACTGACAGTAACTGTCAGTATTGCATTTCTTTTGCTTTGCATATTGTCGTTTGACAAAAACAAATTGATGATTTTCACCAAGGAGTCTTGGTTTTTTTAACTAATATAAAGACAGGGTGGAATTTTAATTTTTCGAAATTTTCATAAAATTAAGTAAGAAGGGTCTTAGTAACGGATGTAAAAAAATAATAAAATATTTTTACCAAGAATTTCTAAAAGAAAATAACTTCATTCGTTTTTCAATAAGTCCTGAAAATAAAGTTTTTTTTTTTTTTTTTAGTTGCTTTTAGTTTTGATGTTAAGCGGTAAGCCTGGACACGACTATCAGAATAAAATATATCATAAATAATGAATTTTTGCAAGAATTGTTTTTTTTTTTTTTAATTTTAATTAGAAAAAGTTATTAAGTTTTTAAATCTTTTAAAATTCTACATTAATTTCAGCCTTTTAGATGATATTAATTAAAAACTATTTACTAATCGTAAGACTAATCGTCAGATAATATTTTTCTAAGAATTTTGAATTTTTTTTTATAAACGTACCGATTTTTGTTAGTATCTGCGACTATATATAACATTATCAGAAAATGAAAGTGATAACTATAGTAAATTTAAAGTTAACATTTTTAAATTTTAATAAAACATTACGGAGAATATTTTCCTAAATTTTAAAGATTACTGAGTACTTAAAAATTACATAAAGGTGCTCATGTCATTTTCCTAAATTATATTTTATAATTTTACAGATAAAGTATCCGTAGTTTAACATTAGACTTGTTATCAGGCTGTCAACATGTCAAAACAGCTACAGCCTGGTTAAAAATGCATTTCTGTGATATTTTAAAGTTAAATAATATTGTTTCAAATCAGATTAATTATACTTTAAATCAGCTAAAGTTTCTACAATATCTGGAATATATAGATTGTTTAATTACAAGAATAATTTTTACAAGCTCATAAAAATATGTGAGCAAACTACAATGCAATATTTATTGCCATATTATAAAGAAATAACTATGGAAACATTTTTTTGTCTGTGAACAAGAAAACAAAAAAAAATAAGTAAACATATAATGAGTAAGTAATTATAAATTTTTAAAAAATTCATTTTCTAGGTATTTCTTACATTTGCACTTAACATGTTAAGTCACTAAAATAGGTTGCAATTATTGGGATTTACACAATTTTTTTTTGTGAGAAATGACAAAAAAGATGTTAAACACTATTATATTTTTAAATCAAAATAGCTTCTAAATTATTCTAGTTTATTAATTACCACCAAATCTATACTGTCTTGTTTATGAAAATGGCAACAATTTTATTTATATTTAAGTCAAGAGTCAGTTGTTGTCTTTCTTCCTTATGCATATGCTCTTCGTTTTTCTACCACTTTCTTATTCAGCATTACATATGTGGCAGCAATATTCTAAGCATGGACAAGGGGTAGACTTATACAAGAGATTCTGAAGAGAAAAACCATCTAACATGACACTGGGAACCACCCTTCCAGGCAGCTGACCTAGCAATGGATTCAATATAATCTTTACACATTTTTTAAATTTTTTTTTCATGAGAACTGACAACAAAGATGTTAAACACTATTTATTTACTAGCCTGTTTAATTACAAGAATAGTGTTTAAATTGTTCTACTTTCCAATTACCATCAGGTCTATACTGTCTTTCTTTTTTTTTTATGAAAATGTAAGGCAATTGTTTTAATTTGCTATTTTTTACATATGCAAATCTGGCTGATAAGCAAATTCTCAAAGGTGCATTATAATTTGTGACTGCCTCCCTGAACGCTTCAATTTTAACCTCTTCACAAGTCAAGAGTCAGTTGTTATCTTTCTTCCTTATGCATATAATCTTCACTTATGGCCCTCTTTCAAGTTATTTCAGAATTCCATCCCACCAGATCATTTTTTTAAATTTTCTTGACAACTGTTCTTGCTGCTTTTTACAGTTTTCAACTGAAATACATCCCCATATTTGTTTCAGTGTTCCTTGTGTATGTATATGTAATTTCTTAATCTATTTCAAATTTTTAAATTTTTTTTTTTTAAATATAAACCCACTCCATATTTGATGCCGTGTTCCTTGTGTATGTATATGTAATTTCTTAATGTATTTCAAAAATTTTTATTTTAATTATTTATTTTTTTTTTCTCTTTTTTTTTTTTTTTAATTTGTATTTTTGCTTTTTGTTAACCGGCACCCCCCCCCTCGTATTTTAGAACTAACTATTCTAACGTAAGTGGTAATAATTTTTATTTTTTATTTTTTTTAAATATAGGTCAATATACTAAGTTAAAACTTAGTATTGTACACATACACAATGGTATATCATTCCTATCGCCCAGTACTCTCAACTAGTGTAAGCCCTGCGACTATCCCGACTACATCCCCCTCTATTGTTCTGTTTTGTCGTTGTTGATTATGTTATATGTAATAGGAGCAGGTAGGCTTTCCTACCGCCCGGTCTGCACCCCCCCTCTATTGGACACGATTAGAAGCCCAAACCTTGTTCCGTGTCTAGGAAGGGGTTCCTGGATCTCTCTCTCTCTGGCCTCAGTACTGGTGCCGCGGTGTTTCTCCCGTGATGCATGTAGTCTGTGGCATTGCCTGTTCATTCTGAGGGTACACAGTTGACAGTTCCCTGGTTGCTGTTTCCGACTGGTAGTTAGGAGCCCTAACTCTTGCGTAGCGTCTTGAGCGGCTGCTCTGATCAACAGTTGCATAATATCGGGGTATCTGTAGTGCCATGTCGCGCATGGATAGGTGTCCTCCCTGCAGTCATCTTCGGTGGGCAACCCTGAGGCCACATTATGATTCAGGCTGTGTCAAACCCCCTCTCTGTCCGCGTCATGGGTGATAACCGTCGGCTTCCTGTAACTCAGGCCTTCTCTTTTTCCAACACCAATTACCCACCATGAAGTACAAAAGCCAGAAATATAAACCTAAACCAGCCTTCCAAAAATCACCCAAACCTTTAAATATCTCCTTCTCCAACATCCGTGGCATTAGAACCAACTTCTGCAGCGTTGAGTCCTTCCTCATTGCTAATTCCCCGGATATACTGGCCCTGTGTGAGACCAATCTTGACTCCTCTATCCCTTCCTCTGATCTCTCGATCCCTGGATACCTTCCTTTCCTCAGAAAAAACTCTCTAACCCACATGCATGGCTTGGGTGTCTACGTCAAGGACCATCTCCCTCTGGCTAGAGAGTCCTCTCTCGAATCGCTGGATCATTTGTACTTGTGTCTCCGGCTATCTCTTCTCAATGCCGCAAGCTATCTTTTCTTCCTCTACCGCTCTCCATCCTCTCAAGACTGTGGGATACTCGATGTCATTTCTGACAGCATAGATAGGGCCCTCTCTGTCCATCCGTATGCTCACATATTTGTGTTTGGCGATTTTAACGCCCATCACAACCAGTGGCTTAAGAACGCTACTACTGACCTCGCAGGCATTCATACTCTCAACTTTTCAGTCTCTCAATCCCTCACTCAGATAATCGATTTCCCCACGCGTTTTGCCTACAACAGTGACTGTAAGGCCTCACTCCTCGACCTGTGTTTTACCGCCATCCCTGAGTCTTGTAGTGCCACGCAGCTCTGTCCTATCGGTAACTTCGATCATGCTGTCATGTCTGTTAGCATCTCCTTCAGCCCCACCCCTTGCAAAGAGCCTCCTACCACCAGAACCACATTCTGCTACCAACGGGCTGACTGGGACTCGTTTCAGTGACTTCCTCCACGATGTCCCCTGGGATGCTGTATTTAAGCTCCCCACTCATAATTGTGCTTCTGAGTTCTCTTCCTGGATTAAAGCCGGTATCGAAGCTTTCATCCCCTCCAGGAAATTCAAGGTCAAACCGCACTCCTCCCCCTGGTTCACAGCTGCTTGCTCAGCCGCCATTGCCCATAGGAACCACTTCTTCCACCATTTTCGTAGTGATATGTCCGACTCCAATAGACGTCTATTTACCTCTGCCCGCAACGAGTGTAAGCATATCCTCGACGATGCCAAGTCACTATTTGCTGCTCGGATGAAGGAACGTATTGCATCCTGCAAATTTGGCTCCAAAGATTATTGGCGCCTCTGCAAGAGCGTTCTGAACAATAACAAACCCTCCATTCCTCCCCTGTTCAATCAGTTTGAGGTCCTGACCACCTCTGCCGACAAGGCCGAATGCTTCGCTCGGAAGTTTTCTTCCAATTCTACGCAAGATTCTTCCGGGGTACCCTTGCCCGATTTCCCTCCCAGAACTGAGGCCTTCCTGGATGGATTGCACATAACGCCATCGTCGGTATTGGGCATTATTTCTAACTTAGATCACCACAAGGCTACTGGTGGTCACGGAATACCAGCCATTGTCCTCAAGAAATGCGCACCTGAACTGGCGCCTGCCCTCTCTAAATTGTACAACCGCTGCCTCAAGGAGTCCTGTTTTCCTGACTGCAGGAAGTCCTCAACCATTGTTCCTGTCTTTAAGAACTCTGGTGACCCCTCTGACTCTTCCAATTACCGTCCTATCAGTCTCCTACCCCTCTTCGGCAAAGTCTTCGAGGCCATTATCAACGCCGAAGTGATTAATCACCTGATATCCCACGATCTGCTCTCAGACAAGCAGTATGGTTTGCGCTTTGCCCGATCTACTGCCGATGTGCTTACGGCCATCACTGAATTTGTCTACCAAGCTATCCATAATAATGGTGAAGCTCGTGCCGTGGCCCTTGACATCTCCAAAGCATTCGATAGAGTTTAGCATGCCGGCCTTCTTCGCAAGCTCCAGGGTTATGGTATCACAGGTTGATTGACCTAATACAATCATTCCTGTCAAACCGGGATTTGAAGGTTGTTCTCAGTGGATTCATCTCCAGCTCCTATCCCACTAACGCAGGTGTTCCTCAAGGCTCCATCCTAGGCCCTACTCTGTTCCTCATATTTATAAACGACCTTCCTGACGCCATAGACTCCCAAGTCGGCATCTACACTGACGACACCACTATTTACTCCTGCCTCAAACACAAATCTAGTGAGGCGGACAAAGTTAACCTGGCAGCTCAAATTGAAAAGGACCTCCAATCGGTTGTGAATTGGGGTGAGAAATGGATGGTTAACTTTAACGCCTCTAAAACAAAACTGCTCTCTATTAACCACCACAAGGATCCATCTCTGCATCCCATTAGAATGTCTGAAGACCAACTTCTCGAGAGCTCCTCTCTGCGGCTGCTCGGTCTCACGCTGTCTGCTGATCTGAGATCGAACAAATACATTGAGTCAGTTGCACCAGCCACCGCAAAGAAAGTTGGTTCTCTGTGCTGAGCCAGGAAATTTTTCTCCCCGGAATCGATCCTCCAAGTCTATAAATCGACCATTCGCCCTTGCATGGAGTATTGCTTCCATAAATGGTCTGGGGCCCCTGCTGTTTGCCTCAGGGTTCTTGATAAGATCCAGAGACAGATAGGCAACGTGATTGCCCCTGATCTGTCATCTCATCACTCTCTCACAGACGCGATGTTGCCTCGCTCTGCCTTTTTTACAAGTACTTTCACGGTAATTGCTCCGAGGAGCTGCTTTCGCTTGTCCCCAGGCCTCATGAATTTAAACGCTCCACGAGGCTGGCATCCCGCTCCCACCCCTACACCATGAAAACTGTTACATGTAGACGTCTCTTCTACTCCAATAGCTTCATGTCTCGCACATCTCGCCTATGGAACTCCCTTCCCAATTACTGTTTCCCTGACAAATACAATCTCCAACGGTTTAAGTGTAGCGTCAATTGACATCTCCAGTTGCCTTGATCTATCCACTTCCCTTCTCCACATCCTTTCATTTTTCATTCCTATCTGCTCTCGCTCCAAATCTTCTGTAACCCCCTTGCCTTGATCGACCCACTGTCTTTCTCTTTCACCACATCCTCTCCTTTACCACTCCTATCTGCTCTTCCTCCAACCCTTCTTTAACCCCTTGCGTGATAGTGGCCTCCAGCCTTGCTTGGGGTGATACGCTTAAAAAAAAAAAAGGACTTTTTCCTCTTAACACCACCGTTACTGTATATTCCCTCGGTAATTTTATTGTTTGAAAAAGTTACTTTTAAGATTTTAATAAAACCCAAACATATGTAACTTAGTTTATTTATTCACTTTTTTTTTCAAGAATTGACAACAAAAGGATTTAACACTATTTTATTAGATTGTTTATTTACAACAATAATTTTGTATTTACAAGTTTATAAAAATATTTGAACCAACTACAATGCCATATTTATTATTTAGCATATTGTAAAGAAATAACTATGAAAAACAAATGAGTTTTGAGGTATTTCTTTCATTTCATCTCTACACATAAATTCACTAAAATAGATTGAGAGCCAAGGTTTTATTACAATTTTAATCATTTCCAATGAGTGAAGGTAGTTAAAATAATGGTGGTGTCAAAGGAAAACCCATCCTTTTGACATTCCATTTTTTGTTGTGGGCATGAAGGTCGAAGATTCAGTCAGTTATGTGCTATGTGGGATATACACTTAAGCAATCATCTATCGAAAGATACATGACTGACAAGACAGATTTTTTTCCCCGCAGTAGGTTGCCATTTCTTTCTGCGGTAGACTTGTTGCCATCCAAGGCTATAGAACCCAGTCTGTCCTGCTATTTACCCATAGCTAGGGGGAGAAGAAAAGAATTCATACTTTTCACAAGGGTATTAGCATGTAAGTGAATGTAAGGAATTTGACTGGTTTCGAACTCAGCTCTCTGATTCCTCAATCCAAGCGGCTCTCGATTACTCTACCGTGCCTCCTAGATTACCAAACTAGATTAATGCATTTTCTTTCTTCTTGAAAATTGGCAGCAAAAGAATTAAACACTATTTTATTAGATTCTTTATTTACAAGAATAATTTTATATTTACAAGATTCTAAAAAGATGTGAACCAATTATAATGAAATATTTATTATTTACCCCATTGTAATGAAATAAATATGAAAACAATATTTTTTTTATTCTTAATTTTTAAAATATGTTTGTGAAAAGAAAAATTTAAATGAAAAAATAATTACAAGTCTCTAAATATAAATTTTGACAAAATGCTTATTCCAGGCATTTCCTTCATTTACACTTTCCACATAAACTCATTAAAATGGGTTGAGACATGGCCAACTAGTATTATGTGGCCCCATCTGTCACATAACAAGCTGAATTCTAACAGGCTGATGTAAACAAAAAAAAATGTAAATGGCCGCTTAGAAAATGGCTAATCTAAGGGGACGGGTAACTTTAAAAATTGAATTCTTAGAACGTAAATTAACAACGTACAATTATTTAGAATTTATCAGATGTTATTTCAATAATGCTGTAAATGCTCAAAGAATATAAAAAAAATGTATAAATTTACTTGTATCACATGTTTAGGTTTTATTACAATTCTAATCATTGCCAAGGAGTGAAGGTAGTTAAAATAATGGCAGTGTTAAGGGAAAAACCATCCTTTTGACACTCCATTTTTTTTTGTGTTCAGGATTGCCAAACTGGATTTATGCATTTTCTTTTTTCTTGAGAATTGGCAGCAAAAGAATTGAACACTATTTTATTAGATTGTTTATTTACAAGAATAATTTTATATTTACATGATGAATCTAAAAATATTTGACCCAACTACAATGCAATATTTATCATTTAGCATATCATAAAGAAATAACTATGAAAACAAATTTTTTGAAAAGATGATTTTTGGGATATTTCTTTCATTTGATCTCGACACGTATATTCACTAAAATAGATTGAAAAAAATGTATCAATACAATTTCATTTGTTTCGGTTTTATTAAAATAATAAAAGTTGCCAAGTAATAGCAGTTTTAAAGGAAAATCCATCCTTTCGACACTGTTTTTGAAGTTTTGTTTTTTTGCAGGTATATTGTAATTCCCCATGTATAATATACCGTCGTCCATAATACGCACACATAAAATTGTGCCGAAAGTGTGTGAAAATGCTTCTACTCATGCATAATACGCACCCCTTGTTTGGTAATCAAACCCTATAAATTGTACCTCTCCAATTTCATTCTGGCCAGCATTTCCTACTCTTTGCTTTTAAAACGGTTATGGCCTTGTTAGGCGCCAGAAATAAAGACACAAGACAGGAATTGAGTTAAATATATTAACAGAAACAGTAATACAAACATATACAGACGAGTGTTACAGCAAAAATGTTCAGTCCGACTGTCAGTGCTGCCTGCTGGAAAGGCAATACCTGCTCCTATTTATAGGTGGGAGAGTCCATGTGTCCATGGGTAAATTACCATAACATAAACATAGAATATTATTATTCTAATTTAGTTTTATGATAATTTTTATTTTATTTTACATCAATTTTTTAAAGATGTTTTGTAGCTGTGCATAATATGCACCCCTGATTTTGCTTATTATTTTTTAGAAAAAAAATGCGTATTATACATGGGGAATTACAGTATTTGTTAAAACTTTGCCTTTCCAAAGGCTTGTTGATGGTTGCCATTGTGGACATGATGTCCAACATGAACAAGAATCTTCTGATCTTGGCATGCTGCTTACTTCCAATCCCGCATGAAGACCATCTTTCAGGCTGAGTTACATATTAATTGAATAACCTGTCTACTTTTCATAGTGCACAGGTTTTTTTAAATAATTTATCTTCTATCAAATATATTTATTTTTCTTTATATTTATAATTTGTTCTCAATTAGCTCCGTCCAGGGTAAGACGATGATCTACGTCCAACAGCAAGGCCTCTGATCAGGAGTCTTTGAGGAACGTGGAACCACCTCTTAATTTCTGGTGTTCCCAGGTCCACCCTGACCTGGGTTGTTAGCATCTGTTAGGGTCCAAGCTATGGGCAAATAGTTAACCCCGAAACTGAGGTAAAAAGCATTATGAAAGTGTAAAAATAGGTTCTAATACCAGAAATACTTTGTAAAAAATTATTACCAGAAATAAATTTTTGAAGAAGAAAAACTATTACCAGCAATACGTTTTTGAAAATAATATTACTAGCTATACATTTTTGAGAAAAAAAAAATATTAGCAGAAATAGATTTTTGACAAAACAAAAATATTACCAGGAAAAAAAAAGTTGTCAGCATTAAATGACCCATTGAGGTTGATATGTCGTAAAACAAAATGAACCAAACCAAAAAATCTGGTGTTTCATCAGATTTTCAGTAGTGTCTTATGCTGAGTACTTTTCAGCACCCTGTTATATAAAATTTAGCATTAGCGATAAATGTCAATAAGCAGATGTTTTATGGATAAAACTTTGATCTTACATTTAAAACCTGGAACACTTTTATCATCATTTAAATATGATATATCCACATTTCTAATTTGTTTTCTGATGAGAACAGTATAACATGATTAGCTAATTTGAGACCTAATCCAGATCTTTTGGTATAAAATCTGTGATCTGGAGTCAAATGAAAACTGTTTCTAATTGGTTAAAAAAGATAACCACTATTCTTTTGATTGAGTACTTCAAATAATGGTTAACCCTTTGAGCCCTGCGTTCCTGAACAATTTTGACCCTTTTGCCTGAGCTCCTGAGTCAAAATTCACATATAATTAGTATGTAATGTTTCATGGTAGATATAAAAATAGTTACAAGTGTTTACCCACCATTCAACCGGTAGCTAGGTATTAAGTCATTTTTCTCTACCACTGTTCAACCGGTGGCTGGGTATTAAGTCATTTTTCTCTACCACTGGTATAGTAGTGATCGGGGCTCAAAGGGTTATGGTCAAAACAGAATCCACCGCTCTGATTGGCCAAAACACCGATAGCAAAAATTTAACACACCCCAACTGGTCAGAATTTATACATAGGAATGAATAAAAGTATTGTATTTGAGTTGGCACAAATAATGTTACAATACTCACGATCGTGTGGAAGCTATGCTAGATGAGAAATGACCGTACCTGACTGTGCCCATTCGATAAAACATGTGATGTCATGGAGGCCCAAAATTTTCTTTAACCCCAGTATAGACATCACCGAGGAAGCATTCTTGTGCATATCTTATGTATATAAAACGAACATGTTTTAGTCAGTATTTACAATAAATTTAATTTTTGTTTTTTCAGGTGCATCTGTGCTATCTTTCTTCCAGCAACACTATCCTCATTCAACAATTTACAACAGCAGCAGCAGCAGCCATGACAATAGCCTGTCTGACCAACATGACTGCCATCACCCTCAGTTTACATACGACAGTAAAACAGATCAACTTGATGTTGTTAATGATGAAATGGTGGAAAGAGGAATTGGACACTCACCTGGTAGGTCAATTCGACTTATTTTCTTTTTTGCTGAGTTTCTGTGTTGGCTTCTATTTTCATAAAAATGTATTCTTATCTGCCTTTCTGTGACGGTGTAGTACATTGCTTCTGTCCAACTAGTTTCCATGTTCTCTTTACCACAGCATTTTCAAAACTATACACGTAAAGTGCCCATCTCTTTTTACAACCTTCCAAGTGTGGAAAAATAACACTATTTACATTATTCGGACTATTGTCCTCATCTTTGTCGCCATATTTATTACAACGTTTCGGCCCTTCAGTATATGTCTATATTTCTGAGATGAAGTATTATATACAATATTTACATTATTCGGACTATTGTCCTCATCTTTGTCACCTTATTTATTACAACGTTTCGGCTCTTCAGTATCTGTCTATATTTCAGAGATGAAGTATTATATACAATATTTACATTATTCGGAACTATTGTCCTCATCTTTGTCGCCATATTTATTACAACGTTTCGGCCCTTCAGTATATGTCTATATTTCTGAGATGAAGTATTATATACAATATTTACATTATTCGGACTATTGTCCTCATCTTTGTCACCTTATTTATTACAACGTTTCGGCTCTTCAGTATCTGTCTATATTTCAGAGATGAAGTATTATATACAATATTTACATTATTCGGACTATTGTCCTCATCTTTGTCGCCATATTTATTACAACGTTTCGGCCCTTCAGTATCTGTCTATATTTCTGAGATGAAGTATTATATACAATATTTACATTATTCGGACTATTGTCCTCATCTTTGTCACCTTATTTATTACAACGTTTCGGCTCTTCAGTATCTGTCTATATTTCAGAGATGAGGTATTATGTACACTATTTACATTATTCGGACTATTGTCCTCATCTTTGTCGCCATATTTATTACAACGTTTCGGCCCTTCAGTATCTGTCTATATTTCTGAGATGAAGTATTATATACAATATTTACATTATTCGGACTATTGTCCTCATCTTTGTCACCTTATTTATTACAACGTTTCGGCTCTTCAGTATCTGTCTATATTTCAGAGATGAGGTATTATGTACACTATTTACATTATTCGGACTATTGTCCTCATCATGTCCAACAGAAAGGCTGTTTTTGGAAAAATAAGGTTGTCGGCTATACGTTTTTGGAAAAATAGTATTACCAGCTATACAGTTTCGAACAATACATTTTTGAAAACTAAATGTTTCCAGCAATATATTTTTGAAAACTAAATGTTTCCACGGCAATACATTTTGAAAACCAAATGTTTCCACAGCAATACATTTTTGAAAACCAAATGTTTCCAGCAATACATTTTTGAAAACCAAATGTTTCCAGCAATACATTTTTTTAAACCAAACGTTTCCAGCGATACATTTTTGAAAACCAAATGTTTCCAGCGATACATTTTTGAAAACCAAATGTTTCCAGCAATACATTTTTGAAAACCAAATGTTTCCAGCAATACATTTTTGAAAACCAAATGTTTCCAGCAATACATTTTTGAAAACCAAATGTTTCCAGCAATACATTTTTGAAAACCAAATGTTTCCAGCAATACATTTTTGAAAACCAAATGTTTCCAGCAATACATTTTTGAAAACCAAATGTTTCCAGCAATACATTTTTGAAAACCAAATGTTGCCAGCAATAGATTTTTGAAAACCAAATGTTTCCAGCAATACATTTTTGAAAACCAAATGTTTCCAGCAATACATTTTTGAAAACCAAATGTTGCCAGACTCAAAATCATTTTCGGCATAAAATGACCCCTAAGGTTGGAATGCCGTTAAACAAAACAACCAAACCAAACCATCAATAATTAAATGTGTAAGGTTTCTTATGGGAATATTTTTAGCACAAGGGTTAATGGTGGTGTAAAGATTACATGCTCAAAAATAACTGACCAATTGATTTACAATACATAGATAACATTTATTAAACAAAATTAACAAAAATATAGTTTAAAACAAGACTTTAATTGTTAGAAGTAAATTGTATACACAACTAAATGTTCATTAATATGTTACAGTGTGACTGACTTTGGGTGTGTTTTAGTCTGAAGCATTTCACAGTTCTTTTAGCTTCAGCATGGAAGTTCATGTCAGCAGTTCAAAAAGGGAACCTGGAAGAAAAATAAAGTTATTTTAGGGTTCACATGTTTTTATATTTGAGCTACTGCTGATACAGGGTTTATTTACTTATGACTCCTGTTGATACTAAGGGGAACTACAGTACCAATTGGAGTAGATGAAGACTGTTTAAAAATTAAAAATCAACTCGGGGAAATTCCAAAATGAAAATACTTTAAGTAAAAAGATAGACATCTTTATATATTTTGTCCAAATTTTAATGCATTAGAAGAACTGTTTCCAAATTTAACACAACTCTGCAAATGGCATCTACTGTGGAAAACTGTCTGAAGAAAAAGGTATCTTTTCAGACCCCAATCCAAAAGAATCAAACATATTGTTGATGTCATTAAAGCATTTTATCTTTTAGAAGATGTTGATTAGAATAAATGTAAATAAAATCATAGATAATGAAAAAAGCAAGATACATTTACAAAAACATCTTTGCAATTTAACAGAAGCATATCAGATTTTCCAAGAAAGAAAAATTACTTTTTTTTTCTTTTTTCTTTTTTTTTAAAACGTTCATTTGTATTTTGTATAATGAACTTCTCAGTCAGTTATAGCTTTTTGGTGTTTTGTTACACATTACTCAAGGTATTAATGTACAGATTTGAATTTTTTTTTATTAAAGACAGTATATTCTTTTTATTAAATATCAAAAGTTGACATTGTACTCTCCTCTTCTTTCCACAGTAGAAAAAGATTATTTAAAGAACTGCTGAGCAAAACCAATACATTAATGTTTTTTTTTTCAGTTACACTAATTTAGAAACGTCACATTCAACAAAAAGAGGTAGAAATAATTTAATTTGGCTGCGTATAAAAAATGCCGTAACATTTAGGAAATTTCAGTTTTGTTATTGTGGCAAATTTGAACAGAACTGAAGGGATGTTGTCGGTGTAAAATCAGCTATTTTGTAATTAAGTTGACATAAATTCTTTTTAATCAAGAACATATTCAGTGTCTATGTAAGCGATCTGGGATTGCAAAGGAAATAATTGTCCCTGATTATTTCCACAACGCAGAGAATAAATCACTGAAAGTCCAGACTCGAACATCGGGGGCAGAAAGAAATGCCGAAAACTCGATTCGCGGGTACTATCTCACAATGCATGCAACCAGTCAGAAAAATAACTCACTCTCCGACAGACGTGGTAGCCAAAATAGCCGACTTCTTTTTCTTCCCCGATGTTCAAGTCTGAACTTAGTGATTTATTCTCTGCATTGTGGAAATAATCTGCGACAATTATTTCCTTTGCAATCCCAGTTCGCTTACAAGCTATTTCGGCACTATGACAAACATTTCCTTTGCACTCTCAGTTTACTTACAGTCTATTTGTTCTATAAGAGTGACATTGCCAACACTGTGGTTCGAAACTAGATCACCAGTGAGTAACACGGGCGATTCCATTATTAAGTAGATCATGTGATCATAAAGGAAGTGAATAAATACGAAGTAGTGTATTGACTAAGTGGTCACTGTTCACTCTTGTCTATCCACTATTGTTATACGTTCACTCTCTCTACTCTAATACTATACAGATTACGATTCTCTTCTGATCTATTTGGCAATTACTACTTGAACAAGTATTACTAGTGCGGATATTAGTGGAAGGTGTTACTATTAGTACATAGGTGATTCCATTATTAAATAGATCACGTGATCATAAAGGAAGTGAATGAATAGGAAGTAGCGTGATGACTATACGATCACTGTTCACTCTTCTTGTCTATCCACTATTGCTATATGTTCACTCTCTCTACGGATTACGATTCTCTTCTGATCATTATACTATTTGGCGATTACTACTTGAACAAGTATTACTAGTGCAGATATTAGTGGAAGGCGTTACTACTAGTACCGGCGTCTACAAAGTCTTGAATATAACAAACATCTTTGGAAGTGATAACAAACTTTCACTTGACATAGCAAAAGTGACAAGCAAAGCCATCCAATATCACAAAAATTTCTACATCATTTCTTGTTCATGCCTTGGTTTACTGCTTTCATCCTCCATATGCCTAACTACTTGGCACTGACTCCTCTACTCAGAGCCAGTGCATACTACCCCTGACTGGGAGGGGGAGTCTGGCTGATTGTGGTCCCCCAGGCTGTGCTTCATGACACTTGCTATCTTATCAACATTTTCTTTTTTCTAGTGACATTTATATATGCTACAAATTAAACTAGGCACAAGTGAATATTAAAGGATGAAAAATCTTTGCAGATTTTGACTTAATTCTGGGGTCTTTTTTCGTCCCAATTCATAAACTTGTTTTGCTCATGCTTAGTCTCAAAAAAACACTTTATAAAATTCAATACGTTTTATCCATGATGTTGAATGTGTTAAAATTATTCAACTTTTTAACAAGAAAGATCTGCAGCTGATGTTAAAAATTGCCGCAAAACATTATTTTAGATAGAATGATCTATTATGGCATGTCTCTAATTTGTATTTAGATACATTGTATTTATTTTTCAATTTTTCTAGCTGAATTGTGCACCTGCATAACATCATATGGTCAATTATTGTACATAATTGGGTTACAATAAAATTTGTATTTTATAAAAATACTACCTTATGAAAATTGAGATGAAGTACAGTAGGGGGCCTCATATCATAGATTGGGGGTGGGGTTATCAGATGGAGGACACAAGACCCTTATACTGGTCCAGCTTTTACTAGTAATTTTTAGCATATATTTAAAAAGGTGCACACAAAGTACTTTCAGTTTTTAAAGTGTCACATAAGAGACATGTCTTCTTTCATTTTTCTTTTTTGCACTTTGTTCGAAAAGGTAGTTTTCATCTGGATTGGTTATTTGTAATGTTTTAGTGACATTGGAAGACAGCAGCCCTTTACTCATAATTAATATACTAAACACATTAAACTTGTCAACAGATCAAGTGTACTCTAATTTTCTGCATAATTTTGGTTGTCTTTGTAAGAAAGTTCAGAGTATCGGCTTTACATTAGTTTCCCCATCTAGTGAGTTTTAAATTATTTACTTTCCTCCCAAAACTCCTCTCTCCAAGAAAACTTCCAAAGTTTCCAAAGCTGGACATCTTGAACATAATATGACAGCATTGTACATTGTCACTAAGGAATAGATTCTATGGAGATAAGGGGCTTCCTTTCACTTAATACTTTTCTTTTGATGGAAAAGAAAAAAAAAGGTTTTTGCTTTCCCTCAGCATTTTTCTTTCTTCATCCCAGGAATTTATTTTTCCTTAAGTTGTTTGTACAGGATTAGCATGCATGTGTGTATAACTGTCTTCTCTATAATCTCTATACAAAAGTGGGTACAACAGTTATTTTTCTATGATTCACCTAATGTCTTCCATTTTTGTCTGATACCGAAACATTAGATAAAGAACAGGTTACAAGATGCAGCCATTGTTTTTGTTCAAATGCATTCACTTTTTTTTCTCCTACCATTGAATTCTTCTAATTCAGTTTCTACCTTTCCTTTGTTTTCATATTTTTTATTCTTTCAATTCTATCATCATTTATACGCATTCTATTTTCTTACATGATACAAATGGCAATTATTTTAAAAAAAATGTTATTTAAGACTACAATCTTTTGTTGCTTTTCATTCTCTCATTCATCATCAGTCCTTTGTCCTAATTTCTTGTTTTTATCTTCAGTTTCATTTGATACTTTCTTCTTCTTTTCTTACCATCTTCCTCATCTTCTTGTAACATCTGTATCCTTCCTGTATTCAATTTCATTTAATACTTTCTTCCTCTTCACATTTTCCCTTCCTCATATTCTTGTAACATCTGTATCCTTCCTCTATTCAATTTCATTTGATACTTTCTTCCTCTTTTCTTCACATTTTCCCTTTCTCATTTTCTTGTAACATCTGTATCCTTCCTCTATTCAGTTTCATTTGATACTTTCTTCCTCTTTTCTTCCCATTTTCCCTTTCTCATCTTTTTGTAACATCTATATCCTTCCTCTATTCAGTTTCATTTGATACTTACTTCCTCTTTTCTTCCCATTTTCCCTTTCTCATCTTCTTGTAACATCTGTATCCTTCCTGTATTCAATTTCATTTGATACTTTCTTCCTCTTCACATTTTCCCTTCCTCATATTCTTGTAACATCTGTATCCTTCCTCTATTCAATTTCATTTGATACTTTCTTCCTCTTTTCTTCACATTTTCCCTTTCTCATTTTCTTGTAACATCTGTATCCTTCCTCTATTCAGTTTCATTTGATACTTTCTTCCTCTTTTCTTCCCATTTTCCCTTTCTCATCTTTTTGTAACATCTATATCCTTCCTCTATTCAGTTTCATTTGATACTTACTTCCTCTTTTCTTCCCATTTTCCCTTTCTCATCTTCTTGTAACATCTGTATCCTTCCTCTATTCAATTTCATTTGATACTTTCTTCCTCTTCACATTTTCCCTTCCTCATCTTCTTGTAACATCTGTATCCTTCCTCTATTCAATTTCATTTGATACTTTCTTCCTCTTTTCTTCACATTTTCCCTTTCTCATTTTCTTGTAACATCTGTATCCTTCCTCTATTCAGTTTCATTTGATACTTTCTTCCTCTTTTCTTCCCATTTTCCCTTTCTCATCTTTTTGTAACATCTGTATTCTTCCTCTATTCAATTTCATTTGATACTTTCTTCCTCTTCACATTTTCCCTTCCTCATCTTCTTGTAACATCTGTATCCTTCCTCTATTCAATTTCATTTGATACTTTCTTCCTCTTTTCTTCCCATTTTCCCTTTCTCATCTTCTTGTAACATCTGTATCCTTCCTCTATTCAATTTCATTTGATACTTTCTTCCTCTTCACATTTTCCCTTCCTCATCTTCTTGTAACATCTGTATCCTTCCTCTATTCAGTTTCATTTGATACTTTCTTCCTCTTTTCTTCACATTTTTCTTTCTCATTTTCTTGTAACATCTGTATCCTTCCTCTATTCAGTTTCATTTGATACTTTCTTCCTCTTTTCTTCCCATTTTCCCTTTCTCATCTTTTTGTAACATCTATATCCTTCCTCTATTCAATTTCATTTGATACTTTCTTCCTCTTCACATTTTCCCTTCCTCATCTTCTTGTAACATCTGTATACTTCCTCTATTCAGTTTCATTTGTTTCATTCTTCCTCTTTTCTTCCCATTTTCCCTTCCTCATCTACTTGTAACATCTGTATCCTTCCTCTATTCAATTTCATTTGATACTTTCTTCCTCTTCACATTTTCCCTTCCTCATATTCTTGTAACATCTGTATCCTTCCTCTATTCAATTTCATTTGATACTTTCTTCCTCTTCACATTTTCCCTTCCTCATCTCCTTGTAACATCTGTATCCTTCCTCTATTCAATTTCATTTGATACTTTCTTCCTCTTCACATTTTCCCTTCCTCATCTTCTTGTATCATCTGTATCCTTCCTCTATTCAGTTTCATTTGATACTTTCTTCCTCTTTTCTTCACATTTTCCCTTCCTCATCTTCTTGTAACATCTGTATCCTTCCTCTATTCAGTTTCATTTGATACTTTCTTCCTCTTTTCTTCACATTTTCCCTTCCTCATCTTCTTGTAACATCTGTATCCTTCCTCTATTCAATTTCATTTGATACTTTCTTCCTCTTCACATTTTCCCTTCCTCATATTCTTGTAACATCTGTATCCTTCCTCTATTCAATTTCATTTGATACTTTCTTCCTCTTCACATTTTCCCTTCCTCATCTACTTGTAACATCTGTATCCTTCCACTATTCAATTTCATTTGATACTTTCTTCCTCTTCACATTTTCCCTTCCTCATCTTCTTGTAACATCTGTATCCTTCCTCTATTCAATTTCATTTGATACTTTCTTCCTCTTCACATTTTCCCTTCCTCATCTCCTTGTAACATCTGTATCCTTCCTCTATTCAATTTCATTTGATACTTTCTTCCTCTTCACATTTTCCCTTCCTCATCTACTTGTAACATCTGTATCCTTCCTCTATTCAATTTCATTTGATACTTTCTTCCTCTTCACATTTTCCCTTCCTCATCTTCTTGTATCATCTGTATCCTTCCTCTATTCAATTTCATTTGATACTTTCTTCCTCTTCACATTTTCCCTTCCTCATCTTCTTGTAACATCTGTATCCTTCCTCTATTCAATTTCATTTGATACTTTCTTCCTCTTCACATTTTCCCTTCCTCATCTTCTTGTAACATCTGTATCCTTCCTCTATTCAATTTCATTTGATACTTTCTTCCTCTTCACATTTTCCCTTCCTCATCTCCTTGTAACATCTGTATCCTTCCTCTATTCAATTTCATTTGATACTTTCTTCCTCTTCACATTTTCCCTTCCTCATCTTCTTGTATCATCTGTATCCTTCCTCTATTCAATTTCATTTGATACTTTCTTCCTCTTCACATTTTCCCTTCCTCATCTTCTTGTAACATCTGTATCCTTCCTCTATTCAGTTTCATTTGATACTTTCTTCCTCTTTTCTTCACATTTTCCCTTCCTCATCTTCTTGTAACATCTGTATCCTTCCTCTATTCAATTTCATTTGATACTTTCTTCCTCTTCACATTTTCCCTTCCTCATATTCTTGTAACATCTGTATCCTTCCTCTATTCAATTTCATTTGATACTTTCTTCCTCTTCACATTTTCCCTTCCTCATCTACTTGTAACATCTGTATCCTTCCTCTATTCAGTTTCATTTGATACTTTCTTCCTCTTTTCTTCCCATTTTCCCTTTCTCATCTTCTTGTAGCATCTGTATCCTTCCTCTATTCAGTTTCATTTGATACTTTCTTCCTCTTTTCTTCACATTTTCCCTTCCTCATCTTCTTGTAACATCTGTATCCTTCCTCTAATCAATTTCATTTGATACTTTCTTCCTCTTCACATTTTCCCTTCCTCATATTCTTGTAACATCTGTATCCTTCCTCTATTCAATTTCATTTGATACTTTCTTCCTCTTCACATTTTCCCTTCCTCATCTCCTTGTAACATCTGTATCCTTCCTCTATTCAATTTCATTTGATACTTTCTTCCTCTTCACATTTTCCCTTCCTCATCTTCTTGTAACATCTGTATCCTTCCTCTATTCAATTTCATTTGATACTTTCTTCCTCTTCACATTTTCCCTTCCTCATCTCCTTGTAACATCTGTATCCTTCCTCTATTCAATTTCATTTGATACTTTCTTCCTCTTCACATTTTCCCTTCCTCATCTACTTGTAACATCTGTATCCTTCCTCTATTCAATTTCATTTGATACTTTCTTCCTCTTCACATTTTCCCTTCCTCATCTTCTTGTATCATCTGTATCCTTCCTCTATTCAATTTCATTTGATACTTTCTTCCTCTTCACATTTTCCCTTCCTCATCTTCTTGTAACATCTGTATCCTTCCTCTATTCAATTTCATTTGATACTTTCTTCCTCTTCACATTTTCCCTTCCTCATCTTCTTGTAACATCTGTATCCTTCCTCTATTCAATTTCATTTGATACTTTCTTCCTCTTCACATTTTCCCTTCCTCATCTCCTTGTAACATCTGTATCCTTCCTCTATTCAATTTCATTTGATACTTTCTTCCTCTTCACATTTTCCCTTCCTCATCTTCTTGTATCATCTGTATCCTTCCTCTATTCAATTTCATTTGATACTTTCTTCCTCTTCACATTTTCCCTTCCTCATCTTCTTGTAACATCTGTATCCTTCCTCTATTCAGTTTCATTTGATACTTTCTTCCTCTTTTCTTCACATTTTCCCTTCCTCATCTTCTTGTAACATCTGTATCCTTCCTCTATTCAATTTCATTTGATACTTTCTTCCTCTTCACATTTTCCCTTCCTCATATTCTTGTAACATCTGTATCCTTCCTCTATTCAATTTCATTTGATACTTTCTTCCTCTTCACATTTTCCCTTCCTCATCTACTTGTAACATCTGTATCCTTCCTCTATTCAGTTTCATTTGATACTTTCTTCCTCTTTTCTTCCCATTTTCCCTTTCTCATCTTCTTGTAGCATCTGTATCCTTCCTCTATTCAGTTTCATTTGATACTTTCTTCCTCTTTTCTTCACATTTTCCCTTCCTCATCTTCTTGTAACATCTGTATCCTTCCTCTAATCAATTTCATTTGATACTTTCTTCCTCTTCACATTTTCCCTTCCTCATATTCTTGTAACATCTGTATCCTTCCTCTATTCAATTTCATTTGATACTTTCTTCCTCTTCACATTTTCCCTTCCTCATCTCCTTGTAACATCTGTATCCTTCCTCTATTCAATTTCATTTGATACTTTCTTCCTCTTCACATTTTCCCTTCCTCATCTTCTTGTATCATCTGTATCCTTCCTCTATTCAGTTTCATTTGATACTTTCTTCCTCTTTTCTTCACATTTTCCCTTCCTCATCTTCTTGTAACATCTGTATCCTTCCTCTAATCAATTTCATTTGATACTTTCTTCCTCTTCACATTTTCCCTTCCTCATATTCTTGTAACATCTGTATCCTTCCTCTATTCAATTTCATTTGATACTTTCTTCCTCTTCACATTTTCCCTTCCTCATCTCCTTGTAACATCTGTATCCTTCCTCTATTCAATTTCATTTGATACTTTCTTCCTCTTCACATTTTCCCTTCCTCATCTTCTTGTAACATCTGTATCCTTCCTCTATTCAATTTCATTTGATACTTTCTTCCTCTTCACATTTTCCCTTCCTCATCTCCTTGTAACATCTGTATCCTTCCTCTATTCAATTTCATTTGATACTTTCTTCCTCTTCACATTTTCCCTTCCTCATCTACTTGTAACATCTGTATCCTTCCTCTATTCAATTTCATTTGATACTTTCTTCCTCTTCACATTTTCCCTTCCTCATCTTCTTGTATCATCTGTATCCTTCCTCTATTCAATTTCATTTGATACTTTCTTCCTCTTCACATTTTCCCTTCCTCATCTTCTTGTAACATCTGTATCCTTCCTCTATTCAATTTCATTTGATACTTTCTTCCTCTTCACATTTTCCCTTCCTCATCTTCTTGTAACATCTGTATCCTTCCTCTATTCAATTTCATTTGATACTTTCTTCCTCTTCACATTTTCCCTTCCTCATCTCCTTGTAACATCTGTATCCTTCCTCTATTCAATTTCATTTGATACTTTCTTCCTCTTCACATTTTCCCTTCCTCATCTTCTTGTATCATCTGTATCCTTCCTCTATTCAATTTCATTTGATACTTTCTTCCTCTTCACATTTTCCCTTCCTCATCTTCTTGTAACATCTGTATCCTTCCTCTATTCAGTTTCATTTGATACTTTCTTCCTCTTTTCTTCACATTTTCCCTTCCTCATCTTCTTGTAACATCTGTATCCTTCCTCTATTCAATTTCATTTGATACTTTCTTCCTCTTCACATTTTCCCTTCCTCATATTCTTGTAACATCTGTATCCTTCCTCTATTCAATTTCATTTGATACTTTCTTCCTCTTCACATTTTCCCTTCCTCATCTACTTGTAACATCTGTATCCTTCCTCTATTCAGTTTCATTTGATACTTTCTTCCTCTTTTCTTCCCATTTTCCCTTTCTCATCTTCTTGTAGCATCTGTATCCTTCCTCTATTCAGTTTCATTTGATACTTTCTTCCTCTTTTCTTCACATTTTCCCTTCCTCATCTTCTTGTAACATCTGTATCCTTCCTCTAATCAATTTCATTTGATACTTTCTTCCTCTTCACATTTTCCCTTCCTCATATTCTTGTAACATCTGTATCCTTCCTCTATTCAATTTCATTTGATACTTTCTTCCTCTTCACATTTTCCCTTCCTCATCTCCTTGTAACATCTGTATCCTTCCTCTATTCAATTTCATTTGATACTTTCTTCCTCTTCACATTTTCCCTTCCTCATCTTCTTGTATCATCTGTATCCTTCCTCTATTCAGTTTCATTTGATACTTTCTTCCTCTTTTCTTCACATTTTCCCTTCCTCATCTTCTTGTAACATCTGTATCCTTCCTCTATTCAGTTTCATTTGATACTTTCTTCCTCTTTTCTTCACATTTTCGCTTCCTCATCTTCTTGTAACATCTGTATCCTTCCTCTATTCAATTTCATTTGATACTTTCTTCCTCTTCACATTTTCCCTTCCTCATATTCTTGTAACATCTGTATCCTTCCTCTATTCAATTTCATTTGATACTTTCTTCCTCTTCACATTTTCCCTTCCTCATCTACTTGTAACATCTGTATCCTTCCTCTATTCAATTTCATTTGATACTTTCTTCCTCTTCACATTTTCCCTTCCTCATCTTCTTGTAACATCTGTATCCTTCCTCTATTCAATTTCATTTGATACTTTCTTCCTCTTCACATTTTCCCTTCCTCATCTCCTTGTAACATCTGTATCCTTCCTCTATTCAATTTCATTTGATACTTTCTTCCTCTTCACATTTTCCCTTCCTCATCTACTTGTAACATCTGTATCCTTCCTCTATTCAATTTCATTTGATACTTTCTTCCTCTTCACATTTTCCCTTCCTCATCTTCTTGTATCATCTGTATCCTTCCTCTATTCAATTTCATTTGATACTTTCTTCCTCTTCACATTTTCCCTTCCTCATCTTCTTGTAACATCTGTATCCTTCCTCTATTCAATTTCATTTGATACTTTCTTCCTCTTCACATTTTCCCTTCCTCATCTTCTTGTAACATCTGTATCCTTCCTCTATTCAATTTCATTTGATACTTTCTTCCTCTTCACATTTTCCCTTCCTCATCTCCTTGTAACATCTGTATCCTTCCTCTATTCAATTTCATTTGATACTTTCTTCCTCTTCACATTTTCCCTTCCTCATCTTCTTGTATCATCTGTATCCTTCCTCTATTCAATTTCATTTGATACTTTCTTCCTCTTCACATTTTCCCTTCCTCATCTTCTTGTAACATCTGTATCCTTCCTCTATTCAATTTCATTTGATACTTTCTTCCTCTTCACATTTTCCCTTCCTCATATTCTTGTAACATCTGTATCCTTCCTCTATTCAATTTCATTTGATACTTTCTTCCTCTTCACATTTTCCCTTCCTCATCTACTTGTAACATCTGTATCCTTCCTCTATTCAATTTCATTTGATACTTTCTTCCTCTTCACATTTTCCCTTCCTCATCTTCTTGTAACATCTGTATCCTTCCTCTATTCAATTTCATTTGATACTTTCTTCCTCTTCACATTTTCCCTTCCTCATCTTCTTGTATCATCTGTATCCTTCCTCTATTCAATTTCATTTGATACTTTCTTCCTCTTCACATTTTCCCTTCCTCATCTTCTTGTAACATCTGTATCCTTCCTCTATTCAGTTTCATTTGATACTTTCTTCCTCTTTTCTTCACATTTTCCCTTCCTCATCTTCTTGTAACATCTGTATCCTTCCTCTATTCAATTTCATTTGATACTTTCTTCCTCTTCACATTTTCCCTTCCTCATATTCTTGTAACATCTGTATCCTTCCTCTATTCAATTTCATTTGATACTTTCTTCCTCTTCACATTTTCCCTTCCTCATCTACTTGTAACATCTGTATCCTTCCTCTATTCAGTTTCATTTGATACTTTCTTCCTCTTTTCTTCCCATTTTCCCTTTCTCATCTTCTTGTAGCATCTGTATCCTTCCTCTATTCAGTTTCATTTGATACTTTCTTCCTCTTTTCTTCACATTTTCCCTTCCTCATCTTCTTGTAACATCTGTATCCTTCCTCTAATCAATTTCATTTGATACTTTCTTCCTCTTCACATTTTCCCTTCCTCATATTCTTGTAACATCTGTATCCTTCCTCTATTCAATTTCATTTGATACTTTCTTCCTCTTCACATTTTCCCTTCCTCATCTCCTTGTAACATCTGTATCCTTCCTCTATTCAATTTCATTTGATACTTTCTTCCTCTTCACATTTTCCCTTCCTCATCTTCTTGTATCATCTGTATCCTTCCTCTATTCAGTTTCATTTGATACTTTCTTCCTCTTTTCTTCACATTTTCCCTTCCTCATCTTCTTGTAACATCTGTATCCTTCCTCTATTCAGTTTCATTTGATACTTTCTTCCTCTTTTCTTCACATTTTCGCTTCCTCATCTTCTTGTAACATCTGTATCCTTCCTCTATTCAATTTCATTTGATACTTTCTTCCTCTTCACATTTTCCCTTCCTCATATTCTTGTAACATCTGTATCCTTCCTCTATTCAATTTCATTTGATACTTTCTTCCTCTTCACATTTTCCCTTCCTCATCTTCTTGTAACATCTGTATCCTTCCTCTATTCAATTTCATTTGATACTTTCTTCCTCTTCACATTTTCCCTTCCTCATCTCCTTGTAACATCTGTATCCTTCCTCTATTCAATTTCATTTGATACTTTCTTCCTCTTCACATTTTCCCTTCCTCATCTACTTGTAACATCTGTATCCTTCCTCTATTCAATTTCATTTGATACTTTCTTCCTCTTCACATTTTCCCTTCCTCATCTTCTTGTATCATCTGTATCCTTCCTCTATTCAATTTCATTTGATACTTTCTTCCTCTTCACATTTTCCCTTCCTCATCTTCTTGTAACATCTGTATCCTTCCTCTATTCAATTTCATTTGATACTTTCTTCCTCTTCACATTTTCCCTTCCTCATCTTCTTGTAACATCTGTATCCTTCCTCTATTCAATTTCATTTGATACTTTCTTCCTCTTCACATTTTCCCTTCCTCATCTCCTTGTAACATCTGTATCCTTCCTCTATTCAATTTCATTTGATACTTTCTTCCTCTTCACATTTTCCCTTCCTCATCTTCTTGTATCATCTGTATCCTTCCTCTATTCAATTTCATTTGATACTTTCTTCCTCTTCACATTTTCCCTTCCTCATCTTCTTGTAACATCTGTATCCTTCCTCTATTCAATTTCATTTGATACTTTCTTCCTCTTCACATTTTCCCTTCCTCATATTCTTGTAACATCTGTATCCTTCCTCTATTCAATTTCATTTGATACTTTCTTCCTCTTCACATTTTCCCTTCCTCATCTACTTGTAACATCTGTATCCTTCCTCTATTCAATTTCATTTGATACTTTCTTCCTCTTCACATTTTCCCTTCCTCATCTTCTTGTAACATCTGTATCCTTCCTCTATTCAATTTCATTTGATACTTTCTTCCTCTTCACATTTTCCCTTCCTCATCTCCTTGTAACATCTGTATCCTTCCTCTATTCAATTTCATTTGATACTTTCTTCCTCTTCACATTTTCCCTTCCTCATCTACTTGTAACATCTGTATCCTTCCTCTATTCAGTTTCATTTGATACTTTCTTCCTCTTTTCTTCCCATTTTCCCTTTCTCATCTTCTTGTAGCATCTGTATCCTTCCTCTATTCAGTTTCATTTGATACTTTCTTCCTCTTTTCTTCACATTTTCCCTTCCTCATCTTCTTGTAACATCTGTATCCTTCCTCTAATCAATTTCATTTGATACTTTCTTCCTCTTCACATTTTCCCTTCCTCATATTCTTGTAACATCTGTATCCTTCCTCTATTCAATTTCATTTGATACTTTCTTCCTCTTCACATTTTCCCTTCCTCATCTCCTTGTAACATCTGTATCCTTCCTCTATTCAATTTCATTTGATACTTTCTTCCTCTTCACATTTTCCCTTCCTCATCTTCTTGTATCATCTGTATCCTTCCTCTATTCAGTTTCATTTGATACTTTCTTCCTCTTTTCTTCACATTTTCCCTTCCTCATCTTCTTGTAACATCTGTATCCTTCCTCTATTCAGTTTCATTTGATACTTTCTTCCTCTTTTCTTCACATTTTCCCTTCCTCATCTTCTTGTAACATCTGTATCCTTCCTCTATTCAATTTCATTTGATACTTTCTTCCTCTTCACATTTTCCCTTCCTCATATTCTTGTAACATCTGTATCCTTCCTCTATTCAATTTCATTTGATACTTTCTTCCTCTTCACATTTTCCCTTCCTCATCTACTTGTAACATCTGTATCCTTCCTCTATTCAATTTCATTTGATACTTTCTTCCTCTTCACATTTTCCCTTCCTCATCTTCTTGTAACATCTGTATCCTTCCTCTATTCAATTTCATTTGATACTTTCTTCCTCTTCACATTTTCCCTTCCTCATCTCCTTGTAACATCTGTATCCTTCCTCTATTCAATTTCATTTGATACTTTCTTCCTCTTCACATTTTCCCTTCCTCATCTCCTTGTAACATCTGTATCCTTCCTCTATTCAATTTCATTTGATACTTTCTTCCTCTTCACATTTTCCCTTCCTCATCTCCTTGTAACATCTGTATCCTTCCTCTATTCAATTTCATTTGATACTTTCTTCCTCTTCACATTTTCCCTTCCTCATCTTCTTGTAACATCTGTATCCTTCCTCTATTCAGTTTCATTTGATACTTTCTTCCTCTTTTCTTCACATTTTCCCTTCCTCATCTTCTTGTAACATCTGTATCCTTCCTCTATTCAATTTCATTTGATACTTTCTTCCTCTTCACATTTTCCCTTCCTCATATTCTTGTAACATCTGTATCCTTCCTCTATTCAATTTCATTTGATACTTTCTTCCTCTTCACATTTTCCCTTCCTCATCTACTTGTAACATCTGTATCCTTCCTCTATTCAATTTCATTTGATACTTTCTTCCTCTTCACATTTTCCCTTCCTCATCTTCTTGTAACATCTGTATCCTTCCTCTATTCAATTTCATTTGATACTTTCTTCCTCTTCACATTTTCCCTTCCTCATCTCCTTGTAACATCTGTATCCTTCCTCTATTCAATTTCATTTGATACTTTCTTCCTCTTCACATTTTCCCTTCCTCATCTACTTGTAACATCTGTATCCTTCCTCTATTCAGTTTCATTTGATACATTCTTCCTCTTTTCTTCCCATTTTCCCTTTCTCATCTTCTTGTAGCATCTGTATCCTTCCTCTATTCAGTTTCATTTGATACTTTCTTCCTCTTTTCTTCACATTTTCCCTTCCTCATCTTCTTGTAACATCTGTATCCTTCCTCTATTCAATTTCATTTGATACTTTCTTCCTCTTCACATTTTCCCTTCCTCATCTCCTTGTAACATCTGTATCCTTCCTCTATTCAATTTCATTTGATACTTTCTTCCTCTTCACATTTTCCCTTCCTCATCTTCTTGTATCATCTGTATCCTTCCTCTATTCAGTTTCATTTGATACTTTCTTCCTCTTTTCTTCACATTTTCCCTTCCTCATCTTCTTGTAACATCTGTATCCTTCCTCTATTCAGTTTCATTTGATACTTTCTTCCTCTTTTCTTCACATTTTCCCTTCCTCATCTTCTTGTAACATCTGTATCCTTCCTCTATTCAATTTCATTTGATACTTTCTTCCTCTTCACATTTTCCCTTACTCATATTCTTGTAACATCTGTATCCTTCCTCTATTCAATTTCATTTGATACTTTCTTCCTCTTCACATTTTCCCTTCCTCATCTACTTGTAACATCTGTATCCTTCCTCTATTCAATTTCATTTGATACTTTCTTCCTCTTCACATTTTCCCTTCCTCATCTTCTTGTAACATCTGTATCCTTCCTCTATTCAATTTCATTTGATACTTTCTTCCTCTTCACATTTTCCCTTCCTCATCTCCTTGTAACATCTGTATCCTTCCTCTATTCAATTTCATTTGATACTTTCTTCCTCTTCACATTTTCCCTTCCTCATCTCCTTGTAACATCTGTATCCTTCCTCTATTCAATTTCATTTGATACTTTCTTCCTCTTCACATTTTCCCTTCCTCATCTCCTTGTAACATCTGTATCCTTCCTCTATTCAATTTCATTTGATACTTTCTTCCTCTTCACATTTTCCCTTCCTCATCTTCTTGTAACATCTGTATCCTTCCTCTATTCAATTTCATTTGATACTTTCTTCCTCTTCACATTTTCCCTTCCTCATCTCCTTGTAACATCTGTATCCTTCCTCTATTCAATTTCATTTGATACTTTCTTCCTCTTCACATTTTCCCTTCCTCATCTACTTGTAACATCTGTATCCTTCCTCTATTCAATTTCATTTGATACTTTCTTCCTCTTCACATTTTCCCTTCCTCATCTTCTTGTAACATCTGTATCCTTCCTCTATTCAATTTCATTTGATACTTTCTTCCTCTTCACATTTTCCCTTCCTCATCTTCTTGTAACATCTGTATCCTTCCTCTATTCAATTTCATTTGATACTTTCTTCCTCTTCACATTTTCCCTTCCTCATCTCCTTGTAACATCTGTATCCTTCCTCTATTCAATTTCATTTGATACTTTCTTCCTCTTCACATTTTCCCTTCCTCATCTTCTTGTATCATCTGTATCCTTCCTCTATTCAATTTCATTTGATACTTTCTTCCTCTTCACATTTTCCCTTCCTCATCTTCTTGTAACATCTGTATCCTTCCTCTATTCAATTTCATTTGATACTTTCTTCCTCTTCACATTTTCCCTTCCTCATCTTCTTGTATCATCTGTATCCTTCCTGTATTCAATTTCATTTGATACTTTCTTCCTCTTCACATTTTCCCTTCCTCATCTTCTTGTAACATCTGTATCCTTCCTCTATTCAATTTCATTTGATACTTTCTTCCTCTTCACATTTTCCCTTCCTCATCTTCTTGTATCATCTGTATCCTTCCTGTATTCAATTTCATTTGATACTTTCTTCCTCTTCACATTTTCCCTTCCTCATCTTCTTGTAACATCTGTATCCTTCCTCTATTCAATTTCATTTGATACTTTCTTCCTCTTCACATTTTCCCTTCCTCATCTTCTTGTAACATCTGTATCCTTCCTCTATTCAATTTCATTTGATACTTTCTTCCTCTTCACATTTTCCCTTCCTCATCTCCTTGTAACATCTGTATCCTTCCTCTATTCAATTTCATTTGATACTTTCTTCCTCTTCACATTTTCCCTTCCTCATCTCCTTGTAACATCTGTATCCTTCCTCTATTCAATTTCATTTGATACTTTCTTCCTCTTCACATTTTCCCTTCCTCATCTACTTGTAACATCTGTATCCTTCCTCTATTCAATTTCATTTGATACTTTCTTCCTCTTCACATTTTCCCTTTCTCATCTTTTTGTAACATCTGTATCCTTCCTCTATTCAATTTCATTTGATACTTTCTTCCTCTTCACATTTTCCCTTCCTCATATTCTTGTAACATCTGTATCCTTCCTCTATTCAATTTCATTTGATACTTTCTTCCTCTTCACATTTTCCCTTCCTCATCTCCTTGTAACATCTGTATCCTTCCTCTATTCAATTTCATTTGATACTTTCTTCCTCTTCACATTTTCCCTTCCTCATCTACTTGTAACATCTGTATCCTTCCTCTATTCAATTTCATTTGATACTTTCTTCCTCTTCCCATTTTCCCTTCCTCATCTACTTGTAACATCTGTATCCTTCCTCTATTCAATTTCATTTGATACTTTCTTCCTCTTCACATTTTCCCTTCCTCATATTCTTGTAACATCTGTATCCTTCCTCTATTCAATTTCATTTGATACTTTCTTCCTCTTCACATTTTCCCTTCCTCATCTTCTTGTAACATCTGTATCCTTCCTCTATTCAATTTCATTTGATACTTTCTTCCTCTTCACATTTTCCCTTCCTCATCTTGTAACATCTGTATCCTTCCTCTATTCAATTTCATTTGATACTTTCTTCCTCTTCACATTTTCCCTTCCTCATCTACTTGTAACATCTGTATCCTTCCTCTATTCAATTTCATTTGATACTTTCTTCCTCTTCACATTTTCCCTTCCTCATCTACTTGTAACATCTGTATCCTTCCTCTATTCAATTTCATTTGATACTTTCTTCCTCTTCACATTTTCCCTTCCTCATATTCTTGTAACATCTGTATCCTTCCTCTATTCACTTTCATTTGATACTTTCTTCCTCTTCACATTTTCCCTTCCTCATCTCCTTGTAACATCTGTATCCTTCCTCTATTCAATTTCATTTGATACTTTCTTCCTCTTCACATTTTCCCTTCCTCATCTTCTTGTATCATCTGTATCCTTCCTGTATTCAATTTCATTTGATACTTTCTTCCTCTTCACATTTTCCCTTCCTCATCTTCTTGTAACATCTGTATCCTTCCTCTATTCAATTTCATTTGATACTTTCTTCCTCTTTTCTTCCCATTTTCCCTTTCTCATCTTTTTGTAACATCTGTATCCTTCCTCTATTCAATTTCATTTGATACTTTCTTCCTCTTCACATTTTCCCTTCCTCATCTCCTTGTAACATCTGTATCCTTCCTCTATTCAATTTCATTTGATACTTTCTTCCTCTTCACATTTTCCCTTCCTCATCTACTTGTAACATCTGTATCCTTCCTCTATTCAATTTCATTTGATACTTTCTTCCTCTTCACATTTTCCCTTCCTCATCTACTTGTAACATCTGTATCCTTCCTCTATTCAATTTCATTTGATACTTTCTTCCTCTTCACATTTTCCCTTCCTCATATTCTTGTAACATCTGTATCCTCCCTCTATTCAATTTCATTTGATACTTTCTTCCTCTTCACATTTTCCCTTCCTCATCTCCTTGTAACATCTGTATCCTTCCTCTATTCAATTTCATTTGATACTTTCTTCCTCTTCACATTTTCCCTTCCTCATCTTCTTGTATCATCTGTATCCTTCCTGTATTCAATTTCATTTGATACTTTCTTCCTCTTCACATTTTCCCTTCCTCATCTTCTTGTAACATCTGTATCCTTCCTCTATTCAATTTCATTTGATACTTTCTTCGTCTTTTCTTCCCATTTTCCCTTTCTCATCTTTTTGTAACATCTGTATCCTTCCTCTATTCAATTTCATTTGATACTTTCTTCCTCTTCACATTTTCCCTTCCTCATCTCCTTGTAACATCTGTATCCTTCCTCTATTCAATTTCATTTGATACTTTCTTCCTCTTCACATTTTCCCTTCCTCATCTACTTTTAACATCTGTATCCTTCCTCTATTCAATTTCATTTGATACTTTCTTCCTCTTCACATTTTCCCTTCCTCATCTACTTGTAACATCTGTATCCTTCCTCTATTCAATTTCATTTGATACTTTCTTCCTCTTCACATTTTCCCTTCCTCATATTCTTGTAACATCTGTATCCTTCCTCTATTCAATTTCATTTGATACTTTCTTCCTCTTCACATTTTCCCTTCCTCATCTCCTTGTAACATCTGTATCCTTCCTCTATTCAATTTCATTTGATACTTTCTTCCTCTTCACATTTTCCCTTCCTCATCTTCTTGTATCATCTGTATCCTTCCTGTATTCAATTTCATTTGATACTTTCTTCCTCTTCACATTTTCCCTTCCTCATCTTCTTGTAACATCTGTATCCTTCCTCTATTCAATTTCATTTGATACTTTCTTCCTCTTTTCTTCCCATTTTCCCTTTCTCATCTTTTTGTAACATCTGTATCCTTCCTCTATTCAATTTCATTTGATACTTTCTTCCTCTTCACATTTTCCCTTCCTCATCTTCTTGTAACATCTGTATCCTTCCTCTATTCAATTTCATTTGATACTTTCTTCCTCTTCACATTTTCCCTTCCTCATCTTCTTGTAACATCTGTATCCTTCCTCTATTCAGTTTCATTTGATACTTTCTTCCTCTTTTCTTCACATTTTCCCTTCCTCATCTTCTTGTAACATCTGTATCCTTCCTCTATTCAATTTCATTTGATACTTTCTTCCTCTTTTCTTCCCATT
Source organism: Acanthosepion esculentum (assembly GCA_964036315.1). Taxonomy (NCBI): domain Eukaryota; kingdom Metazoa; phylum Mollusca; class Cephalopoda; order Sepiida; family Sepiidae; genus Acanthosepion; species Acanthosepion esculentum. Next base: position 76,596,036 of record OZ038510.1, read on the forward strand.
TTCCCTTTCTCATCTTTTTGTAACATCTGTATCCTTCCTCTATTCAATTTCATTTGATACTTTCTTCCTCTTCACATTTTCCCTTCCTCATCTTCTTGTAACATCTGTATCCTTCCTCTATTCAATTTCATTTGATACTTTCTTCCTCTTTTCTTCACATTTTCCCTTTCTCATTTTCTTGTAACATCTGTATCCTTCCTCTATTCAGTTTCATTTGATACTTTCTTCCTCTTTTCTTCCCATTTTCGCTTTCTCATCTTTTTGTAACATCTGTATTCTTCGTCTATTCAATTTCATTTGATACTTTCTTCCTCTTCACATTTTCCCTTCCTCATCTTCTTGTAACATCTGTATCCTTCCTCTATTCATTTTCATTTGATACTTTCTTCCTCTTTTCTTCACATTTTCCCTTCCTCATCTTCTTGTAGCATCTGTATCCTTCCTCTATTCAGTTTCATTTGATACTTTCTTCCTCTTTTCTTCCCATTTTCCCTTTCTCATCTTTTTGTAACATCTGTATCCTTCCTCTATTCAATTTCATTTGATACTTTCTTCCTCTTCACATTTTCCCTTCCTCATCTTCTTGTAACATCTGTATCCGTCCTCTATTCAGTTTCATTTGATACTTTCTTCCTCTTTTCTTCACATTTTCCCTTCCTCATCTTCTTGTAACATCTGTATCCTTCCTCTATTCAATTTCATTTGATACTTTCTTCCTCTTCACATTTTCCCTTCCTCATCTTCTTGTAACATCTGTATCCTTCCTCTATTCATTTTCATTTGATACTTTCTTCCTCTTCACATTTTCCCTTCCTCATATTCTTGTAACATCTGTATACTTCCTCTATTCAGTTTCATTTGTTTCATTCTTCCTCTTTTCTTCCCATTTTGCCTTCCTCATCTACTTGTAACATCTGTATCCTTCCTCTATTCAATTTCATTTGATACTTTCTTCCTCTTCACATTTTCCCTTCCTCATCTTCTTGTATCATCTGTATCCTTCCTGTATTCAATTTCATTTGATACTTTCTTCCTCTTCACATTTTCCCTTCCTCATCTTCTTCTAACATCTGTATCCTTCCTCTATTCAATTTCATTTGATACTTTCTTCCTCTTCACATTTTCCCTTCCTCATCTTCTTGTAACATCTGTATCCTTCCTCTATTCAATTTCATTTGATACTTTCTTCCTCTTTTCTTCACATTTTCCCTTCCTCATCTTCTTGTAACATCTGTATCCTTCCTCTATTCAATTTCATTTGATACTTTCTTCCTCTTCACATTTTCCCTTCCTCATCTTCTTGTAACATCTGTATCCTTCCTCTATTCAATTTCATTTGATACCTTCTTCCTCTTTTCTTCACATTTTCCCTTTCTCATTTTCTTGTAACATCTGTATCCTTCCTCTATTCAGTTTCATTTGATACTTTCTTCCTCTTTTCTTCCCATTTTCCCTTTCTCATCTTTTTGTAACATCTGTATCCTTCCTCTATTCAATTTCATTTGATACTTTCTTCCTCTTTTCTTCACATTTTCCCTTCCTCATCTTGTAACATCTGTATCCTTCCTCTATTCAGTTTCATTTGTTTCTTTCTTCCTCTTTTCTTCACATTTTCCCTTTCTCATCTTCTTGTAGCATCTGTATCCTTCCTCTATTCAGTTTCATTTGATACTTTCTTCCTCTTTTCTTCCCATTTTCCCTTTCTCATCTTTTTGTAACATCTGTATCCTTCCTCTATTCAATTTCATTTGATACTTTCTTCCTCTTTTCTTCACATTTTCCCTTCCTCATCTTCTTGTAACGTCTGTATCCTTCCTCTAATCAGTTTCATTTGTTTCTTTCTTCCTCTTTTCTTCACATTTTCCCTTTCTCATTTTCTTGTAACATCTGTATCCTTCCTCTATTCAGTTTCATTTGATACTTTCTTCCTCTTTTCTTCCCATTTTCCCTTTCTCATCTTTTTGTAACATCTGTATCCTTCCTCTATTCAATTTCATTTGATACTTTCTTCCTCTTCACATTTTCCCTTCCTCATCTTCTTGTAACATCTGTATCCTTCCTCTATTCAATTTCATTTGATACTTTCTTCCTCTTTTCTTCACATTTTCCCTTCCTCATCTTCTTGTAACATCTGTATCCTTCCTCTAATCAGTTTCATTTGTTTCTTTCTTCCTCTTTTCTTCACATTTTCCCTTTCTCATCTTCTTGTAGCATCTGTATCCTTCCTCTATTCAGTTTCATTTGATACTTTCTTCCTCTTTTCTTCCCATTTTCCCTTTCTCATCTTCTTGTAACATCTGTATCCTTCCTCTATTCAATTTCATTTGATACTTTCTTCCTCTTCACATTTTCCCTTCCTCATCTTCTTGTAACATCTGTATCCTTCCTCTATTCAATTTCATTTGATACTTTCTTCCTCTTTTCTTCACATTTTCCCTTTCTCATTTTCTTGTAACATCTGTATCCTTCCTCTATTCAGTTTCATTTGATACTTTCTTCCTCTTTTCTTCCCATTTTCCTATTCTCATCTTTTTGTAACATCTGTATCCTTCCTCTATTCAATTTCATTTGATACTTTCTTCCTCTTTTCTTCACATTTTCCCTTCCTCATCTTCTTGTAACATCTGTATCCTTCCTCTATTCAGTTTCATTTGTTTCTTTCTTCGTCTTTTCTTCACATTTTCCCTTTCTCATTTTCTTGTAACATCTGTATCCTTCCTCTATTCAGTTTCATTTGATACTTTCTTCCTCTTTTCTTCCCATTTTCCCTTTCTCATCTTTTTGTGACATCTGTATCCTTCCTCTATTCAATTTCATTTGATACTTTCTTCCTCTTCACATTTTCCCTTCCTCATCTTCTTGTAACATCTGTATCCTTCCTCTATTCATTTTCATTTGATACTTTCTTCCTCTTCACATTTTCCCTTCCTCATATTCTTGTAACATCTGTATACTTCCTCTATTCAGTTTCATTTGTTTCATTCTTCCTCTTTTCTTCCCATTTTGCCTTCCTCATCTACTTGTAACATCTGTATCCTTCCTCTATTCAATTTCATTTGATACTTTCTTCCTCTTCACATTTTCCCTTCCTCATCTTCTTGTATCATCTGTATCCTTCCTGTATTCAATTTCATTTGATACTTTCTTCCTCTTCACATTTTCCCTTCCTCATCTTCTTCTAACATCTGTATCCTTCCTCTATTCAATTTCATTTGATACTTTCTTCCTCTTCACATTTTCCCTTCCTCATCTTCTTGTAACATCTGTATCCTTCCTCTATTCAATTTCATTTGATACTTTCTTCCTCTTTTCTTCACATTTTCCCTTCCTCATCTTCTTGTAACATCTGTATCCTTCCTCTATTCAGTTTCATTTGATACTTTCTTCCTCTTTTCTTCACATTTTCCCTTCCTCATCTTCTTGTAACATCTGTATCCTTCCTCTATTCAATTTCATTTGATACTTTCTTCCTCTTCACATTTTCCCTTCCTCATCTTCTTCTAACATCTGTATCCTTCCTCTATTCAGTTTCATTTGATACTTTCTTCCTCTTTTCTTCACATTTTTCCTTTCTCATTTTCTTGTAACATCTGTATCCTTCCTCTATTCAGTTTCATTTGATACTTTCTTCCTCTTTTCTTCCCATTTTCCCTTTCTCATCTTTTTGTGACATCTGTATCCTTCCTCTATTCAATTTCATTTGATACTTTCTTCCTCTTCACATTTTCCCTTCCTCATCTTCTTGTAACATCTGTATCCTTCCTCTATTCAGTTTCATTTGATACTTTCTTCCTCTTTTCTTCACATTTTCCCTTCCTCATCTTCTTGTAACATCTGTATCCTTCCTCTATTCAGTTTCATTTGATACTTTCTTCCTCTTTTCTTCACATTTTTCCTTTCTCATTTTCTTGTAACATCTGTATCCTTCCTCTATTCAGTTTCATTTGATACTTTCTTCCTCTTTTCTTCCCATTTTCCCTTTCTCATCTTTTTGTGACATCTGTATCCTTCCTCTATTCAATTTCATTTGATACTTTCTTCCTCTTCACATTTTCCCTTCCTCATCTTCTTGTAACATCTGTATCCTTCCTCTATTCAGTTTCATTTGATACTTTCTTCCTCTTTTCTTCACATTTTCCCTTCCTCATCTTCTTGTAACATCTGTATCCTTCCTCTATTCAATTTCATTTGATACTTTCTTCCTCTTCACATTTTCCCTTCCTCATCTTCTTGTAACATCTGTATCCTTCCTCTATTCAGTTTCATTTCATACTTTCTTCCTCTTTTCTTCACATTTTTCCTTTCTCATTTTCTTGTAACATCTGTATCCTTCCGCTATTCAGTTTCATTTGATACTTTCTTCCTCTTTTCTTCCCATTTTCCCTTTCTCATCTTTTTGTGACATCTGTATCCTTCCTCTATTCAATTTCATTTGATACTTTCTTCCTCTTCACATTTTCCCTTCCTCATCTTCTTGTATCATCTGTATCCTTCCTCTATTCATTTTCATTTGATACTTTCTTCCTCTTCACATTTTCCCTTCCTCATATTCTTGTAACATCTGTATACTTCCTCTATTCAATTTCATTTGATACTTTCTTCCTCTTCACATTTTCCCTTCCTCATCTTCTTGTATCATCTGTATCCTTCCTGTATTCAATTTCATTTGATACTTTCTTCCTCTTCACATTTTACCTTCCTCATCTTCTTGTAACATCTGTATCCTTCCTCTATTCAATTTCATTTGATACTTTCTTCCTCTTTTCTTCACATTTTCCCTTCCTCATCTTCTTGTAACATCTGTATCCTTCCTCTATTCAATTTCATTTGATACTTTCTTCCTCTTCACATTTTCCCTTCCTCATCTTCTTGTAACATCTGTATCCTTCCTCTATTCAATTTCATTTGATACCTTCTTCCTCTTTTCTTCACATTTTCCCTTTCTCATTTTCTTGTAACATCTGTATCCTTCCTCTATTCAGTTTCATTTGATACTTTCTTCCTCTTTTCTTCCCATTTTCCCTTTCTCATCTTTTTGTAACATCTGTATCCTTCCTCTATTCAATTTCATTTGATACTTTCTTCCTCTTTTCTTCACATTTTCCCTTCCTCATCTTCTTGTAACATCTGTATCCTTCCTCTATTCAGTTTCATTTGTTTCTTTCTTCCTCTTTTCTTCACATTTTCCCTTTCTCATCTTCTTGTAGCATCTGTATCCTTCCTCTATTCAGTTTCATTTGATACTTTCTTCCTCTTTTCTTCCCATTTTCCCTTTCTCATCTTTTTGTAACATCTGTATCCTTCCTCTATTCAATTTCATTTGATACTTTCTTCCTCTTTTCTTCACATTTTCCCTTCCTCATCTTCTTGTAACGTCTGTATCCTTCCTCTAATCAGTTTCATTTGTTTCTTTCTTCCTCTTTTCTTCACATTTTCCCTTTCTCATTTTCTTGTAACATCTGTATCCTTCCTCTATTCAGTTTCATTTGATACTTTCTTCCTCTTTTCTTCCCATTTTCCCTTTCTCATCTTTTTGTAACATCTGTATCCTTCCTCTATTCAATTTCATTTGATACTTTCTTCCTCTTCACATTTTCCCTTCCTCATCTTCTTGTAACATCTGTATCCTTCCTCTATTCAATTTCATTTGATACTTTCTTCCTCTTTTCTTCACATTTTCCCTTCCTCATCTTCTTGTAACATCTGTATCCTTCCTCTAATCAGTTTCATTTGTTTCTTTCTTCCTCTTTTCTTCACATTTTCCCTTTCTCATCTTCTTGTAGCATCTGTATCCTTCCTCTATTCAGTTTCATTTGATACTTTCTTCCTCTTTTCTTCCCATTTTCCCTTTCTCATCTTCTTGTAACATCTGTATCCTTCCTCTATTCAATTTCATTTGATACTTTCTTCCTCTTCACATTTTCCCTTCCTCATCTTCTTGTAACATCTGTATCCTTCCTCTATTCAATTTCATTTGATACTTTCTTCCTCTTTTATTCACATTTTCCCTTTCTCATTTTCTTGTAACATCTGTATCCTTCCTCTATTCAGTTTCATTTGATACTTTCTTCCTCTTTTCTTCCCATTTTCCCTTTCTCATCTTTTTGTAACATCTGTATCCTTCCTCTATTCAATTTCATTTGATACTTTCTTCCTCTTCACATTTTCCTTTCCTCATCTTCTTGTAACATCTGTATCCTTCCTCTATTCATTTTCATTTGATACTTTCTTCCTCTTTTCTTCACATTTTTCCTTTCTCATTTTCTTGTAACATCTGTATCCTTCCTCTATTCAGTTTCATTTGATACTTTCTTCCTCTTTTCTTCCCATTTTCCTATTCTCATCTTTTTGTAACATCTGTATCCTTCCTCTATTCAATTTCATTTGATACTTTCTTCCTCTTTTCTTCACATTTTCCCTTCCTCATCTTCTTGTAACATCTGTATCCTTCCTCTATTCAGTTTCATTTGTTTCTTTCTTCCTCTTTTCTTCACATTTTCCCTTTCTCATCTTCTTGTAGCATCTGTATCCTTCCTCTATTCAGTTTCATTTGATACTTTCTTCCTCTTTTCTTCCCATTTTCCCTTTCTCATCTTTTTGTAACATCTGTCTCCTTCCTCTATTCAATTTCATTTGATACTTTCTTCCTCTTTTCTTCACATTTCCCTTTCTCATCTTCTTGTAACATCTGTATCCTTCCTCTAATCAGTTTCATTTGTTTCTTTCTTCCTCTTTTCTTCCCATTTTCCCTTTCTCATTTTCTTGTAACATCTGTATCCTTCCTCTATTCAGTTTAATTTGATACTTTCTTCCTCTTCACATTTTCCCTTCCTCATCTTCTTGTAACATCTGTATCCTTCCTCTATTCAATTTCATTTGATACTTTCTTCCTCTTTTCTTCACATTTTCCCTTCCTCATCTTCTTGTAACATCTGTATCCTTCCTCTAATCAGTTTCATTTGTTTCTTTCTTCCTCTTTTCTTCACATTTTCCCTTTCTCATCTTCTTGTAGCATCTGTATCCTTCCTCTATTCAGTTTCATTTGATACTTTCTTCCTCTTTTCTTCCCATTTTCCCTTTCTCATCTTTTTGTAACATCTGTATCCTTCCTCTATTCAATTGCATTTGATACTTTCTTCCTCTTCACATTTTCCCTTCCTCATCTTCTTGTAACATCTGTATCCTTCCTCTATTCAGTTTCATTTGATACTTACTTCCTCTTTTCTTCACATTTTCCCTTCCTCATCTTCTTGTAGCATCTGTATCCTTCCTCTATTCAGTTTCATTTCATACTTTCTTCCTCTTTTCTTCACATTTTCCCTTTCTCATCTTCTTGTAACATCTGTATCCTTCCTCTATTCAATTTCATTTGATACTTTCTTCCTCTTCACATTTTCCCTTCCTCATCTTCTTGTAACATCTGTATCCTTCCTCTATTCAATTTCATTTGATACTTTCTTCCTCTTTTCTTCACATTTTCCCTTTCTCATTTTCTTGTAACATCTGTATCCTTCCTCTATTCAGTTTCATTTGATACTTTCTTCCTCTTTTCTTCCCATTTTCCCTTTCTCATCTTTTTGTAACATCTGTATCCTTCCTCTATTCAATTGCATTTGATACTTTCTTTCTCTTCACATTTTCCCTTCCTCATCTTCTTGTAACATCTGTATCCTTCCTCTATTCAGTTTCATTTGATACTTACTTCCTCTTTTCTTCACATTTTCCCTTCCGCATCTTCTTGTAACATCTGTATCCTTCCTCTATTCAGTTTCATTTGATACTTTCTTCCTCTTTTCTTCACATTTTCCTTCCTCATCTTCTTGTAGCATCTGTATCCTTCCTCTATTCAGTTTCATTTGATACTTTCTTCCTCTTTTCTTCACATTTTCCTTCCTCATCTTCTTGTAGCATCTGTATCCTTCCTCTATTCAGTTTCATTTGATACTTTCTTCCTCTTTTCTTCACATTTTCCTTCCTCATCTTCTTGTAGCATCTGTATCCTTCCTCTATTCAATTTCATTTGATACTTTCTTCCTCTTCTTCCCATTTTCCCTTCCTCATCTACTTGTAACATCTGTATCCTTCCTCTATTCAATTTCATTTGGTACTTTCTTCCTCTTCACATTTTCTCTTCCTCATCTTCTTGTAACATCTGTATCCTTCCTCTATTCATTTTCCTTTGATACTTTCTTCCTCTTTTCTTCCGATTTTCCCTTTCTCATCTCCTTGTAACATCTGTATCCTCCCTCTATTCAGTTTCATTTGATACTTTCTTCCTCTTTTCTTCACATTTTGCCTTCCTCATATTCTTGTAGCATCTGTATCCTTGCTCTATTCAGTTTCATTTGTTTCTTTCTTCCTCTTCACATTTTCCCTTCCTCATCTTCTTGTAACATCTGTATCCTTCCTCTATTCAGTTTCATTTTATACCTTCTTCCTCTTCACATTTTCCCTTCCTCATCTACTTGTAACATCTGTATCCTTCCTCTATTCAGTTTCATTTGATACTTTCTTCCTCTTCACATTTTCCCTTCCTCATCTTCTTGTAACATCTGTATCCTTCCTCTATTCAATTTCATTTGATACTTTTTCCTCTTTTCTTCACATTTTCCCTTTCTCATTTTCTTGTAACATCTGTATCCTTCCTCTATTCAGTTTCATTTGATACTTTCTTCCTCTTTTCTTCCCATTTTCCCTTTCTCATCTTTTTGTAACATCTGTATTCTTCCTCTATTCAATTTCATTTGATACTTTCTTCCTCTTCACATTTTCCCTTCCTCATCTTCTTGTAGCATCTGTATCCTTCCTCTATTCAGTTTCATTTGATACTTTCTTCCTCTTTTCTTCCCATTTTCCCTTTCTCATCTTTTTGTAACATCTGTATCCTTCCTCTATTCAATTTCATTTGATACTTTCTTCCTCTTCACATTTTCCCTTCCTCATCTTCTTGTAACATCTGTATCCTTCCTCTATTCAGTTTCATTTGATACTTTCTTCCTCTTTTCTTCACATTTTCCCTTCCTCATCTTCTTGTAACATCTGTATCCTTCCTCTATTCAATTTCATTTGATACTTTCTTCCTCTTCACATTTTCCCTTCCTCATCTTCTTGTAACATCTGTATCCTTCCTCTATTCAGTTACATTTGATACTTTCTTCCTCTTTTCTTCACATTTTTCCTTTCTCATTTTCTTGTAACATCTGTATCCTTCCTCTATTCAGTTTCATTTGATACTTTCTTCCTCTTTTCTTCCCATTTTCCCTTTCTCATTATTTTGTGACATCTGTATCCTTCCTCTATTCAATTTCATTTGATACTTTCTTCCTCTTCACATTTTCCCTTCCTCATCTTCTTGTAACATCTGTATCCTTCCTCTATTCATTTTCATTTGATACTTTCTTCCTCTTCACATTTTCCCTTCCTCATATTCTTGTAACATCTGTATACTTCCTCTATTCAGTTTCATTTGTTTCATTCTTCCTCTTCACATTTTCCTTTCCTCATCTTCTTGTAACATCTGTATCCTTCCTCTATTCATTTTCATTTGATACTTTCTTCCTCTTTTCTTCACATTTTTCCTTTCTCATTTTCTTGTAACATCTGTATCCTTCCTCTATTCAGTTTCATTTGATACTTTCTTCCTCTTCACATTTTCCTTTCCTCATCTTCTTGTAACATCTGTATCCTTCCTCTATTCATTTTCATTTGATACTTTCTTCCTCTTTTCTTCACATTTTTCCTTTCTCATTTTCTTGTAACATCTGTATCCTTCCTCTATTCAGTTTCATTTGATACTTTCTTCCTCTTTTCTTCCCATTTTCCTATTCTCATCTTTTTGTAACATCTGTATCCTTCCTCTATTCAATTTCATTTGATACTTTCTTCCTCTTCACATTTTCCCTTCCTCATCTTCTTGTAACATCTGTATCCTTCCTCTATTCAGTTTCATTTGATACTTTCTTCCTCTTTTCTTCCCATTTTCCTATTCTCATCTTTTTGTAACATCTGTATCCTTCCTCTATTCAATTTCATTTGATACTTTCTTCCTCTTCACATTTTCCCTTCCTCATCTTCTTGTAACATCTGTATCCTTCCTCTATTCAGTTTCATTTGATACTTACTTCCTCTTTTCTTCACATTTTCCCTTCCTCATCTTCTTGTAGCATCTGTATCCTTCCTCTATTCAGTTTCATTTGATACTTTCTTCCTCTTTTCTTCCCATTTTCCCTTTCTCATCTTCTTGTAACATCTGTATCCTTCCTCTATTCAATTTCATTTGATACTTTCTTCCTCTTCACATTTTCCCTTCCTCATCTTCTTGTAGCATCTGTATCCTTCCTCTATTCAATTTCATTTGATACTTTCTTCCTCTTTTCTTCACATTTTCCCTTTCTCATTTTCTTGTAACATCTGTATCCTTCCTCTATTCAGTTTCATTTGATACTTTCTTTCTCTTTTCTTCACATTTTCCCTTTCTCATTTTCTTGTAACATCTGTATCCTTCCTCTATTCAGTTTCATTTGATACTTTCTTCCTCTTTTCTTCACATTTTCCTTCCTCATCTTCTTGTAGCATCTGTATCCTTCCTCTATTCAGTTTCATTTGATACTTTCTTCCTCTTTTCTTCACATTTTCCTTCCTCATCTTCTTGTAGCATCTGTATCCTTCCTCTATTCAATTTCATTTGATACTTTCTTCCTCTTCTTCCCATTTTCCCTTCCTCATCTACTTGTAACATCTGTATCCTTCCTCTATTCAATTTCATTTGGTACTTTCTTCCTCTTCACATTTTCCCTTCCTCATCTTCTTGTAACATCTGTATCCTTCCTCTATTCAGTTTCATTTTATACTTTCTTCCTCTTCACATTTTCCCTTCCTCATCTACTTGTAACATCTGTATCCTTCCTCTATTCAGTTTCATTTGATACTTTCTTCCTCTTCACATTTTCCCTTCCTCATCTTCTTGTATCATCTGTATCCTTCCTGTATTCAATTTCATTTAATACTTTCTTCCTCTTCACATTTTCCCTTCCTCATCTTCTTGTAACATCTGTATCCTTCCTCTATTCAATTTCATTTGATACTTTCTTCCTCTTCACATTTTCCCTTCCTCATCTTCTTGTAACATCTGTATCCTTCCTCTATTCAATTTCATTTGATACTTTCTTCCTCTTTTCTTCACATTTTCCCTTTCTCATTTTCTTGTAACATCTGTATCCTTCCTCTATTCAGTTTCATTTGATACTTTCTTCCTCTTTTCTTCCCATTTTCCCTTTCTCATCTTTTTGTAACATCTGTATTCTTCCTCTATTCAATTTCATTTGATACTTTCTTCCTCTTCACATTTTCCCTTCCTCATCTTCTTGTAACATCTGTATCCTTCCTCTATTCAATTTCATTTGATACTTTCTTCCTCTTCACATTTTCCCTTCCTCATCTTCTTGTAACATCTGTATCCTTCCTCTATTCAATTTCATTTGATACTTTCTTCCTCTTTTCTTCACATTTTCCCTTTCTCATTTTCTTGTAACATCTGTATCCTTCCTCTATTCAGTTTCATTTGATACTTTCTTCCTCTTTTCTTCCCATTTTCCCTTTCTCATCTTTTTGTAACATCTGTATTCTTCCTCTATTCAATTTCATTTGATACTTTCTTCCTCTTCACATTTTCCCTTCCTCATCTTCTTGTAGCATCTGTATCCTTCCTCTATTCAGTTTCATTTCATACTTTCTTCCTCTTTTCTTCCCATTTTCCCTTCCTCATCTTTTTGTAACATCTGTATCCTTCCTCTATTCAATTTCATTTGATACTTTCTTCCTCTTCACATTTTCCCTTCCTCATCTTCTTGTAACATCTGTATCCTTCCTCTATTCAGTTTCATTTGATACTTTCTTCCTCTTTTCTTCACATTTTCCCTTCCTCATCTTCTTGTAACATCTGTATCCTTCCTCTATTCAGTTTCATTTGATACTTTCTTCCTCTTTTCTTCACATATTTCCTTTCTCATTTTCTTGTAACATCTGTATCCTTCCTCTATTCAGTTTCATTTGATACTTTCTTCCTCTTTTCTTCCCATTTTCCCTTTCTCATCTTTTTGTGACATCTGTATCCTTCCTCTATTCAATTTCATTTGATACTTTCTTCCTCTTCACATTTTCCCTTCCTCATCTTCTTGTAACATCTGTATCCTTCCTCTATTCATTTTCATTTGATACTTTCTTCCTCTTCACATTTTCCCTTCCTCATATTCTTGTAACATCTGTATACTTCCTCTATTCAGTTTCATTTGTTTCATTCTTCCTCTTTTCTTCCCATTTTGCCTTCCTCATCTACTTGTAACATCTGTATCCTTCCTCTATTCAATTTCATTTGATACTTTCTTCCTCTTCACATTTTCCCTTCCTCATCTTTTTGTAACATCTGTATCCTTCCTCTATTCAATTTCATTTGATACTTTCTTCCTCTTTTCTTCACATTTTCCCTTTCTCATTTTCTTGTAACATCTGTATCCTTCCTCTATTCAGTTTCATTTGATACTTTCTTCCTCTTTTCTTCCCATTTTCCCTTTCTCATCTTTTTGTAACATCTGTATCCTTCTTCTATTCAATTTCATTTGATACTTTCTTCCTCTTCACATCTTCCCTTCCTCATCTTCTTGTAACATCTGTATCCTTCCACTATTCAGTTTCATTTGATACTTTCTTCCTCTTTTCTTCACATTTTCCCTTCCTCATCTTCTTGTAGCATCTGTATCCTTCCTCTATTCAGTTTCATTTGATACTTTCTTCCTCTTTTCTTCCCATTTTCCCTTTCTCATCTTTTTGTAACATCTGTATCATTCCTCTATTCAATTGCATTTGATACTTTCTTCCTCTTCACATTTTCCCTTCCTCATCTTCTTGTAACATCTGTATCCTTCCTCTATTCAGTTTCATTTGATACTTACTTCCTCTTTTCTTCACATTTTCCCTTCCTCATCTTCTTGTAGCATCTGTATCCTTCCTCTATTCAATTTCATTTGATACTTTCTTCCTCTTTTCTTCACATTTTCCCTTTCTCATCTTCTTGTAACATCTGTATCCTTCCTCTATTCAATTTCATTTGATACTTTCTTCCTCTTCACATTTTCCCTTCCTCATTTTCTTGTAACATCTGTATCCTTCCTCTATTCAGTTTCATTTGATACTTTCTTCCTCTTTTCTTCCCATTTTCCCTTTCTCATCTTTTTGTAACATCTGTATTCTTCCTCTATTCAATTTCATTTGATACTTTCTTCCTCTTCACATTTTCCCTTCCTCATCTTCTTGTAACATCTGTATCCTTCCTCTATTCAATTTCATTTGATACTTTCTTCCTCTTCACATTTTCCCTTCCTCATCTTCTTGTAACATCTGTATCCTTCCTTTATTCAATTTCATTTGATACTTTCTTCCTCTTTTCTTCACATTTTCCCTTTCTCATTTTCTTGTAACATCTGTATCCTTCCTCTATTCAGTTTCATTTGATACTTTCTTCCTCTTTTCTTCCCATTTTCCCTTTCTCATCTTTTTGTAACATCTGTATTCTTCCTCTATTCAATTTCATTTGATACTTTCTTCCTCTTCACATTTTCCCTTCCTCATCTTCTTGTAGCATCTGTATCCTTCCTCTATTCAGTTTCATTTCATACTTTCTTCCTCTTTTCTTCCCATTTTCCCTTCCTCATCTTTTTGTAACATCTGTATCCTTCCTCTATTCAATTTCATTTGATACTTTCTTCCTCTTCACATTTTCCCTTCCTCATCTTCTTGTAACATCTGTATCCTTCCTCTATTCAGTTTCATTTGATACTTTCTTCCTCTTTTCTTCACATTTTCCCTTCCTCATCTTCTTGTAACATCTGTATCCTTCCTCTATTCAGTTTCATTTGATACTTTCTTCCTCTTTTCTTCACATATTTCCTTTCTCATTTTCTTGTAACATCTGTATCCTTCCTCTATTCAGTTTCATTTGATACTTTCTTCCTCTTTTCTTCCCATTTTCCCTTTCTCATCTTTTTGTGACATCTGTATCCTTCCTCTATTCAATTTCATTTGATACTTTCTTCCTCTTCACATTTTCCCTTTCTCATTTTCTTGTAACATCTGTATCCTTCCTCTATTCAGTTTCATTTGATACTTTCTTCCTCTTTTCTTCCCATTTTCCCTTTCTCATCTTTTTGTAACATCTGTATTCTTCCTCTATTCAATTTCATTTGATACTTTCTTCCTCTTCACATTTTCCCTTCCTCATCTTCTTGTAGCATCTGTATCCTTCCTCTATTCAGTTTCATTTCATACTTTCTTCCTCTTTTCTTCCCATTTTCCCTTCCTCATCTTTTTGTAACATCTGTATCCTTCCTCTATTCAATTTCATTTGATACTTTCTTCCTCTTCACATTTTCCCTTCCTCATCTTCTTGTAACATCTGTATCCTTCCTCTATTCAGTTTCATTTGATACTTTCTTCCTCTTTTCTTCACATTTTCCCTTCCTCATCTTCTTGTAACATCTGTATCCTTCCTCTATTCAGTTTCATTTGATACTTTCTTCCTCTTTTCTTCACATATTTCCTTTCTCATTTTCTTGTAACATCTGTATCCTTCCTCTATTCAGTTTCATTTGATACTTTCTTCCTCTTTTCTTCCCATTTTCCCTTTCTCATCTTTTTGTGACATCTGTATCCTTCCTCTATTCAATTTCATTTGATACTTTCTTCCTCTTCACATTTTCCCTTCCTCATCTTCTTGTAACATCTGTATCCTTCCTCTATTCATTTTCATTTGATACTTTCTTCCTCTTCACATTTTCCCTTCCTCATATTCTTGTAACATCTGTATACTTCCTCTATTCAGTTTCATTTGTTTCATTCTTCCTCTTTTCTTCCCATTTTGCCTTCCTCATCTACTTGTAACATCTGTATCCTTCCTCTATTCAATTTCATTTGATACTTTCTTCCTCTTCACATTTTCCCTTCCTCATCTTTTTGTAACATCTGTATCCTTCCTCTATTCAATTTCATTTGATACTTTCTTCCTCTTTTCTTCACATTTTCCCTTTCTCATTTTCTTGTAACATCTGTATCCTTCCTCTATTCAGTTTCATTTGATACTTTCTTCCTCTTTTCTTCCCATTTTCCCTTTCTCATCTTTTTGTAACATCTGTATCCTTCTTCTATTCAATTTCATTTGATACTTTCTTCCTCTTCACATCTTCCCTTCCTCATCTTCTTGTAACATCTGTATCCTTCCACTATTCAATTTCATTTGATACTTTCTTCCTCTTCACATTTTCCCTTCCTCATCTTCTTGTAACATCTGTATCCTTCCTCTATTCAATTTCATTTGATACTTTCTTCCTCTTTTCTTCACATTTTCCCTTTCTCATCTTCTTGTAACATCTGTATCCTTCCTCTATTCAATTTCATTTGATACTTTCTTCCTCTTCACATTTTCCCTTCCTCATTTTCTTGTAACATCTGTATCCTTCCTCTATTCAGTTTCATTTGATACTTTCTTCCTCTTTTCTTCCCATTTTCCCTTTCTCATCTTTTTGTAACATCTGTATTCTTCCTCTATTCAATTTCATTTGATACTTTCTTCCTCTTCACATTTTCCCTTCCTCATCTTCTTGTAACATCTGTATCCTTCCTCTATTCAATTTCATTTGATACTTTCTTCCTCTTCACATTTTCCCTTCCTCATCTTCTTGTAACATCTGTATCCTTCCTTTATTCAATTTCATTTGATACTTTCTTCCTCTTTTCTTCACATTTTCCCTTTCTCATTTTCTTGTAACATCTGTATCCTTCCTCTATTCAGTTTCATTTGATACTTTCTTCCTCTTTTCTTCCCATTTTCCCTTTCTCATCTTTTTGTAACATCTGTATTCTTCCTCTATTCAATTTCATTTGATACTTTCTTCCTCTTCACATTTTCCCTTCCTCATCTTCTTGTAGCATCTGTATCCTTCCTCTATTCAGTTTCATTTCATACTTTCTTCCTCTTTTCTTCCCATTTTCCCTTCCTCATCTTTTTGTAACATCTGTATCCTTCCTCTATTCAATTTCATTTGATACTTTCTTCCTCTTCACATTTTCCCTTCCTCATCTTCTTGTAACATCTGTATCCTTCCTCTATTCAGTTTCATTTGATACTTTCTTCCTCTTTTCTTCACATTTTCCCTTCCTCATCTTCTTGTAACATCTGTATCCTTCCTCTATTCAGTTTCATTTGATACTTTCTTCCTCTTTTCTTCCCATTTTGCCTTCCTCATCTACTTGTAACATCTGTATCCTTCCTCTATTCAATTTCATTTGATACTTTCTTCCTCTTCACATTTTCCCTTCCTCATCTTTTTGTAACATCTGTATCCTTCCTCTATTCAATTTCATTTGATACTTTCTTCCTCTTTTCTTCACATTTTCCCTTTCTCATTTTCTTGTAACATCTGTATCCTTCCTCTATTCAGTTTCATTTGATACTTTCTTCCTCTTTTCTTCCCATTTTCCCTTTCTCATCTTTTTGTAACATCTGTATCCTTCTTCTATTCAATTTCATTTGATACTTTCTTCCTCTTCACATCTTCCCTTCCTCATCTTCTTGTAACATCTGTATCCTTCCACTATTCAGTTTCATTTGATACTTTCTTCCTCTTTTCTTCACATTTTCCCTTCCTCATCTTCTTGTAGCATCTGTATCCTTCCTCTATTCAGTTTCATTTGATACTTTCTTCCTCTTTTCTTCCCATTTTCCCTTTCTCATCTTTTTGTAACATCTGTATCATTCCTCTATTCAATTGCATTTGATACTTTCTTCCTCTTCACATTTTCCCTTCCTCATCTTCTTGTAACATCTGTATCCTTCCTCTATTCAGTTTCATTTGATACTTACTTCCTCTTTTCTTCACATTTTCCCTTCCTCATCTTCTTGTAGCATCTGTATCCTTCCTCTATTCAGTTTCATTTGATACTTTCTTCCTCTTTTCTTCCCATTTTCCCTTTCTCATCTTCTTGTAACATCTGTATCCTTCCTCTATTCAATTTCATTTGATACTTTCTTCCTCTTCACATTTTCCCTTCCTCATCTTCTTGTAACATCTGTATCCTTCCTCTATTCAATTTCATTTGATACTTTCTTCCTCTTTTCTTCACATTTTCCCTTTCTCATCTTCTTGTAACATCTGTATCCTTCCTCTATTCAATTTCATTTGATACTTTCTTCCTCTTCACATTTTCCCTTCCTCATTTTCTTGTAACATCTGTATCCTTCCTCTATTCAGTTTCATTTGATACTTTCTTCCTCTTTTCTTCCCATTTTCCCTTTCTCATCTTTTTGTAACATCTGTATTCTTCCTCTATTCAATTTCATTTGATACTTTCTTCCTCTTCACATTTTCCCTTCCTCATCTTCTTGTAACATCTGTATCCTTCCTCTATTCAATTTCATTTGATACTTTCTTCCTCTTCACATTTTCCCTTCCTCATCTTCTTGTAACATCTGTATCCTTCCTTTATTCAATTTCATTTGATACTTTCTTCCTCTTTTCTTCACATTTTCCCTTTCTCATTTTCTTGTAACATCTGTATCCTTCCTCTATTCAGTTTCATTTGATACTTTCTTCCTCTTTTCTTCCCATTTTCCCTTTCTCATCTTTTTGTAACATCTGTATTCTTCCTCTATTCAATTTCATTTGATACTTTCTTCCTCTTCACATTTTCCCTTCCTCATCTTCTTGTAACATCTGTATCCTTCCTTTATTCAGTTTCATTTCATACTTTCTTCCTCTTTTCTTCCCATTTTCCCTTCCTCATCTTTTTGTAACATCTGTATCCTTCCTCTATTCAATTTCATTTGATACTTTCTTCCTCTTCACATTTTCCCTTCCTCATCTTCTTGTAACATCTGTATCCTTCCTCTATTCAGTTTCATTTGATACTTTCTTCCTCTTTTCTTCACATTTTCCCTTCCTCATCTTCTTGTAACATCTGTATCCTTCCTCTATTCAGTTTCATTTGATACTTTCTTCCTCTTTTCTTCACATATTTCCTTTCTCATTTTCTTGTAACATCTGTATCCTTCCTCTATTCAGTTTCATTTGATACTTTCTTCCTCTTTTCTTCCCATTTTCCCTTTCTCATCTTTTTGTGACATCTGTATCCTTCCTCTATTCAATTTCATTTGATACTTTCTTCCTCTTCACATTTTCCCTTCCTCATCTTCTTGTAACATCTGTATCCTTCCTCTATTCATTTTCATTTGATACTTTCTTCCTCTTCACATTTTCCCTTCCTCATATTCTTGTAACATCTGTATACTTCCTCTATTCAGTTTCATTTGTTTCATTCTTCCTCTTTTCTTCCCATTTTGCCTTCCTCATCTACTTGTAACATCTGTATCCTTCCTCTATTCAATTTCATTTGATACTTTCTTCCTCTTCACATTTTCCCTTCCTCATCTTTTTGTAACATCTGTATCCTTCCTCTATTCAATTTCATTTGATACTTTCTTCCTCTTTTCTTCACATTTTCCCTTTCTCATTTTCTTGTAACATCTGTATCCTTCCTCTATTCAGTTTCATTTGATACTTTCTTCCTCTTTTCTTCCCATTTTCCCTTTCTCATCTTTTTGTAACATCTGTATCCTTCTTCTATTCAATTTCATTTGATACTTTCTTCCTCTTCACATTTTCCCTTCCTCATCTTCTTGTAACATCTGTATCCTTCCACTATTCAGTTTCATTTGATACTTTCTTCCTCTTTTCTTCACATTTTCCCTTCCTCATCTTCTTGTAGCATCTGTATCCTTCCTCTATTCAGTTTCATTTGATACTTTCTTCCTCTTTTCTTCCCATTTTCCCTTTCTCATCTTTTTGTAACATCTGTATCATTCCTCTATTCAATTGCATTTGATACTTTCTTCCTCTTCACATTTTCCCTTCCTCATCTTCTTGTAACATCTGTATCCTTCCTCTATTCAGTTTCATTTGATACTTACTTCCTCTTTTCTTCACATTTTCCCTTCCTCATCTTCTTGTAGCATCTGTATCCTTCCTCTATTCAGTTTCATTTGATACTTTCTTCCTCTTTTCTTCCCATTTTCCCTTTCTCATCTTCTTGTAACATCTGTATCCTTCCTCTATTCAATTTCATTTGATACTTTCTTCCTCTTCACATTTTCCCTTCCTCATCTTCTTGTAACATCTGTATCCTTCCTCTATTCAATTTCATTTGATACTTTCTTCCTCTTTTCTTCACATTTTCCCTTTCTCATCTTCTTGTAACATCTGTATCCTTCCTCTATTCAATTTCATTTGATACTTTCTTCCTCTTCACATTTTCCCTTCCTCATCTTCTTGTAACATCTGTATCCTTCCTCTATTCAATTTCATTTGATACTTTCTTCCTCTTTTCTTCACATTTTCCCTTTCTCATCTTCTTGTAGCATCTGTATCCTTCCTCTATTCAGTTTCATTTGATACTTTCTTCCTCTTTTCTTCACATTTTCCCTTTCTCATTTTCTTGTAACATCTGTATCCTTCCTCTATTCAGTTTCATTTGATACTTTCTTCCTCTTTTCTTCACATTTTCCTTCCTCATCTTCTTGTAGCATCTGTATCCTTCCTCTATTCAATTTCATTTGATACTTTCTTCCTCTTCTTCCCATTTTCCCTTCCTCATCTACTTGTAACATCTGTATCCTTCCTCTATTCAATTTCATTTGGTACTTTCTTCCTCTTCACATTTTCCCTTCCTCATCTTCTTGTAACATCTGTATCCTTCCTCTATTCATTTTCCTTTGATACTTTCTTCCTCTTTTCTTCCGATTTTCCCTTTCTCATCTCCTTGTAACATCTGTATCCTCCCTCTATTCAGTTTCATTTGATACTTTCTTCCTCTTTTCTTCACATTTTGCCTTCCTCATATTCTTGTAGCATCTGTATCCTTGCTCTATTCAGTTTCATTTGTTTCTTTCTTCCTCTTCACATTTTCCCTTCCTCATCTTCTTGTAACATCTGTATCCTTCCTCTATTCAGTTTCATTTTATACTTTCTTCCTCTTCACATTTTCCCTTCCTCATCTTCTTGTAACATCTGTATCCTTCCTCTATTCAGTTTCATTTGATACTTTCTTCCTCTTTTCTTCCCATTTTCCTATTCTCATCTTTTTGTAACATCTGTATCCTTCCTCTATTCAATTGCATTTGATACTTTCTTCCTCTTTTCTTCACATTTTCCCTTTCTCATCTTTTTGTAACATCTGTATCCTTCCTCTATTCAATTGCATTTGATACTTTCTTCCTCTTTTCTTCACATTTTCCCTTTCTCATCTTTTTGTAACATCTGTATCCTTCCTCTATTCAATTGCATTTGATACTTTCTTCCTCTTTTCTTCACATTTTCCCTTTCTCATCTTTTTGTAACATCTGTATCCTTCCTCTATTCAATTTCATTTGATACTTTCTTCCTCTTCACATTTTCCCTTCCTCATCTTCTTGTAACATCTGTATCCTTCCTCTATTCAATTTCATTTGATACTTTCTTCCTCTTCACATTTTCCCTTCCTCATCTTCTTGTAACATCTGTATCCTTCCTCTATTCAGTTTCATTTGATACTTTCTTCCTCTTTTCTTCCTATTTTCCCTTTCTCATCTTTTTGTAACATCTGTATCCTTCCTCTATTCAATTGCATTTGATACTTTCTTCCTCTTCACATTTTCCCTTCCTCATCTTCTTGTAACATCTGTATCCATCCTCTATTCAGTTTCATTTGATACTTTCTTCCTCTTTTCTTCACATTTTCCCTTTCTCATTTTCTTGTAACATCTGTATCCTTCCTCTATTCAGTTCCATTTGATACTTTCTTCCTCTTTTCTTCCCATTTTCCCTTTCTCATCTCCTTGTAACATCTGTATACTTCCTTTATTCAGTTTCCTTTGTTTCATTCTTCCTCTTCACATTTTCCCTTCCTCATCTTCTTGTATCATCTGTATCCTTCCTGTATTCAATTTCATTTGATACTTTCTTCCTCTTCACATTTTCCCTTCCTCATCTTCTTGTAACATCTGTATCCTTCCTTTATTCAATTTCATTTGATACTTTCTTCCTCTTTTCTACACATTTTCCCTTCCTCATCTTCTTGTAACATCTGTATCCTTCCTCTATTCAGTTTCATTTGTTTCTTTCTTCCGCTTTTCTTCACATTTTCCCTTTCTCATCTTCTTGTAGCATCTGTATCCTTCCTCTATTCAGTTTCATTTGATACTTTCTTCCTCTTTTCTTCCTAATTTTTCTTTCTCATCTCCTTGTAACATCTGTATCCTTCCTCTATTCAATTTCATTTGATACTTTCTTCCTCTTCACATTTTCCCTTCCTCATCTTCTTGTAACATCTGTATCCTTCCTCTATTCAGTTTCATTTGATACTTTCTTCCTCTTCACATTTTCCCTTCCTCATCTTCTTGTAACATCTGTATCCTTCCTCTATTCAGTTTCATTTGATACTTTCTTCCTCTTTCCTTCACATTTTCCCTTTCTCATCTTCTTGTAACATCTGTATCCTTCCTCTATTCAATTTCATTTGATACTTTCTTTTTCTTCACATTTTCCCTTCCTCATCTTCTTGTAACATCTGTATCCTTCCTCTATTCAATTTCATTTGATACTTTCTTCCTCTTCACATTTTCCCTTCCTCATCTTCTTGTAACATCTGTATCCTTCCTCTATTCAGTTTCATTTGATACTTTCTTCCTCTTCACATTTTCCCTTCCTCATCTTCTTGTAACATCTGTATCCTTCCTCTATTCAGTTTCATTTGATACTTTCTTCCTCTTTTCTTCCCATTTTCCCTTTCTCATCTTCTTGTAACATCTGTATCCTTCCTCTATTCAATTTCATTTGATACTTTCTTCCTCTTCACATTTTCCCTTCCTCATCTTCTTGTAACATCTGTATCCTTCCTCTATTCAATTTCATTTGATACTTTCTTCCTCTTCACATTTTCCCTTCCTCATCTTCTTGTAACATCTGTATCCTTCCTCTATTCAGTTTCATTTGATACTTTCTTCCTCTTCACATTTTCCCTTCCTCATCTTCTTTTAACATCTGTATCCTTCCTCTATTCAGTTTCATTTGATACTTTCTTCCTCTTTCCTTCACATTTTCTTTTTCTCATCTTCTTGTAACATCTGTATCCTTCCTCTATTCAATTTCATTTGATACTTTCTTCCTCTTCACATTTTCCCTTCCTCATCTTCTTGTAACATCTGTATCCTTCCTCTATTCAATTTCATTTGATACTTTCTTCCTCTTCACATTTTCCCTTCCTCATCTTCTTGTAACATCTGTATCCTTCCTCTATTCAGTTTCATTTGATACTTTCTTCCTCTTCACATTTTCCCTTCCTCATCTTCTTGTAACATCTGTATCCTTCCTCTATTCAGTTTCATTTGATACTTTCTTCCTCTTTTCTTCCCATTTTCCCTTTCTCATCTTCTTGTAACATCTGTATCCTTCCTCTATTCAATTTCATTTGATACTTTCTTCCTCTTCACATTTTCCCTTCCTCATCTTCTTGTAACATCTGTATCCTTCCTCTATTCAATTTCATTTGATACTTTCTTCCTCTTCACATTTTCCCTTCCTCATCTTCTTGTAACATCTGTATCCTTCCTCTATTCAGTTTCATTTGATACTTTCTTCCTCTTCACATTTTCCCTTCCTCATCTTCTTTTAACATCTGTATCCTTCCTCTATTCAGTTTCATTTGATACTTTCTTCCTCTTTCCTTCACATTTTCTTTTTCTCATCTTCTTGTAACATCTGTATCCTTCCTCTATTCAATTTCATTTGATACTTTCTTCCTCTTCACATTTTCCCTTCCTCATCTTCTTGTAACATCTGTATCCTTCCTCTATTCAATTTCATTTGATACTTTCTTCCTCTTCACATTTTCCCTTCCTCATCTTCTTGTAACATCTGTATCCTTCCTCTATTCAGTTTCATTTGATACTTTCTTCCTCTTTTCTTCACATTTTTCCTTTCTCATTTTCTTGTAACATCTGTATCCTTCCTCTATTCAGTTTCATTTGATACTTTCTTCCTCTTTTCTTCACATTTTTCCTTTCTCATCTTTTTGTAACATCTGTATCCTTCCTCTATTCAATTTCATTTGATACTTTCTTCCTCTTCACATTTTCCCTTCCTCATCTTCTTGTAACATCTGTATCCTTCCTCTATTCAGTTTCATTTGATACTTACTTCCTCTTTTCTTCACATTTTCCCTTCCTCATCTTCTTGTAGCATCTGTATCCTTCCTCTATTCAGTTTCATTTGATACTTTCTTCCTCTTTTCTTCCCATTTTCCCTTTCTCATCTTCTTGTAACATCTGTATCCTTCCTCTATTCAATTTCATTTGATACTTTCTTCCTCTTCACATTTTCCCTTCCTCATCTTCTTGTAACATCTGTATCCTTCCTCTATTCAATTTCATTTGATACTTTCTTCCTCTTTTCTTCACATTTTGCCTTTCTCATTTTCTTGTAACATCTGTATCCTTCCTCTATTCAGTTTCATTTGATACTTTCTTCCTCTTTCCTTCACATTTTCCCTTTCTCATTTTCTTGTAACATCTGTATCCTTCCTCTATTCAGTTTCATTTGATACTTTCTTCCTCTTTTCTTCCCATTTTCCCTTTCTCATCTTTTTGTAACATCTGTATCCTTCCTCTATTCAATTTCATTTGATACTTTCTTCCTCTTCACATTTTCCCTTCCTCATCTTCTTGTAACATCTGTATCCTTCCTCTATTCATTTTCATTTGATACTTTCTTAATCTTTTCTTCACATTTTCTTTCCTCATCTTCTTGTAGCATCTGTATCCTTCCTCTATTCAGTTTCATTTGATACTTTCTTCCTCTTTTCTTCAAATTTTCCCTTTCTCATTTTCTTGTAACATCTGTATCCTTCCTCTATTCATTTTCATTTGATACTTTCTTAATCTTTTCTTCACATTTTCCTTCCTCATCTTCTTGTAGCATCTGTATCCTTCCTCTATTCAGTTTCATTTGATATTTTCTTCCTCTTTTCTTCACATTTTCCTTCCTCATCTTCTTGTAGCATCTGTATCCTTCCTCTATTCAGTTTCATTTGATACTTTCTTCCTCTTTTCTTCAAATTTTCCCTTTCTCATTTTCGTGTAACATATGTATCCTTCCTCTATTCAGTTTCATTTGATACTTTCTTCCTCTTTCCTTCACATTTTCCCTTTCTCATTTTCTTGTAACATCTGTATCCTTCCTCTATTCAGTTTCATTTGATACTTTCTTCCTCTTTTCTCCCCATTTTCCCTTTCTCATCTTTTTGTAACATCTGTATCCTTCCTCTATTCAATTTCATTTGATACTTTCTTCCTCTTCACATTTTCCCTTCCTCATCTTCTTGTAACATCTGTATCCTTCCTCTATTCATTTTCATTTGATACTTTCTTAATCTTTTCTTCACATTTTCCTTCCTCATCTTCTTGTAGCATCTGTATCCTTCCTTTATTCAGTTTCATTTGATACTTTCTTCCTCTTTTCTTCACATTTTCCCTTTCTCATTTTCTTGTAACATCTGTATCCTTCCTCTATTCAGTTTCATTTGATACTTTCTTCCTCTTTTCTCCCCATTTTCCCTTTCTCATCTTTTTGTAACATCTGTATCCTTCCTCTATTCAATTTCATTTGATACTTTCTTCCTCTTCACATTTTCCCTTTCTCATTTTCGTGTAACATATGTATCCTTCCTCTATTCAGTTTCATTTGATACTTTCTTCCTCTTTCCTTCACATTTTCCCTTTCTCATTTTCTTGTAACATCTGTATCCTTCCTCTATTCATTTTCATTTGATACTTTCTTCCTCTTTTCTTCCGATTTTCCCTTTCTCATCTCCTTGTAACATCTGTATCCTCCCTCTATTCAGTTTCATTTGATACTTTCTTCCTCTTTTCTTCACATTTTCCCTTGATACTTTCTTCCTCTTTTCTTCACATTTTCCCTTTCTCATTTTCTTGTAACATCTGTATCCTTCCTCTATTCAGTTTCATTTGATACTTACTTCCTCTTTTCTTCACATTTTCTCTTCCTCATATTCTTGTAGCATCTGTATCCTTCCTCTATTCAGTTTCATTTGTTTCTTTCTTCCTCTTTTCTTCACATTTTCCCTTCCTCATCTTCTTGTAACATCTGTATCCTTCTTCTATTCAATTTCATTTGATACTTTCTTCCTCTTCACATTTTCCCTTCCTCATCTCCTTGTAACATCTGTATCCTTCCTCTATTCAATTTCATTTGATACTTTCTTCCTCTTTTCTTCACATTTTCCCTTCCTCATCTTCTTGTAGCATCTGTATCCTTCCTCTATTCAGTTTCATTTGATACTTTCTTCCTCTTTTCTTCACATTTTCCCTTTCTCATTTTCTTGTAACATCTGTATCCTTCCTCTATTCAGTTTCATTTGATACTTTCTTCCTCTTCACATTTTCCCTTCCTCATCTTATTGTAACATCTGTATCCTTCCTCTATTCAGTTTCATTTGATACTTTCTTCCTCTTCACATTTTCCCTTTCTCATCTTCTTGTAACATCTGTATCCTTCCTCTATTCAATTTCATTTGATACTTTCTTCCTCTTCACATTTTCCCTTCCCCATCTTCTTGTACCATATGTATCCTTCCTCTATTCAGTTTCATTTGATAATTTCTTCCTCTTCACATTTTCCCTTCCTCATCTCCTTGTAACATCTGTATCCTTCCTGTATTCAATTTCGTTTGATACTTTCTTCCTCTTGACATTTTCCCTTCCTCATCTTCTTGTAACATCTGTATCCTTCCTTTATTCAATTTCATTTGATACTTTCTTCCTCTTTTCTACACATTTTCCCTTCCTCATCTTCTTGTAACATCTGTATCCTTCCTCTATTCAGTTTCATTTGTTTCTTTCTTCCGCTTTTCTTCACATTTTCCCTTTCTCATCTTCTTGTAGCATCTGTATCCTTCCTCTATTCAGTTTCATTTGATACTTTCTTCCTCTTTTCTTCCTAATTTTTCTTTCTCATCTCCTTGTAACATCTGTATCCTTCCTCTATTCAATTTCATTTGATACTTTCTTCCTCTTCACATTTTCCCTTCCTCATCTTCTTGTAACATCTGTATCCTTCCTCTATTCAATTTCATTTGATACTTTCTTCCTCTTTTCTTCACATTTTCCCTTTCTCATTTTCTTGTAACATCTGTATCCTTCCTCTATTCAGTTTCATTTGATACTTTCTCCCTCTTTTCTTCCCATTTTCCCTTTCTCATCTTCTTGTAACATCTGTATCCTTCCTCTATTCAATTTCATTTGGTACTTTCTTCCTCTTCACATTTTCCCTTCCTCATCTTCTTGTAACATCTGTATCCTTCCTCTATTCAGTTTCATTTGATACTTACTTCCTCTTTTCTTCACATTTTCTCTTCCTCATATTCTTGTAGCATCTGTATCCTTTTTCTATTCAGTTTCATTTGTTTCTTTCTTCCTCTTTTCTTCACATTTTCCCTTCCTCATCTTCTTGTAACATCTGTATCCTTCTTCTATTCAATTTCATTTGATACTTTCTTCCTCTTCACATTTTCCCTTCCTCATCTCCTTGTAACATCTGTATCCTTCCTCTATTCAATTTCATTTGATACTTTCTTCCTCTTTTCTTCACATTTTCCCTTCCTCATCTTCTTGTAGCATCTGTATCCTTCCTCTATTCAGTTTCATTTGATACTTTCTTCCTCTTTTCTTCACATTTTCCCTTTCTCATTTTCTTGTAACATCTGTATCCTTCCTCTATTCAGTTTCATTTGATACTTTCTTCCTCTTCACATTTTCCCTTCCTCATCTTATTGTAACATCTGTATCCTTCCTCTATTCAGTTTCATTTGATACTTTCTTCCTCTTCACATTTTCCCTTTCTCATCTTCTTGTAACATCTGTATCCTTCCTCTATTCAATTTCATTTGATACTTTCTTCCTCTTCACATTTTCCCTTCCCCATCTTCTTGTACCATATGTATCCTTCCTCTATTCAGTTTCATTTGATAATTTCTTCCTCTTCACATTTTCCCTTCCTCATCTCCTTGTAACATCTGTATCCTTCCTGTATTCAATTTCATTTGATACTTTCTTCCTCTTGACATTTTCCCTTCCTCATCTTCTTGTAACATCTGTATCCTTCCTTTATTCAATTTCATTTGATACTTTCTTCCTCTTTTCTACACATTTTCCCTTCCTCATCTTCTTGTAACATCTGTATCCTTCCTCTATTCAGTTTCATTTGTTTCTTTCTTCCGCTTTTCTTCACATTTTCCCTTTCTCATCTTCTTGTAGCATCTGTATCCTTCCTCTATTCAGTTTCATTTGATACTTTCTTCCTCTTTTCTTCCTAATTTTTCTTTCTCATCTCCTTGTAACATCTGTATCCTTCCTCTATTCAATTTCATTTGATACTTTCTTCCTCTTCACATTTTCCCTTCCTCATCTTCTTGTAACATCTGTATCCTTCCTCTATTCAATTTCATTTGATACTTTCTTCCTCTTTTCTTCACATTTTCCCTTTCTCATTTTCTTGTAACATCTGTATCCTTCCTCTATTCAGTTTCATTTGATACTTTCTCCCTCTTTTCTTCCCATTTTCCCTTTCTCATCTTCTTGTAACATCTGTATCCTTCCTCTATTCAATTTCATTTGGTACTTTCTTCCTCTTCACATTTTCCCTTCCTCATCTTCTTGTAACATCTGTATCCTTCCTCTATTCAGTTTCATTTGATACTTTCTTCCTCTTTTCTTCACATTTTTCCTTTCTAATTTTCTTGTAACATCTGTATCCTTCCTCTATTCAGTTTCATTTGATACTTTCTTCCTCTTTTCTTCCCATTTTCCCTTTCTCATCTTCTTGTAACATCTGTATCCTTCCTCTATTCAATTTCATTTGATACTTTCTTCCTCTTCACATTTTCCCTTCCTCATCTTCTTGTAACATCTGTATCCTTCCTCTATTCAGTTTCATTTTATACTTTCTTCCTCTTTTCTTCACATTTTTCCTTTCTCATTTTCTTGTAACATCTGTATCCTTCCTCTATTCAGTTTCATTTGATACTTTCTTCCTCTTTTCTTCACATTTTTCCTTTCTCATCTTTTTGTAACATCTGTATCCTTCCTCTATTTAATTTCATTTGATACTTTCTTCCTCTTCACATTTTCCCTTCCTCATCTTCTTGTAACATCTGTATCCTTCCTCTATTCAGTTTCATTTGATACTTTCTTCCTCTTTTCTTCCTAATTTTTATTTCTCATCTCCTTGTAACATCTGTATCCTTCCTCTATTCAGTTTCATTTGATACTTTCTTCCTCTTCACATTTTCCCTTCCTCATCTTCTTGTAACATCTGTATCCATCCTCTATTCAGTTTCATTTGATACTTTCTTCCTCTTTTCTTCACATTTTCCCTTTCTCATTTTCTTGTAACATCTGTATCCATCCTCTATTTAGTTTCATTTGATACTTTCTTCCTCTTTTCTTCCCATTTTCCCTTTCTCATCTTCTTGTAACATCTGTATCCTTCTTCTATTCAATTTCATTTGATACTTTCTTCCTCTTCACATTTTCCCTTCCTCATCTTCTTGTAGCATCTGTATCCTTCCTCTATTCAGTTTCATTTGATACTTTCTTCCTCTTTTCTTCACATTTTTCCTTTCTCATCTTTTTGTAACATCTGTATCCTTCCTCTATTCAATTTCATTTGATACTTTCTTCCTCTTCACATTTTCCCTTCCTCATCTTCTTGTAACATCTGTATCCTTCCTCTATTCAGTTTCATTTGATACTTTCTTCCTCTTTTCTTCCTAATTTTTATTTCTCATCTCCTTGTAACATCTGTATCCTTCCTCTATTCAGTTTCATTTGATACTTTCTTCCTCTTCACATTTTCCCTTCCTCATCTTCTTGTAACATCTGTATCCATCCTCTATTCAGTTTCATTTGATACTTTCTTCCTCTTTTCTTCACATTTTCCCTTTCTCATTTTCTTGTAACATCTGTATCCATCCTCTATTTAGTTTCATTTGATACTTTCTTCCTCTTTTCTTCACATTTTCCCTTCCTAATCTTCTTGTAACATCTGTATCCATCCTCTATTCAGTTTCATTTGATACTTTCTTCCTCTTTTCTTCACATTTTCCCTTCCTCATCTTCTTGTAACATCTGTATCCATCCTCTATTCAGTTTCATTTGATACTTTCTTCCTCTTTTCTCCACATTTTCCCTTTCTCATTTTCTTGTAACATCTGTATCCATCCTCTATTTAGTTTCATTTGATACTTTCTTCCTCTTTTCTTCCCATTTTCCCTTTCTCATCTTCTTGTAACATCTGTATCCTTCTTCTATTCAATTTCATTTGATACTTTCTTCCTCTTCACATTTTCCCTTCCTCATCTTCTTGTAGCATCTGTATCCTTCCTCTATTCAGTTTCATTTGATACTTTCTTCCTCTTTTCTTCCTAATTTTTATTTCTCATCTCCTTGTAACATCTGTATCCTTCCTCTATTCAGTTTCATTTGATACTTTCTTCCTCTTCACATTTTCCCTACCT
This sequence comes from Acanthosepion esculentum, assembly GCA_964036315.1. Classification (NCBI taxonomy): domain Eukaryota; kingdom Metazoa; phylum Mollusca; class Cephalopoda; order Sepiida; family Sepiidae; genus Acanthosepion; species Acanthosepion esculentum. The sequence goes on from OZ038510.1 coordinate 76,625,703, forward strand.
CATCTTCTTGTAACATCTGTATCCATCCTCTATTCAGTTTCATTTGATACTTTCTTCCTCTTTTCTTCACATTTTCCCTTTCTCATTTTCTTGTAACATCTGTATCCATCCTCTATTTAGTTTCATTTGATACTTTCTTCCTCTTTTCTTCACATTTTCCCTTTCTCATCTTTTTGTAACATCTGTATCCTTCCTCTATTCAATTTCATTTGATACTTTCTTCCTCTTCACATTTTCCCTTCCTCATCTTCTTGTAACATCTGTATCCATCCTCTATTCAGTTTCATTTGATACTTTCTTCCTCTTTTCTTCACATTTTCCCTTTCTCATTTTCTTGTAACATCTGTATCCATCCTCTATTTAGTTTCATTTGATACTTTCTTCCTCTTTTCTTCCCATTTTCCCTTTCTCATCTTCTTGTAACATCTGTATCCTTCTTCTATTCAATTTCATTTGATACTTTCTTCCTCTTCACATTTTCCCTTCCTCATCTTCTTGTAGCATCTGTATCCTTCCTCTATTCAGTTTCATTTGATACTTTCTTCCTCTTTTCTTCACATTTTCCCTTTCTCATCTTCTTGTAGCATCTGTATCCTTCCTCTATTCAGTTTCATTTGATACTTTCTTCCTCTTTTCTTCCTAATTTTTCTTTCACATCTCCTTGTAACATCTGTATCCTTCCTCTATTCAATTTCATTTGATACTTTCTTCCTCTTTTCTTCACATTTTCCCTTCCTCATCTTCTTGTAGCATCTGTATCCTTCCTCTATTCAGTTTCATTTGATACTTTTTTCCTCTTTTCTTCCCATTTTCCCTTTCTCATCTTCTTGTAACATCTGTATCCTTCTTCTATTCAATTTCATTTGATACTTTCTTCCTCTTCACATTTTCCCTTCCTCATCTTCTTGTAGCATCTGTATCCTTCCTCTATTCAGTTTCATTTGATACTTTTTTCCTCTTTTCTTCCCATTTTCCCTTTCTCATCTTCTTGTAGCATCTGTATCCTTCCTCTATTCAGTTTCATTTGATACTTTCTTCCTCTTTTCTTCACATTTTCCCTTTCTCATCTTCTTGTAGCATCTGTATCCTTCCTCTATTCAGTTTCATTTGATACTTTCTTCCTCTTTTCTTCCTAATTTTTCTTTCTCATCTCCTTGTAACATCTGTATCCTTCCTCTATTCAATTTCATTTGATACTTTCTTCCTCTTTTCTTCACATTTTCCCTTCCTCATCTTCTTGTAGCATCTGTATCCTTCCTCTATTCAGTTTCATTTGATACTTTTTTCCTCTTTTCTTCCCATTTTCCCTTTCTCATCTTTTTGTAACATCTGTATCCTTCTTCTATTCAATTTCATTTGATACTTTCTTCCTCTTCACATTTTCCCTTCCTCATCTTCTTGTAGCATCTGTATCCTTCCTCTATTCAGTTTCATTTGATACTTTCTTCCTCTTTTCTTCACATTTTCCCTTCCTCATCTTCTTGTAACATCTGTATCCTTCCTCTATTCAGTTTCATTTGATACTTTCTTCCTCTTTTCTTCACATTTTCCCTTTCTCATCTTCTTGTAGCATCTGTATCCTTCCTCTATTCAGTTTCATTTGATACTTTTTTCCTCTTTTCTTCCCATTTTCCCTTTCTCATCTTCTTGTAGCATCTGTATCCTTCCTCTATTCAGTTTCATTTGATACTTTCTTCCTCTTTTCTTCACATTTTCCCTTTCTCATCTTCTTGTAGCATCTGTATCCTTCCTCTATTCAGTTTCATTTGATACTTTCTTCCTCTTTTCTTCCTAATTTTTCTTTCTCATCTCCTGGTAACATCTGTATCCTTCTTCTATTCAATTTCATTTGATAATTTCTTCCTCTTTTCTTCACATTTTCCCTTCCTCATCTTCTTGTAGCATCTGTATCCTTCCTCTATTCAGTTTCATTTGATACTTTTTTCCTCTTTTCTTACCATTTTCCCTTTCTCATCTTCTTGTAACATCTGTATCCTTCTTCTATTCAATTTCATTTGATACTTTCTTCCTCTTCACATTTTCCCTTCCTCATCTTCTTGTAGCATCTGTATCCTTCCTCTATTCAGTTTCATTTGATACTTTCTTCCTCTTTTCTTCACATTTTCCCTTCCTCATCTTCTTGTAACATCTGTATCCTTCCTCTATTCAGTTTCATTTGATACTTTCTTCCTCTTTTCTTCACATTTTCCCTTTCTCATCTTCTTGTAGCATCTGTATCCTTCCTCTATTCAGTTTCATTTGATACTTTTTTCCTCTTTTCTTCCCATTTTCCCTTTCTCATCTTCTTGTAGCATCTGTATCCTTCCTCTATTCAGTTTCATTTGATACTTTCTTCCTCTTTTCTTCACATTTTCCCTTTCTCATCTTCTTGTCGCATCTGTATCCTTCCTCTATTCAGTTTCATTTGATACTTTCTTCCTCTTTTCTTCCTAATTTTTCTTTCTCATCTCCTTGTAACATCTGTATCCTTCCTCTATTCAATTTCATTTGATACTTTCTTCCTCTTCACATTTTCCCTTCCTCATCTCCTTGTAACATCTGTATCCATCCTCTATTCAGTTTCATTTGATACTTTCTTCCTCTTTTCTTCACATTTTCCCTTTCTCATTTTCTTGTAACATCTGTATCCTTCCTCTATTCAGTTTCATTTGATACTTTCTTCCTCTTTTCTTCCTAATTTTTCTTTCTCATCTCCTTGTAACATCTGTATCCTTCCTCTATTCAGTTTCATTTGATACTTTCTTCCTCTTTTCTTCACATTTTCCCTTTCTCATTTTCTTGTAACATCTGTATCCTTCCTCTATTCAGTTTCATTTGATACTTTCTTCCTCTTTTCTTCACATTTTCCTTCCTCATCTTCTTGTAGCATCTGTATCCTTCCTCTATTCAGTTTCATTTGATACTTTCTTCCTCTTTTCTTCACATTTTCCCTTCCTCATATTCTTGTAACATCTGTATCCTTCCTCTATTCAATTTCATTTGATACTTTCTTCCTCTTTTCTTCACATTTTCCTTCCTCATCTTCTTGTAGCATCTGTATCCTTCCTCTATTCAGTTTCATTTGATACTTTCTTCCTCTTTTCTTCACATTTTCCCTTCCTCATATTCTTGTAGCATCTGTATCCTTCCTCTATTCAGTTTCATTTGATACTTTCTTCCTCTTTTCTTCACATTTTCCCTTTCTCATCTTCTTGTAGCATCTGTATCCTTCCTCTATTCAGTTTCATTTGATACTTTCTTCCTCTTTTCTTCCTAATTTTTCTTTCTCATCTCCTTGTAACATCTGTATCCTTCTTCTATTCAATTTCATTTGATACTTTCTTCCTCTTTTCTTCACATTTTCCCTTCCTCATCTTCTTGTAGCATCTGTATCCTTCCTCTATTCAGTTTCATTTGATACTTTTTTCCTCTTTTCTTACCATTTTCCCTTTCTCATCTTCTTGTAACATCTGTATCCTTCTTCTATTCAATTTCATTTGATACTTTCTTCCTCTTCACATTTTCCCTTCCTCATCTTCTTGTAGCATCTGTATCCTTCCTCTATTCAGTTTCATTTGATACTTTCTTCCTCTTTTCTTCATATTTTCCCTTCCTCATCTTCTTGTAACATCTGTATCCTTCCTTTATTCAGTTTCATTTGATACTTTCTTCCTCTTTTCTTCACATTTTCCCTTTCTCATCTTCTTGTAGCATCTGTATCCTTCCTCTATTCAGTTTCATTTGATACTTTTTTCCTCTTTTCTTCCCATTTTCCCTTTCTCATCTTCTTGTAGCATCTGTATCCTTCCTCTATTCAGTTTCATTTGATACTTTCTTCCTCTTTTCTTCCTAATTTTTCTTTCTCATCTCCTTGTAACATCTGTATCCTTCCTCTATTCAATTTCATTTGATACTTTCTTCCTCTTCACATTTTCCCTTCCTCATCTCCTTGTAACATCTGTATCCATCCTCTATTCAGTTTCATTTGATACTTTCTTCCTCTTTTCTTCACATTTTCCCTTTCTCATTTTCTTGTAACATCTGTATCCTTCCTCTATTCAGTTTCATTTGATACTTTCTTCCTCTTTTCTTCCTAATTTTTCTTTCTCATCTCCTTGTAACATCTGTATCCTTCCTCTATTCAGTTTCATTTGATACTTTCTTCCTCTTTTCTTCACATTTTCCCTTTCTCATTTTCTTGTAACATCTGTATCCTTCCTCTATTCAGTTTCATTTGATACTTTCTTCCTCTTTTCTTCACATTTTCCTTCCTCATCTTCTTGTAGCATCTGTATCCTTCCTCTATTCAGTTTCATTTGATACTTTCTTCCTCTTTTCTTCACATTTTCCCTTCCTCATCTTCTTGTAACATCTGTATCCTTCCTCTATTCAATTTCATTTGATACTTTCTTCCTCTTTTCTTCACATTTTCCCTTCCTCATATTCTTGTAACATCTGTATCCTTCCTCTATTCAATTTCATTTGATACTTTCTTCCTCTTTTCTTCACATTTTCCTTCCTCATCTTCTTGTAGCATCTGTATCCTTCCTCTATTCAGTTTCATTTGATACTTTCTTCCTCTTTTCTTCACATTTTCCCTTCCTCATATTCTTGTAGCATCTGTATCCTTCCTCTATTCAGTTTCATTTGATACTTTCTTCCTCTTTTCTTCACATTTTCCCTTCCTCATCTTCTTGTAACATCTGTATCCTTCCTCTATTCAATTTCATTTGATACTTTCTTCCTCTTTTCTTCACATTTTCCCTTCCTCATATTCTTGTAACATCTGTATCCTTCCTCTATTCAGTTTCATTTGATACTTTTTTCCTCTTTTCTTCCCATTTTCCCTTTCTCATCTTCTTGTAACATCTCTATCCTTCTTCTATTCAATTTCATTTGATACTTTCTTCTTCTTCACATTTTCCCTTCCTCATCTTCTTGTATCATCTGTATCCTTCCTCTATTCAATTTCATTTGATACTTTCTTCCTCTTCACATTTTCCCTTCCTCATCTTCTTGTAGCATCTGTATCCTTCCTCTATTCATTTTCATTTGATACTTTCTTCCTCTTCACATTTTCCCTTCCTCATCTTCTTGTATCATCTGTATCCTTCCTCTATTCAGTTTCATTTGATACTTTCTTCCTCTTCACATTTTCCCTTCCTCATCTTCTTGTAGCATCTGTATCCTTCCTCTATTCAGTTTCATTTGATACTTTCTTCCTCTTTTCTTCACATTTTCCCTTCCTAATCTTCTTGTAGCATCTGTATCCTTCCTCTATTCAGTTTCATTTGATACTTTCTTCCTCTTTTCTTCCTAATTTTTATTTCTCATCTCCTTGTAACATCTGTATCCTTCCTCTATTCAGTTTCATTTGATACTTTCTTCCTCTTTTCTTCCTAATTTTTATTTCTCATCTTCTTGTATCATCTGTATCCTTCCTCTATTCAATTTCATTTGATACTTTCTTCCTCTTCACATTTTCCCTTCCTCATCTTCTTGTAGCATCTGTATACTTCCTCTATTCAATTTCATTTGATACTTTCTTCCTCTTTTCTTCCCATTTTCCCTTCCTCATCTACTTGTAACATCTGTATCCTTCCTCTATTCAATTTCATTTGATACTTCCTTCCTCTTCACATTTTCCCTTCCTCATCTTCTTGTAACATCTGTATCCTTCCTCTATTCAATTTCATTTGATACTTTTTTCCTCTTTTCTTACCATTTTCCCTTTCTCATATTCTTGTAACATCTGTATCCTTCCTCTATTCAGTTTCATTTGATACTTTCTTCCTCTTTTCTTCACATTTTCCCTTTCTCATCTTCTTGTAGCATCTGTATCCTTCCTCTATTCAGTTTCATTTGATACTTTCTTCCTCTTTTCTTCCTAATTTTTCTTTCTCATCTCCTTGTAACATCTGTATCCTTCCTCTATTCAGTTTCATTTGATACTTTCTTCCTCTTCACATTTTCCCTTCCTCATCTTCTTGTAGCATCTGTATCCTTCCTCTATTCAGTTTCATTTGATACTTTTTTCCTCTTTTCTTACCATTTTCCCTTTCTCATATTCTTGTAACATCTGTATCCTTCCTCTATTCAGTTTCATTTGATACTTTCTTCCTCTTTTCTTCACATTTTCCCTTTCTCATCTTCTTGTAGCATCTGTATCCTTCCTCTATTCAGTTTCATTTGATACTTTCTTCCTCTTTTCTTCCTAATTTTTCTTTCTCATCTCCTTGTAACATCTGTATCCTTCCTCTATTCAGTTTCATTTGATACTTTCTTCCTCTTCACATTTTCCCTTCCTCATCTTCTTGTAGCATCTGTATCCATCCTCTATTCAGTTTCATTTGATACTTTTTTCCTCTTTTCTTCCTAATTTTTCTTTCTCATCTCCTTGTAACATCTGTATCCTTCCTCTATTCAGTTTCATTTGATACTTTCTTCCTCTTCACATTTTCCCTTCCTCATCTTCTTGTATCATCTGTATCCTTCCTCTATTCAATTTCATTTGATACTTTCTTCCTCTTCACATTTTCCCTTCCTCATCTTCTTGTAGCATCTGTATCCTTCCTCTATTCAGTTTCATTTGATACTTTCTTCCTCTTTTCTTCCCATTTTCCCTTCCTCATCTACTTGTAACATCTGTATCCTTCCTCTATTCAATTTCATTTGATACTTCCTTCCTCTTCACATTTTCCCTTCCTCATCTTCTTGTAACATCTGTATCCTTCCTCTATTCAATTTCATTTGATACTTTTTTCCTCTTTTCTTACCATTTTCCCTTTCTCATATTCTTGTAACATCTGTATCCTTCCTCTATTCAGTTTCATTTGATACTTTCTTCCTCTTTTCTTCACATTTTCCCTTTCTCATCTTCTTGTAGCATCTGTATCCTTCCTCTATTCAGTTTCATTTGATACTTTCTTCCTCTTTTCTTCCTAATTTTTCTTTCTCATCTCCTTGTAACATCTGTATCCTTCCTCTATTCAGTTTCATTTGATACTTTCTTCCTCTTCACATTTTCCCTTCCTCATCTTCTTGTAGCATCTGTATCCTTCCTCTATTCAGTTTCATTTGATACTTTTTTCCTCTTTTCTTACCATTTTCCCTTTCTCATATTCTTGTAACATCTGTATCCTTCCTCTATTCAGTTTCATTTGATACTTTCTTCCTCTTTTCTTCACATTTTCCCTTTCTCATCTTCTTGTAGCATCTGTATCCTTCCTCTATTCAGTTTCATTTGATACTTTCTTCCTCTTTTCTTCCTAATTTTTCTTTCTCATCTCCTTGTAACATCTGTATCCTTCCTCTATTCAGTTTCATTTGATACTTTCTTCCTCTTCACATTTTCCCTTCCTCGTCTTCTTGTAACATCTGTATCCTTCCTCTATTCAGTTTCATTTGATACTTTCTTCCTCTTTTCTTCCTAATTTTTCTTTCTCATCTCCTTGTAACATCTGTATCCTTCCTCTATTCAGTTTCATTTGATACTTTCTTCCTCTTCACATTTTCCCTTCCTCATCTTCTTGTAGCATCTGTATCCTTCCTCTATTCAGTTTCATTTGATACTTTCTTCCTCTTCACATTTTCCCTTCCTCATCTTCTTGTAGCATCTGTATCCTTCCTCTATTCAGTTTCATTTGATACTTTCTTCCTCTTTTCTTCCCATTTTCCCTTCCTCATCTACTTGTAACATCTGTATCCTTCCTCTATTCAATTTCATTTGATACTTCCTTCCTCTTCACATTTTCCCTTCCTCATCTTCTTGTAACATCTGTATCCTTCCTCTATTCAATTTCATTTGATACTTTTTTCCTCTTTTCTTACCATTTTCCCTTTCTCATATTCTTGTAACATCTGTATCCTTCCTCTATTCAGTTTCATTTGATACTTTCTTCCTCTTTTCTTCACATTTTCCCTTTCTCATCTTCTTGTAGCATCTGTATCCTTCCTCTATTCAGTTTCATTTGATACTTTCTTCCTCTTTTCTTCCTAATTTTTCTTTCTCATCTCCTTGTAACATCTGTATCCTTCCTCTATTCAGTTTCATTTGATACTTTCTTCCTCTTCACATTTTCCCTTCCTCATCTTCTTGTAGCATCTGTATCCTTCCTCTATTCAGTTTCATTTGATACTTTTTTCCTCTTTTCTTACCATTTTCCCTTTCTCATATTCTTGTAACATCTGTATCCTTCCTCTATTCAGTTTCATTTGATACTTTCTTCCTCTTTTCTTCACATTTTCCCTTTCTCATCTTCTTGTAGCATCTGTATCCTTCCTCTATTCAGTTTCATTTGATACTTTCTTCCTCTTTTCTTCCTAATTTTTCTTTCTCATCTCCTTGTAACATCTGTATCCTTCCTCTATTCAGTTTCATTTGATACTTTCTTCCTCTTCACATTTTCCCTTCCTCGTCTTCTTGTAACATCTGTATCCTTCCTCTATTCAGTTTCATTTGATACTTTCTTCCTCTTTTCTTCCTAATTTTTCTTTCTCATCTCCTTGTAACATCTGTATCCTTCCTCTATTCAGTTTCATTTGATACTTTCTTCCTCTTCACATTTTCCCTTCCTCATCTTCTTGTAGCATCTGTATCCTTCCTCTATTCAGTTTCATTTGATACTTTTTTCCTCTTTTCTTACCATTTTCCCTTTCTCATATTCTTGTAACATCTGTATCCTTCCTCTATTCAGTTTCATTTGATACTTTCTTCCTCTTTTCTTCACATTTTCCCTTTCTCATCTTCTTGTAGCATCTGTATCCTTCCTCTATTCAGTTTCATTTGATACTTTCTTCCTCTTCACATTTTCCCTTCCTCATCTTCTTGTAACATCTGTATCCTTCCTCTATTCAGTTTCATTTGATACTTTCTTCCTCTTTTCTTCCTAATTTTTCTTTCTCATCTCCTTGTAACATCTGTATCCTTCCTCTATTCAGTTTCATTTGATACTTTCCTCCTCTTCACATTTTCCCTTCCTCATCTTCTTGTAGCATCTGTATCCTTCCTCTATTCAGTTTCATTTGATACTTTTTTCCTCTTTTCTTCCTAATTTTTCTTTCTCATCTCCTTGTAACATCTGTATCCTTCCTCTATTCAGTTTCATTTGATACTTTCTTCCTCTTCACATTTTCCCTTCCTCATCTTCTTGTATCATCTGTATCCTTCCTCTATTCAATTTCATTTGATACTTTCTTCCTCTTCACATTTTCCCTTCCTCATCTTCTTGTAACATCTGTATCCTTCCTCTATTCAGTTTCATTTGATACTTCCTTCCTCTTCACATTTTCCCTTCCTCATCTTCTTGTAACATCTGTATCCTTCCTCTATTCAGTTTCATTTGATACTTCCTTCCTCTTCACATTTTCCCTTTCTCATCTCCTTGTAACATCTGTATCCTTCCTCTATTCAATTTCATTTGATACTTCCTTCCTCTTCACATTTTCCCTTCCTCATCTTCTTGTAACATCTGTATCCTTCCTCTATTCAATTTCATTTGATACTTTTTTCCTCTTTTCTTACCATTTTCCCTTTCTCATATTCTTGTAACATCTGTATCCTTCCTCTATTCAGTTTCATTTGATACTTTCTTCCTCTTTTCTTCACATTTTCCCTTTCTTATCTTCTTGTAGCATCTGTATCCTTCCTCTATTCAGTTTCATTTGATACTTTCTTCCTCTTTTCTTCACATTTTCCCTTTCTCATCTTCTTGTAGCATCTGTATCCTTCCTCTATTCAGTTTCATTTGATACTTTCTTCCTCTTTTCTTCACATTTTCCCTTTCTCATCTTCTTGTAGCATCTGTATCCTTCCTCTATTCAGTTTCATTTGATACTTTCTTCCTCTTTTCTTCACATTTTCCCTTTCTCATCTTCTTGTAGCATCTGTATCCTTCCTCTATTCAGTTTCATTTGATACTTTCTTCCTCTTTTCTTCACATTTTCCCTTTCTCATCTTCTTGTAGCATCTGTATCCTTCCTCTATTCAGTTTCATTTGATACTTTCTTCCTCTTTTCTTCACATTTTCCCTTTCTCATCTTCTTGTAGCATCTGTATCCTTCCTCTATTCAGTTTCATTTGATACTTTCTTCCTCTTTTCTTCACATTTTCCCTTCCTAATCTTCTTGTAGCATCTGTATCCTTCCTCTATTCAGTTTCATTTGATACTTTCTTCCTCTTTTCTTCACATTTTCCCTTCCTCATCTTCTTGTAACATCTGTATCCTTCCTCTATTCAGTTTCATTTGATACTTTCTTCCTCTTTTCTTCACATTTTCCCTTTCTCATCTTCTTGTAGCATCTGTATCCTTCCTCAATTCAGTTTCATTTGATACTTTCTTCCTCTTTTCTTCACATTTTCCCTTCCTAATCTTCTTGTAGCATCTGTATCCTTCCTCTATTCAGTTTCATTTGATACTTTCTTCCTCTTTTCTTCACATTTTCCCTTTCTCATCTTCTTGTAGCATCTGTATCCTTCCTCTATTCAGTTTCATTTGATACTTTCTTCCTCTTTTCTTCACATTTTCCCTTTCTCATCTTCTTGTAGCATCTGTATCCTTCCTCTATTCAGTTTCATTTGATACTTTCTTCCTCTTTTCTTCCTAATTTTTCTTTCTCATCTCCTTGTGACATCTGTATCCTTCCTCTATTCAATTTCATTTGATACTTTCTTCCTCTTTTCTTCACATTTTCCCTTTCTCATCTTCTTGTAACATCTGTATCCTTCCTCTATTCAGTTTCATTTGATACTTTCTTCCTCTTTTCTTACCATTTTCCCTTCCTCATTTTGTTGTAACATCTGTATCCTTCCTCTATTCAATTTCATTTGATACTTTCTTCCTCTTTTCTTCACATTTTCCCTTTCTCATCTTCTTGTAACATCTGTATCCTTCCTCTATTCAGTTTCATTTGATACTTTCTTCCTCTTTTCTTACCATTTTCCCTTTCTCATCTACTTGTAACATCTGTATCCTTCCTCTATTCAATTTCATTTGATACTTTTTTCCTCTTTTCTTACCATTTTCCCTTTCTCATATTCTTGTAACATCTGTATCCTTCCTCTATTCAGTTTCATTTGATACTTTCTTCCTCTTTTCTTCACATTTTCCCTTCCTCATCTTCTTGTAACATCTGTATCCTTCCTCTATTCAGTTTCATTTGATACTTTCTTCCTCTTTTCTTACCATTTTCCCTTTCTCATCTACTTGTAACATCTGTATCCTTCCTCTATTCAGTTTCATTTGATACTTTCTTCCTCTTTTCTTCACATTTTCCCTTCCTCATCTTCTTGTAACATCTGTATCCTTCCTCTATTCAATTTCATTTGATACTTTCTTCCTCTTCACATTTTCCCTTCATCATCTTCTTGTAACATCTGTATCCTTCCTCTATTCTGTTCAATTCGATACTTTCTTCCTCTTTTCTTCACATTTTCCCTTCCTCATCTTCTTGTAACATCTGTATCCTTCCTCTATTCTGTTCAATTCGATACTTTCTTCCTCTTTTCTTCACATTTTCCCTTTCTCATCTTCTTGTAACATCTGTATCCTTCCACTATTCAGTTTCATTTGATACTTTCTTCCTCTTTTCTTCACATTTTCCCTTTCTCATCTTCTTGTAACATCTGTATTCTTCCTCAATTCAGTTTCATTTGATACTTTCTTCCTCTTTTCTTCACATTTTCCCTTCCTAATCTTCTTGTAACATCTGTATCCTTCCTCTATTCAGTTCAATTCGATACTTTCTTTCTCTTTTCTTCACTATTTCCGTTTTTTCCTCCTCTTTTTCTCTCACAATTAGTTTATTTTATTTTTTTCACTGTTTAATTCCTTGCAATTACCAAAAACATGTAAAGTGGCCCAGTGAAAACTCATGGCCTTTTTTCTTTTTAATTTTTTGTACATTCTCCTTGTCAGTGGGATTTCTTTTGTAACGTCTTTCTTAAAGCACTATCTATATCTTGTTCATATTGCTTTTTCTCGATTCTCATTTAATCTTTGTATCAATTTTGTTATCAGCTTCTTTCTTATCTTCTCTTTGTCCGTTGACATTTTTCTTTTTCTCTTGTACACTCATTTTTCACTTTTTGCCTCAGTTTCACATCCACCTTCATAGCTACTCTATAAGAACTTGGATTACACACTTGATAAAGGCTGACAATTTCACAGTATGACAATGAACTTTGTGTGATTCTGGTACTGTGTGTACTTGCTACGAGGGTAGAATCTTGTGGGAAAAACACTGGTCATTAATATTTGTCATTTGTCGATATGTATGCTTGTATATACAAGCGTAAATACTTCAATTTTTATTTTTATTTTCTATTATAGCTAAAGATAACTTTTCTTTGTTGATATTGTTTGTCAAGGGATCTGGCCATTTTGGTAACAGAAAGATAAAAATTGACTTTCTTCCCCATTGTAAATATGTATTTTATCTCTATCACATGAGTTAAAAAAAAAAACTTTGCTATGACAGAAACAGTAACAATATTTATATAGTTAAGTTTTTGTCTGTATGAACTAGTTTTCAATTGTTTGGATGAAATTCTTGTTGCTTAAAAATATTTATATATATATGCATACATACATACATACATACATATATATATATATATATATATA
>OZ038510.1:76640825-76678325 GCA_964036315.1 Acanthosepion esculentum
ATTACTGTTAAAAGGTGGGTTGAACCAAATTATGTTGCCCATCCTGGGTATAACGATAAACTGCATCCGCATCCTAGGTAAGATCATAAACAGCAAGGCCTCTGATCAGAAGGTTTTGAGGAGCGTGGAACCACCTCTTAATTGCTGGTGTTCCCAGGTCCATCCAGGTGGTAGCACCTGTTAGGCTCCCAGCTCTGGGCAAATAGTTGACCCCACAACCTGACGCAAAACACTATGAAAGTGTAAAAATAGATTTTAATACCAGAAATACTTTAAAAAAAATTTAGTATCAGCAATAAATATTTGAAAAAAGAAAATATTATCAGAAATAAAAATCTTGTCCGCATTAAATAACCCATTGAGGTTAATACGCCACAAAACAAAAACCAAACTATACATTTTGGAAAAAAAATATTACCAGCTATAGATTTCTGAAAAAATTACCAGCTATACATTTTTGAAAAAGAAAGGAAATTTTGTCAGCATTAAATAACCCATTGTGGTTGATATGCCGTAATAAAACCATTTTCCTAATAATAGGAAACTTAGCAAGATTTTTAATAAAAACACCCTAAAATTAAGTTATAGCTGTACTGAAAACTTAAAAAGGATTATAAAAAAATATAATAAAATTTTGAAAAAATACACATGCCAAAAACAAATAAATAAAGACCCTAAAATGAAATTAGACAATAATATGAAAAATGAAATTAGACAATAATAATGAAAAATTATGTAATTGTAGAAACCCTGAAAATTGCCCATTGAATAAAATAATGCTTCTTAGAATCTGTGGTATACTAATGCACAATCTCATCCATTGAAAATCCAAATATTGAAAAGATATATATAGGATCCACAAGAGTTTAAAATAAGATGGAGACTATACCAAAGCTCCTTCAGTAATATTAGAAACTGAAATCAAACATTCCTATCTAAATATTTTTGGCACTTAAAAGAAACAAATAAAACACCATCAGTAAAATGGAAAATAATAAATAGTACAAGAACTTATAGAAGCTGGGATGACCCATGCCCTTTATGCCTACATGAAAGACTACACTTATCAAGTTTCTAAAAAAAACAAAAATTTATTAAATCATAGAAATGAAATAATCTTTTTTTGCAGACACCACCAAATATTCACCTTAAGAAATTAGTATTTTATAAATGTATAGGGAAAAAAAAATTTTCAAGAGAAATTAAATCCTAAATTATATAAAAAAAAAATGTCCACAATACTATAAAACATTACACAATACCATATAAAATCTATTAGCATTTCAATTAAAATTATAGGTTTAAAAATACAACCCAATCATAATCTTAAGCACCCCTTTAAGAAATCATCAGCAAAAAACAAGTAAATAAACACCAAAAAGACTGTAACTAGAACATCAATCAGTGTGAATTTTAGCAGATAGTAATAAAAAACGACAGCGCCAGATAGAAATGGCCATTGTAACCAGACAAAAATCCCCCAGCCCAACCTTACAGGACTCCAAAGACTTGACATATAATAAACATTCCTACTTTCATCAAAGCAGGGACCCCTTTATAATGAACGACAGACCACAGATTACACCTCCATTTCCAAACTATAAATGAGTAAAACATTTCTTTAGTGAGTTATTCCAAACATCTCTTGAGAATGAAACGGTCATCTAAAGTTATGGTTTAATATTGAAATTAAACTTTAACTCATGTGGACCAGTTTCAAAACATAGTAAGTTCTGTGTCGCGATGGAATCATATTTATAAAAAAATAATTATAATTTTAAGCTCTACTTCTGTATCAAGCAGTGCTTTTTTAAAAAATAAGAAAAATACTAAAGAAATTTGAATCATCAATCTGTTCTTTCCTATTACATCAACACACACACACACACACACATATATATATATATTTAATTGGTATCACACTGAGCAAGGCAGTACAGGCACTAAAACTCAAGGGGTTACAGTGTGTGGAGAAACTAGGAACAGAAACATTAGTAATGAGGAGAAAGAGGAAAGATAGCGATTGACATTACGTTTAAAATTCTGCAGATTAAAGTTGACTGGAAAGCATGGAGCCGGGAGGAAGTCTCACAAGCAAGAAGTATGGAATAAGGTACCATGCATAGAGCTCATCTGAACAATTACTATGAAAGTATTTATAAAAAAAGGCACAGAGAGACAACTTTACGGAGGTGAGCAAGTGACTGACACCAAACTGTGAGATCAGGACCAATATTATTGTTGATTCTTCTTTCGATCTTATTAAAGAGCTCCAGGAAAATAGCAGGGGCACTGGACCATATATGGCAGCAATATTTTAAGCAAGGACGAATGGTAGACTTATAGATATGCAAGATAGATTCCGGAGAGAAAAATTGTCTTGCTCAACATAGTGAACCGACTTTCTTAGCAGCTGATCTAGCAATGGATTCAATGTAGTCTTTCAACCTTATATCAGCTGAGAACGTTAGCCCGAGAAGGCGCAATGAGTCACTTTCTTGGAGGATAGCATCAGCCATGCTGATGGAAGGCAGAGAGTGGTATCTCAGATGATTAATGGAGAGCAGTTTAGTTTTGGTGGCATTAAAATTGACAAGCCATCTTCTTCCCCAGTTAATGACGGTATTGAGGTCGTTTTGTACATTGGCAGCCATTTTGATTTTGTCTCATAAAGGGTTTTTTTTTTTTTTTCTTATGATTGGGTTAAGTTTTTAAACCCGTTGCTTTAATTGAACTTGTTTATAGGCTTTGAAATTTAAAAAGTTTTTAAGCTAATTATTTGAGGCGAATATTTGTTGATGTCAGCAAAAAACCATTATCTTATGTCTTTGATTTAATAAATTTTCATTTTTTATAAACTTAATAATGTGTAGTTTTTCATGTAGGGATAAAGGGCATGGGTCATCCCAGGTTTTACAAGTTCTTGTTCTATTTATTATTTTCCATTTTACTTTTGGTGTTTTATTTGTTTCTTTTAAATGCCAAAAATATTTAGATAGGGATGTCTGATTTCTATTTCTAATACTATTGAAGGAGCTTTTGTGTTGTCTCCACCTAATTTTAAATTCATTCTTCATGGATCCTATATATATATATATATATATATTTTCAATGTTAGGACTCTCAATGGATGAGATTGTGCATTTGTATACCAAAGATTCTATGCGGCATTTATTATCCAATGGGCAATCTTCAGGGTTTTTATTAATTTGATTTTGGCATGCGTGTTTTTCCAGGATTTTATTATTATGTTTTTTTATGATTCTTTCTAGATTTTCAGTGCAGCTGTAACTTAATTTTAAGGTGTTTTCGTTAAAGATCTTGCTAAGTTTGCTATCAGTAGAAAAGTGTTTTTTAATAAAAGCTAGGAATTTTTGTCCTAGCTTAATACTAACCATTTGGTTGAATGGGGTGGGGGTATACCAAATGAATTTTCTGTTTTTCTTCTGGTTAGTACTATTATTTTTATAATTGATGTTAGCATTTTTGTATCCACTATTTTTTAGAGCTGTGTTGTAAAAATTACTGTATTTTTAGAATATTTCTTCGTTTGCGGAGCGTCCTGGGTAAGACGATAAACTGCATCCCCGTCCTGGGTAAGACGACGAACTGCATCCCCGTCCTGGGTAAGACGACGAACTGCATCCCCGTCCTGGGTGGGACAATGGACTGCGTCTGGCAGTAGGGCCTCTGATCGGGAGGTTTTGCGGATCGTGACACCGCCTCTTGGTTGCTGGTGTTCCTGGGTCTGCCCTGACCCGGGGTTGTGGCACCTGTTGTTGTCCCATCTATGGGCGAATACTTGGCCCCACAACCTGACTATGAAAGTGTAAAGATGGATTTTAGTGCCAGAAGCGCTTTGTGGAGAGAAAACAGTATCAGCAATATCTTTTTGACAAAAAGGTCATACCTACAGTAGGATCTTGTCAGCATTGAATAGCCCATTGAGGTTAATATGTCACAAAACAAAACGAACCAAACTATACATTTTTGAAAAAGATCACAAAAGACCAGAATGAAAATGGAAAAAAATATTATTACCAGCTCTATGTTTTCGAAAAATATTATTGCCAGCTATACGTTTTTGAAAAAAACATTATTACCAGCTCTACGTTTTTTGAAAAAACATTATTACCTGCTCTACGTTTTTGAAAAAATATTATTACCAGCTTTACGTTTTTGAAAAATATTATTACCAGCTCTACGTTTTTGGAAAAATATTATTACCAGCTCTACGCTTTTGAAAAAATATTATTTCCAGCTCTACGTTTTTGAAAGAATGTTATTGCCGGCTATACGTTTTTGAAAAACCAGAATGAAAATATTATTACCAGCTCTACGCTTTTGAAAAAATATTATTTCCAGCTCTACATTTTTGGAAGAATGTTATTGCCAGCTCTACGTTTTTGAAAAATATTATTACCAGCTATACGTTTTTGAAAAAAAAAACATTACCAGCTCTACGTTTTTGGAAAAACATTATTACCAGCTCTACGTTTTTGGAAAAATATTATTATGATTTAAAACACTCTTAAATACAAAAAATCCAGTTTCAGCATTAAATGACCCATAGGGGTTGATATGCTGGTAAAACAAATAAACAATCAATCAATCAATCAATTGTTTGCGGAGTTCATGCTGATCCTTTTCTCTATTGATGAGGGTATATGCTTAATTGTGGATGGTTTAACCTGGGGTATACATACAAGGGGTTAGTGTTAGGTTTTCTGTAAGGTAGGTATATATTGTTCATTAAGTCTAAAGTTATGTCAGGGAAGTTTACCCTTTTCAATTTTGTGTTGACTGCAGTTTTTAAATTTTTTTTTTCTGAATTCACTATGTATTATCTTTCTAATTTTATCTGTTTTAAAATTTGTGGAACTCCTCACTACCATGAGCCCGTCATCCCTGTATAGCCCAATGTCCTTAATGTCTAATTCACAGTGCGCAGCTAGGTTGTATAATATAACTAGACTAACAAGGCCAGACGACTCTGCAGAGTCTAAAGATCCCATGGTAATGTCAAAATGGTCTTCAGTGTTTTTAATCCATTGGTCCCCATTATGAATGAGGACAGATTTTTTTGCATTATGAATTATGTTCATTTCTTCTTCTGTTAGGTCTGAATATACAGTAGCAAACTCTAGGGCAGTCGTGAATAGATCTCTTGATATTGACTGGTAATAATCCACAATATTGAACTGTATTAAGGTGCAATCAGGAAATCAAAGACATGAGATAATGTTTTTTTTGCTGGCACTGACAAATATTTGCCTGAAATAATTAGCTTAAAAAATTTTTAAATTTCAAAGTCTATAAAGAAGTTCAATTAAAGCAATAGGTTTAAAAGCTTAACCAAATCATAAGGAAAAAAAACCCTTTATGAAATTGTCAAAAAAACAAATTGTACTTCAGTACAATGTATTCATATACAAACAACCCTTTTAGAAAAAAAATATCTTTTTGTATGCAAATACAAATTTAACAGCCTAACAAAAACTGCCAAAAACACTCTGTCGTTGAAGCAGACCAGACGATATGCGTTGAACGGATGTCATCATTTGTTTGAAAATAGGCACCCTGACCCTACTTTGACTTAACCTCTTTTCGAAAGTAACTCATATATTGACACAACAGTTGTCAGTGAAAATATAAATCCTACTGCTCCTTATTAAAGTGATTGGTTTTCTCTGTTTCCATAGAAATTAATATTATGAATGTATATGCTTATAAAGCTCCGTAAATTTCAAAATTTATTATTCCAAAATTTGCTTGAAGATGAAACAGAACTGGGTACTTTAATTTAATTTCTATAATTAAATTGAAGTTTTTAGCTTCTGTTTTTGAAACATGAGAACACAAGTTTTTGACCAAATTTTAAAATTAAAGTAGAAATTGAGAATGAACCCAAAAATAAATGTAAAAGAAGTTATGGATAAGGAGATATAGGGAATTAACAAAAGGAGAATTTTGTTTATAAATTATAATCAATATAGCCTTAACCGGGTATTGAACTCACACTCTTTGGGTCCTGTCACTGGATCTAACCAATGCCTTTATCCACTGTGCCATGTGTCCTTGCGGCAGTGGAGAACTTTCAGAGTGAAATTAACAGGAGATAACTGATAACTGACATCCATTAAATATGGCATGTGGAACTAGAACAGTCTACCCCAGTGAGAAAAATAAAGGGTTCAGTTCAACATTCCAACTACCTGAAGAAGGCCAGAGCATACAATGGCCGAAAGGTTGTAATAAAGATGGCAACAAAGATGAGGACAATAGTCCGAATAATGTAAATAATGTACATAATACCTCACCTCAGAAATATAGACAGATTTTTTTTATTTATATATATATATATATATGTGTGTGTGTATGTCTACAGTTGAAAAGTTTGGGGATGGGTCTTGGGTACCTCATAATTTTATTTTCTTAATATTTCATATTATTTCCATAATATAGTTTTGCATTAATCATGGTGTTATTATTATTATGATTTTTTTATTTATTTTGAATATATTATAGTATCATTATTATAGGTACTTCCTCTTGGTGACATAAAAAACAGCATATAGCATGATGTAGAAAGGCCCCAAACTCAATGAAAACAAAATTTTGTCATCAAAATGTTTGTTATTATTAAGTGGATTTTTAAATTTTTTACTCCCTTATAACACGTAAATTTTAGTTAAAAATCTGGGTTTTTGGGATGGGGGGTTACGTCAGTGGCACACCAAAGATAAAGGTTAATTTTTTTTTTTTTATGCTTTTCCTGGGGAAAAAACACATTTATTTGAAAATTCTTTCAAAATTCAAATAATTGTCAGATTTTAATGAAACTTTCAGGACATATTCAGAAATGAATGACATTATTTTTGAAATGTTTTTTTTTTTAGAAAATCTTGGTAAAAATATTTTTTTTTAAAAATATGTTACTACCCACTTCATTTCATGAGATTTTGAGAAATTAAATTTTTAAGGGTTTTTTTTTTTTTACTAGTTAAAGACAGGACTCTTTGTAGAAAGTAAATCAATTTTTTTTGTAAAACACTTTCATCAAAAATCTTCTGCTCTGAATTGTAAAATAAAAATGCAATAAATTTATGACATTATTTAATTAGAAAAGCTTTAATTGCTTTTGTAAATAAGTTATATTAAGTTATATTACTATTGTCTGAAGAAATCAAATTTTTTTTATGAATAATGAATTTTACAGGAATTTTTTCATTCTTTTTAAATTTTAATTATAATAATACAATAGTTCAAAAATCATTTAAAATTCTTCATTGCTTTCAAGAATGCGATTTGAAGATATCGTTAAGTGAAAAGTACATTTACAAATCAAAATTTGAAAAACTCATAACAGTCATTTGTACCCAAATATTTCTTCTAAAATTTTAAATAATAATGTTTAGTGAAAAAACGTTCCTAATTTCTACCTATGGGAATGTATACATGACATAATCCTTAAAAAGGTCACGTGATTTAAGTGTCATCTGATGCCCTGCAATTATTTCACTTTTAATTCAGTTATGTTTCATTAACATCTTTGCAAATCATCCCTTCAAAATATAAAAAAAAATGTTTTACTTTTCTTAATTTCTATTTCACTAAATATTTTTATTTTATGTCTTTATTTTAGTTTGGGTCAGACTTCAATTAATTAATTTTTTGTTTAAGGTAGTAAACCTAAGAACCTAAAGACAAAATGCAAATTTCATAAAGCTTCTTAAAAACTTAACTAAAAGTCAATAAAGTATTAAATAATTGCTGAAAGTATGTTAATTTGTAAAAACTAAAAAAAAATGTGTTCACTTAAATTTCATAAATTTATATCATTTCTGCTCATCCATAAGGGCTGTCATTACCTTGAGAACTTCTCGATAAATCAATAAAGATCAAAGAAAGAGGGGGCCAATTGTTAAATGCTTGAATATTGTTTTTTTTTATGGTGTAAGTATGTAATAATTTCAAATCAGATTAATTTAACTTTAAATTTTCTAATTTTACTCAAATAACATGTCACAAAACTATAATTTAATTTTGAAAGATTTTTAAAACCAATGGATTTGTTTGTTTACAAATTTCTTAAAATTAAGGAAATGGCTGCTTTTAAAATTTTTTTTTCAAAATCAAGTAATTATTTGACATTCCAATCTATATAATTTCTATCTGAAATATACCAGAATATTTTACTTAATGGAAAAAAAAATTTAATCATTTAGCTTTCAATTAAAACTAAAGTGAAATCTTCAAGAATTCTTTTTCATTTTTAAAATTTAATTTTAAAACTTCGAAAATTCAATGGAGGTGCCTACATTATTATTATTACTATTCCTTATATTATTATCATTTTATTATTTATTTTGAATATATCATGGTATTATCATTATTATTATTATTAAAATTCCTTGTATTATTACGATTTTATTATTTATTTTGAATACATGGTATTATTATTATTATTATTTCTTTCTCCCTTGTATTATGATTTTATTAATTATTTATTTTGAATATATAATGATATTATGATTTTATTATTCTTCTTTATTTTTAACATATCATAGTATCATTATTATTCCTTCCTTCCTTCCATTATTCTTCGTTCAGTAGAAAACTTTCTTTCATTTTTCTAACAAGATATTTCTTGTTTAAACTTCTTCACTGTTGCCAGTTTATAATTTTTTGTTTGTTAGTCATACATTTTTTTTCATAATTTTTATTTTGTCATTTATGTTATTTCTTTCCCCATGTAACATTGAGTTGTGGGGGGAGGGGAGAACGAAAGTGCACATTATCTGATCAGGAAGAACCTGGCTGTTATTAATGTTCATAAAAACAAAGAAGCCTAAGAGAGACTAATTACTTATATCTTTTTTTTCTTGTTTATGTTAGAAAACCTTTTGCTGCTGTCATCAAACATCCCTTAAATATTTCTTTGATCCCATTTTCAGGTTTCCTGCTTCTTTATTTTCATTCACTTTTTTATTTTATTTTCTTTACTTCTTGTTTACTTATTTGCCATTTTTATTTCTTTTTATCTGATGCCTCTCATCATCATCATCATACCTTTCTCTCGCCCCACACACAACAAATCGTTTTCCCATCTTTTTTCTTTTTCACTTCTTCTTTCCCTTCTTTACTCTCCACTTCAACATTTTTTTTATTCTACTTCAGGTTTTCTTATTCTACATGTTTTTGTTTTCTTTCTCAATTTCTTATTCGATCTTTTTTCTCTTCTTTTTTCACGTCTTTTTCTCTTCTTTTTTTCATGTCATTTTCTCTTCTCTTTTTCACATTTTTCTTCTTTTTCCAACCCTTTTTTCTTTTCCAAATCTTTATTTTTCCAACTCTTTTTTTCTCCTTTTTCCAATTCTTTTTCTTTTTTCTTACACTTTTTTCTTCTTTTTCCAACTTTTTCTTTTTCCAACTTTTTCTTTTTCCAACTTTTTCTTTTTCCAACTTTTTCTTTTTCCAACTTTTTCTTTTTCCAACTTTTTCTTTTTCCTATTCTTTTTTCTTTTCCAATTCGTTTTTCTTCTATTTCCAACACGATTTCCTTCTTTTTCTAACCTTTTCCCTTCTTTTTCCAATTCGTTTTGCTTCTTTTTCCAATTCGTTTTTCTTCTTTTTCCAAGCCTTTTTATTTTTCCAACACGTTTTTCTTCTTTTTTCAACCGTTTTCCTTCTTTTTCAACCCTTTTCCTTCTTTTTACAATTAGTTTTCCGTCTTTTTCCAACCATTTTTATTCTTTTTCCAATACGTTTTCCTTCTTTTTCCAACCTTTTCTTCTTTTTCAACCCTTTTCTTTCTTTTTCCAATTCGTTTTTCTTCTTTTTTCCAACCCTTTTTCTTCTTTTTTCCAACCCTTTTTCTTCTTTTTTCCAACCCTTTTTCTTCTTTTTTCCAACCCTTTTTCTTCTTTTTTCCAACTCGTTTTCTTTCTTTTTCCAACCCTTTTCCTTTATTTTCCAATTCTTTTTTCTTTTTCCAACTCGTTTTCCTTCTTTTTCCAACTCGTTTTCCTTCTTTCTCCAACCCTTTTTCTTTGACCTATCCTTATTCACTCACATCTTTTTCTCTTCTTTTTCCACTCTTTTTTTTTTCTTCATTTTTTTGTTTTGCTCCATGATGCTTTTTACTTCTTCCCCTTTTATCAGATCGTATGTCTTCTTCTTATCTCCCTCCCTCTTAATGCTCCAACGAACATGCACTTGTTATTTCACTCCCCTTCAACTCCTGTCATTAATGAAACAAATTGACTCCATTAACCTTTTCAATTTCTTCTATTCACATCAGATATTGTTTGTAGATAATAAACCTCTTCATCCTCATTTCATAAAAAAAAGAAAAGACTTCTTTAACGTTTTGCACGTTTAATTGCTGAGCAAGCAAACTATTAAGTTTGTTGTAATTAAACAGCAAAAACATGTTTAAAATTGTAATCTGCTTACTAACTTCGCTCTCATTAAAACAGAAACGTTATTTATACACTACACATTGACTAATTACTTTACAAATGTTTTAGCATCTTTTGTTGATAAAAATAAAATATTTTAGTAAAGACTAGTAGCTCTTTAAAATAAAGGATACTGATATCAATGTGGGAGTGGAACCTGTTAAATAATTTAGACTATAAACTGGAAGAGAGAATTTCTTTTTCTTTAGCCATTTTAAGAAATTTACAAATATGGGTTGAAAGTCTGAATTAAATCCAACAGACAGATTAAATAAGGAATAAGAAACAATGCAGTATATTTACATTAGTCGGACTATTGTCTTCATCTTTGTCGCCATATTTGTCACAACGTTTCGGCCGTTGTACGCTTCAGCCTTCTTCAGGTGGTTGGAATTTCGAACCGAACCCTTTATTTCGATCACTGGGGTAGACTGTTCTAGTTCCACGAGCCATGTTTGATGGATGTCAGTTATCAGTTATCTCCTGCTAATTTTCCCTCTGAAAGTTCTCCACTGCCTGAACCGGGTATTTAACTCACACTCTTTGGGTCTGTCACTGGATCTAACCAACGCCTTTATCCACTGTGCCATGTGTCCTTGAGGACAGTGAAGAAGGCCGGAGCATACAACAGCCGAAACGTTGTGACAAATATGGCGACAAAGATGAGGACAATAGTCCGACTAATGTAAATACTGTACATAATACCTCATCTCAGAAATATAGACAAAGAAACAATGCAGTTATATATCAATGTTTCATTTTCATTGGTTGTGTAGATGTCATGTGCACATCACATGATGTTAGTGGCTTACAGCCATGTTGCATTAAAACTGTACAATCACCATAGTTAAGCAATGTCAAGCCTGGTCAATACTTAGATGGGTGAATACTTGAGAATATTAGGTACTGTAATGTGCAATTGGTGTCATTGATAGGGGCTCGGAATTGTTAATTGGAGAGCCAAATTCCAATTCCTTATATTATTTATATAATTTATTATATATTCATTTACACACTAAAGGAAAGGTATGAATCCACCTCATCTCTCTCCTGCTATGGGTTAATTAGTAAGACATATCACTAAAACCACTGTTATCTCCAAAAAGAAAAAAAATTTCATACAAAATATTTAAATTTCATTATCAACCCGTAGAAGTTGACATGAGACTAAATTAAAATGGCCAACTTATGGCGTTAGTGTTTATGTTAATTTTAATCTGTTTTGTTTATTGTGTAAACATTATGTATATTCAATAGAATGAATAAATAAGAAAAAAAATAGGAAAATGTTTATAAATTTACCATGTTTCACTATATTTTATTTTTTTTTAGCTGAATATTTGGAAATTGTTCTGCCTGAAGTTGTAGTATGTTGTGTTATCATTATTTACACCATTTTCTCGCAGACTCATCTTTGTTCTTATTATCACAATGCTTCAACCACTGTGCCCTCAGGCCTTCTTCAGGTGTTTGTTAATCCAGGTAACCGTTAGAAAATTTCAAACTGAACCCTTTATTTAATTTATGGGGGTAGATTGTTCTTATTCTGCTGTCCATGTGAAGAATATTTTTTTTCTTATCTAGTGCTGCTCAGTGAGTGGTTGTCTCTGTTTCCGCTGAGTTGAAGTCTGCACTACCCGGCCCAAGGATTGAACTCACTACGTCACT
The DNA here is from genome assembly GCA_964036315.1 of Acanthosepion esculentum. Taxonomy (NCBI): domain Eukaryota; kingdom Metazoa; phylum Mollusca; class Cephalopoda; order Sepiida; family Sepiidae; genus Acanthosepion; species Acanthosepion esculentum. Next base: position 76,652,957 of record OZ038510.1, read on the forward strand.
AATTTTTTTCATTACTCAGAAAGTGACCTGTTTGTATTTTTATTTTATATTGGTAAATTAGATATAGGTGTGCTTTTGTTTGTTTTGTTTTTTTTTGTTTGTTTTTTTTGTTTCCATATTCCACTAGGATGAGTTGAAGATATGGATGAAATTGATCAAAATAATTAAATAAGAAACAAATAGAAAAGACCTTTATAAATTTGACATGTTTCACTTTATTTAGCTACTGTATAGGTCAACTCCCAAACATATGGCTCAAAATGGCTTCCTGGTAAATGAAGTTAGGCTATTTACTAACCTGTGCAAAAACTACATACGGTCACACCACTTACTTGTATATTGAGATGCTAACTGTAATATCTTTCTATGTGTGTTGTATAACAAACAACCTACTACACATACCAGTGGGTACTGTATATTGTATCTGTATAACTTAGCAATCATTTAAAGCAATATATGACAAAAAAACTTTGTGTAAATTTTTTTTTAAAATGAATTTTATTGTCATAAACTTTGCAGCTTTAGTCAGAAAAAAAATTGAAGAAAATTCTGATGTTAAAAAAAAAAGGTGTCCACTATTATATCAAACTAAAGAGATTCATATTTGAAATATTATTTAAACCATAATCCACAAGAGAAACTTTTTAAGTCAACTCTCCCCCTCGGAATTGTTTTAATAAAATTTTCAGTACCTATTAATTTATTGATGAGATGAATAGGGTAAGATGTTTGTGAAAAATAAGTCCATCAAACTCCTTTTAATTTACTCAGAAAGCTCATTAGAATTATCTTTTGAGCCCGAAATATATTTGTTTTCTGTCTAAAGAAATTAAATAATTAGAAAGTTTTATTTATAATCTTTCTTTATTGCTATTCTGATTATATACTTCAGAAACATTATTAATAGTTTATTAATATTTACACTGCTGCAATATTAGAACAAACATTATTATTTTATAAACATTATTAATACTTTCACTGCTAAAATTTCATAACAAACATTACTATAAACATTATTAATACTTTTGCTGCTGAAATTTTATAACAAACATTATTTTATAAACATTAATACTTTCACTGCAGCTATATTATAACAAATATTATTATTTTATAAACATTATTAGTACTTATTAATACTTTCACTGTTAATACTTATTATTAATACTTTCACTGCTGCTGTGTTATAACAAACATTATTAATATTTTATAATCATTATTAATACTTTATTAATATTTTCTCTGCTGCAATATTAGAACAAACATTATTTTATAAACATTATTAATACTTTCACTGCTTAAATTCTATAACAAACATTACTATAAACATTATTAATACTTATAATACTTTCGCTGCTGCAATTTTATAACAAACATTATTTTATAAACATTATTAATACTTTCGCTGCTGCAATTTTATAACAAACATTATTTTATAAACATTATTAATACTTTCGCTGCTGCAATTTTATAACAAACATTATTTTATAAATATTATTAATACTTTCGCTGCTGCAATTTTATAACAAACATTATTTTATAACAAACATTATTTTATAAATATTATTAATACTTTCGCTGCTGCAATTTTATAACAAACATTATTTTATAAACATTATTAATACTTTCGCTGCTGCAATTTTATAACAAACATTATTTTATAAACATTATTAATACTTTCGCTGCTGCAATTTTATAACAAACATTATTTTATAAACATTATTAATACTTTCGCTGCTGCAATTTTATAACAAACATTATTTTATAAACATTATTAATATTTTCACTGCGGCAATATTATAACAAATATTATTATTTTATAAACATTATTAATACTTTCGCTGCAGCTATATTATAACAAATATTATTATTTTATAAACATTATTAATACTTTCGCTGCTGCAATTTTATAACAAACATTATTTTATAAACATTATTAATATTTTCACTGCGGCAATATTGTAACAAATATTATTATTTTATAAACATTATTAATACTTTCACTGCAGCTATATTATAACAAATATTATTATTTTATAAACATTATTAGTACTTATTAATATTTTCACTGTTAATACTTATTAATACTTTCACTGCTGCTGTGTTATAACAAACATTATTAATATTTTATAATCATTATTAATACTTTATTAATATTTACACTGCTGCAATATTATGACATTCTTCTCTGTGTTGACACAATATGAAAAAAATTCCTGTTTACTGGAAATTAATGGCTATAAAGAGACTGATAACAATTCCTCATTAGCACTTGCATTTTGGTTTCAGTCAGAAACGCTGCAGTGCGGGTTAACCTAAACAAGACCCCCAGCACATACTATCATAAAAACACATCACGAAAAGGTTGTACTGTACTATGTCTGCATTTGTTTGGGGATAACACTAAGCACCATTTAGGTTATAACATAAATATAAGGGGGGTGGGTAAGATTTCAGGGTTTCCTGAAAACGTGCATTTACTCTGACAGAAGGGGGGGCGAAGAAAAGAAGTAAAGAAGAAAGAACATACACCTTTTACCTTAAATATTAACACTACCACCACGAATGGTAATGTGATCAAATTTCTTGAATAATGGTTATTATAAACTATACACAACGGATCTAAATAGCCATAGATACTTTGTAAAGAATAAAACCGCAACCATAACATTCTCGATAATTTTCATAGGCAATATAACCTTTGTAAAGACAGTAGAAGTGTTAAATATACTTGGTTTAATGATAAAAAATTTAATGTACTACAGATTTTTAATGGAAAATTCTTTTTTTTTAATTGCATACAATATGTTTCTGTCTATATTTCTGAGATGAGGTATTAAGTGCACTATTTACATTATTCAGACTATCATCCTCATCTTTGTTGCCATATTTATCACAACGTTTCAGCCATTGTATGCTCCGGCCTTCTTCAGGTGGTTTGAATGTCGAACTGAACCCTTTATTTCACTCGCTGGAGTAGACTGTTCTAGTTCCACATGCCATGTCTAATGGATGTCAGTTATCAGTTATCTCCTGTTAATTCCCCTCTCTAAGTTCCCCACCGCCTTAACCAGGTATTCACACTCTTTGGGTCCTGTCACTGGATCTAACTAATGCCGTTATCCACTGTACCATGTGTCCTTGAGGTTAAGGCAGTGAGCGAAATAAAGGTTAGTAAAGGGTTCGACATTCCAACCACCTGAAGAAGGCCAGAGCGTACAATGGCCGAAACGTTGTGATAAATATGGCGACAGAGATGAGGATGATAGTCTGAACAATGTAAATGGAAGATTTATGTTATTAACATTTATGGAAGAACATTTGTAAAAAAACAAAATTATTTTCTTTGGCTACTCTTGACACTTTTTAACCTTTAGCACTCTGTAGGTGACTATTTTCATCAAGCAAAATGTTAGTCTTGCCAGTGCAAATTAAATTTGAATTGGTTGTGTCGTCATATCCTCCTATGGCATCACCTAAAACAATCTTGACTGAAATTGAGAACCAGGCTATTGCAATTTCAAATATATAGAACTAATATATAAAACACTACATTTTGAGGGGATTCTATATACAGTAAAAGGGGAAGTAATATTTATAAATTATGCAGAGTTCTAAATGTTAACAAAAATGTTTCTGTACAGAAAATAATGACAAAAGAAAGGTAATTATCTTTTTTGGTCATCCATACTTGAACTATCCCATGAGATACTTGTAAATTTAAGCAGACTTTTATCGGTCTTAATGTGATCAAAATATGGAGAATATAACAAAATATATATAAAATCTGCTTTAAGTATATAAAAAATATATTTTCCTTTTCTGATTAACCTGGTATTATTGTAGTTAAAACTTCAAAGAAGATATTTAAATTATTGCAATAAATTTTCAATTCTTTTTTTAAAGCCAAGTGATTAAGGATTTATTTAATATCTACTAATAAGATGACCATTATGTAGCAGTTGATATGTAATAAAAAACACATTCAAATTTTTTCATATCTTTGTTTTCAGAGCATCTGGTGGTAAACTTTCTTGATTTTTTTTTAAAGACAACAAAAATTTAAAAGTAAAATGATGACGAAACTAGAATTATAAAGAGAGGAAAAAATGTATTTTGATGCTTTCCAGAGAATGAAGAAAATATTGAATTTGGAAGAAAATGTTTCTATGAACCCATAGAACGTTAAATGTGATTTGGAAAATGTGTGAACTGAACATTTAGATCCAGCCATTTCCTTCCTCTCCGTCAGTTTGTCTGTCTGTAAGTCTTCAGGGGACCAGCCTTCTCTTATTAACCTCTCCGGTCAATGCTAATCAAACCTGTCTACTGCAATTGCCCTCTTTCCATTTTTCATAACTCGCTTTCTGTCAACCCCCCTCACGCCCCCCGCACCTCTTTAAAGTAAAAGGGTTTAGCTTCTTTTTTTTTTTTCACACCTTATGTAATTTCTTATTTATCTACATTTCTTTTTGTTTTTTGATTTCCCCCTTCTCCCCAAATCCACAACCACACATTAATCCGTCCCCATTCTGCATCATTAATCTTTCCCTACCCTGTGCTTTTAATCGTCTGTCCTACTGCATTCTCACTCTCATCTTTTCAAATTTGTTTATTCTTCTCCCTTTCATCTTTTAATATATCTTTCTTTTCTTCTCTCTTTCTTTCTCTCTCTCTCTCTAATGCTTTACTCTGTTTCTTCATCACCAACTAATCCCCCCCTCCCCAGCACACACTTTCTTTCTTTAACTCTATTACCTTTTGTGATTCTCCTCCTCCTCCTCCACGTTTCAATTTCCTCTTTACCTTTTTCTTGTCTACAACAAATTACTCTTTTTCTCTCTAATCTACTCTTCCCATTACTCTTCTATTCCTGTCTTTCTCCTTTGTTTGCTTCCCCCCGCCTCTTTCTATTCTCATTAACCCCCCCACCCCCTCTTTATTAGAACTGCTCCTCCTGTATAGACATATTAATTACTCTAAAATGAGAAGCTCCTTTTAATAATGGATAATGAGAATATGATGAAAAGGCAAATGAATCGGACTTATTGTTGTTGCCCTCATCTTTCTTCCTATCCCCTTGGGAAGAGCCTTCCCCCATCCCCGGCCGATTGGGACAATCAACGAAGCACAAAGTAGACAACACAGAAATGAACGATTCAGATTGGTATTTTCCTGGTCACAACATTTCATTAGGATTCTCTCGCTCTTTCTATCAGCAGTTTCTTCTTAATCATTTAAGGATTAATATTAATCATTTGATAACCTAAGCCTGGGGAAGTTTTAACAAAAAAAAACAAACAAACTATTCTCCTGACAGGATATGAATTATTTTAATGTTTACACTCTTTAGAAATGTTGGAATTTAAAGGACAAACTGTAGAAAAATTTGAATGATCATCATAATCCTTTTGTCTGCCACATCATCATCATCATCATCATCATCATAATCGTTTTGTCTGCCACATCATCATCATCATCATCATAATCCTTTTGTCTGCCACATCATCATCATCATAATCCTTTTGTCTGCCAGATCATCATCATCATCATCATCATGATTCTTTTTATTTTTCCTTATCCATTATTATAATTATTAGTCACACATAATGCTGCCAGATCGTGTGTTTGTTTGTGTGTGTGGGGGGGGGGGGGGAGATGTGGATGTGAGGATAGTCTAACGGTTGTTAGCATTGAAAAGGGAATCAGCAAAATTCAAATTCTAGTTGATTCTGTTTCATTCTCTTTGAGCTAATGTCCTTGAAAAAGGCATATTAATCTTCCTTCAGCTATGGGTAAAATAGCAGTGTAGACTAGGTTCTCATGCCTTCATTGGCAATGATTCTAAGAGAAAGAAAGCTATAAATTCAAACCTGAGGAGTGCTGTTTAGAGAGTTTGTGGCACACCGGGCACCATTTTTCTATAATCAGTTCTTCTATAAATGTGGCTGGTTTACCATCAGCCTTCGACAATAATAATCAAATAATGGGGTTAGTCTAAAAGTTCAATTTTTAATTGATTTCTTGAGCCCTCATATGTCAAAATTGAGAGGATATACACTTTAATACCTCTGTGTGTGTGTGTGTGTGTGTGTGTGTGTGTGTGTGTGTGTGTGTGTGTGTGTGTATATATATATATATATGTGTGTGTGTGTACATGTGTTTGTGTGTATGTATATATATATATATATATATATATATATATATAGGAATTGGATCGTGATTACGATTCCAATGTAATAAATTATAACCATGGAATATTAGTGTTTGAGCCTTTTATATTATATTCTTACTCTGTCCTGGACATTGAGTTCTACCTGGATTCTATCCTCTTGGGAATTTATATATATATATATATATATATATATATATATATATATATATATATATATATATGGGTGTGGCCAAGTGGTTAGAACATTCGCTTTCTGACCATGAGACCTGGGTTCGAATCTCACCATGGTCGATTTGTCAGACTTCCTGACGTTATCGGACTGGATCGAGGTTGATCCGTGCATGCAGCACCTTTGGAAAGTGCCTGAAAACCACATCACAAATTGACCCAAGCCTTGTGAGTGAAATTGGCTAGACTGAACTCTTGGGGTCTGTCGATAGCTGTGCTAGCATGAAGCCACAAGTCATCGTGACCATGCTGGCTTTTGTGCAAATTGTTGATCACGCTAGATAACACGTTCTCTCCCAGAAACTGTAACTAAGGTCTGCTCAGCATAGTTGCAGTATAAACCACAGGTGGGCTCTGTGGGTGTTGAGCAAACACAAATTGTGCCTGAGTGACCGTCTGCAATAGGGATTGACTAGCTGGCCGCCTGCATTCGAGGGCAGCTAGTCAATCCCTATTGCAGATGTGTATGTATATAAATATATATGTGTGTGTATGTAAAATGTGTATGTATATATATGTCTGTGTGTGTGAAATGTGTATGTATATATATGTGTGTGTGTGAAATGTGTATGTATATATGTGTGTGTGTGTGAAATGTGTATGTATATATGTGTGTGTGTGTGTGAAATGTGTATGTATATGTGTGTGTGAAATGTGTATGTATATATGTGTGTGTGTGTGTGTGAAATGTGTATGTATATATGTGTGTGTGTGTGTGTGAAATGTGTATGTATATATGTGTGTGTGTGTGTGTGAAATGTGTATGTATATGTGTGTGTGTGAAATGTGTATGTATGTGTGTGTGAGATGTGTATGTATATAAATATGTGTGTGTGTGAAATGTGTATGTATATAAATATGTGTGTGTGAAATGTATGTATATAAATATGTGTATGTGTGTGTGAAATGTATGTATATAAATATGTGTGTGTGTGTGTGAAATGTGTATGTATATAAATGTGTGTGTGTGTGTGTGAAATGTGTATGTATATAAATATGTGTGTGTGTGTGTGTGAGAAATGTGTATGTATATAAATGTGTGTGTGTGAAATGTGTATGTATATAAATATGTGTGTGTGTGTGTGTGAAATGTGTATGTATATAAATATATGCGTGTGTGTGAAATGTGTATGTATATAAATATATATATGTGTGTGTGTGTGTGAAATGTGTATGTATATAAATATATAAATATATATATGTGTGTGTGTGAAATGTGTATGTATATAAATATATATATATGTGTGTGTGTGAAATGTGTATGTATATAAATATATAAATATATATATGTGTGTGTGTGTGAAATGTGTATGTATATAAATATATATATATGTGTGTGTGTGTGAAATGTGTATGTATATAAATATATATATATGTGTGTGTGTGTGAAATGTGTATGTATATAAATATATATATATGTGTGCGTGTGAAATGTGTATGTATATAAATATATATATATGTGTGCGTGTGAAATGTGTATGTATATAAATATAGATATATGTGTGCGTGTGAAATGTGTATGTATATAAATATATATATATGTGTGTGTGTGAAATGTGTATGTATATAAATATATATATGTGTGTGTGTGTGAAATGTGTATGTATATAAATATATATATATGTGTGTGTGTGTGAAATGTGTATGTATATAAATATATATATATGTGTGTGTGTGTGAAATGTGTATGTATATAAATATATATATATGTGTGTGTGTGTGAAATGTGTATGTATATAAATATATATGTGTGTGTGTGAAATGTGTATGTATATAAATATATATATATATGTGTGTGTGTGTGTGTGTGAAATGTGTATGTATATAAATATATATATATGTGTGTGTGTGTGTGTGTGAAATGTGTATGTATATAAATATATATATGTGTGTGTGTGTGTGAAATGTGTATGTATATAAATATATATATATATGTGTGTGTGTGTGAAATGTGTATGTATATAAATATATATGTGTGTGTGTGTGAAATGTGTATGTATATAAATATATATATGTGTGTGTGTGTGTGAAATGTGTATGTATATAAATATATATATGTGTCTGTGTGAAATGTGTATGTATATAAATATATATATATATGTGTGTGTGTGTGTGAAATGTGCATGTATATAAATATATATATATATGTGTGTGTGTGTGAAATGTGCATGTATATAAATATATATATATATATGTGTGTGTGTGTGAAATGTGCATGTATATAAATATATATATATATATGTGTGTGTGTGAAATGTGTATGTATATAAATATATATGTGTGTGTGTGTGAAATGTGTATGTATATAAATATATATGTGTGTGTGTGTGAAATGTGTATGTATATAAATATATATGTGTGTGTGTGTGAAATGTGTATGTATATAAATATATATGTGTGTGTGTGTGAAATGTGTATGTATATAAATATATATATGTGTGTGTGTGTGTGTGTGTGTGTGTGTGTGTGTGTGAAATGTGTATGTATATAAATGTGTGTGTGTGTGTGTGTGAATGAAATGTGTATATTATTTACATTATTCGGACTATTGTCCTCATCTTTGTCGCCATGTTTATCACAACGTTTTGGCCGTTGTACACTCCGGCCTTCTTCAGGTGGTTGGAATGTCGAACTGAATCCTTTATTTCGCTCACTGGGGTAGATTGTTCTAGTTCCACGTGCCATGTTTAATGGATATCAGTTATCTGAAAGTTCTCCACTGCCTTAGCTGGGTCCTGTCACTGGATACAACCAACACCTTTATCCACTGTGCCATGTGTCCTTGAGGACATCTGTGTATGAATTTTTGGGTATTATAAACCTAATGTCTTCAACAATCATTTTTTACCAATGCTCATATTGCAATTTATTGCTGTTATCACTACATGTTTTTACCAGAGCTCATATGCAATTTTGTTGTTATTATCGCTTTTCTCTGGCACTCCTTATTACTGGTTCCCATATTGTATTTATTTCTATGCTTGGTCGGGTCAGGAAATTTTTGTGGCCTAGCATATGTGCTGATTCCTTAAATTTACAAATTTTCCAATGGTGGTCTTTCTCTATGAGCTCAACCTGATCCCACAGAGAGCAGTGATCTCCCTTCTCTCTCCATATATGGTCAGCCACGCCTGATTTTTCCACTTCCCCTTGTGTTACAGCTTTCTGGTGTTCTTGAAGCCTCACCTTAAGGGGGCGGCCTGTCTCTCCTTTATATTACTTTCCGCAGTTGCACAGGATAGCATACACACAGTCTTTAGTCATGTTATCCTCTTTCCATTTCATTTTAAATGTACCTGAGAAGCAGCAGTTGTCAAAAAGCTCCATCTTCAGTGTTTATGAAGGGATAAAATGGGGCAAAGAAAGAAAATAAAATGAATGCAAATAATTGCCATTCAGAAATGAGGAAACCATTTATAGTTTATTTGATTCTTTAATTTTAAAATTTTATCTATAAGTAGGGAGCCAAACATAAAATTCATGGCTTGACCTTTTTATTAGCCGAGTTTTGGTCTGGAGGGGATATTATGTTGAAATATATCTGGTTGTAAAATGAAGGCTTTTTCCTGTTTTTCTTTTTCATCATTATATAATTTTATATATAAGTAGGGAGCCAAACATAAAATTCATAGCTTGACCTTGTTATTAGCTGAGTTTTTTTCTGGAGGGGATATTATGTTGAAATATTTCTGGTTGTAAAATGGAGGCTTTTTCCTGTTTTTCTTTTTCATCATTACAATGTGAATTTATTGATGTGTCTGTATAAGATCAATGGAAGGTTTCTAATCAGCAGTGATGTGCTGAAAAGATTGAAAATTAGGAAATCTGCAATCAGCAGTCAGGATATAAAATTTAAAAAAAAAAAAAAAAATTGAGAGAGATATAGTGCCAATAAGATATTTTGTGAAAATTTCTAAAAATTTTAATTTTTATTGTCTTGTGTCTTTTTTATTCAAAAAACAGACCATTGAGAAAGAAAAGCCGGATGAAAACAGAATTAAAAATAAAGAAACCAATATTTTTCAGGTGTTTCCTTGTGGTGATTTGGAATTTGGTCACAGCCAGATGCCAACAAAGAGACAGCAGATTGCTTTCCCAGCAAACTTGCTAATTCTTCACGTTCAAAAACTCTACACAATTTTCTGTTTTTGTTTTGATGCTACACTAAGTAAAACCCAATCCTTATATCAGTTCATCCGGCCTGCTGCTTCACTGTGCTAAAAATGAGCTAAAATATAATTATTTATAATTATTTATATGGAATTATCAATAGATTGTAGTTAAACTTGTTATGTAGAAAAAAATTAAAATAAATGTAAGTAAAATGCCTAAATTTGGCCAATCTGATTTTTACATCTGACACTAATATAACACAGAAAAGAGTAATGATTTTCCAAGCATAGCTTAGATGTGGCACAAGGCCGAAAGTATGGGGCACCCAGTGAGGATCGAACTCACTACTCAGTCGTAATTGTTCTAGCGAGTCAAGCTTGCTAACCATTACACCACCTCAAGGTGTCCAACGCAGAAAAGAGTATGCGCGCTGTTCTAATATTCTTTAGAGCTTTATTAATAATTAACTATTATATCAATGTTTCCAAGTAATTAGAGGTGACACAGTGAAATCGGGTATATCTGATCATTTATAGAGGGAAAAGGGTGGTCACCTCTGTGGAATGAAGGGAAAATACTAGACAGTGCCTATTGTAGAATCAAACGTCTGAACAAATCGATGCATATGCTGGGCCAAGGGCCACCCAACTACGCCCCGGGGTCTGGATCTGGTCCCCAATGTTTCTTCATCCGGCCCACCGCTTCACTGTGCCACAAATGAGCTAAAATATAATTATTTATATGGAATTATCAATAGATTGTATTAAAAATTATTATGTAGAAAAATTTTAAATAAATGTAAGTAAAAATGCCAAAATTTGGCCAATCTGATTTTTGCATCTGACAGTAATATGAGTTTTAGTAAAATCAGTGAAATAAAAAATTTGGCAGCTTTTTGCAACTTTTGATATCCGAGTGTTTTTTTGTGTAAGTACCTGCAATGAAATTTCTAAGAAAAGCGATGACGAGCCTCCTGCAGCAAGTATGCTTTAACTTGCATTGCTGTGTTTAAACCGGTTTGAAGAGTGCCATCTATAAAAATGACTGACTTCAGCAAATTATGTTATAGATTTTGCCTGAACTTATTATAAAATCTAAAGTATGTAAAGTCAGCACATGTAATGAGGTTGACTGATGAACATTTGAAAGCATTTCTCTTGTTTGGATGCAGCAATACCAAAACAAATATTAATTATATCTTAAAAGGTAAACGCCAGTTTCACAAATCTCACTCACCTTTTGTGCTGCTTAGTTTGTGAGATTCAGATATGTACGCACTTGGTGTGATATAAATATTTTATTGCTATTGTCACCTTCTTAGATAACTTTTAAGAAAATAAGTAGGTTTGTCGAATTTAATTTTTGGTACATTCAGTGTCCTGTATTGAACAAAATGGTTATCCGGCCCAGCAAATTGTGGCCACGTTCATAGTTTATATCAAGTGTTGGCTTTTTTATGTCCAGAAAAGAAGAAAATTATGAGAACACAAAAATTATATAAAAGAACTTAACCGCAGAACTTTCCATCACACTTTTCACTTTCATTGAATACGACAAAGTGCTTTGATTTAGTTTTTATACAATTTCTTATGTGATCTAATAATTTTGTTTTTTCTGATGATAAATTATATAAAAACTGTCTGAATGTTCTTTTATTCCAAGTGCTTTCGGCTATATATATATATATATATATATATATATATATATATATATATATATATATATATATATATATTTGTGTATTTAGGCAGCAATCCTTCTTTTGTGCACATTTCAACGTCATTCTCTCAGATATCTGGCCCTCTGTGAAAAAAGTTTGGTGACCCCTGATCTATACTATGATGTTCATTTTCATATGTATAAATGTATATAGCAATATTTAACTGTGTGTATCACCCTTGTGTCGGATCTTTTTATCTTGTTAGACTGATATTCATTCAGCACCAGAAAATACTTTGGGGCATTCCCCACCAACCACCAAAGAGATGTCATTCTCCACTGTCACCATTTTCCCATTCCCCACCAATTCCCATTCCGTTCAATCTCACCCCAATCTCTCTCTGTGAATGATTTTCATTTGTGCCAATGCTTAGTACCACTCAATGGCATCCTAGAAAAAAAAACAAAAACAGTGGGAACTAGACACACCTGGGTTAAAAAGAATGCCCACGTGTCAAATAGTCATTAGGCTGAAGCAGAATTAACCAAGTTTGATTCTTCAGTTGGATGAGGAAATTGATGAGGTAAGAGGAGTGGGTGTCGTGGGTAGGGTGATGACAGATACACAAGTCAGATGGTACCAAAATGTGATTCACCGATTTTTGTAGATTTCTTTTGTGTCTATTGTCTTTTGTTTTTTTTTATCTTTGTGGTAGTATAAGGTTAGAAAAGAGTCCTGGACTATTATGCAATATTGGTCCTCTTATATGGCAGTGAATGCTCCTCACAGATGAAGAGGAGACTTTAGGCAACAGAAATGTGGTTCTACAGAAGGATGATGAGAATACCATGAACTAAACACATGACAAACATCAAAGCTTGAAGGGAAAATGGAAGCAAAAAGGACACTTATAATTAAGGGTTCAGTTCAAAATTCCAGTCACCTGAAGAAGGCCGGAGCATTGTGATTATAGCAACAAAAATGAGGACAACAGTCCGAACAATGTAAATAGTGTAACTACTTACGCTACCTCATCTCAGAAATAAGAACAGATCCTGAAGAACATCAGAGTGTACAATGTCCAAAACGTTGTGAATATGGCAACAAAAAAAAAACAACAGTTCAAACAATGTAAATAGTGTAAATACTTATGATACCTCATCTCATAGACAGACATAGATCAGAAAGAAACAGTTGAAATTGCTAGGGCTCATAATGAGGGAAGAGGGCTTGGAGAATTTGATACTCACTGGACAGGATTGTAAGAGGGGTAGAGAAAAGCTATGCATAACCTACCTTATGAGGTTGCATAGATACTAGGTTGAACAGGGATTAGCAGAAGGTTGCAAAAAGACAAACTTTACTATGAGTTATAAAGAACAGGTAGTTGCGAAAAGGCATGACCACTAATGCCCTGAAGGGACACAGTACATAAAAGGAGGAGTATAAGGTTAATGGTTGGCCTTCAGCATTTGACTTTTGTTGTCATATATATATATATATATATATATAACATTCATACCCAACCTAAGCTCTTCATTTGGGATTTATATATATATATATATATATATATATATATATATATATATATATATATATAGGAGGCACGTTGGAGTAATGGATAACGGCTCGGATTGAGGAATCGTAGAGCCGAGTTCGAATTCCAGTCGAATCCATTACATTCACTTACGTGCTAACACCCTTGGAAAAGGTGTGAATCTTCTTCTCCCTCCAACTATGGGTAAATAGCAGGACAGATTGGGTTCTATAGCCTTGGATGGCAACTGGTCTAGGAGAAGGACAACTCTGAATTCAAAACCTGCGGAGGGTCGTTTGGGGACCTTGTGGCATTCGTTGCACCAGGTCCCTGTATTCGTCCCTCCAAAAAGTGTGGATGGCCCTGCACAAAGCCTTCACCACTATAATCAAATCCTGTGTGGGTGTCGGGCTTTCAGTTTCTGGGAACTGATCTGTCTGACCCTCATACGTCGAGTTCGACGGGAGAGTCCATCATATATATAGGCAGCATATCTTCATTCAAGCATGTTTGGTTGAATAATCTAGACAATGATTTGGGATGCTCTAATTATAAAAAGTTTTTAAAAAGAATTGCAGGTTGAGTATTTTTTAAAAATTAACAATGAAATAAATAAAACTAATTTACCTTCCTTACATCTTCTTAAATTAAATTGACTATAATGGAGCCTGTTTCATGCATATTTACAAAAATATTTACAACTATGAATTACATTAATTTTTGTCTTAGCAAGTCACCCCTGAAGATAATCTTGGAAGTACTTGGGAAAATAAAAGAAATAACCAAAACTATGGCATCTTTCTTACTCAGTTTTGTAACAGCACTAAGAAATTGATCCATGAATTTAAAAAATAAGAATAAATAGACATATGTCTAGATTATTCAACCAAATATGCTTGAATATATATATATGGATGTACTCATAGAAAGTCGATTTTTGTATTTTTACTAAGACAAGCGAGTAATAGAATTTGTTTATTAATACAGGTGTACATATGTACATTATACAAGTAAAAAAATGGTTTAGTATTTTGTTGGGTAACCTTTTGCTTTAATAACTCCCAACTTTTCCAGTGGCCTAGTCAAAGTCCTGACCATAACCCAATTTAAAACCTTTGGGTCATAAGGAACAAGCATGCCTGTAATAGGAAAGTTAACACAGAAGATGAGCTTTTTCACAAATTAAAAAAATGCTGGAAAAATCTGGCAAAGGGCGTTGACTTACTAAAGAATTTAGTCTATAGCATGCCACGAAGAATTAAGGCTGTTATTAAATCGAAAGGTTACCCAACAAAATACTAAATCATTTGTTGACTTGCATTAATTAACGCTTGTATTAATGCCCTGTAGTAATAAACAAATACTATTACTCACTTGTCTTGGTAAAAAAAAAAAAAAAATCAACTATCTATGGGTGTGTCCATTTTTTGCATCATATATATATATATATATATATATATATATATATATATATATATATATATATATATATATATATATATATAAATGAATGAAAAGACAAGGAAAACTATTCTGAGTTTTTAGCCGACATTTCTTCATCATCTGATGGACAAGGCAAATGTGATGGTTTTATTTTGCAACAAGTATATATTTAACAGTTACTCAAAAAGAATTCTCATAAATATTCATCAAAAAAATAGAAAAGTTTAGTTGTTAGAGCCTAGCTTACATTATATAGCATCTTTGAAAGGAAATTTTTAAATGTAAAGACACTCCTAAATATTCATCAGGTGAACTGAAATGTGTAGGCATTCAGACCTTAGATTACGTCATTTAGTATACTCAAAAAAGAAAAAAAATTTTTTTATACATCTCTGAAAGTTGAAATGATGGATCCAGCCATTTTCCTTTAACTTTTCAACACATTTATTATTTATGTTGGCTTTGGAGTTCCTTCAGGAAAGGTGAGATTGGGGGGAAAAAACCATAGCATAGATTGATATTTTGATAAGGTCCGATGGCAATACTCTCGAGGATTTCCCTTCTGAATAAATTATTTTCTCTTTTGATGCATGTGGCATTTTATAGATCAAAATTATGGTTGAATTTATTTCTGTATATGATTAGTGCATTTGCTAAATTGTTATTTATAAGGTCTCTTTTGTGTTCATAGACACGTTTTTTTTAAATTTCTACATGTTTCCCCAATGTATTGTGAAGAACAGTCTTGGCAATTTATTTTATATATTCCTGCTTCTGAGAAAAAAAAATTATTTTTCGAGTATACTAAATGACATAATCTAAAGCCTAAATGCCTACACATTTCAGCTAACCTGATGAATATTTAGGAGCGTCTTTAAATTTAAAAAATTCCCTTTAAACTGTGATTAAACTGTACTAAAAAAGTGTAAGTAAATTGTTAAACAAATGTACATAGACAGTTTTGAACCAATATGATTGTAACAAATAAATATAAATGTAATAAAATGTTTTTAAAAAATGTAAAGAGCATACCTAAAAAGTGTAAGCCTATTTTTGGCCCATCCTGTATAAAAACTACCGTTGCCACAAAGTGAGGGGTCATTTTATATACTGATTGGAATATAAAATGATATTCTACTTTATATCTACATTATAATTTCTTGCTTGTTTATCTAATTCCACCTTTTCTCCCCCCCCCAGCTATGGGTTAATTAGTAAGACTTGTATCCCTAAAACCATTATATCAAAAAAAAAAAAAATTCTTATAATCTAAAAATATTCTATGGCTTTAAATAACTTGCAAAGGGTTGATGATCATACAAAATGAATCAATCAAATAAATGAATTTTATATCCTGGCAATTATCTGCATACAGTTTCAGCTATGCTTTAGTTTCTCGTCAGATTGAGTCAGTTATTAAAAAATATTAATTCATTCTTTTGTATGGGTGTGATTTTTGCTATTTAAGTCTAGCCTGACCTCTCACCTATAAATGTGCTTTCATATCTGCCCGATTCAACCCACAACGTAATAACCACAAACCACATCCACACTTTCTTCCCCACTTACACACATAAAGAGTCTTTCACAAGCAAATCACTTCCAGAAATATTTGTGAAGGAAAGAAATGATTATAAAAAAAAAATGAAAGAAAAGAAAAAGAATGGAAAGAGGAGGCAGTTCTTTTTAACTTTTTCTCACTTCCATTTTTTTAAAGAAATGACTCTTTCACCTTTGATGAGTAAACTCAATTCTTTCCTTCAGCACAAAAGAAAAGAAGAAATGAATATAGTGTCAAAAAAAAAAAATTCAAAAGAAGAAAAAAAAAAACACACTGCAAAAAATAAAAAATAAAATAAACTCGCCCTGCCCAAAATAATTTTAAACAAAGCGAGAAAAAAAAGGGTCTTTTTTGTTTGATGTTTTTGGGATCGCAATAATAAAAAGGTAAATGTTTTCATCTACCTGATAATTCTTTCCCTAATTAACTGTTTATTTTCATCTCTCTAGTCTTGCGTCATACCTGACACCTAACCAACCTTCCTTACTCTCCTCTACACCATTAGTTAATTGTCCCCTAAATTTACCCCCAGCCTACACCCAAATGGTGACACAATCAATCCATATATACTGACAATAGTGAGAAGAATGAATTGTACCCATAAGGAAGACATTAAGGTGATAGCCAATGACGAGCCTAAGATTAAACTCAGGGAAGAAATTTTATTTATTTAAAACAAAAATAAGCCTTGATTATTGATTGCTTATTCTTCGTTTAACATTATTCTCTCTTTTGACTTAAAATTTTTATTGTTTTTATAAAGTTGGTATAAGGCACTGCAACTTTGCATTTCAAAGGATTTTCGAAATATCACATCTTGGATAGCAATTGTTCTTTTAAACATCTAGTGTTAAAAACAAAAGACATTTTGTGTTTATTATATTTCTTCATTTAAGTGCTGTGTCCCTTCAGGACGTAGGCGATCATGGCCCTCCACATCTTCTTTGTAGTTCTTAATAAGTTTTGTCTTTTTGTTATTTCTCCTAAACCCTGAACTGCCATCCATTTACTCAAGCTCATCTAGTATGTTACACATTGCTTTCCCCTGTCCCTCTATCTGTCCTGTGAGTGTCAGATTTACTAAGCCATCCTTCCACATGATATACCCCAGAAATTTCAACAGCTTCTTTCTGATGTTAAGTATAAGTTTCCTTCTTGTTTCCATTTTCTTCAAAACCTCATCGTTGCTCACATAATCGGTCCATGGTATCCTCAGCATCTTGCACGCCAAGCACTTTTCCAATGCCCTGCAGCCGCGAATGACATCACGAAGTCCGAACCAATAACTACTACAACGCAAAGAAGATATTTAACTGTTTCAATTTTAATATATACTAAAGTATATATACTATATATTACTATATAAAATATATTGTAGAACAGGTATATTGACCTTGACTTGTATAAAAATATGTATGTGGTTGGCACACTGAATGATTTTAAAACCCTAAGTTAGCACAAAGTTAGCAAAAGGTTGCCGACCCCTGCTCTAGAACAGTGGTTCTGAACCTGAGGGTCCATGTAACATTACTTGGGGTTCAAACAAAAAAAAAAATAGCAAATTGGAGGTCCATGATAATATTTTTGTGGTCCGTAGAGCAATTTCACTTCGGAACGGTTGTTACAACTGAGAATTGGAATTTGTACAGTAATCTGCACCATATTAAAATAACACAGAATAGAAAAACAACTCTAAAACTAGTAGAAAACAAGATCAAGCGATCTAAGTTAGTGTCCCTTATAGTCTACCGGATATTTTGCTTGTAAATGTTGAATAAAAACCGAGAAGGATATATAAAGGAAGGATTATCTATATAAATGAGAATTATATAAAGATTGTAATTTATTTTATAAATTAATTTAATATATTAATAATAAATATTAATTTTTAATATTAATAAAATGAAATATTAATATTTATTAAAAAAAGATAATAATAAAATTGATTTAATATATAAATTATATAAGGATTATAATGATTTTCCAAGTGTAGTTTAGATGTGGCACAAGGTTGAAAGTATGGAGCACCCAGTGAGGATCAAACTCAGATTATATATAAAGGAAGCATATGGAATACTGCCGCCATATTTGGTCCTTGACAAAATCCGGCGACGGATATGCCATGTGATTGGCCCTGCTCTGGCATCTCATCTACAGTCACTCTCTCACAGATGTATTGTCGCCTTTCTCTGTCTTTTCTACAAATACTTTCACGGTAACTGCTCTGATGAGCTACTTTCGCTAGTTCCCAGACTGCATGAATTTAAACGTGAAATTAAACTGGCATCTCGGTCCCACCCTTTCACTGTCGAAACTATTAAATGTAACTGTCTCTTCTACTCCGATAGCTTTATGTCTCGCACTTCCCATCTGTGGAATTCCCTTCCTCTTACTTGCTTCCCTGATAACTATAATCTCCGATTCAAATGTAATGTCAATCGACATCTCCAGATGCCTTGATCTATTCCCTGTCCTTCTCTTCATCCTTTCCTCTATCACACCTCTTTACTCTTGCTCCCACTCTCTGTACCCCTTGCAAGTACTCCCTGGCTAGAGGGAGTAGAAAACCATAAATATTAAATTAATCCCAATGTTGTTCGATGTTTGAGAAGCATTGCCTAATCCGATGCTCACGAGGTACTGTTTTAGAGTCAACAATATTGGCCAGTCGTCAGTTTCTCGCAGGCTGCTTGACTTAAATCAGCGAGATCAGGGGTTGTGAAAGGTCAAGGTTGTTTATCTAAGGAGCGGCTAATGGTGGCCGCGACAGATGAAAGAAAGAGAGGTTTATTGTAAAAGAGTATACACTACTGAAAGACAGGGAATCAGTCAGTAGGCTAGTAATTACCGAAGCAAGCCTGCCAGTTATATCCTGTGCACACTATATATATACATCTACTGATATAGTCAGTCCACAACAGGCGATAGGGAGAGTGGGACATTCCATTACAGCAAAATGCTACCTTCCTTCAAGACTTAGGCAAACATGTTCCTACAGAACACATGGTTTACTCTAATTAACTTAATAATAATCTTAAAATATGTTGTACCCTTAAAGAAGGTTACAAACAGACAAAGGTGGTAGTCGAGTGAAAGGAACAGCAACACGGGCATAGATGGAAGAAAGAGAGGTTTATTTTTAAAAGAGATTACACTACTGAAAGATAGGGAATCAGTTAGCAGGCTAGTAAATCCCAAAGTAAGTCTCAGGTATATCCTGTGCACACTATATATATATATATATATATATATATATATTTACTGATATAGTCAGTCCACAATAGGCGATAGGGAGAGTAGAACATTCCATTACAACAAAATGCTATCTTCCTTCAAGACTTAGGCAAACATGGCTCTCCCCAACTTCCTTTCTGAGAAATGCTTAGGTAATAGAGAGAGTGGGACATTCCATTACAAGAGAAAACAACAGAAATAAGAATATTTGTTTGAACAATGATTTATTGTTATTTCAAAATAAACTTTTATTTGCATAAAAACAAATCTGATAGCTACTATCCAAAGTCAAGTGACAACAAGCCTGATCTGAACGTCAACATCTTCATCAGTAAATGGGGTCATTTTCTGTGCTTTTTTAATTATCAGCACTATTCCTATTAAAATGTTAGGTAAATGAAATCACAATCAAGAACATCTAAAATCAAAGATCTGATTTCTTCTTTCCATCTCTAATTTCTTTTACCTTTTTTTTAAATTAGCAATTTTCTTTATTTTATAATTTAATTTAAAATATTAAAATAATTTTATTCAGTTTTAATTCCACACTTTCTGTCATGCTCTCATTTTTGTCATTATTTTATCAAATTTTTGTTATTCTATCTTTTCACTTATTAGTTTTGGCGATTTAAAAAAAATGTTTTTAAAGCTTTAATATAAAAATAATTAAAAAAACAAAACAATAAAAACTGAGATAGAAATGGATAAAAGTTTAAAATAAATAAAAGTAGACAAAATTAGGAAGAAGGAAAGAAAAAATTTCATTCAACTGCTTCTTCATCAATTTGTAATTTTAATTATTATTTGTTTTTAATTACAAGATTGAGTAAATGCAAAAATAATAATAAATTGTCAATGTTCATGGGTACAACAAAGAAAAAAGTAGATAATTATAAAATAAGAAAAAAATAATTACTTAAAAAAACTTGGCTAATGAATAAAATGAAAAATAGACAAAATTTGGGGGTCTGGGTAGAGTGTTTGAGAGATTTTATTAAATATAAGAGATTTTAAAAATTGGAATTAAATAAATAAAAAAAAATATTTTACAAAATTTAATCCACAAATGCTAATTACATTTCTCAGAAATGGAAGCCAATATTTTCAGAATTTATTCTGTTATTAAAAGTTGTTTCTCTTGATTAAAGTTTTGATTATTGCCAGTGGCATATTCAATAGAAATTTTATGGTGGTTTACAGAGATAACAAAATTTTTAACTTTAAAAAATGCATATGCAAAAGTAGGTATGCAGTAATGAAAAACAAAACATTGTATTATACTAGCATATCATTACATACTGTATACCTACTTTTGCAGGACTAAGATAAAAAGTTATTGTATTAATGTTTTTTTTAATCTTTAGACATTTCCATCGAATATATAGTTTTCTATTTTTAGATTAATTTTTGCTAATACGAAAGAGTTAAACAATGCAGAAGGCCGTACTAATGCATTTCTATACACTTGCAATAGAAATTTTATTGTGGTTTACAGAGATAACAAAAATTTTACCTTCAAAAATGCATATGCAAAAGTAGGTATACAGTAATGAAAAACAAAACGTATTGTATTATAGCAACATATCAGTACTTACTGTATACCTACTTTTGCAGGACTAATGAAAAAATTTATTGCATTAATTTTTTAAAAATCTTTAGATATTTCTATTCGAATATGGTTTTCTTTTTCCAGATTAATTTTTGCTAATACGAAAGCATTAACAAACAATACAGTCTTTCTTCTTTGTATTTCTAGAAGGCCGTGCTAATGCATTTCTATACAGCTGCTGTTGTCAGGTGTCAAATAGCATCCCGCCACCCATAAAGATAAAATAAACAATATTTGTTTTATTCTAATACTAATTCTAATCTAATTCTAATAATCACCGCTTGGGTTTTCAATATTGATTTTGATACAAGATTCTATGTCCTGGATAATCAGTCTTCATGTGAACAGAAATATTAAAGATAAAATGTTAAGGTTTAGTAACTAAATTCATTGTTTTCTTATTTAGCTAAACTCTCTGACGAGCGACTTAGTACTGTTGGTACATGCAACGTGCTGGGTTGTGCGTCTAAGCCTGGTGCCGATTTTATTGTCAGCACTATTTTCCATCATTAAATATTTGAGGAAGGGATTTATTCTATTAGTTTTATTTTTTATTTCTCATCCCAAGCAAGACAATAAAACCAGTAAGACACGAGGGGATTACTGAATGTGAAAGAATATAAGAAACGAGAACATCAAAACAACAAAGATTAAGAAGACAGAAGATGACGGTTCACATTGCATTTAATCATTTCGCCCCGAGTAAGGCAATATAGCCACTAAGATGCAAGGAGTTACTGAGTGTGAAAGAATATGAGAAAAAGAAGAACACTATTAAGGAGAGAGAACAACAAAAGAAGAGGAATTAAGAAGACAGAAGATAACGATTGACATTGCATTTAATCATTTCATCCCAAGTAAGGCAATAAATCTACTAAGACGCAAGGAGTTACTGAGTGTGAAAGAATATGAGAAAAAGAAAAACACTATTAAGGAGAGAGAACAATAAAAGAAAAGGAATTAAGAAGACAGAAGATAACGGTTGACATTGCATTTAATCATTTCATCCCAAGTAAGGCAATAAATCTACTAAGATGCAAGGAGTTACTGAGTGTGAAAGAATATGAGAAAAAGAAAAACACTATTAAGCAGAGAGAACAATAATAGAAGAGGAATTAAGAAGACAGAAGATAACGATTGACATTGCATTTAAAATGACTGAAAAGCAAGAAACTGGAAGAAAATTCCACAAGCGAGAAGTGAGCAATAGAAGAAACTGTTAGCATAGAACTTACAGTTACATCTAGCTCTTTTAACTGTAAAATGATGAGACCTAACTGCCCATCTAGTACATCACTTAAATTCATTAAAGAGGAAAATTCATCAGAACAATTATCATTTATAGAAAAGGCACAGGGAAGTTACATTATGGCAGTGGGAAGTTGAGATGCCAATGACATTGCAGATTCTTCCTAGAAATTCATTCAATATAATCTTTCTACTTCATGTAAGTGGAAAATGTTTGCCTGAGAAGGTGCAGTTGAGTCACTCTCTTGGAGGTTAAATGGTTTCTTTAGAATCACAGACTTTTTACAACATAAATTAACAGACTTACGGCCACATCAAATTGAAACACCAGTTCCAGTATGATCAATGAAGTTAAGCAACGTCAAACCTGGTCAATACCTAAATGGGTGACCACTTGGGAATACCAGGCTCTGTAAGCTTGGATGTGCAGGTGGTGTAATGGATAATGACTTGGGATTGTTAATTGGAGAGTCGAGTTCTAATTCCAGTTGTGTTTGTTATATTCAATTATGTTCAAATGTCCTTGGGAAAGGTATGAATCAACCTCTTCTCCCCCCAGCCATGGGTTAATTAGTAATACTTGTATCATTAAAACCATTATTATCGCCCCCCCACAAAAAAAATTGCATACAAAATATTTAAATTTTGGCATTAAATAACCCATAGAGGTGTTGATATGTCGCTAAACAATCAATCAATCAAATTTGTTAGTGAAGTGAATTTGCCATTTTTTACATTAACTTTACTAATTTATTCTTTGTATGACTGCTTCACTGTAATATTAATTATACTGCACCAATCATATATATATATATATATATATATATATATATATATATATATATATATATATGATTGGTGCATATATATATATATATATATATATTTTGAACGATAAAAATTATTAAAAAAATCAATTAAAATCTTCAGACATACTGGGTTGTAGATTATGCTTTTATTATTATTATTTCATTTAGATTCCTCGACTAGTTTCGGCCAACATAGCCATCATCGGGAGAGAAAAAATGTCTCTGCTTGCTGTAGCAGTAAACTACAGAAATGAATGTCTTGGTGAAGAAAACAAACTTTTGTCTGTAGTTTTCATTTGTTTTTTTATTATTTATTTATTTATCTTTTTAACATTCCTTGTGTTGGTCAAACAGTCTCTTTTAAGTTGTCATTTGAGATAAGAGCTATGTTCCCTTTTTTTTTTTTTAAATATATATATATATATATCTGTCTATATTCCTGAGATGATCTTCATAAAGGGTTCGGTTTGAAATTTCAATCACCTGAAGAAGGCTGGAGCGTACAGCAGCTGAAAAGTTGTGAATATGGCAATGGCGATGAGGATAACGATCCAAATAATGTAAATAATGTATGTATTCTGTGTATTTAGGCAGCAAGCATTATTAAAACCAACAGACATTTTGTATGAATTAATTTTAATGATGGACCATTCCGAATTATGAATAATGCTTTTTGGACAAGGAGGAATTCTGATAGAACTTCCTCTTTGTCTGAGAAGGATTATCTGTAATTTGGGAAAGTCGATGAATGAAATAAATCAACACAAAATGAAAATGTCTGTTGTTTTTATATATATATATATATATATATATGTGTGTGTGTGTGTGTGTTCTTGTTGCCTATCTGTGAAACTTAAGTAGCAATTTGAACTTTGTCTCTTTTAATGTGTGACACAGTGAATCTTTTTAGCTCTGTCTTAACCTCTAGGCATAGAGCACTGTTGGTTACTGTTTTGGTACGGGGGGGGGGGGGTCTGCCTTTTGGTGTTTTTTTCTACCTGTTTTTTTCCCCCCACTTCATTTTCTTGTTTTTTATTATTGATAAGTTTTCTTCTTTTTTTTTTTTCTTTTTGAGTTTTCTTTTGGTCATCTGACGGACTTTTTGTTGGTTGTATAAACACTTTCGATTGTGTGTGTACACACACTCACATACACACACACACACACACACACACATATATGAGAGAGAGGGGAAGTATTATGCATGAGTCAAGTGAGCTAAATTGAAATGCGTAATGGTGTGACTTTAGGATCGGGCAAAGATATGATTTTTGTCAATGTGGGAAGAGGTTAAAAAGGCTCTTTTTGTTGATTCCTTTATTTTTCCACTTCCATAACTACCAAGGGTGTCTTTTTAGGATTGGTAGAATGGGTAAGAGATGCCAAGGTGCCCAACCAAAAGTAATTCCAGCCAGATCAAATTTCAGATTGCTTTATTAACATTCTGCAGGAATTTCTTCTTGGAATCTTTTGGTCAGTTGACTTTTTTTCCTTCTTTTTTTATGGTAACAGCCCCATTATCCTTTGTGCATATGTGCTGGCTTCTCTCAGCAGCCATTGTGGATGATGATTGAAAACTGGTACAAGGAGCTGTTAAAATAATTTTCCCTACAAAATCAGGTCAGTCATTTGTTGGACAAAGTTATGACCCCGAAGTGCAAAGACAGAAATCATTGGAGACAGAAAAGTTAGGTAGAGTTGGGTTGGATAAACAAGGATACAAAGGTGGGAGTCTTTGTCCTTCCTCTCAGTGAA
>OZ038510.1:76688325-76700825 GCA_964036315.1 Acanthosepion esculentum
TTTTTTTTTTGAGGGTGCAAGAACATGAACACCTGTTTTAAAATTGTTATAACTTTCTTTGTATTGTGTGTGAAGATTTTAATTTTTGTACACTAAGAAAAGAATGAACGAGTAATGTTTTGATGTAATGCATTACGTTTTGCATGCATGTTCTGATGTTGAAAACAAAACAAAAAATTGAAACACAAAATAAAAAACAAATACATTAATCATGTAAACTGGTGGTCAACCCAACTGTTTAGGATTTGAACAACTGGATGACAGGAAGATATATAAGCACCCTACTTGGGAGGGGAAAAAAGATAAAGTCTCTCCACATTCAGAAAAAGCTGCAAAGCTACATACCCATACATTGGTATTAACCTTTACCACACTAATTTCTTTCTAGAATTGTTCCCCCTGCCACTGCATATTTTTTGAGGGTGCAAAAACATGAACACCTACTGTTTTAAAATTGTTATAACTTTCTTTGTATTGTGCATATAGATTTTAATTTTTGTACACTAAGAAAAGAATGAACGAGTAATGTTTTGATGTAATGCATTACGTTTTGCATGCATGTTTTGACGTTGAAAATAAAAAAATTTGAAACATGAAATAAAAAACACATGCATTAAAAAATACGTAAATAATTCAACGGACTTAAACTTTTATTATTCCTTGTGGAGTTCTGGGGGTGCAATAAGAAGCAGAATCGCTAAAAAGGCTTTCATTTTGTCAAAAATGGGACGTGTTTTCTCATGTTTACATGCAAGAAGACACTAGCATTTGTTTGCTCTTTTTTTCACCCCACTCATGTTTACTTGTCTCGTTGACAAATGAAGTTATTATTTTGTCAGGCATGGATGATGGTCGCTGCTAGTAATCATCATCGCTTCTTCCACGTCACCAGTGTGGTTATCATCTTTGACCACTTCACCGTCAATATCCACTTGAGTAAAGCCTTCAAAATCATCATTGGCGTCCGAATCAAAGAGAAACTCCTGAATAAAAGCTTCATTGGATATTGATGAGGCCATTTTTGTTTACAAAAAATCACAAAAAACTTAACGTGGGTTTAATCAATGCTACACCTAGTGTAGAGTCTAGCAGAATTCAAAATGGTATTGGAAAATGGAAGTCTAACCTTGTTCCAAAGCAATAGTAGATGATTTCCAGCTTAAAATACCTGAAGTAACAGTTGACAAGCGTTTATTTATAGCAACCGTCTCAAAGCAACAGAATGCACCTAGAGTAGCAAAGGGAGAAAATTCTATGGCAACAATTTTAGCCTCCAACATGGTAATGGTTAAATGGGGCAAGGAATGGCTTGTAAATTTAATTACCTCAAAAATGAAACTTAGTAATTAATCATCATAGAGAATATATTTTGTCCTTCATCACCATGGCTGATGCTAACCTCCGGGAGGGCAACTCATTGCACCTTCTTGGTTTCATGTTTTCTACTGACATGAAGTAGAACGATTATGTTGAATTAGTTGCTTGCTCTGCAGCTAGGAAAGTTAGTTCACTGAGTATCGGTCTATATTTCTGAGATGAGGTATTATGTACACTATTTACATTATTCGGACTATTGTCCTCACAACGTTTCGGCCATTGTATGCTTCGGCCTTTTTCAGGTGGTTGGAATGTCGAACTGAACCCTTTTTTTCTCTCGCTGGGGTAGACTGTTCTCGTTCCACGTGACATGTCTAATGGATATCAGTTATCTCCAGTTAATTCCCCTCTCCAAGTTCTCCACCACCTTAATCAGGTATTGAACTCACACTCTTTGGGTCCTATCTAACTAATGCCTTTATCCACTGTGTTATGTGTCCTTGTGTATCACCTGTGTATGAATTTCTGGGTATTATAAACCTAATGTCTTCAGCAACTATTTTTTACCAGTGCTCATATTACAATTTTTTGCTGTTATCATTGCATGTTTTTTACCAGAGCTCATATTACAATTTTCATTGTTATTATTTCTTTTCTCTGGCACTCCTTATTACTGTTTCCCATATTGTATTTATTTTTATGCTTGGTTGGCTCAGGAGATTTTTGTGGCCTAGCATATATATAGAACAGTCTACTCAGTGAGCGAAATAAAGGGTTCTGAAGAAGACCTGTGCATACAATGACCGAAACGTTGTGATAAATATAGCAACAAAGATGAAGACTAAAGTCTGAATAATGTAAATAGTGTACATAATACCTCATCTCGGAAATATAAACAGATACTGAAAGGCCGAAACGTTGTAATAAATATGGCAACAAAGATGAGGACAATAGTTCGAATAATGTAAATAGTGTACATAATACCTCATCTCAGAAATATAGACTCTGAAGGGCCAAAATGTTGTGATAAATATGGCAACAAAGATGAGGACAATAGTCCGAATAATGTAAATAGTGTTAGTTCACTGAGTCACTTTTTCACATCAGAATCCATCTCATATATTTATACGTCTACTATTTGTCCTTGCATTGAATATTGCTGCCATATCTGGTCTGGTGCTCCTAGATTGGCTAGAAAGTCCTGGCTCTCTTAGGAAGCGGAAAGAAAACAACAGATCTTGATCTCTGTCTGCTGGAATTTCCAAGGAGTACTGCATTTTGAGCTTATTCCACACAATCACGCCATCAATGCTAAACTCTATTTTCAGCAGCTTCATCACATGTTTGACAAACTAAAGGCGTATCCTGCTTTGGTAAATCAACGTCGGGCTTTGTTTCAGCAAGACGATGCGAGGCCATGCACTGCCATGTTGAGTAAGGAGAAGTTCAAATAGATGGCCGGTGTTGAGACTCTTCCACATCCACCCTTCAGTCCTAACGCGTTGCCCCCCGAGTGACTATGGCCTATTCCACTCAATTGCACTCTTCCTCCCCTCAACCAGCAACTCAACATTTTTGATTAAGTGAAGAAAACTTGTTTACAGTTTTTTGATTCAAAGCCAGCAGGAGAGATTCGGATGCTGGCTGATCGCTGGCAGAAGATCGTCGTGAATGATGGACTTTATTTTGAAGAATAAATGTTGATGCTGCTCCATAAAATTTTGTTGTTTTCTTTCTGCTTCCCAACTCAGCCAAGACTTTCTGGCCAACCTAATAACTTAAGGTTCTTGACAAAATCCAAAGAAGGTGTCTGTAATGTTATCAGACCTGAC
The DNA here is from genome assembly GCA_964036315.1 of Acanthosepion esculentum. Lineage (NCBI taxonomy): Eukaryota > Metazoa > Mollusca > Cephalopoda > Sepiida > Sepiidae > Acanthosepion > Acanthosepion esculentum. The sequence continues at coordinate 76,691,475 of OZ038510.1, forward strand.
CTGACATCTCAGCTTCAGTTGCTTTGCCACCACCACCATAATGTTGCTTCTCTCTGTCTTTTCTATGTACCATCTACCTTCAGGACATGAACAATCATGGCTCTCCACAACTTACTATCCAATGCAGATTTTATAAATGTTTGTCTATTTACCATCTCTTTCACTTCACTTCTAACATCCATTCATGCAAGCTTTTCAGACAGGTAGCCCACTGTCCCTTGTCCATTTTGCCTTTGATATGTCCTGTGAGTGTCAAATTTTCCAAGCTCTCTTTCCTCATTATGTGACCTAGAAATTTCAGCTGTCTCTTTCTGATTCTGAGTATAAGTGTCTTTTTTGTTTCCATTTTCCTTAAGACTTCTTTGCTACTTTTGTATTTCTATAAATATTTTCATGGCAGTTGTTATAATGAATTTAAATGTACAACTAGATTGGCAATTAGGTCTCATTGATAAGTTGTTTATGAAATAGTTAGTAACTGTAACTGTAAGTTCTATTCTAATAGTTTCTTTTCTCACCTGTGGAATTCTCTTCTTGTTTCTTGCTTCCCTGTCAATTTTCAAAAATTTAAATGCAGTGGCAGTTGCAATTTTCTGGCTTCCTGAACCCTGTTTTTTTATCCTCTCTAAAGTCTTCTCATCCTCTTTCACTTCCAGTAACCCCTTCTGTCTTAGTGGCATTATTGCCATCTTCTGTCTTCCTGAAACCTGTTCTTTTATTGTCCTTTCTCCTCACTAAAGTCTTCTCATCCTCTTTCACTCCCAGTAACCACTGGTGTCTTAGTGGCATTATCACCATCTTCTGTCTTCCTGAAACCTGTTCTTTTATTGTCTTTTCTCCTCACTAAAGTCTTCTCTTTCTCTTTCACTCCCAGTAACCCCTTGCGTCTTAGTGGCATTATTGCCTTGCTTGAGGTGAAATGCTTAAACAAAATATGAATTGTAGTATTAAAAACTCATTTTAAAAAACAATTTTCAAGTCCAAAGGAAAGGACCATTTGTTTTGTTTTCTAAATTAGTTTTTAATATTGCTGGGGTAGGTTTCACCTATGGTTGATATATCTATGATTATTTATCAAACTGTGGTGGTTGAAAAACTAAAAAAATATTTTGCTTATGCTTTATTTATAATTTATCTGTAAGAAGTTGTCCGTATTGAAAACAGTATTTTTTTTATTTCTTTTGAGTTAGGCACACATTAAAAGGAAACGTGTTTTTCAGGGGCAAAATAAGAAAAAAGACTTACAAAAAATGATACTCCATACTTTATTTCCAAATTTGCTTATCAATAAACCAAAGAATTCTTTTATTGACCTTCAGAATAGATTGCGCATATGTCCTTAATCGCATACACAATATATTATCATACTAAATAACTATATATTATATATATACTCACGCAAGAAATGTTTATTTTCACAAAGTAATATATATATATATATATATCAACTGAGAGAGAAAAACAGGAGAAAGTTTTTTTTTACATGTGAGAAAGAAAGCTGACCACGGATAAGTATGTAAATATAAGATTACATACCTATATGCATTTTGATCCCCTTAGTCTTGTGTTCGTGTAAAGAGGAACTAATCATTAGTTCTCTCTCACATCATTTAGTGTATGTGTTTATTAAAAACAGTAGAGAAATATAATTGTACTAGTTAAAGTAGTTATCAATACCAGATGAGAGGTCATGACTTAAACCACAGCCAAGTTATACTGACAGTAAAACTTCCCCCTGTTTTTGCCGTTGACAGAACCAAGCTAAATTATTTATTGTATACTTATGTTAGTAACAGCTGGCTACTCGTATTCGAGGATACCTGTCTATTAGGTCATCTAGCCAATCCCTATTGCAGACGCTTGCTCAGACACATTTGTGTTTGATCAACACCCACAGAGCCCAGCTGTGGTTTATACTGCAATTATGCTGAGCAGACCTTAGTTACAGTTTCTGGGAGAGAGCGTATTGAAGGCCCTCAAGCGTTCCGTCTACCCAATTTCGCTCACAAAGCTTAGGTCAACCCGTGGTGTAGTTCCAAAGGTGTCGCATGCTGGGATCAACCTCGATCCAGTCTGATAACATCAGAAAGTCTCCTTCCTGACAAATCGACCATGGTGAGATTCGAACCCGGGTCACATGGTCAGAAAGCGAACATTTTAACTACTCCTCCTCGCACCCATATAATGAATCCTCCTCTTCTCCCTCCAGCTATGAGTAATTAGCAGAACAGACTAGGTTCTATAGCTTTGGATGGCAACTGGTCTAGGAGAAGGACAACTCTGAATTTAAAACCTGCAGAAGGTTGTTTGGGGACCTTGTGGCACGTAGTGCACCAGGTCTCTGTATTCGTCCCTTCAAAAAGTGTGGTTGGTTCTGCACAAATCCTTCACCACTATAATCAAATCATATGCGCTGGTGTCTGGCTGTTGTTTCCTAGGAACTGAGATGTTTGACCCTCATACGTCAAATACGACGGGAGAGTTCACCACTTACATTAGTACATTTTTCTTTTAGCTTTAAGATTTACTTTTTGAATATGATCTAATTTATATATTACTTGCAGTTGAAAAAAAATTACAAGAGACTGACACATCTACACACAAAACAACACTCTGTCCAGTGGCAAAAGCTACTGGTGGTGCCAGGCATGGCATTACCACCTTAGCCACCGAAACTGTATTACCTCCCCTGGTTGGAGGCTGACAAGGGCAGGGTATGACACAGTTGAAAATGTATAGAAAGTGCTTTAATTGCTAGATCATTCACAGTAAATTTGCATTGAGATTCTTACATTTCACCTTTCTTGGCAGATCTTTTATTATCCAATAGGAGATATTTAATAAGAAAACTGACGGAAACATGAAGAGAAAAAGAAACTAAATGAAATCGGTTAAAAAAGATTTAATTTAAATTGAACATTCTATGTTTTGTCTCCTTCATACACATGTAATTGCATCAATGTAAACCACTTTAGTCTCATAAAGTCCTAAAGGATAAAATGTTTCATGCAATAACTTTTTCAGCTTTGTCATATATATTTTAGGAAAAAAACTATATAACTATATATATATATATATATATATATATATATATATATATTTTAAGTCATTTTATGTTTATAAATTCTTTTTATAGATACAAATATTTAAGTAAATGCTCTGTTTTATAATAAACAGTATTAAACAACATTTACCGGCCTGAACGTCTGAGAAATTTTCATAGAAAATTTTTGTCCTCCGACAGGAATCCAACCTGTATCCTATACGCAACCGTCATATAGCCTGACGTGCCTTAACCGTATATATAGTAACTAGCATATTTATCTAAAAATGCCATGTGCCAGTGGCTTAAGGGTAGTCTCTCTGACTGATACCAAATCAGTCGGGTTTCGATCCTGGCTTGTGTCAATCAAATGCCTAGCCACACTGATGAGCTGTGAAACAGCAAAACAGTCTGTCTGTGGATGACATATATATATATATATATATATATATATATATATATATATATTCTTACTCTTTGTTTTCTTCTAACTTTAGTTTATAAACACACACACACTCTTTTGGAAAATTATACATGTATATATTGCTTCATATATATATATATATATATATATATATATATATATATATATATCAAGGCATAAAAAAAACAATTTAAAATAAAACACCGGTTTCGTCCCCTCTCATCAGAACTGTTTAACGGGGAATAGAAATTATGAGAAAAATATTTGTTATGGGTGAAATATTTGTTATGGGTGACATGAATGTCACCCATAACAAATATTTTTCTCATAATTTCTATTCCGCGTTAAACAGTTCTGATGAGAGGGGATGAAACCGGTTAACTGGTGTGTTATTTTAAATCTAACATGGCCGTTAATAAAAAATTGTTTTTTATGCCTTGATACGCTTTTGTACTGTCGCAAATATATATATATATATATATATATATATTGAAGCATTGAAGCAGGTGGCTTGCAGTTTGGACAGTCTCTGTAATTAATTTACTATTGCATTTTACCATAGCATTTTATTGTTATTAACCAGAACAATTTTAATAATAAGTAACTGTAGAGCGACATTATTGCCACCCTAATATATATATAATATATATATATATATATATATATATTAAAGAGAGAAAAAGCCACAAACATTTTTTATTATAATGTGGATTTTTTAAATACTTTATTCTATCCATCCTGGTCAAGATGATAAACTACGTCCAGCAGCAAGGCGTCTGATCAGGAGGTTTTGAGGAGTGTGGAACCACTTTTTAATTGCTGGTGTTCTCCGGTCCACTCTGACCCGGAGTGGTAGCACCTGTCAGGGTCCCAGTTATGGGAAAATAGTTAACCTCCAAACTGGGGTCAAAACACTATGAAAGTGTAAAAATAGGTTTTAATACCAGAAATATATTTTTGAAAAAAAAAAAATTACCAGTAATAAAAATTTTGTCGGCATTAAATAATCCATTGTGATTGATATGACGTAAAACAAAAACCAAACCAAACTTTATTCTATATATTTTGCTACACTTTTCAGGTCTTGAGACCTTCATCAGGCAAAGAATGGTTATTTCAGAATATTATTTAAAGGAATTTTTTTCCCTCCTTTGTTAAATCCTTTAACAATTGTCTTTTGTGCTTAGTAGTAATCATCTGAATCCATCTTGGACTGGCTGAAAAATGTTCCTTTGCTTGAAGGGTTCCAAAAAAATGAACTTTAGTCAGAGAAAGGGGAAAGAAAGGAGGGAGGATGTCTTTGTTCTTATCTTTTTATCTCCCAGTATATCTTTTCATTTCTTCCTCTATTCTTCTGTATGTGTTAGTGTGTTTTTGCCAGTATGTGTTTGTATATGTGTATATATGTATGTAAATATATATATATATATGATACAGTTGAAAATGTATAGAAAGTGCTTTAATTGCTAGATCATTCACAGCAAATTTACATCCAGGTTCTTACAGTATTTCACCTTTCTTGATAGATCTTTTATTATCTAATATGAGATATTTATATGTGTGTGTGCGTGTGTATATATATATATATATATATATATATATATATATATATATATATATATATATATTAACTGATTTAAAAATATGGTTTCATCACTACACACATATATCTATATATATATTCTGTCTCCATACATGTATATATTGTATTATTACAAGGAAATCTAAATATATATATATATATATATATATATATATATATATATATATATATATATACATGCACTTTGTATGGTGTGTAGGGTTTGTGTGTGTGTGTGTGGTCTGTCTAGTGTGTTTGTTTTTGCCAGTATGTGTGTATATATTCGTTCTCCATACATAGATGCTACATACTATATTATTATAAGGAAATCTATATAGTAAATACATGCATTTCATATGGTCTGTGTGTGTGTGTTCCAACTAGTGTGTTTGGCCACCATGTGTGTATGGTGTGTGTTTATGATTTGCTTAGTGTGGGTTGAAATTTATCTATGAAGTTTTTTTTCTTATATTTGAAGGTAAGATTAATCGTCTGTTTGATATATTGGCATAATTTTAAAGCTACCCTTGTTGCTTTTGTGGATGTGTTGTGACACAGAGAGTTTTCTCTTGTTTGGTAATTTAATGTTGCTTTTGTATAAGGAGACTCTGCCGATATCTCTGAGATGAGGTATTATCATTACTTACATTATTTACATTATTCGGACTTTTAACCTCATCTTCATTGCCATATTCACAACATTTCAGCGATTGTACACTCCAGTGTTCTTTGGGTGATTGGAATTTCAAACCGAACTCTTTATTTCATTCACCAGGGTAGATTGTTCTAGTTCCATATGCCATGCCTCTTCTAGATGTCTGTTATTTCCCTTTAACTCAACTCTTCAAGTTTTTTGGTTCACCACGGCTGTAGCCTGGTATTGAACTCACAACTCTTTGGGGTCTAGTCACTGGATGTAACCAATGTCTTTATCCACTGGGTCATATGTCCTTGGGGCATGGCACGTGGACCTAGAGCAATCTACCCCAGTGGATGAAATAAAGGGTTTGGTTTGAAATTCAACCTGAAGAAGATCAGTGCATACAACAGCCGAAAACATTGTGAATATAGCAATGAAAATGAGGATAACACTCGGAATAATGTAAATAATGTAAGAGACTATTGCTTAGTGCTTGAGCCATACCTATATAAGATCTGTTGCATTTTGTGCACCTGAGTGCATAAATTACATTTTTGGAGTTACAGTATAAGTTTTTCTTTATTATGAATGTTGTTGTGGGCTTTTCAAAAGTGTAGGAGTTTCCATATATTATTATATCACAAACCCCACATCTTGTTGCATTTTGTGACCCCTTGTATTGTGTGTTGATTTAATTTGGATGAGGTTAATATGTGTTTTAGGTTTTTTGATTGGCATTTGCTTTTAATTACTTTGGTTGGTTTTAGTAACTTTAATGCCTCAAAAACAAAACTGCTCTCTATTACACACCACAGAGAACCCTCCCTGCCTCCTATTAGAATGTCTGATGCTAAACTCCATGAGAGCCCCTCTTTGTGACTGCTTGGTCTCACACTGTCCGCTGACCTGAGATGGAACAATTACATTGAATCAAAAGTTTCATCTACCGCAAGGAAAGTTTTTCTTGCCCGAGTCCATCCTTCAAATCTATAAATCAATCCTCCGTCCTTGCATGGAATATTGCTGTCATATATGGTCTGATTCCCCCGCTTTTCATCTTAGGGTGCTCGTCAAAATCCAGAGACGAATATGCAAATACTGTCATGGTAACTGCTCCAACAAGCTATTTTCGCTAGTTCCCAAACTTCATGAATATAAACATGCCACTAGGTTGGCATCTCAGTCCCACCCTTTCACTGTCGAAATGGTTAAATGTAGCCATCTCTTCTACTCCAATAGCTTCATGTCTCGCACCTCCCGTCTGTAGAACTCCCTTCCTCTTGCTTGCTTTCCTGATAGCTATAATCTCCAACTATTCAAATGTAATGTCAATCGACATCTTCAGATGCCTTGATCTATTCCCTGTCCTTCTCTTCCTCCTTCTCTCTACCACGCCTCTTTACTCTTGCTCCCACTCTCTGTAACCCCTTGCGTGCTAGTGGCACTCCCGCTTTGCTTGGTGTGGATTGCTTAAAAAAAAAAGATATTGACCCACTCTGTCATGCCGGGCTTTATATTCAGTTGGTGTCATTAGCATATTATCATTATTATTATTATTATTATTATTTATACTCTCTTCCTATTACTTGTTTCCCTGATAGCTATAATTTCCAACTATCAAATGTAATGTCAATCGACATCTCCAGATGCCTTGGTCTATTTCCTGTCCTTCTCTTCATCTTTTCCGCTATCACACCTCTTTACTCTTACTCCCACTCTCTGTAATCTCTTGCATACTAGTGGCACTCCTACCTTGCTTGTGGTGAAAAGCTTTAAAAAAAAAATATCTTTCATTTTATCATTCTTATTAAGTAGGTCTAGGTTTCTTGTTATTTCTGTTTAGTTCTTGTTGTTTGTTGAGACATAGGCTAAAATTTGTTTGTTGTTGCGTTTCTTTGGCTTTCATAGTTGGTCTAAAGGTATTTTATCTGCTAGTTCAAAACTCTTGTTTATTATTGGTGTAGTGTATCCTCATTGTTTTTTGTTTTTTTTTTGTGAGTTTTATGTAATTCTTCTAGGCAGGTTTTTCAGAGGCATTTGTCAGACACTATAGTGCAAATCCTACATGCTAAGAAATAGAGGATGAATTTTACAGAGTTTTTTTTTTTTTAGTGATGGCTCTTAAAATGAAGATATTGTTGGGTGTCTGTAGGTTTGTGGTAGATCTAGATGCTTGGCATTCGCCCCCAGAAGCTCCAATATGAACATTTCAGAGTGTTTGGCTGTCAGACAGTGCAGAGGGTTTGAAAAGAGTTGGATGAGTCTAATGGTGATTACGAAGGTATGGCAACTCGGAAAACTCACTCTGATCATTCTGATAAAAGAACTCCCAAATTTGTTGGTGAGGACCTCAGACTCAACACGGAGGCCTACATTAAGTGGCTTGAGGAGGTAGTGCTGCCCTGGGTCAAATGGGTGGCTGCTGGAAGACCCTATGTTTGGCAACAGAGATCTACGCAATGCCACACAAGCAGGAGAACCCGGTCATGACTGTCAGACAATTTCTACGGCCACATCACCCCTTACATCTGGCCACTATGGTTGAAGGCAATGGCGATTTTATTATTAAATTTACTCTATAGTATTTCAAGATATTTTAGTGTAATTTTGTTAAATATATCTGTTAAAATGAGATGTCAGTGTTATTTTCATTTTGCATAATTTAGACGACAATTTATCCATTAATGAACCACTTCTTAATTGCTGGTGTTCCCAGGTCCACCCTGAACCGGGGTGGTAGCACTTGTTGGGATCCCAGCTATGGGCAAATAGTGAACTTCCAGGTCTTTTCCAAACTTCCAGGTCTTTTCCAGTATATTTCTTTTTGAAAAAAAATATTATTATCAGCTATACGTTTTTGAAAGAATATTATTACCAGCTATACGTTTTTCAAAAAATATTATTGCCAGCTATAGGTTTTTGGAAAAATAATATTACCAGCTATACTTTTTTGAAAAAAAAAAACCAAACCTTTTCAGCATTAAATGGCCCAACGAAGGTCGATATGCTGGTTAAACAAACAAACTATCTATTTTCCATTAATGTTTTATAAATAAATAAAACAGAGAATGTAATCAAATATGAGTTTGTCCTGGGTATGACAATAAACTACATAAACGTCCTGGTTAAGAGGATAAACTACATCCAACAGCAAGGCCTTTGATCAGGAGATTTTGAGGAGCGTGGAACCACCTCTTAATTGCTGGTATTCCCAGGTCCACCCTGACCCGGGGTGGTAGCACCTGATGTGGTGCCAGCTATGGGCAAATAAACTCCCCAAAAGGGGTCAAAACACCATGAACGTATAAAAATAGATTTTAATACCAGCAATACTTTCTTTGAAAAATTATTACCAGCAGTACTTTTTGAAGAAAAAATTATTACCAGTACATTATTACCAGCAGTACATTTTTGTAAAATAAATATTACCAGGAATACATTTTTGAAATAATGCTACCAACAATGCATTTTTGGAAAAAAAATATTACCAGCAATAAAAATCTTGTTGACATTAGATAACCCATTGAGGTGTTGATATGCTATAAAACAAAATAAACCAAACCAAATCTCCTACAAAATGATTTCTTTCAAAGAATATATATTCTATTCATACCAACTTATCCTAAAAATCTTGTTGGCATTAAATAACCCATTGAGGTGTT
>OZ038510.1:76708325-76740825 GCA_964036315.1 Acanthosepion esculentum
ATATTTACATTCTCTGGAATATAAATATATAAAAGCTACTGGGACCAGAAAGTGAGGGATCAGTTTATATATTGATTATAATATAGAATTGATTCCCCATTTTATATCTATATTATTATTTCTTGTTTGTTTATCAAATTCCAATCAGGCATGAATCCATCTCTTCACCCCCCCCAGCTGTGGGTTAATTAGTAGGACATTTATCCTTTAATCATTATCTCAACAAAATATATTCGTACAATCTAAAAATATTTTCTGGCTTTCAATAATTTGCAAAGGGTCGATAAGCCATAAAAAAGAAATCAATCAACCAAGGGTCAAATAGATTTTAAAAAGATTAATATAAAGTATTCAATATAAAGTTGATACATTTTTGTTGTTTTTGTATAAACTCAGTTTATGAAGAGCAATGATCTTACTTTTATTTTAAGATGAACCATTGTAATCATTCCACTTTTTTAATTTTGGCATCTCATCATCTAACCAGCTTAGACAAGCTAAGACTAGTCTTGACCAGCAGCCTGAGTGGAAACACTTGGGTCCCCTCATTAAAACCGACCTTGTGTCACAACCTGGTTCAGTGGGGGCGAGTGGCAACGTAAATCTCAGATACGTAGAATATCTACTAAGTTTGTTCATCATAACAGTTTCTGTTCCTAATTCCTCCACACCCTGTAACCCATTGTGTCTTAGGGGCTGTACTGCCTTACATGGGGTGATTCCAATTTTAAAAAAAGGTTAAACAGGGTGGGGGATAATTTTTGGCTTTAATTGCAGAAAAAGTATCCATTTTGGTTGTATCTAGCATACACGAAAAAAAAAAAAGAACCAAACATAAAAAAGAGGGTGAATGAAGTTGGAGGGAGAGGATAGAAGAAGAATAAAGAGAGGATTACGGCCGTGGTAGTAGAGGATATATAAAGAACGAAGAGAGGGTGAACAGAGGAGGAGAATGAACGTAGAAAAACGTAAAGTTTTATTGTCAAAATATTTATGTTGTTATTAAGATGAACGATCAGAGGATTTTTTGATTATTAAATTATATTTTTTAATCCTTTTTTAAAAACCTTCAAAATTTTGGTTAAAAATTGTTTTTCTTGCATCCATTGTGACCATAAATTCGTATGGGAAATTTGAGTGTCTTTTTTCGTGGTGAAAAATACAATGATTTGAAAATTCTTGAAAAAATTAGATAATTACCAGATTTTAATGAAACTTTCAGGACTTATTCATAATTGAATTAAATTATTTTTTAAATGTTTCTTTTATAGAAAATCTTGGTAAAAATATATTTTTTAATCCTTTTTAAATACTTCAAAATTTTGGTTAAAAATGTTGTTTTTCTTATGTCAACTGTGACCATAAATTAGTATGGGAAATTTGAGTATCTACTGATTAATTTTTCCTCTTTCTGCTCATTATTAATGTTTCTATTCCTAATTCTTACACAACTTATAACCCTTTCTGTCTTAGTGGCTTTACCACCTTACATGGGGTAATACCAATTTAAAAAAAAAAAAGAAGACCTATGAAGGACAGGAGGCTGGGGAGAGCTGTGACCGTTCACATCCTGAATAGAAACAAAACATAGAAGAAGAACCAGTATTAGTATTACGTTTTAGCATATTTCTTAGTATTATTGTTTGCTGTCACGTGTGCATGCACAGACAAAATCGGACTAAGAAGAAAAGAAATGGGGGTGGGGAATAAAGGCTGGGAAAAGATATACAAAAAAATAAATAAAACTAAGATAAGAATGATGAAAAAGAGGAACAGAAAAAAAAAAAGAATGTCGGATGAATAAAAACAAAAAACAATTCCAATAGGAAAAATGAAAGAATGAAATGAAGAAAAAACAAAAAATAGTTTAGATGGTGATACTAACATTAGAATAGTCCAGATCAGTTTGGTAGAAGAAGAGGCTAAACATATAAAAGAAATGAAAGTACTGATTTTAATAATCCCCCCCCCATCTACTTAATACATCCCTACAACAATTGTCATGTGACAGAAAAATGGAATTATTTAACTATTTTTAGAATGATGATGATGATGATGATGATAAAAGATTTCTATAGAAAATGAATGACAAAGTGGAGGGAACTTCTGTGTAGCACATTTCATCCTTTAGAAGGACTTCATCAGACTCAAGCAGTGATTCTTAACCTTTTTCCTTGTTTGCACCCCTTTCAGACTACCAACCAGTTCTTGCCTCCCCCCCCCCTTTCAGAATTGATGAAAAACAATATCGATTTCAATGTGTAAATAACAAGTAGTAATGGATAATGGCTCGGATCGAGGAATCGGAGAGCAGAGTTCGAATTCCAGTCGAATACATTACAGTCACTTATGTGCTAATAGTCTTGGGAAAAAGTATGAATCCTCTTCTTCTCCCCCAGCCAGATATGGGTAAATAGCAAGACAGACTGGGTTCTATAGCCTTGGATGGCAACTGATCTGCTGCAGAAAGAAATGACAACCTATTGCAGGAAAAAAAAGAGCTGTTAGAGTCATTGAAAAAAGAATGGGATCAATTATCAAGCTTATACTTTGAGAAACTTCTGCAATGAATGCCAAAAATGTGTGCTGCAGTAATCAAGGCTAAAGGAAGATATTTTGACGAGAGCAAAATTTTATCAAAAAATGCTTTTTTATTTGTTGTCATAATAAAATTTCTAATAAAAAATCATGTTTTTTTTTAGCTGTATATAATAATTTTCTCTTATTTAAAGTATAAAACAACTACTTTTGGGGGCCAATTTAAAAAAATTATCAGGGGTGACTTTAAAATTTTGAACTGTAATATATATATATATATATATATATATATATATATACACACACACACACACACACACACACACACACACATATATAAGATAACGATATATATGTTATATATCAACAACAGTATTGGAGAAATTGTATGACAAAGTGGGAAAAGTTTACCTTTGATGTGTTTCATCCTTCAGGACTTCATCGGGCTAAATTTGTTATGTTGGTAGGACTGCACATGTGTATGACAGGCGAGAGGCTGGGAATTTTAGAATTTTTATTTTTTTATTTTTCAGTGTCTTTTTCTTTTTCTTGCCATCACTTTTGTAAGTAGGTATTCCACACTGTGATATTAGAAGATCTGACAGGAATGGTGAAATGTTGTAAGAGCCAGGGTGCAAATTTACTGTAGATGACCTTGCAATCAAGGCACTCTCTAGACATAATGAATTATTTTCTCCTTTGATCAGAGTAGCATTTTTATGTCAAAATTGTGGCCAGTCTTGCTATGGTAGGCAACCAATGCATTTGACATATTCTGAAAAATGTCCCTTTTGTATTCATATAATATTTTATTTAGATTCCTTGAGGTTTCTCCTATGTATTTTTTGTGACAATTCTTACAGGTGATGGAGTAAATTTGGTGGGAGTAAAGGAGTGCAAAAATCCTCCATATTGTCCCTTGTTCTAAGTATTTTCGGCCACTTCTTTAACCATTTTCAGAGGGGTTTGTTTTAGGTGTTGTTAATTTCTCTTCATGTTTTTTTTTTTTAAAAACACTCACTCAAATTCCAAGCCATGCTCAGCATGCTAAGACTCGGAATAACTACCCTTACTAGTATCGAAAACAGCACAAAAAATATACGTCTTAAACAGTCAAACATGAGGAGAAATTAACAGCACCTAAAACAAACTCCCTTTGAAAACCAACCAGAAAAATGTAAGAACACTGGAAAAACTAAATTAAAAAAATTAAGGAAATTTTCCTTGTTCTTCATATTTTACAAAAGATGCTTAAAAGTAAGGTCGCTGCCCAAATATACATTAAAATATACATGTGTATATATATATATATATATATATATATATATATCCACTGATATACATTAATATATATAAAAATGAATGTGGAAAACCATTAAAAATGTTTTAATATATACATTCACATTACATATATATATATATATATATATATATATATATATATATATATATATATATATACAGGGTGTCCATAAAGTTTGTGTGCACTTTAAAAAATTTATAACTTTATTTGTATTTGCGATAGAAATAATTTGTAAAAAGGATTAGAAAGAAGTAAACCTATATTTTTTAAAGTTTTATAGAAATTTTATTTAAGTTTCCACATGTCCTCCATCATTAGCAATACAAAGGGTAATACGATTTTGCAGTTCATGGAAAACATTTGCCAACTGATTTACAGTAATGCCTGAAATCACATTAGTTATTTTAGCTATACTTAAAACTAGGTACATTAAACTTTATAACATTTTTTACAGATTATTTCTATCGCAAATACAAATAAAGTTATAATTTTGTTTAAAGTGCACATGAACTTTATGGACACCCTGTATATATATATATATATATATATATATATATATATATATATATATAATTTTAAGGTATGCTATATTTATGAGTAATGCTTGATATCAGGGATATAGTGTATGTAAATATAAAAGTGGACATTGAGGTCAACACCCAGCATCACAATCTACAGGAAGACAAAAAGGAAAATTTATCTTAGCTAACCCATTTTATTCTCTGGGGGTCATTATTGAGGCAAATTCAAGGATTTTATTTTGTAAGAAGTATTTATATACAGAAGCAAAAATGTGATTGGTTTTTCAATATTGTTCAATTTAAGGACACTCATAGATATTCCTCAGGTTAGCCAAAAATTCTATGTAAGCTATGGAGGATGCCAAGTGACACAATTCAATGTGTAATAAACAAAAGTGAGTAAATGTTGTTCGTGAATATTTTTTGCATTTGCCTCAAAGTCCCTCAGAGGATGAAACATGTCAGCTAAGTTTTCCTTTTGTCTTTACTCATATCGTCCTTTTACAGATATATTCTATCTGAAAGTTTACACACACCATATATATATATATATATATATATATATATATATATATTATAAATTAACTGATTTAAAAATATGGTTTCATCGCTACACAGGAATTACCATGTTTCAAAAACAGAAGCCAAAAACTTCAAATTCAATTATATTAAATTAAAAGCATTAGTTCTGTTTCATTTTCAAGCGAATTTTGGAATAACTTATTTTAAAATTTACGGAGTTTTAAAAACACATACATTCTTAATTTTTGTTTCCACCCCTGTATAAATGATTGGATTTCTCTGTATCCTTGGAAACAAAAATTATGAATGTATATGCTATTAAAATTCAGTAAATTTTAAAATAAGTTATTCCAAAATTTGCTTGAAAATGAAACAGAACTAATGCTTTTAATTTAATATAATTTGAAGTATTTGGTTTCTGTTTTTGAAATATGGTAATTCCATTGTAGCAATGAAAACATATTTTTAAATCAGTTAATTTAGAATATTTATGCTCTGTAAATTTACATTGGTACTGTTTTGTAAAAATAAAGATATCGATAAGAACACTGGATTACATATCTTACTGTTCTCCCTTTTTTTACTATAAAATATATATATATATATATATATATATATATATAAAACTGATCCACTGAGAGAGCGCTATGTATTTATTATAACAGAGCATATATTTTATACAGCAAAAAATGCAAAATTACCTCATGTGGATATAGTCTTTTTGAAACTAACACTGCTATGTGCCAGCTAACCTCAACCCAAGACTGTCTGGAAATTGTAGATTTTTCAGACAGTCTTGGGCTGAGGCTAGCTGGCACATAGCAGTGCTACTTTCAAAAAGACTATACCCACATGAGGTAATAATATATATATATATATATATATATATATATATATATATATATATATATATATATATTATATATATATAATAATAATAATAATGTATATATGATGTGCACAAATAAAGACAAAGAACAATCAGATTAAGTATCTACAGTTCTTTACCATTTATTTTTTTAAAAAGTGCTCGATACAAAGTTACCTCACATCACTTGGTAATGGAATAAATTTAAAGTTCCAAAACATACAAATTTTCGTGTTACAATATAAAATAGTTTAAAAAAAAAATTAAAATATATATATATAAAATATAAAAAATTAAAATATATATATTTTAATTTTTTTTATTTTTAAAATTCCGAAACATAGAAATTTCCATGTCACAATATAAAATAATAAAAAAAAAAAAATTAAAAGATATATATATATATATATATATATATAATAATTTTACCCCAAGCTAGGCAAGAATGCTACTAAGATGCAAGGGATTACTGAGTGATAGAATATAAGAAAAAAATTAATGAGAGAGAATAATGTATATATAATCCTTTATATTTTAATCTATAATTAATCTCTATAATCTTTAAATTTAATCTTAATTTTAATCTAAGTTTTATTTTTTATTATCTATTAAAAAATGTTTCCCCTTATATTGTAAAATTTCCTTTGGGCTATTACTGATCTATTTATTTTAATTCTTTGTTTATTTAATTATAAATTTAATATTCAGATTTTTTTGTTTATATACTAATAATGTCTAAATGTTTATTAGAATATTAAATTCTTTTGTATAATATTAAAATTAAATAATAGTGTTACTATTAAATTCGAAAATTTCTTTAACCTACTATCTTAAAAACGCTTTCTTAACTTTAAAGATTGCATTTTTTGTTATGAAATTCTTTTCCTGTTTGAACAAGAGTTAACATTTTAAATATAAGTCATTGTTAATCTTTTACCGTTTTTAACTTCTGACTTGTACAGTGTGTGTTCGATAAAAGTGACTCACCTGATTTTTTTTTTTTAATTAAAAATTTTTTCGTCTATTGTTCTTGGGTTCAAACTAAATTTTAATCTTACTATTATAAAGACCCCTTCTCGATCACCTAGTAAAAAAGTTTACTCACCCTAAGGTATTCTATTGATAATTATAATTTTCGATATAAATGAGATTTAGGGAAAAACTCTGTGCAAAAAAATGTGACTCTCTTATTTCCTGCAACTAGTAATCAATAGAAACATAACCAAACAGCTTTAAATAAAGAATAATAGAGGTATAATTTATTTATAATAGGTAATATAGTTCGAAATATTTAATAATCTATGGGTCCACCTTTATTTTGAATAACCTTTTCAACCCTTTTTGGCATTGACTTGATTACGTTCTGGCAAATCTCATCTCCAAGCATTGAATTCGATTCGGATATGAAATTTACAATTAAATCCTCTTTGTTGCTCAACTGCTTTCTCGAGAGCCTGTACTTTATAATGCTCCATAAGTTTTCTATAGGGTTGAGCTCAGGAGATTGAGGCGGCCATGTCATAACACTCACCTGCTTCTCATCAAAGTATTCCTTCATCAATTTTGATTTGTGACAGGGAGCATTATCCTGCATAAAAATGAGCTTGGTGGGGTCGATTTGCACCCTTTCAGCAGAAGGGAGCAGACAAGACTCTAAAATTCTCTTGTACTGCTCGTTCCTGAGGGTCTTTTCAATAGGTTTTAAGAAACCAGTTCCATGAAAAGAAAAGCATCCCCAGAGCATTATACTGAAAGAATGCTTGACAGTACTTACTGGTAATTTCAAAGAGCTTTCAAAGCTTCTTCTTCAGATTTTAGATCGCTTATCCTTTGAATTTAGCTCAACTTTCGTTTCATCGGAGAAGAGAACATTTAGTAAAAAAAAATCAGGTGAGTCACTTGTATCAAACAGCACTGTATATGTTTCTGTCTTCCTATTTCCCCTCACTACTTTGGTGTTTCTTTCCTTTTTTTTCTGTCTCCTTAAATGCCTTTTCCCTTACGTTTTGTTTTGTCTTTTTTCCTATCCTTTTTAATTTTCAATTTTTTAAAAAAACATTACAATTCATTTTTTTTATTAAACTTTTTAATATTGACAAGCTCCAGGGAATTTCTCTCTCTAGGAGTGAAATGGCCATATGAATGAGGTAAAACTGAGTTTCATTTTTATGTAATTCATTTTTATGCTCTATAATAAATATATTGAGCTCTCTTTTGGTGCAATATAAAGTCCCTACTTTTGCCTTGATAGAGTCCATCAGAGGACGAAACACATCTGCTAAGATAGGTCTTCCTTTCGTTTGAATCCCTCCCCACTGCCAGTTGTTAGTTTCTCGTGTTTCTATTTGCCTGCGTTCTGTTATTTTTAAAAGTCTAATAAAAGTGAAATTACTTAGAAAAATTCTACAAATAAGAACAACAATTTTATGCAAAAAGGTTTTTCTTTTTTTTTTTTGGTTGGCAGGGTGTGCAAGGGTTTGTTCATTGGTAGAGTGTTGTCACCAGTTTTGTGATAAAATCATGTTTTTCAAATTAGAAACTGATATCTATTAATTAACGTGACTCTTGAAATTTAATTAAGCTGTTAATTGAATTGTTTCAGCTGTGTTTCTTTCTTCTGTTTAGGGAAGCAAAAATGGATAAAAATGTTTAAAGTCATTTAAAGAAAGAAGGCATCAAATTTAAAAAGAAAAAATATTTCCTGAAAAATTTTGGGTCCGAGAATTTGACTATTTTTTTTTTTTTTCTTAATTTTTACATTTTTTTTTTTTTTTTTCTTAATTTTTACATATTTTTTTTTTTTTTCTTAATTTTTACATATTTTTTTTTTTTTTCTTAATTTTTACATTTTTTTTTTTTTTCTTAATTTTTACATTTTTTTTTTTTTTCTTAATTTTTACATTTTTTTTTTTTTTTTTTCTTAATTTTTACATATTTTTTTTTTTTAATAACAGAAATTCAGTGTTTGACTTGTAACAGCCTGATCCGAAAGGAAATGGACAGTTGTTATTCTGGCAACCCTGATAGGAGGGGAGAAATAATAATAATAATGATAATAATAATGATGATGATGACATAAAAAATCGAGCTCTTTTCAGGAAATAATTTAAGAAGTTTATATTGTAGAGAAGACTTATTTCCCACTCTATAGCATCTTTCCCACACATCGTATGTCAGAAGACCATCACTACTCTATCGCTATTTCCATGGCAAATGTTCAGGTGAACTCCATTCTTTAGTTCCATCAGATCAGACCTTTACTATTGGGACACACCATGTTACTGCCACAGAATTGAATCACCATCATTTCCACCGTATTCCATAAGGAGAAACCTCTAATCAGTTTTTGCCAAGAACTGCTACGTTGTGGGAAAGGCACAGATGTGAACGCTTCCCTGAACACTACAATCTTAGCTGCATCAAGACAAACTTTAGTCGTTATCTATCCTCCCTATCTTCATAATCTTTCCTTCCTAACATCTGTTTCATTCATAACACACACCTCTTTCATCATAATCATTTTAACAGTAACAGTCTACCTCGAGTGATTCTTGTAACTTATGTTGAATGAAATTCAGAAAAAAATATGTATTGTCAGCCATTATTATTAATTTGTGACTAGTATTTACATTCATCTTCATTTTTTATTAGATGAAGCATTGTAAACCATTATTATTAATTTTTAAACTAGTATTTACTTTCATCTTCATTTTTTATTAGATGAAGCATTGTCAGCCATTATTATTAATTTTTAAACTAGTATTTACTTTCATCTTCATTTTTTATTACATGAAGCATTGTCAGCCATTATTATTAATTTTTGTCTAGTATTTACTTTCATCTTCACTTTTTATTAGATGAAGCATTGTCAGCCATTATTATTAATTTTTGACTAGTATTTACTTTCATCTTCATTTTTTATTAGATGAAGCATTGTCAGCCATTATTATTAATTTTGACTAGTATTTACTTTCATCTTCATTTTTTATTAGATGAAGCATTGTAAACCATTATTATTAATTTTTGACTAGTATTTACTTTCATCTTCATTTTTTAATTAGATGTAGCATTGTCAGCCATTATTATTAATTTTTAAACTAGTATTTACTTTCATCTTCATTTTTTATTACATGAAGCATTGTCAGCCATTATTATTAATTTTGACTAGTATTTACTTTCATCTTCATTTTTTATTAGATGAAGCATTGTAAACCATTATTATTAATTTTTGACTAGTATTTACTTTCATCTTCATTTTTTAATTAGATGTAGCATTGTCAGCCATTATTATTAATTTTTAAACTAGTATTTACATTCATCTTCATTTTTTATTACATGAAGCATTGTCAGCCATTATTATTAATTTTTGTCTAGTATTTACTTTCATCTTCACTTTTTATTAGATGAAGCATTGTCAGCCATTATTATTAATTTTTGACTAGTATTTACTTTCATCTTCATTTTTTATTAGATGAAGCATTGTCAGCCATTATTATTAATTTTTAAACTAGTATTTACTTTCATCTTCATTTTTTATTACATGAAGCATTGTCAGCCATTATTATTAATTTTTGTCTAGTATTTACTTTCATCTTCACTTTTTATTAGATGAAGCATTGTCAGCCATTATTATTAATTTTTGACTAGTATTTACTTTCATCTTCATTTTTTATTAGATGAAGCATTGTCAGCCATTATTATTAATTTTGACTAGTATTTACTTTCATCTTCATTTTTTATTAGATGAAGCATTGTAAACCATTATTATTAATTTTTGACTAGTATTTACTTTCATCTTCATTTTTTAATTAGATGTAGCATTGTCAGCCATTATTATTAATTTTTAAACTAGTATTTACTTTCATCTTCATTTTTTATTACATGAAGCATTGTCAGCCATTATTATTAATTTTTGTCTAGTATTTACTTTCATCTTCACTTTTTATTAGATGAAGCATTGTCAGCCATTATTATTAATTTTTGACTAGTATTTACTTTCATCTTCATTTTTTATTAGATGAAGCATTGTCAGCCATTATTATTAATTTTTAAACTAGTATTTACTTTCATCTTCATTTTTTATTACATGAAGCATTGTCAGCCATTATTATTAATTTTTGTCTAGTATTTACTTTCATCTTCACTTTTTATTAGATGAAGCATTGTCAGCCATTATTATTAATTTTTGACTAGTATTTACTTTCATCTTCATTTTTTATTAGATGAAGCATTGTCAGCCATTATTATTAATTTTGACTAGTATTTACTTTCATCTTCATTTTTTATTAGATGAAGCATTGTAAACCATTATTATTAATTTTTGACTAGTATTTACTTTCATCTTCATTTTTTAATTAGATGTAGCATTGTCAGCCATTATTATTAATGTTTAAACTAGTATTTACTTTCATCTTCATTTTTTATTACATGAAGCATTGTCAGCCATTATTATTAATTTTTGACTAGTATTTACTTTCATCTTCATTTTTTATTAGATGAAGCACTGTCAGCCATTATTATTAATTTTTGACTAGTATTTACTTTCATCTTCATTTTTTAATTAGATGAAGCATTGTCAGCCATTATTATTAATTTTTGACTAGGATTTACTTTCATCTTCATTTTTTATTAGATGAAGCATTGTCAGCTATTATTATTAATTTTTGACTAGTATTTACTTTCATCTTCATTTTTTATTAGATGAAGCATTATCAGCCATTATTATTAATTTTGACTAGTATTTACTTTCATCTTCATTTTTTATTAGATGAAGTATTGTCAGCCATTATTATTAATTTTTGACTAGTATTTACTTTCATCTTCATTTTTTATTAAATGAAGCATTGTCAGCCATTATTATTAATTTTGACTAGTATTTACTTTCATCTTCATTTTTTATTAGATGAAGCATTGTAAACCATTATTATTAATTTTTGACTAGTATTTACTTTCATCTTCATTTTTTAATTAGATGTAGCATTGTCAGCCATTATTATTAATTTTTAAACTAGTATTTACTTTCATCTTCATTTTTTATTACATGAAGCATTGTCAGCCATTATTATTAATTTTTGACTAGTATTTACTTTCATCTTCATTTTTTATTAGATGAAGCACTGTCAGCCATTATTATTAATTTTTGACTAGTATTTACTTTCATCTTCATTTTTTAATTAGATGAAGCATTGTCAGCCATTATTATTAATTTTTGACTAGGATTTACTTTCATCTTCATTTTTTATTAGATGAAGCATTGTCAGCTATTATTATTAATTTTTGACTAGTATTTACTTTCATCTTCATTTTTTATTAGATGAAGCATTATCAGCCATTATTATTAATTTTGACTAGTATTTACTTTCATCTTCATTTTTTATTAGATGAAGTATTGTCAGCCATTATTATTAATTTTTGACTAGTATTTACTTTCATCTTCATTTTTTATTAAATGAAGCATTGTCAGCCATTATTATTAATTTTGACTAGTATTTACTTTCATCTTCATTTTTTATTAAATGAAGCATTGTCAGCCATTATTATTAATTTTTGACTAGGATTTACTTTCATCTTCATTTTTTATTAGATGAAGCATTGTCAGCCATTATTATTAATTTTTGACTAGTATTTACTTTCATCTTCATTTTTTATTAGATGAAGCATTGTCAGCCATTATTATTAATTTTTGACTAGTATTTACTTTCATCTTCATTTTTTATTAGATGAAGCATTGTCAGCCATTATTATTAATTTTTGACTAGTATTTACTTTCATCTTCATTTTTTATTAGATGAATCATTGTCAGCCATTATTATTTATTTCTGACTAGTATTGTC
The DNA here is from genome assembly GCA_964036315.1 of Acanthosepion esculentum. Taxonomy (NCBI): domain Eukaryota; kingdom Metazoa; phylum Mollusca; class Cephalopoda; order Sepiida; family Sepiidae; genus Acanthosepion; species Acanthosepion esculentum. The sequence continues at coordinate 76,720,911 of OZ038510.1, forward strand.
AGTCATAAGTGTCAATCTTTTTACTGGTATTTACTTTCAACTTATTTTTTAGTTGCTACTTAGGCCATCTATTCTACAAATGTTGTTCGGCAGATAGTTTTTTATTTCCAATACTCTGCTATTTACTCACTACCATGGAATTGTTATGATATGAAACTAAAAATGAAGATGAAAGCAAATACCTTCTCTAATTTTGGAAAAAGAATGAAGAAATTATCGATTACTCTTTTTACTTTGGTTTTTTGTATCTCTCTTCGTTTTTCTTCTATTTTTCTTCTATTACTATTTCTTTTTCATCTGTCCTCTCCTTTCTTTTTTCATCTATTTTTCTTTTTCATTTATTCTTTTTTTCATCTATTCTTTTTCCTTCTTCATCTATTCCTTTTCTTTTTTCTTCTATTTTCTTTTTTCATTTATTCTTTTTCTTTTTTCATCTGTCCTTTCCTTTCTTTTTTCATCTATTTTTCTTTTTCATTTATTCTTTTTTTCATCTATTCTTTTTCCTTCTTCATCTATTCTTTCTCTTTTTTCTTCTATTTTCTTTTTTCTTTTTTCATCTACTCATTTTCTTTTTTATCTATTCTTTTTCTTTTTTATCTTTCTTTTTTCATGTCTCTGTATTATGTTTGTCTTATGAAGTTCCATCAAAATATTTTTAAATAGAAACTGGATTATTATTTTGAAAAAAATGTTTTTTTAACTTTTTAATAACATATATATGAAGAAATAAATGAATGAATAAAAATTGTTTTCAAAAGAAAACCAATTGGCTTACCAAGAGAGGAAAGAAGATATAAATATATTGAAGGAGGAAGAAAAGAAAAAAGGAATAATGAAAGTGAATGAAAGAAAATTCAGAACAGAAAATATGAATAATTTCTGTCCTCACCAAAACAAAAAGTGGAAGAATATCGCTGTAAAACTATTGCCAAAATATTTGACCCTATCTTGATCATCTCGTAAAATGCCTATTTTCATTGTACCAACAGTAACCAACCTTTTTCTCACATTTTATTTTAATCCCTGCCTCACCCCCTTTTTTTTTTTCATTAAAACAAATTTCATTTTTCTCCACAAATCTGATGAATTTTTTCGCAGTAATGAAAATATTCCTTTTATAATCTTGAAATTAATCTCCCCCTCTGTGTGTGTGTTTTTTTTTTGTTTTTGTTTTCTGTTTTCTTTGCATTACAATTCATCAAATAAAACAGTGGGACAAAAATGTTTTCATTTCAATGAAAATTTCCCAAACTGCTAATTTTTCATTATTTTATTGATTTTTATCACAATTATTAGACCCACCCTCCCAATATTGCATTTCCGTCTTTGTTGTTTATTCTTGACAGTCTTCCAAAGCCCCTTTGAACTCCCTTGCCCAAAATGTCAGGATTCATATGAGACATTATCACCCATCAATGCCATTTTCCCAAATTAGCAGACAAGGCATTTAGTCATTTTTATCAAAAGTTTGTTTGTATGAGTTGTGTTTCACCCACCTTTAATTATTAGTAATTTGTCACATACTATTCTGTCCGTTACTCTTTTTCTAAGGTTGGGAACCTGCACTTAAGATCATAGTATAAATTTGATATAAGTTTTATATTAGGTATGACCAAAGTAATGAACTTAGAGAAATCAGAATTAATGAGGATTAATCAAATCATATACAAAGGTAAATTTAGTATCTGCTAAATAACATCCATTAGTTATAAATTACATATGCTTAAAAAAAAAAAAATCTAAAGAAGAATCTGCAATATTATTGGTACTGAACTGGTATCCTGACTTTAGTCACTTTCTTACCACCATTATGTAGTTTCCATGTGCCTTTTCTATAAATATTTTCATAGTAATTGTTCTGATGAACTTTCCTCTATGGTACCCACTCTTTATGAATTCAAGTGCAGTACTAGATTGGCTGCAAGGTCTCATTTTACAGTTGAATTGGCTAGATCTAACCATAAGTTCTATGCTAGCAGTTTTTCTCTTGCACTTCTTGCCTGTGGAACTCTCGTTAGGCTTCTTTCTTTCCAGTCAACTTTAATCTTCAAGACTTTAAATGCAATGCCAATTGTTATCTACTGTCTTTTTGATTCCTCTTCTTTTATTGTCCTTGCTCCTTAATAATGTTTTTCTTTCCCTTATCATTTCACACTCAATAACCCTTTGTGTCTTTATTGCCTTGCTTGAGGTAAAGTGATTTTAAAAAAAATATCATTGTGTACCTAAAGGAACTTATGTTAAGATCCCTAAATGCTGCACATGGTGATTCTTCAACATATTGCTTAACTCACATTGTCAAGAAAAATCTCTACAAAGAAAAAAATATTAAAGATATATTGGAAAAAAACAGCCCCCAAATCATTTTTTCGTATTTCAAGAAAATCGGCCTCTATCAGAAAATTTAAAAGAAAGTTATACGTTTAAAAGGAAAAAGGAAAAAAAAAGAAAAAAAAGGGTGAAACAGAAATGGTTTTCTAATAAAACAATAATATTAAAAAAAAAAAAAAAAAAAAGAAGCCATTGGCATTAAATGACCCTTCGAGGTTGATATGCCGTAAAACAAAACAAAACAAAACAAACAAACTATTTCTCTTAGTAACTCAGCAGATTATGTCGTCATACTAGTGTAGATAGTCTAATTAGTCTTCCTGTTATTTCTTTAATGTGTATGCTAGCATCTTGTACCTATGCCCAGATTATGGTCAGGATGAATGGCAACGGGTTGAAAATAATAAAGAGAATTGAATTCATGCTTTTCCCGAGGGCATTAGTGCAAAAGTAATATAAACAGTAACAAACCGGAATTTGAATTTGGTCTACCAATTCCATTTTCTAAACTAATTGCCATTACACACTATCTTAGCCTTTCTGCTTCAGTAAAAATCTCTGATGTTATCTGCACTTACATTTATCTACTTCTCTCTCTCTTTATATAATGTGTGTGTGTGCGTGCGTATATATATATATATATATATATATATATATATGTGTGTGTGTGTGTGCATGCATTTAGGCAGCATTTTTTCATTGATGCATGTTTCATTAAATAATATGATACATTTACATACACACACTCATCTAAATAAATATACAACGTATCTATCTCACTATACATATACACATACATACATATACACATATATACACCTATATACATATATATATATGTATACATACATACCTAAACATATATATATATATTAATGCATGTTTCAATAAATAATATAGACAATTTTTGTCTATTTATTTTATGTAAATTCTTTTCATATCGTCTGATAAGCTTAATAACATTATCATTAAACAAAGAAGGAAAATCACAATATCAACACTTGTCTATATTATTTAATGAAACATGCATCAATATATATATATAAGGCCCAAACACTAATATTCCATGGTTATAATTTATTACATTGGAATCGTAATCCAATTCATCTGACCTACAAATTCAAAAATTGAATTTGTAGGTCAGATGAATTGGATCGTGATAATAAATTATAACCATGGAATATAAGTGTTTGGGCCTTTTATATTATCTTCTTACTCTGTCCTGGACATTGAGTTCTACCTGGATTCTATCCTCTTGGAAATATATATATATATATATATATATATATATATATATATATATATACACACATACATACATACATACACACACACACTCTATTTTAGGATATTACATCGAAAAACATGCCAAAATCGCTACACAATTGCAGTTGCTGTAATCTTACTGTTCGTTCTCCTACACTTTGATATATATATATATATATACACATACATACATACATACATACATACATATATATATATATATATATATACATACATATATATATATATATATATATACATACATATATATATATATATACATACATATATATATATATATATATATACATACATATATATATATATATATATATATATATATATATATACATACATATATATATATATATATATACATACATATATATATATATATATATATACATACATATATATATATATATATATACATATATATATATATATATATACATACATATATATATATATATATATATATATACATACACATATATATATATATATATATATATATATATATATACATATACATACACACATCCTAAGAAACCTAACAATGTTGATGTGACTAACAGACAACTTGCAAAAAGACCTAATACCTTAGACAAGGGAAAAAAAATCCTAAATGAAGAAAAAAAAAAAAAGGCCCAAACGGTAAACACCTACCTATGCAGCAGTAAATTAATGTGCTCAATGTGTAGACAGACCAAAAAAAGCGCTTCCGATGTCAACACTCAACAAATGACAGCTTGAGCCACTACTCATGATTCACACTCTCACGATCTTCAGGTAAGCTGTTCGTTCTAATCACCTGAAAGTCGCGAGAGCATAAAACTTGAGTAGCAACACAGGCTGTCCTTTATATCTTTAATATAACATGTTATAAATTCCCTTTCTTCCTAGCGTACATTGATGGCCTACATGAGTGAGAGCCTTCGACTGATTTGATATCAATTAGGTTTTGATCCCAGTTTGAATCAATCAATCACAATCGCATGCCACACTGATGATCTGTGATATAGCAAAATAGTCTGTCTGCGGATGACATATATATATATATATATATATATATATATATATATACACACACGGCCTTTCCTTTTAGAAAGACCTCCTTTTTAATAATAGTCCAATTCTTCGCGGTAGAGGGTTACTGGTAAAACAGTTTTAATGGTAGAGGTGATAGGAAAGAAAGATTGTGAGGATAAGGAGGATAGACACTTGAATTGATGAAGGTAAGATTTTAGTATTCAGGAAAGCATCCACGTGGGAGTCTATTCCACAAAGTCTGAATAGAACTTTTTCCTTACATTTAAAATACATAGGTTATTTGTTTTAGCAGTATGAGTGAGAGCTTGTTGACACAATAAAGGATAAAGATAACCATTTGTGGGTTTTGAATTCCTGACTACGTCTGATACCTAATATGATTTCTCACATTTTCTTGGATGATTGGCTGTCCACCTAGCATCCCCATTTTGCCTCATGCATATTTACTTATATTGCCTCATGCATATTTAAACAATCCTACAATACCTGAGGAAGAGATTAATGTTCACCTCATAATATCAAAGAATCTTATTAGATTTCCAATATATGCAATTATTTATGTCTTTATTTACTTGTGATGTATAATTATTTTATGAAACTTGATTAACACTTGATGACGAAGAACACTTTCAGAGTGTTCTATTATTACTACTACTAATACTAATAATATTACAACTAATACTGAAATAATACTAATAATTGTATTACTACTAACAACAATATAATAATAATAATAATAATTCTGCTGCCACTACTACTGCTAATAATAATTCTACTACTACTACTACTACTAATAATATTCATAACAATTCTACTACTACTGCTACTAATAATAATACTTCTACTACTACTACTAATAATAATAATATTTCTACTACTACTACTACTACTATTACTAATAATTCTGCTGCTACTACTAATAATAATAATATTCATAATAATACTTCTGCTACTACTACTAATAATAATAATACTTCTGCTACTACTACTACTAATAATAATTCTACTACTACAACTACTACTACTACTAATAATAATTCTGCTACTACTACTACTAATAATATTCATAATAATTCTACTACTGCTACTAATAATAATACTTCTACTACTACTAATAATAATACTCTGCTACTACTACTAATATTTCTACTACTACTACTACTAATGATATTTCTGCTACTACTACTAATAATAATAATAATATTCATAATAATAATTCTGCTACTACTACTACTACTACTAATATTCATAATAATTCTACTACTACAACTACTACTACTACTAATAATAATACTTCTGCTACTACTATTAATAATAATAATCCTACTACTACAACTACTACTACTAATAATAATTCTGCTGCTACTACTACTACTACCAGTAATAATCTATTGCATTTGTTTGCTCTTTTGAGATCTTATGGACGCGTGTAGCCCAGAAAGCTGCAAGCCAAATGGAAAGGACAACATTTTTTTTTCTGATTGAATTTCTAGGATGTAGAATTATCATTATTTACATTCAGACTCATGTCCTAACCTTTAATGTTGTTATCACCACGTTTCGGCCATTGTGCTCTCTTGCCTTCTTCAGGTGTCTATTGATCTAGGTAACCTACTGGGAATTTCAAACTGAACCCTTTGTTTTTATTTTACAGTGTTAGATTATTCTCAATAGGGATATCTCATCTTGTTCATGTTTGGTATTGCTCAGTTGTTGCTCAGCCTGAGCCTGGGTCTATACTACCTGGCTCAGGGATTGAACTCAGATTTTCTATTTCACCAGATTTATAAACCAAAGTTTTAATCCACTAGGCTGTTGTCCCATTGTTATAACAACAACAAAAATGAGGATATTAGTTAAAATCTAAATAAAGAACAAGTTCGAAATATTAAGATAAATACAACGAATGCATTTAGGACAAGACAATTGCTTTTATTTTAATTTTCTAATGTCAGTGCAGAAACGGAGAAAGAATTAGATTTGGAATAAGTTTTGGAAGTTTTTTTGTTTTTTTCTTTTGATAAGCTCAGAAAGATAAAGAAATTTAACAGTTAATACTGTTTTATGAAAAGCCATTTCATAATATCATTCCAAATTTAATAGTGTGAAAGAAATCTTAAAAATAAGATTGATATTTCACTATTTGATTTAAAAAGATTACTTGGGCCAGTTTGAAAGTAATATAGTTAAATCATTTGGCTGTATAAATGAAGAATGTAGAGTTCAGCTGGAATGACTTTTCTTTTGGGACCTTGACTAATTCACAATAACTAAGGTTTAAAATTAATTTTAAAAAATGAAAAAGCTTTCTAGAAGCTTTCATTTTAATTTTAATTGAAAGCTAAATGATTAAATTTACTATTTCCAGTAAGTAAAATACTCTGGTGTATTTCAAACAGAAATTATATTGATTCAAATCAAATTTTTTTTTTTTACTTACATAGTTGATTAGCGCCCTTTTTTAGTCAGCTTTCATCACAATGTAATTCTCTTTATTAAAAATCTTCCAAAAATAAAATATACTTTTCTGATAGTATTTGAGAAATATTTACTGATTTAAAGTATAACAAGGTGACAGATTGGTTGTTGTTCTACAGAGACTTTATTTGTAAAACATAATTTAAGAAAATGAGTATGTTTTTTATATAATTTTTAAGTACTCAGTAATCTTAAAAAATTTGGAAAATATTCTCCAGAATCTAATTTTAGGAAAGTTGACTTTAAATTTACTATAGTCGTCACTCTTATTTTCTGATAATGTTGTGTATGGTCACCCATACTTACAAAAATCAAAATGTTTATACACTAAAAAAAAAATTTAAAATTATTTTAGAAATTTTCAATTTTTGATTAGTAAATATAGTTTTCACTTAACAATATCACCTGAAGCAATTAAAGTAATGCAGAATTTTAAAAGATTTGAAACTTTATAAATCATTATAATTACAATTTAAAAAAAAAAATGTAAACAATTCTTGTAAAAATTATTCATCAAAAAAAATTTTTCTTAAAACAATAGTGTCTTTAATTAATGTCATAGTTTTATTGTGTTTTTTATGTTACAATTCAGAGCAGATTTTTTGGAAATTGAAAAAAAAAATTGATGATTATGTTCTCCAAGGAGTCCTGCTTTTAACTCATAAAACAAATTTTGCAATTAAAATTTAATTCCTTGAAATTTCATGTAATTAAATAGAGGTAACATATGTAAAATATAAAATAAAATAAATATTTTTACCAAGACTTTCCAAAAAAAAATTTTAAAAATAATTTCATTCATTTGTGAATAAGTCCTGAAAGTTTCATTAAAATCTGACAAGAATTTCCAAATCAATGAGTTTTTTAGTGGAAAAAAGGCACTAAAACAACCATAGTAATCTTTTCCTGACTGCTAAAAAAAAAAAAATAAAATTTTAACTAAAATTTCAAAAGTGCTAGAAAGGATTCAAAAACTTAATTAAAAAAAATACTTTGGTCTTTCCTCTTTGTAATAACATAAACGTTTTGATGATAAAACTTTGTTTTTATCAAGCTTGGGGCCTTTTTTTCATCATTCTATGCTGTCTTTTAGCAAATTAGTGGAGGTACCTACTTTAATCACTCTAAATAAATCATAATTTATGTTAATCTTTGCTAATTTTACAAATATATTTAATCGAAGAAACTGAACCAAATCTACCAGATTTTTTTCCCCTTCTAAAATGTGTAATAATGTCAATTTTTGTTTTTGCATTTTTAATGTCTTCAGATGAACAGTTCAAGAAATACCTGTTGGAGCCAGACCAACCTGTCAATTCCAAAATTTTGAGGTTTTCAATTATTGGCGTTCCAAATTCAGGCAAATCAACTTTAACAAATCAACTAATGAACTGGAAGGTAGGAAATTTTTGTATGATTTTCAGACTATCTTGGTGAAAATTTTCATCAGAAATTTGCCTGTCTTATGTATCGCCCTTCCTAATATAGAAAAAGTTTATTTGAAAGAACAAAGTATTACTATCTGTCGCATAATAATTTAAAATAATAATAATAAAATATAATAAATATAATAATAATATAATAATAAAAAAATAATAATAGAAGGTTTATTTGAAAGATCAAAATATTACTACCTGTCGCATAATAATTACATTTACATATTTGATTATTGGCAACACTTATTAAAGGTTATATTTATGTCATAGCAACAACTTTGTTTTGTTATATTTAAACATGAAAATAAGTTTTTAAATAAGAAGAGATTTTAAAATAAATTGCTTAAAGTTAAACAAAAATTGAAATTTTTTTTTCAAACTCGGCTCTCCAATTCCTCAGTCCAAGCCATTATCCATTACTCCCCCATGCTTCCCAATATATATCTATATATATATATATATATATATATATATATATATGTGTGTGTGTGTGTGTAATACATATCAGAATCTGACAAAATGATAGCATAAAGAACAAATAGGAAACGTTTATCAGTCTAATATGCTTTTCACTTTTATTAAGGCTTCATCAGAGAATGAGATATAGAGAGAAAAAGAAATTTGGTGATTTTTATTTTTGTGTTTGATTTTCACTGGTTAATCAGGTTTCATGTGCATTTGACTTGTTAAGCAATGTTAGTATAATTTATGCTGTTTTGAGAGATCATGCATTTTGTTGAAGCGCCAAAAAATTAATGAATAATGTGGATTTGTTTTAGTATGTATATATTATTCTTCATATTTCGTACTTGTTGTTTACCCATAGATAGGAAAGAGATGAGTTGGATACATACCTTTCCCAAGGGTATTACTAGCACGTCAGTGAATGTAATGAACTTGACTGGAATTTTAACTCAGCTCTGCAATTCCTCAATCAGGCATATTATACATGGGGAATTACAGTAATTAAAAAATTGTCTGTTTGAAGAAAGTTCAAATAAAAATTCTTACTGTATAAACAACTCGTATTTTTAAATCTTATTCACTTAAAATATTTTTTAAAATCAGATTAACTTAAAAATATTTTTTTTAATATGCCAAAAATATTTTTAAAATACTCAAAATATTGTTTGTTTAAAGAAATCTGAAATATAAATACAAAAAACTGGACTAAACAGCAAAGCGGGATCTCTTTGTGTCTGTCTTTAACTTAAAAATGTTTTTGTTTTTTTAAATATATCTGTGTAATGAAGTTAAAAAAAAAAATACTTACTGTATAAACAACTCGTATTTTAAAATCTTATTCTCTTAAAATATTTTTTAAAATCAGATTAACTTAAAAATATTTTTTTTTAATATGCCAAAAAATATTTTTTAAATACTCAAAATATTGTTTGTTTAAAGAAATCTGAAATATAAATACAAAAATGTGTACGAAACAGCAAAGCGGGATCTCTTTGTGTCTGTCTTTAACTTAAAAATGTTTTATTTAAAAAAATATCTGTTTAAAGAAAGTTAAAATAAAAATACTCACTGTATAAAGAACTTGTATTTTAAAATCATATTCTCTTAAAATATTTTTTAAATCAGATTAACTTAAATCATTATGCACTGGATGGATGCACCTTATAAACATTCACACAATAACACTTTTAGTATTATAGAGATATGGGTAAATAGCAGGACAGACCCGGTTCTATAGCCTTGGATGGCAACTGGTCGACCGCAGAAAGAAATGGCAACATTGCTTGTCCTCAGTTCTTAGTATTTTCTGGAAAGTTTGTTTTACAGAAACTAAATAGCAAATATCCTTGAATTTTCACCTGGAAATTTTTTTGTAAAACCTATTATTATTATTATTGTTATTATTATTTTATTCAACATTTCCTTTTTGTATAGGTATCTCCAGTCTCCAGCAAGGTTCATACAACACGTAAGAACACTGTTGCTGTGATGACAGAAGAGAGGACACAAATTGTAGGTCTAACCTTTTTCTTTCTTCATTGTCTAAACTCTGTCATCTTGTGTTTTATTTAATCTCTTAGTCATGTGCTCTTGTAGTTTTCTACAAGATATTTTACCTTTATTATGAATATTTACACTAGTCCTTATTTTGATGGTGTTTTCATTACTGTTAAAGAGTTTGTTTTTTTTTTAATTTCAAAAAGTATATCTATCACAAAGCTGATTACTAAAATACACAAAAAAAAGGTGACTGACTCGTTAAATGTTATCTTTCAGAAATTGATGATTCACTAATATAGCAGATTTGTCTCCCTCTGTATTAAAGGATGGAAGGGAGTTTTCTTTATTGCAAATCTGTTTTTAGAAAAGAAAATTATTTTTGATGCTACAAGGTATAAAGATGACAATCTTTCATGAGATCTGAATAAAGGAATCGACCATACCTGATAAACAATGAAACTTCTCCTCTACCATACGTGGGAAAACTTTTCCTTCAACCGTACCTAACAAAGTATAAACTTTTCCTTCAACCATACCTAACAAAGTATAAACTTTTCCTTCAACCATACCTAACAAAGTATAAAGTTTTCCTTCAACCCTACCTAACAAAGTATAAAGTTTTCCTTCAACCCTACCTAACAAAGTATAAAGTTTTCCTTCAACCCTACCTAACAAAGTATAAAGTTTTCCTTCAACCCTACCTAACAAAGTATAAAGTTTTCCTTCAACCCTACCTAACAAAGTATACAATTTTCTTTCAACTATAGCTGAAGAACTCTAAAAATTACTCACATCCATATGTGACCAACTATAAAATGTTTTCAACTCAATCAATGTAGTGTACTTAGATTATGATTTGTATTGTATGTGTGTGTATGGGAGGGGCATGAGACCGAGTGGTTATAATGTTCGCATTCTGACCATGAGACCTGGGTTCAAATTTCACCACGGTTGATTTGACAGGAAGGAGGCTTCTTGGTGTTATCGGACTGGAGGGGGTTGATCCCAGTATGCGGTACTTTTGGAAAGTGCCTGAAAACCTTATCACAGGTTGACCCAAGCCTTGTGAATGAAATTGTATAGACAGAACCCTTGGGAACCATTGATAGCTGTGCTAGCATGAAGTCACAAGTCATTGTGGCCAATGGCATGAGCATGCTGGCCTTGTTCAAACTGTTGATTACGCTAGATAAAATGTTCTCTCCCAGAAATTGTAACTAAGGTCTGCTCATCATAGTTGAAGTATAAACCACAGGTGGGCTCTGTGGGTGTTGAATAAACACAAATGCGTCTGAGCAAGCATCCGCAGTAGGGATTGTCTAGCCACCCTAGTAGACGGGTATCCTCAAATATGAGTGGCCAGCTATACATGTACACTCTTGTGCAAATTAATTGAAGCAACTGCTTTAGTTTCCTTTCTTTCACCATATGGTTAGTTTTAGACCCACTGGAGTGACAGTGTGTAATCGATTTCTATTTTTCCTCAGATTAGGTCATTTGCAGTGGTGTGCAGTAATATGAAATTATTTTCGGGGTGTATGATGAAATTTGTTTGGCCTTGAAAAATATTGCGTCATCCGTGATTGCATCTGATTTTCATCACACACAAACACTATTGTCTCGACTGTCGATTAGTTGTCTTACAGCCATTGTCTCTGAGAGACATTACTCCAAAGAAGTATACGAAAATTGTAATGCTGCACGAACACAATGGCAAGCCTTACCCATGAGCAAATCAAAGTACTATTGACTGGCTTAGAAACTCTCCTGATTTAAATCCAATTGATAATCTGTGGTCAATCAGCAAGTAAAGACTTTGTGGAATGGACATACAAAGTACTAACATGTGCACTAGGTCATGTTTCATTGGAAAAATCCAAAAAAAAATTAATAATAATGGAATTATTCGTTTTGTTTCAATTAATTTGCATAAGGATGTATGATATACATATATATATATATATATATATATATATATCCCCCCAAATGAAATGATATATATTTATTTTTCTCTCTTCTTTTTCTTTAGAGAAGAGACTATATATTCTCTTTATTTGCTTCTTGCTCTTCTTATATTTTTTATTCTTTTTTCTTTTTTAGATGAGACGATATCTTGTCTTTCTTTCTTTTCAACTCTATCTTGTGTGTTTCTTTCTTTTTTCTTTTTAGAGGAGACTATATCTCATGTCATTCTCTCTTCCTAACTTTTTTTTTAAATTTTTCAATAAAAAAAAATATTGTTTGTAAGTAAATATTAAAAATTGTAATAACCCTCAATTACTGCCACCTGATGAGATGCGATGATATGCATCGAAACATAAATGCATTTATGTAGCGGTTTTACATATGTTCAAATGTAATATCCAATAATAAAGAATGTATATATATATATAAGTCAAGGAGTACAATAAAGATACCAATGAAGAAAAGAAATGTCACTGTTCTCCAATATGAAACTCTCTAAATTTACTCATAGGCATAAATCAGTGGAAGAATACTAGAGTAAAATGACTTGTTTAAATCTGTCATCTAAAAAGGTTTACCATAATTCCCTATGTATAATACGCATGTTCTTCTAAAAAATAATAAGCAAAATTAGGGGTGCGTATTTTGCATAGCTGCAAAATTTCTCCAAAAAATTGTCATTTCATAGGTCGATTTCAATTGCAAAATGACTGCGCACCACAAACATACGACAATTTAACACTAACATTCGGCGATTGCGACCCCATAAGGATGTCAAGTACAATCATATGTACCTAACAATACTTACAAATGTAAGATAAAAAAAGAATTATCATAAAACTAAATTAGAACAATATTATTCCCTGTTTAAAACCATTTTTCATAAGAGTAGGAAACACTGGCTGTAATAAAATTGGAGAGGTACAATTTATAGGGTTTGATTAAAACTTAAAAGTATTTTACTGTAATTCTCGATGTATAATACACATTTTTTTCTAAAACATAATAAGCAAAATCAGCGGTGCATATTATGCACAGCTACAAAAAAAATCTTTTAAAAATTGCTGTAAAATAAAACAAGAATTATCATGAAAGTAAATTAGAATAATATTACTCTATGTTTAAAACCATTTTTTTTAAATAAGATTAGGAAATGCCGGCTGTAATGAAATTGGAGACGTACAATTTATAGGGTATTATGCATGAGTAGAAGCATTTTCCCACACTTTCAACACAATTTTAGGGATATGTATTATGGATGAAGGCATATTATAGAATTACGTTATATAGTTTTATATTAGATAAATTTATCCATCAAAATCTGAGGATTTATTAAGAAAGATTAAGATTAACTGCAGATATCAAGGAAGAAAGTCATTTTTCTTATTTTTAAATTAAGTTAAAAAAATGATTTATTGTTATTGGTTTCAGGCTGATTTTCCTTCCTTATGTTTGTGTTGAAAAAGTGACATCAACCCTAGTCAGAAAGGAGTTAATGTGAATGATCCTTTCCTTAGCTGCAGAGTTTTCCTTCTCCTAGACCAGTTGCCACCCAAGGCTATAGAACCCAGTCTGTCCAGCTATTTACCCCTAGATAGGAAAGAGAAGAGTTGGATACATACCTTTCCCAAGGGTATTACTAGCACGTCAGTGAATGTAATGAACTTGACTGGAATTTGAACTCGGCTCTGCAATTCCTCAATCAGAGCACCGTCCTGGGTATGTCGATTAAACTACATCTGACAGCAAGGCCTTTGATCAGGAGGTTTTGAGGAGCATGGAACCACCTCTTAATTGCTGGTGTTCCCAGGTTCACTCTGACCCGGGGTGGTAGCACCTGTCAGGGTCCCAGCTATGGGCAAATAGTTAAACCCCTAAAAGGAGTCAAAACACTATGAAAGTATAAAAATAGGTTTTAATACCAGCAACACATTTTTGAAAAAAATATTACCAGCAATAAAAATCTTGTCAACATTAAATAACCCATTGAGGTTGATATGCCATAAAACAAAATAAACCAAACCAATCTAAACCAAAGAATTCATATTCTATACATATGAATCTATCCTAAAAATGTTGTCTGCATTAAATAACCTATTGAGGTTGATATACCGTAAAACAAAATAAACCAATCTAAACCAAAGAATACATATTCTATTCATACAAATCTATCCTAAAAATATTGTTGGCATTAAATAACCCATTGAGGTTGATATACCGTTAAACAAAATAAACCAATCTAAACCAAAGAATACATAAGGTAAGGTAACCAGTAAGGTTGATATGCCATAAACCAAACCAAACCAAACCACTCATTCAGAGCAGCAATCCATTACTCTACCGTGCCTCAGACCTAAAAGTGGTACAATATCAAAAAAGACTTCATCAAATAACAAAATCCACATTTTATTTGAACACTTCAACAGTAACAACAAAAAAAAATGGATAAAACACAAAACTAGAAGGGAAAATAATTATATAATCACTTTGTTGACAATTCCCACAACCAAAAACAAAAGGTTTGGAAGGAAACTTCATCAATACTAGAAAGAGTAATAACAATTAGTGGGCTTCAGAAGTCTAATTCCCTGATATACTGTTTTAAGAAAAAGATTTTATAAATTTCAATTGAAAGCAACACTTAGCTGATTGGTCAGTAAATTCTGAATGTTTTTTGACTGGCAACAGCCAGTTTCATCATTACCATTTCAGGGTCCAGTAACTCCTCTTGAAAATAACTCATTTCCTTTTCCCTATTCTTATACTTCATTTATTTATTCTTTTTAGATTTTAAAATAATAATTGACTCTACCATTTCTTAGAATTCAACATTTGAATCACCTGTTGATAATTCCCATATAATCTCAAAAACAAAGTCTTTTTTCAGTGTGGGATCTTTAAAAGCAAAGTGCTGTAGAATATTATTTTTTTTTTTTTCAATGGCACAGTGGAGAAAGGCGTTAGTTAAATCCAGTGACAGGACCCAAAGAGTGGGAGTTCAATACCTGGTTAAGGTGGTGGAGAACTTGGAGAGGGGAATTAACAGGAGATAACTGATAACTGACATCCATTAGACATGGCACGTGGAACTAGAACAGTCTACCCAATTGAGCAAAATAAAGGGTTTAGTTCGACATTCCAACCACCTGAAGAAGGCCGGAATATACAACATCTGAAACGTTGTAATAAATATGGCGACAAAGATGAGGGCATTAGTCCGAATAATGTAAATAGCGTTTTGACAGAGGACAAGAAATTCAACCCTGAAATCCAAAGGCGCATTGAGATAGCGAAAGACGCCTTCCAAAAGATAAGCAATGTATTAAGAAACCAGAAAATCTTTTTAGACAAAATAAAGAATACTTAACTGTTATATATCTTCGTATATGAAAAGAAATACTGGACAGTTTCCTTTATGGATGAAAAAGAGGCTTTGAACAACAGAAATATGGTTCTGAGGATGCTGAGAATACTATGGACTAGACATGTGAGCAATGATGAAGTTCTGGAGAAAATGCCAATAAAAAGGACATTGATACTTAGAATTAAAAAGGGATGAAATTCCTAGGGCAAATAATGAGGAAACTTTGACCCTCACAGAACTCATTGAGGGCAAGAGAGACAGACGAACGCAACACGTAAACTACCTAACGAGCTTGTGTAAATGGTTGACAGGACAGAGATTAGGCATTAGAAAAGACAAAGAGCTACAAAAGACAGGAAATAGTGAAGGGTTATGATCAACCACATCCTGAAGGAACATGGCACATAGAAGAAGTAGCAGCTATATACTTATTGATTTACCTATATACCGTTTGTAACAGCAAAATAGTCCAAATCGTGTAACAGCAAAATTGTTAAATCAAGCTTTGAACTCTTCCATCTTTGAAATGATTAAAGATATCTTACTGGAATTCTCCGTGGTTTTTATAACACTATTGGACTCTACTTTGAGCAATAAGAATGTATAATTACTCTTGAAGCTTAAAGGAAGAATCGTGATGAAATGGATCCTAAACGAAAATGACATGTTCATCGTTAATTAATCATAGCCAAGAATCGGAAGCTCATGAAGAATTGAAATAAAGTTCAAATATATACTATATATTATTCCAGGATCATTTTCCAACTTAATCAAGATGATCTTCGCCCTCTCTAACCTCCTAACTTTCTGTCCTGGAGTAACAAGGTGCCTCATACGTTTCACATATGATTTCATTTTCAAGTTTTTGTTCGCTGCTCTTTGGATTTTCATAGCTGAAAATCCTCACTCATGTGCCAAACGTTTTATGGAATGAGTTGGATCTTTTCTAATTGATCTCTTCAGCTTTAAGTTGAAATGATGATCCTTCTTCCTGTTGTGACCTCCTGATCCAGTTTTCCTCTCTACTGTTCCCTCTTTTTTTAAACTTATTCACCATTCTCTTGATGGCTCTTGAATGGACTTTTAACATGAAAGCCAGAGTGTGAATGTTGGTAGCATTACTGAAGGTCTGAATGATCCTTTTCCTCTCACCATTGCTCAGTTGGGAAGACATAGTGGGGCTAACACAAAATGATTTTAACGGGTTCTCTTTCTAGCTGAATAATTTAAAGGGCCTTTAAGTGATTCTTATGACAACTAGTATCATAATGACTGAATGTCTTATCTGAAAACCTGGAAAAAAGAAACTCGGTTAGTTTAGTGGTTTTTTAGATATTAAACATATTATGGGATGGACAATTATCCTTTGCTGTTACACAACTTGGACAATTTTCTTGGTACACTCAGTATATTTGATAGCAAGCTGGCACTACAGACGGAATCTCAGCATGTGCAAGCTGACAGTTTTAATGTCTGTCTATATTTCTGAGATGAGGTATTGTAATTATTTACATTATTTAGACTGCTGTCCTCATCTTTGTTGCCATATTCACGACGTTTCGGCCATTGTACACTCTGGTCTTCTTCAGGATCTGTCTATATTTCTGAGATGAGGTATTGTAATTATTTATTTACATTGTTCAGACTGTTGTCCTCATCTTTGTTGCCATTTTCACAACATCTCGGTTGTTGTATGCTCCAGCCTTCTTCAGGTGATTGGAATTTCAAACTAAACCCTTTATTTCATCCATCAGGGTAGATTGATCTAGTTCCATGTGCCATGCCTCTTCTGGATGGTTGAATGAAAGTGTTGGTTGGATCTATTGTCTTGACACAAAGAGTTGTAAGTTCAATACCTGGTTACTGCAGTGGTGAACAAAAACTTCAAGAGTTGAGTTAAAAGGAGATAACTGAGACATCCTGAAGAGGCATGGCACGTGGAACTAGAACAATCTACTCCAGTGGATGAAATAAAGGGTTCAGTTCAAAATTCCAATCACCTTAAGAATGCCAGAGCATACAACAGCCGAAATGTTGTGAATATGGCAACAATGATGCGGACAACAGTCCGAACGATGTAAATAGTGTAAATACTGGCAGTTTTATATTGTAGTTCCTGAAATTTACCACCATGTTCATCTAATGTCAGTAATCAATGTGGTTCTTATACATAAAGGATAAAAAGTAAGTATTTAGATATTCTAATCTATAGATCAAAATATTTCTAATCAGTTGACAATCCTATAAAGACCAAAAAAATAAAAGAAATACAGAACTGGAAAAAAATAATGAACAGTGTTTAAGGTGTGCACTATTAATGAGCACATCAACAGCAAAAAGTGGATAGCATATGTAACTAGAAGAGAAAATAATGATATAAGATGTTAACTTTCCACACCACCAAAAGCAAAAGGCCTGGAAGGAAACTCCCTTCGATATAAGAAAGAGCTGTAACATTTAGATAAATAGGAGACTTGAATCAACAGAGATGTGGCTCTACAGACAGATACTAAGAATTCTCTAGACAGAGCATGTAAGCAGTAAGGATGTTTTTAGGAAAATGGTAACAAAATGACGAGATAATTGAAATTTCCGGAGCCCATAACGAGGAAAGAGGGCTTGGTGAATTTGACACTCACAGGACATCCTGAAGGCAAGAAGAGCAGAGGGAATAGAAAGTAGCTTATTTAACAAGTTTGTGTTAAGGAATGACAGAAAAGGGAGGGATAGAACTAAAAAAAAATGTATTAGTAAGAGCTACAAAGAATAGGAAGTTGTGGAGAGACACAACATAAAAGAACAAAAGATTTGGTGCACTTGAAGTTTAATTTGTGGAAAGTTTTTGATTTTTAAGGAAAAGATTTTATAAATTTCAACTGCTCAGTCAATGCATGTCAAAAATTTCATGTATAAAAACGTTTAATTTTCTTCTCAGGATGAAGGCGCTCACGGTCCTCCACAACTTCCCGTCCCTTGAAGGTCTTAATAAATTTTGTCTTTCTGTTATTTTTCCTAATCCCTGTTCCACCATCCATTTACTCAAGCTCATTAAGTATGTTACGCGTTGTTTTCCTCTATCTTTCTTACCCTCTGTCTGTCCTGTGAGTATCAGATTTTCCGAGCCTTCCCTGTCCTGGGTAAGACCATAAACTACATCCAACAGCAAGGCCTCTGATCAGGAGGTTTTGAGGAGCATGGAATCACCTCTTGATTGCTGGTGTTCCCAGGTTCATCCCAACCCGGAGTGTTAGCACCTGTTAGGGTCCCAGCTATCGGCAGAATAGTTTACTCCCCACCCCCCAAAAAAAAACAAAAACTGGGGCCAAAACACTATGAAAATGTAAAAATAATTTTGAATACCAGCAATACATGTTTGTAAAAGTTTATTACCAGCAATGAATTTTTGAAGAAAAAAATTATTACCAACAATAAAAATCTTGTCGGCATTAAATAACCCATAGAGGTTGATATGCCGTAAAACAAACCAAACCAAGCCTTCTTTCCACAGTTACTATTACTGGAAGGTGCAGGTAGCATAATGGTTATCAACATAGAAAATGAAATTTTTATTTAGCTTAGTTCAAATTTCACTATTACCATTCTGTAGTCTTCACAAGATGTTAAATGATTTTGGCAATATTTAGTCAAATTTAATTTAAGTACATATCCCTTATTCTTGAACATAGATTTCAGGAGGAAGGATTGTGTAGCTTCAAAAAAAAAAACAAAAAAAACTTTATGGATTCAAAAATATTCTCCCCCAAATAATTGCTAAGAATTTTTTGTTTTGTTTTGTTTCCGTCATGAAACGAACCAATAATGATATGTCAATTTTTCTTCAGTCCTCCCGCTACGCACTCACTTTTGATACGTAGATAGAAAGTGCTAAGTCCTTGCTTATGGAACTTAAGTGAGTTGCGAAATAAAAGATGGAAAGGTGCAAGTGTGCAGAACAACACCCTGTCTCTGACACATGCCACCCTAGAAGTGAACATATCTAACACATGTCTATACACCTACAAAGACGCACGTTCTCCCTTTGCGTGTGCAAGATGAC
>OZ038510.1:76745825-76748325 GCA_964036315.1 Acanthosepion esculentum
TTTGACTGGAATTCAAACTCAGCTCTCCAATTCCTCAATCCAAGCCGCTATCCATTACTCTACCATGCATATATATATATATATATATATAAACAGAAATAAAAGGAAATCTTTTTTTTTACTGACGTATTTAAGCCTCTGATGGACTTTATCAAGGCAAATGTAAGGATTTTATTTTGCAACAAGTATTTATAAACAGATGTATAAATATAATTCAGTTATTTGCCATGTATGATACACACTTAGGCGATCATGCATCTTTCGATACATCACTGATGAGGCAGATTTTTTTCCCGCAGTAGACCAGTTGCCATCCAATGCTATAGAACCTGGTCTGTTTTGCTATTTACCCATAGCTGGCGGGAGAAGAAGAGGATTCTTACCTTTCACATGAGTCAGTCAGTCAGTTATATGCCATGCGCGATACACTCTTAGGTAATCATGTATCTTTCAATACATGACTGACAAGGCAGATTTTTTTCCCACAGTAGGTTGCCTTTTCTTTCTGTGGTAGAACAGTTGCCATCCAAGGCTATAGAACCCAGTCTGTATTGCTATTTACCCATAGCTGGGGGGGTGGAGAAGAAGAAGATTCATACCTTTCCCAAGGGTATTATTAGCACGTAAGTGAGTGTAATGAATTCAACTGGAATTCAAACTTGGCTCTTCGACTCCTCAATTCGAGCTGCTATTTTCAAAATTTTTAAATTTAAGAACACTCATAAATATTCTTCAGGTCATCTGTGAAAGTCAAGGTAAACTATGAAAGATGTTAAGTTATCTAATTTAATGTCTAATAAACAAAGGTCAAGAAATGTTGTTGTTTTTTTTTAGTTTGTTTATTTTTTAACATTTGCCTTGATGAAGTCTATCAGTATATAAACCACATTGGTAAAGAACGGTTTCCTTTTGTTTTTATATATATTGTCTTTTTACAGGTCTATTTTTATTTATTTATACCTGAATTTTTACATATATACATATATATTTTTATTAATTCAAACTTGAATTTTAGTGGATGCTCATGTTTGAAATAGACGTGTTTTTTTTCATTTTAAATGGTATTACATTTATCAGTCAGCAGGAAGCTACAGGAAGCTACTTAATGGTTCAGACACATCTGGCTCTCTTTTCGTTTACATTGGGGAAGAACAGCATTGTACATTATTTCATTGTAGTTTCTATATCACAAATATACCTTAAGTTGACTACTTTTAATTAAAAATATATCCAAATTGTCTTCTAGCTGCAGTAGCTTAAAGGGATTAATTTGACTCCTTTTAATAACTGTTATTCTTCAATTTAACAGGAGTAGATAGGTTTGCCTATCATCTGGTTCACACTCCTCTCCAGTCTTTTGTACAGGAGTAAAGGTTTATCCATTGTTTTCTGTTTAGGATTGGTTTTCTGGTTCCTTATAAAGTCTACTTCAGCTCTATACTCCTAACACTTGTACTTTCCTATGCTAATATAACTCCACACAGTAGCACTCTATCTTGAATGGCTCTTGGGCCTTGTATTGGGTTGTGTTAAAGTGGAATAATGTTAAATACTGTATGATGAACACCTAGCAATAATGTCAGATCATAAAATATAACTTCACAAGAACTAGAATCTGGCATCCAAACCATTTCTTCAATTCAGTGGCTTCAAATGAGTAATTCGTTTAAATAATTGTTGTAGTATACTTACGGACAACAATGGGTATGTCCCTATTCACATAAATACAGTAGTAAATACTGTATGTTGGTCTGCAGTTGGAGATTCATTGTGGAATTCACTTGACTCACTTCTAGCAGTTGACTATTTCTTCTAGGCCCTGCTGGCGAATCTGATATGTGCTGTTCTTGTCGTAAGTATTATTGTTCATTACCAACTTTCATTTGATTATTCTATTCAGTAACCTTCCCTAGGTTACAACAATAATCTTTCATCTGCACCTTTTGGGATTTTGTGATCACAAGCGATGAGCTTTACCAAATAACAAAAACCACATCACTTGAAGACTTTCGACAACAACAAAAATAGGTAGACATAACTTGAAGAGAAAATAATAGTATAATAAATCTGTTACTTTTCCACACTACTGTAAACAAAAGGTTGGGAAGGAAATTCCCATCAATAGAAGAAAGAACAATAACAGTGGACTTCTTTCTTCTTTGATGTGCCGTGTCCGGATGTAGGCTATCATGGCTCTCCACATCTTCCTGTCTCTTGTAGCTCTTAATAAGTTTTGTCTTTTTGTTTTTTTCTCCCAAACCCTGTTTTGCCACCCATTTGCTCAAGCATGTTACACATTGCTTTCCTCTGTCCTTTTTCCCCTCTATCTCTCCTGTGAGTATCAGATTTTCCAACCCTTCCTTCCTGAGTAAATGCCACAGAAATTTCAACCGTCTCTTCCTGATGTTAAGTATAAGTTTCCTTTTTGTTTCCATTCTCTCCAAAAGTTTGCTCAGTTTATGGTATCCTCAGCATATTTCTGTAGAACCACATTTCTGTT
>OZ038510.1:76753325-76825825 GCA_964036315.1 Acanthosepion esculentum
TCAAAACACTATGAAACTGTAAAAATAGGTTTAATACCAGAAATTCTTTGTAAAAAATTATTACCATCAATAAATTTTTGAAAAGCAAATATTACCAACAATATATTTTTGGAAAAAAGGAAAAGAAAAACATTTATTACCAGCTATACATTTTTTGACAAAAAGAAAAATATTACCAGCGATACATATTTGAAAGAAAATTATTACCAGAAATGGAATTTTTGAAGGAAATTATTACCAGAAATGGAATTTTTGAAGGAAATTATTACCAGCTATGGAATTTTTGAAGAAAATTATTACCAGAAATGGAATTTTTGAAGGAAATTATTACCAGAAATGGAATTTTTGAAGGAAATTATTACCAGATATGGAATTTTTGAAGGAAATTATTACCAGAAATGGAATTTTTGAAGGAAATTATTACCAGAAATGGAATTTTTGAAGGAAATTATTACCAGAAATGGAATTTTTGAAGAAAAATATTACCAGAAATAAATTGAAAAAAAAATATTACCAACAATAAAAATGTTGTCGGCATTAAATAACCCATTGAGGTATTGATATGCCGTAAAACAAAACAAACAAAACATAAATACAAAGAGTAATGGTTTTCCTAGGAGAAATACACTCTTTATTCAAAATAACAAATCTGTACTCAAAAAATAATTAAAGCTTGTTCGCTGTGAAGAATTTGAACAAAAAAATGAAGAGGCTGAACCTTCCTTCCAATGACCCATAATTTTCTTTTGATTTGTTAGTAGCTGAGTAACAGTCTGACATCAAAGTCGATACAAAGCACATGAAAATGTAAAGTCAGCGTTCCTTTTTTTTGCGATTCGGTCAGGTTGGCATCACGTTGGCGCCACGTTGGACTTTAGATTTTCATTTGTTCTGTTTCTGATTAGTCTTGTGTCTATCGTCTTTTCATGTTGACTTAAATATCGTCTAATCCTAAGTATGTTTCTAATAACCATGTCCTGAAGATGGTCTACTAGACCGAAACATCTGACGTCGACAGTAAAACAACATTAAAACAATAAACTTGCATATTCGGATTTTGTTTTGTCTTTTCCATATTTTTTATCATATATATATATATATGTGTGTGTGTGTAGTTTGGCAGCAACTTTTCTTTTTTTCATATGGACAATACATATTTCAAAATCATTTTCAAATAAAAAGTCTCATTAGAGAATATGAGAAAATTCAAAAGAAAATATGCAAGACTATGTTGTCTTTAACATTCAATATTACATGTTTAATATATATATATATATATATATTTTAAATAAAGTCCAAAACTTTTGGTGGAACCAATGGACAACTTTAAAAAATGTAAAACTCTTATCCAGATATAGTCTTGTATAAAAGCCTAGAATACAAAAGGAAGAAAGAGAAAAAAGGTAAACTCACTCAGTAAAGTACTCAAAGCCTAGAATGCCTAGACCAAGCATAAAATCCTATGAATGTTAAATCCTACGAAAGGATGGCTTGTCATAATTCAAGTTTCACACTCACATGATCTTCAGATGACTTGAACTAAGCCAACACTTTAAACAGGAAAAAAGTAAGCAAATAATTCAACAATTTGTACAAATAGACACATAAACACAACAAAAAATGTAATAATAATCAATAACAAATAAGGAAAAAATACAAAATACTCTAAGTAATCAATAATAAAGAGATAAAATGAGCAACACAATACAATAGCTATAAAATAATTGCATTCTGTCAAAATTTCTACACAATAGTCTTTAGAATAATTTAAAATATAACAGTTCCCACCTATCCGATAATCCATAGGATAACACATTAAACTGCAAATACCTGACCTCATTACACACAATGCCCCATTGGAAAGCATATATTAATAGTTGAACTATCATCTGACACACATGGCCTGGTGATTGTGTACAAGCATGAAATAAGCTGTTGCCTCTCAGTGTTGATCTCAAGGTTCATATGCTCTTTCTCTGATACACTATTTACATTATCCGGACTATTGTCCTCATCTTTGTCACCATGTTTATCACAACGTTTCCACCTTTCAGTATCTGTCTATATTTCTGAGATGAGGTATTATGTACATTATTTACATTATTCGGACTATCGTCCTCATCTTTGTCGCCATATTTATTACAACGTTTCGGCCTTTCAGTATCTGTCTATATTTCTGAGATGAGGTATTATGTACACTATTTACATTATTAAGACTATTGTCCTCATCTTTGTAGCCATATTACAACGTTTCGGTTGTTGTACACTCCAGCCTTCTTCAGGTGGTTGGAATGTCAAACTGAACCCTTTATTTCGCTCACTGGGGTAGACTGTTCTAGTTCCACATGCCATGTTTAATGGATGTCAGTTATCTCCTGTTAATTCCCCTCTGAAAGTTGTCCACTGTCTTAACCGGGTATTGAACTCACACTCCTTGGGTCCTGTCAATGGATCTAACTAACGCCTTTATCCACTGTGCCATGTGTCCTTGTTCTTTCTCTGATATTGAGCACTTTTACCCGTAGTTATAGCATACCTTAAAACTACCGAAACAAAACGATCAGGCACAAAGGACCACAACTGATAGAGTAATGGAAATTACATTTATTGAAAGGTAAAAAGATAACATTTTAAGATCCACTACCATTTAGGTACCATCAATGACGTCATGATTTTTGCTTTATATCACTGATTTGTAAGGCTTGGTCTTATTACATTATTTCAGGAGGGGGTCTGTCTGCTATCCAAACAGATGAGGCTGTACTAAATCAAACATCTTTATTTTTAATGCAATTTCCCTTCAAAGTGTAGGTGATCATGACTCTCCATAACTTCCTTTTCTTTAATATAGGTAAACTAGAGTGGTTTTCTGTTGTTTTATCCATAGTTTTGAATTCGGAATAGTTATTCTCCTAGACTGGCTACCAGCCATGGTTAGAAGACCCAGTTTACTCTGCTGTTAAGCACATAGCTGTTGGTGTAAGAGATGGATTCATGCCTTTCTTATGCAAAAGTGAAAGTGACAGAGTAGCTTGGAACTTGAACTTGGCTCACCAATTCCACTTTCAGTCCCAGTAACTATTCAGAATTGCCCCAGCATGCCAGGCGTTTGGGACAAGCACAGTTGCATATAGGGTGAACAAACTGAATTACCCAAAAATAACTGTATGTTCGCCAGATGCTTATCTCTGTCTGCGTGTTGTAAGCTAGGGAAGGTTACTGAATAGATTAAGGTTGGTAATGAATGATAATACTTAGAACAAGAACAACACATAAGATTCACCAGTGGTGCGTAGTAGTAGTAGTAGTATTCAACTGCAGTGAATTCCACAATGAATCTCCAACTGCAGACAGCAGACCAACATACAGTATTCACTACTGTATTTATGAGAATGGGGGCATACCCATTATCGTCCGTAGGTATGCTACAACACTAGGAGAATGAGAATAATGTAGAGGATTTGATAAATTAAGATAGTGTAACTAAATTACTGGAATAAATATTGTTTCATTTTACTAGATGAAGATCGGAATTTGCTGTGCCAGTTCTAATGATCAGAAAATATCAATATTGCTGATTTCATTAGCAATTATTTAGCATTGCGATTTCAAGTTTAAAAGTGAAGATATGGAATTACCAGATCCCAACATTGTATTTATACTATTGTATGTAGGTCCTGTGTAATCCCCTATGGAGTATTGAGTTACGGCCTCACCACACTAGGTTTTGCTGCTGTGGTTTCTGCAGCAAGTGGGTTTTTACGAGCTGGAGTTGCTAATCCCACACAAAACAAGTTTTAAATTGAGAGTTATCCGTCCCCTAGACTGGTTACCAACCAAAGCTATGTGGAGAGTCCTGCTGTTAACACTTAGCTGAGAAGAGATAGATTTGTGCCTCTCCAAGGGTGTTTGTGTGAAAGTGAATGCAATGGCCTCTGCTGAAAAATTGAACTTCTACCATCCCATCCACTTATCCTATTGACCCCTGGCAGATTATCAAACAATGATGACCCATCCATTGGCCTCTTGAAAATTTTAAAACAATGATGACCTATTTGTTTATGCTATTGACCTCTTGAAATTTATCAAACAATGATGACCTGACAGTTACCTTGCGACCACCACCCCCCCGGCCCCATGAGTCAGGTTGTGACACAAGGTTGGCTTTTAATGTGGGGACCCGTGTGTTTCCACTCTGGCCACTGCTCTAAGCTGGT
The DNA here is from genome assembly GCA_964036315.1 of Acanthosepion esculentum. Taxonomy (NCBI): domain Eukaryota; kingdom Metazoa; phylum Mollusca; class Cephalopoda; order Sepiida; family Sepiidae; genus Acanthosepion; species Acanthosepion esculentum. Next base: position 76,757,543 of record OZ038510.1, read on the forward strand.
CAGAGCTGGGCCATACCACTGCCACATAATAGAAGTTACACAACAGTAGGGGGGATCACAAGGGAGAAGAAAAGGCCTCTGGCAGGGTACAGATGCTACATCTGCAACAAGAGAAACCCCTTTCTCCTTTTCTGCCAATCCTCCCAGAAGAATCCAGGGGGAGAGCCAATACATTGATTTCCCAAGTGTAGCTTAGAGGTGGCACCAGGTCAAAAGTATAGGGCACCTGGTGAGTATTGAACTTACTATTTCATCATAACTGTTTTAGTGAGATAAATTTACTAACATTTACACCATCTCGAGTTACCTTTAAACAATGATGACACATCCGTTTATGCTTTTGGCTTCTTGAAAATTTTAAAGCAATGATGACCCATCCATTTGTGCTATTAGCCTCTTGAAAATTATCAATGATGATCCATTCATTTGCAGTCCTGGGTAAGATGATAAACTACATCCAACAGCAAGGCCTCTGATCAGAAGGCTTTGAGGAGTGTAAAACCACCTCTTAATTGCTGGTGTTCCCAGGTCTACCCTGACCCGGAGTGGTAGCACCTGCTAGGGTCTGGGTATATAGTTAACACCCAAACTGGAGTCAAAACACTATGAAAGTGTAAAAATAGATTCTAATACCAGCAATACATTTTTGTAAAAAAAAAAAAATTACCAGCAATAAATTTTTGAAGAAAAAAATATTACCAGCAATAAAAATCTTGTCGGCATTAAATAACCCATTGAGGTTGATACGCCATAAACCAAACCAAGCCATTCATTTGTGCAATTAGCCTCTTGAAAATTATCAAACAATGATGAATGTTATTAATAAAGTAACCATATTTAATTTATGTCTTTTAATTAAAACTAAAATTAAATCTTCAAGAAAATATTTTTTCTTTTTTTTTTTTTAATTAGGTATCACATTTCCTTTAGTGGTGCTATCTAGACAAAAGTATATTAAATCATGTGTTACATAATGAAAATTGTTGTAAATCAAAAGGAAACTATTTAATTTCTTTGTTTTTACTTACATTTTAAATGTGTTTTAATACAAGGTGTGTGGGGGGGGGATAAAATATATATTTGCAAACAGCTTTCTTTTATGGGGTTAGACAAATAATATAGTAAAACCTATTTTTATGCAAGTATTTCAAACAGAACAGTTTTAATCTGCTTTTTGACTCCAAAAGCCAAATTTTTTTTATCATAAATTTTCTCTGTATTAAATGAAGATTTTTTTTTGTAAATACATTAAGTGATTATATAGGGTGTTGAAAATTGCAGGTCGAACTTTTTTAATTTCAGGTGATACAATTTCACCTCTGTTTTTGGTACAGAAATTAGTATACAGGTGGCATCTTCTACCACTAAATTGACTGCATCATATATTGAACTAAAACTTGAACAAGCTTTTTATAGTGTAAACAAATCTACTTTGTTTATACAAAATATTTTTCATGGTCAGGATCAGCAAGTTGTATTCAACATATTTACAGTACCTGCAGAATGGCAGGCAGTAACAACAAAAACACCAGTGCACCTTGGACATGGGAGGAAATTGAACCCGCTTGGATCGGGTAGCAAAGATCCAAGGTGTCTTACTTGTGACTTGCATTAACATTTGGTCTGTTAGAGCCCATGTACACCCTTGTACAAATTAATTGAAACAACCACTTTAGCTTCCTTTCTTTCACCATACAGTCAGTTTTAGACCCACTGGAGTGACAGTGTGTAATCAATTCCTATTTTTCCTCAGATTAGGTCATTTGCAGTGGTGTGCAGTAATATGAATCTATTTTCAAGGTGTACGATGAAATTTGTTTAGCCTTGAAAAATATTGCGTCATCTGTGATTGCATCAGATTTTCATCACACCCAGACACTATTGTCTCGACTGTCAATTAGTTGTCCTACAGCCATTGTCTGCAATGGGTGTTACTCTAAGGAAGCGTATGAAAATTGTAACACTGCATGAACACACTGGCAAGTCTTACTACTGAGCAAATCAAAGTACTTGAGACTGGCCCCAAAACTCTCCTGATTTAAATTCAATCGAGAATCAGTGGTCAGTCTGCAAGAAACAACTCCATGGAATGGACATATGAAGTACTAACATGTGCACTGGTTCATGTTTTATTGGAAAAATATGAAAAAAAAGTAAATAATAATGGAATTATTCATTTTGTTTCAAGTGTGTATATATTTGAGAACAGTGCTTAAAAAGATGATGACAGTTCTGTATTTCTTGTCTCACATGATATACAAATAATGTAATGAAAGAAACAAATTACAGATGATTTTTTTTCTTACCAAATGTTCACCCATTACTAGTCCCAAGATGCGTTGCAAAATTTTGGCAGTCACAGAATATAGCAACACACCTTCCCTCATATCAGTAAAACTATATTCTCAACCTTTTGAAATTATTACGGTTAATTTTGACAGTCCTGAAATGTAGCAACACACCTTCCATCGGCTCTTCTTATTTTTTATGTACCATGTCCTTTCAGGATGTAGCTGATCATGGCTCTCCACAATTTCTTGTCCTTTGTGCTCTTAATAAACTTTGTCTTTTTGTTATTTCTTCTAAACCCTGTTCAGACATCCATTTACTCAAGCTCACTAAGTATGTTTTGCATTGTTTTCCTCTGTCCCTCTTGCCTTCAGTTTGTCTTGTGAGTGTCAAATTTCCCAAGCACTCTTTCCTCATTACGTGTCCTAGAAATTGCAACTATCTCTTCCTGTATTGTTATGTATAAGTTTCCATTTTCTCTAAAACTTTGTCGTTGCTTTGCTCACATATTCTGTCCATATTATCCTCAGTTTCCGTCTGTAGACAAATGTTCTTTAGTCAATAAGTACAAGAATTTCCAATTCAAATTCTGAAATTACCACCCCTGGCACAGAGTTACAAGCAATTTGATTTTTTCAAAGCTTCACTCTCTTTCTGAGTGACCACAAGGGCAACAACCTACTGAACTATATTCCCAGCATATAAGAAACATCATTTGTGGATTGTGTATAGACATTTAATAACGTCAAATAAACAAAAAAAAAAGTTTAAAAGGAACTGGAAACCCAATCCTAAGTAGAAAACAAGGGATAAACCTCTGCTCCTGTTCAAAAGACCAGGGAGGAGTGTGAACTGTACAATCAATATATTTTATGATTATTTATATCTGAATCCATGACTTGTTCTTTCTTTTCACCGTCTACTGTGACGTTGAAATTATTCTATCAAACTGCTGCCGGTGTCATCCATTTCATTACACCTTGCATCCTTATTGATCCTGTTTCACATTTGCTTGTAAAATATTGTTTGCAGGACAGCTAATTTAGGAGTCATATAAACCTGTAAACGAGAATTTATAACTAAACCAATTCTGAGCTTCTTAATTTTAAAAATTGTAAATTCTGGTAGATCCTAACATGTAAAAGATTTATCGTGATTGCTTCAGGAGTAAGAATGATAAAAAGTTGTGTCATGAACAATAATTCTGTCATTTTTTATACTTTATGTATTTTTACATGATTTCAAATAAAAGGATGCCCCCACCACCACCATTAATACTGGAAAGAGTGATAACAGCTACTGGACTTGAAAAATCTATTTTCCTGAAAAATTGTTTTAAGAGAAAGATTTTATAAATTTTAATCAAAAGTAGTAATGGCTGCTCGGTCAATGAATGTCAAATGTTTCCTTATAAGGAAACAGTTAATATTATCAATACCATTACATATCTGCAAAACTGATGATACTTAAAAGTTGTACCTGCAAATATTAATTTCCTAGCTAATAAAACTAAATATTTTTATTAAAGATTAATCAAGAGGACTAGTTATATGAAAATAGTAAAATGTACCAGTTTCTTAAAAACGTTTAATTTACCTTGATCCAATTAGCTTTTTACCCCAGACTTGACATAGGCAAAATATAAGTACCATATAAGTTCAAATTCAAGAACAGTTGAAACATGTCTTGGGTATATAGGGTTGGATGGAAATTGGGTGTCCTATCTTGTTCGGTTTACAGCCAGAGCAGCATTCCAACCCATTACAAGAAAAATGAATTGGACATTACTCTGTATCTAAGAATTGTTTCTTCATTTTGGGTTGCCCAGGTGAAAATGAATCATTCTCAGGATGTTGACTCAGGTGTGAACTCTGGCACTTGCTGGCTTTGTCCGTAGACACTAGTGTATTCTTCTCACTCCTACCGAATGATCGTCTGCCACCTAGAAGAATGAATTTCAGCACCAGCACCTCTCTACGCTCTTCAAGCATTGTCAGCAACTTGTTTTCCAAATATTTCCCAACAGACTCTTGAACACATTGGTCAGAAGGAACAGTGACAGGTGAGCTTGCGTTTGACAAGGGAAGTATAGGTAAAGCTGTACTTAAGTAAACACACACACACACACACATATATATATATATAGTTGGATTGATATGAGTTTGTGACCCTGGGTTTCACACTTTTTGCGATCATCAGACAAACTGATTAATTTTTGAAATTTTGGATTCATTTATGGTTGCATATATTTGTGTTTTATGGCAGTGGGAGGAAGAATTGTCATTGGAACGCCACTCATATGTACACAGACATACATATTCACGCATTGCAGCCCACACAAACATAAATATATATGAACAGTGTGGGACAGGGCGGATATGCACATCCATGTGCCATTGCATGCATACGTACGCAGTTGGTCACTGTATTCAATGTTGGATTGTGTAGCAAATTTTATATATATAAAAGTGAACATTGAAGCCAACACTCAGAGGCGACAGGCTGTTTCATGCTAGGCACAATTTATATATATGGGTCAGTGGTGTATTGTGGATAATCTATTCTGGCAGTTAGTTTTGCGGGAGTGGCTTGTTTGTTTATTTGTTTGGGTTAATTTATTTGTTTTTCATTTTTATTTTGTATTATTTATTCTTTTTGGTTTTTGATGTTTTATTAACATAGTAAAAAAAGAAATGGGGGGGATTTGCTTATGTCACTTATTTAATAGTATTGGTGTAGGAAAATAATTACGGCTATTTATTCTTTCAATGTTTAGATTGCTTACTGTAGTTGCCTCTGAGTGTTGGCTTCAATGTTCACTTTTATATATATATATATATATATATATATATATAATTTGTAGTCTATTCTTTTATTTTGGTGGTGGGGACAGATTTTAATTTATTTATTTGGATTTATTAGTTTTACTTGTTTTTGCTTAATTATGCTTATTCATATTAGTTCTAACGGTTATTTTGATGGGAGCAATTTGTTTATTTGTTTGCATTAATTTTTATTTGTTTTTTATTTATTTACTTATTTTTATTTTGTATGTTTGCACCACTGACCCATATATATAAATAGTCGAGGAAAAAACCAACATTCACGGCCTGAGAATTGTGCTTAGCATGAAACAGCCTGTTGCCTCTGAGTGTTGACTTTAATCTTCACTTTTATATTTACATATGCTCTATCTCTGATATTGAGCACTTTATCCCATAAATATAGCACACCTTAAAACTATATTTCTTCATATATATATATATAGAGAGAGAGGGAGAGAGCGAGAGAGAGATCTTGTAGTATGTGTGTAGCATGCATTAGCTTCTTCATGTTACATATACCTTTATATATAAAAAATAGGGTGATATGATAAAAAAATGTTTGATAATATTAAGATCAAACATTTTTTAGAAAGAATAGACTACAAATTATATATATATATATATATATATATAAAAGTGAACATTGAAGCCAACACTCAGAGGCAACTACAGTAAGCAATCTAAACATTGAACGAATAAATAGCCTTAATTATTTTCCTACACCAATACTATTAAATAAGTGACATAAGCAAATCCACCCCCCATTTCTTTTTTTTACTATGTTAATAAAACATCAAAAACCAAAAAGAATAAATAATACAAAATAAAAATGAAAAACAAATAAATTAACCCAAACAAATAAACAAACAAGCCACTCCCGCAAAACTAACTGCCAGAATAGATTATCCACAATGCACCACTGTGCCACCTTGTGTCTTAGTGGCAACAAAGCCACTAAGACACAAGGGGTTGCTGAGTGTGGAAGAACAAGAAAGGAAAAAACATTTGGGAAGAATAGACGAGTAATCAAGACAGTAAATAACAATTGACATTGCATTTAAATTTTCGAGGATCAAAGTCAACTGGAAAGCATGGCGCCAAAAGAGAGTTCCACAAATGAGAATGTGCAAGAAAAGAAACTGTTGACATAGAACGTATAGTTACATCTAGCCAATTCAACTGTGAATTCATTAAGTGTTGGTACCATAGCAAAGAGTTTTCTGAACAATTACCCTGAAAGTATTTACAGAAAAGGCACAGGTAGGCTACATTATGGGGGTGGGAAAGGGATTGAAGTCGAGATGCCAGGTCAGGACAAATAATATTGCAGATTCTTCTTTGGATTTTATCAAGTATCTCTAAATATATATTGGGAGCAGTGGACCATATGTGGCAGCAATATTCAAAGCATGGATGAATGGTAGACATAAACATGCAAAATAGACTCAGGAGAGGTAAAAAATGACCAGACTTAGCTGCAGGCCTAGCAATGGATTCAATATCGTCTTTCCACTTTATATCAGCTGAGAATGTTTGACCAAGAAGGCATAAATCACTCTCATGGAGGTTAGCATCAGCCATACTGATGGGGGTGGTCAGTTGATTAAGAGGGAAAAAGTTTCATTTTGAAGCCATTAAAATTAACATGCTACTCTTTGCCCCAGTTAACAACAAATTGTAAGGTTTTTTGGGGGTGGTTAAGATTAGCTGCCAATTTCAACTTATCAAATTGATGAGACTTATTATCAAGACAGGAGTAAATGGTTGTGTCATCGGTATAGATATCAAGTTGAGAAAAATAGATGCCTGTTACTTATGAGTAATATATATATAAACATAAAAATGTCTTAAAATAATTGTCGGCCTTTGTCCATTTCATAATGTGTGACGTCATTTGTTTACATTTGGATACACATTGAGCAGATATGAATGTACATGAGAGAATCATGGAAGATTGTAGTCTAAAGACAGTAAAATCGACCTTGCTAACCGAACGATCCTCTGTGGCCCAATCGGTTAAGGCACGTCAGGCTATATGACGGTTCCGTATAGGATACAGTTTCGATTCCTGTCGGGGGATGAATATTTTCTATGACAATTTCTCGGGCATTCAGGCCGGTAAATGTTATTAATACTGTTTATTATAAACAGAGCATTTACTTAAATATTTGTATCTATATAAATAATGTATAAACATAAAAATGCTTTAAAATATATCTATCTATCTATCTATCTATCTATATATATATATATATATATATATATATATATATATATTTTCAGTTGATTTATATGCCTTTGTAGCAACCCTATTATTGATATCATTCTGTCAGAAATTAAAATACTACTTGTGTCCATAATAGGGTATTCAGATATTTGGCCGACGGACATTTAGCCAAAAATGTAGTAGCGTACTTAGATTTATGCCTCACTCTTTATCATAATGTGCGACATATATTTTATTTATTTACTCTATTTACACGAGGGTCTTTCAATAAATAAGGTGAATTTTTCGATATAAGGATTTCTAATACAGATAGAAGCTTCCCTTTTCTTTTTTTTTTCAACATAGTCTCCCAGCACTGTCACACACTTTTCCCATCTGTGCACAAGCTTCCGTATTCCCTCAGCGTAAAAATCTTTGGACTGATGTCTCAGCCAGTCGCTCACAACACTTTTGACTTCATCGTCACTTTTAAACTTTGTGCCTCTCGTGAACGCTTTCAAGGGACCAAACAGGTGAAAGTCTGAAGGGGCAAGGTCTGGGCTGTAAGGGGGATGAGGGAGCAGTTCCCAGCCCAGCTCATTGATGGTCTACACCGTTTGGGCTGCTGTGTGAGGCTTTGCATTGTCATGATGCAAGATGACTCCTTCTGACTGATGACCCCTGCATTTGTCCCAACAGATAAGCTCAAATTCCTTGCAATGCCATCCACTGTCACCTTTCTGTCAGACTGAATGAGGTCATTGACTGATTCGATCACCTAAGGAGACCTCACTTCTGTAGGCCTCCCAGGCCTGTCTTCATCCTCAACACTGCTCCGTCCTTCTTTAAACAATTTAGCCCACTTGTAGACATTTTTTTTGCTGAAACATGTGGCACCATACACAGTTGACATTCGCCTATGAATTTCAACTGGTTTGCACCCTTCAGCAACCAAAAACTTGATAATTGACCGCTGTTCAATCCTGAAGCATGCTTCTTGGTCGGCCATCTTTGTTAATCGCCAAAACTCTCAAAGTTTTTTTTTAATCTGCAAAAGAAATTAAATCTATGTGAAAAAGAAGTAAAACAAAAAAAAAATAAAAAAGAGTAAGCTTCTATCTGTATTAAAAGTCCTTATACCGAAAAATTCAACTTATTTATTGAATGTCCCTCGTATATATATATCGCTCCTCACATGAATGTAAAAAGAAACTATATTATCTACAAATACCATTTATTCTGTATGAAACCTACACACCTGTCTGCAACACTGGCAATCAGGCATATCACCACAGAATTTATACATATATACATCAATAAAAAATATATATGTATAATATACATCCATAAAAACAGTTTAATGCCTTTAATGTATTTAAAAATATATATATGTACAATATATATCCATAAAAACAGTCGTTCTGGGTATGACGATAAACTACATCCATGTCCTGGGTGTGACAATGGGCTGCATCTGTGTCCTGGGTATGACAATAAACTACATCTGTGTCCTGGGTAGGACAGTGGACTGCATCCGGCAGCAGGGCCTCTGGTCGTGAGGTTTTATGGAGCGTGGAGCCGCCACTTTGTTGCTGTTGTCCCCGGGTCCTCCCTGACCTAGGGTGGTGGCACCTGTTGGGGTCCCGGCTGTGGGCAAATGGTTAACACTCAGACTATATCCGCGTCCTCGGTATGACGATAAACTACATCCGTGTCCTGGGTATGATGATAAACTATATCCAACAGCAAGGCTTCTGATAATGTTTTTGAAAAAATAATGTTGCCAGCTATGCGTTTTTGAAAAAATGATATTGCCAGTTATACATTTTTGAAAAAAATAATATTACTAGCTATACAATTTTAAAAAAAATAATATTACCAGCTATACATTTTTGGAAAAATAATATTACCAGCTATATGTTCTTGAAAAAATGATATTACCAGCTGTACGTTTTTGAGGAAAAGGTATTGACAGTGGTAGATTTTTGACAAGGCAAAAATATTACCAGGAAAAAAAAAAGTTATCGGCATTGAATGACCTATTGAGGTTGATATGCCGTAAAACAAAAACCAGACTGAACCATAAAAACAGTTTAATGCCTTTAGTGTATTTAAAAAAATATATATGTACAATATATATCCATAAAAATGGTTTAATGCCTTTTGTATATTACAGAAAAAAATGTGTGTGTGTGTGTATGTATATATGTATGTATATATATATACGTATATATGTATGTGTGTGTATATATATATATATATATATATATATATATATATATATATGCTAAATAATAACCTATGTTGGCAATTAATTTGGGATCTGATTACTTTAAAGTGATGCCAGCATATAATCTTGGAAAGAAGATTATGAAGTATCGGTCAGGGGATGTGAATGACATTGTTCAGTCAACATTGTCTTCCGAGCGGGGGTGGGGGGGATGATTAAAGAGAAGAAAAAACGCAGACAAGAAAATGGCAAAGAAAATAAACAGGACGAAATTGGCACTTTTCTTCTACTCAGATATCATATTCCTTTTATCAGGTATCTTACAAAACAAATTTGAATGTCTTACTATGTCATGGGGTGCTTTGCGATCAAGTTGAGCTGTCAGCTGTGGCATGGCTAAGTCAAAAAGTAACACCAACATTTGGAAAGATGAACACTCCCGAAGTTCATTTTTTCTTTCTTTCTTTTTTCTTTTTTCATCTGTTTTTCTTATATTTTTTTTTTAGCAGTTGTTTCTCTTTTGGCGTACTAAGAATAATTATAATAAACTGCATTGCAAAACATTATTTTTTTTTTGTTGTTGTAGAATAGAATATTATCTAAATAATAGTGATATCAGCCATTAACCTGCCACCCCTATCTAAATATATATTCTCTTGTACCCACTTAGGTCTTTTTTTTTCCCTAACAAGCCCTGTGTATATTCAGGTGACAAAGGTAAGATACAATGAAATTATATTATGATAAGCACAGGTAAGTAATTGTTTCTTTTTCGAGTGATATGGGGTGGGGACCTTTTTTTTTTTTTCCAAAGGATTTTAGATAATATTGGTGACATGGAAACAATGTAAGTAATTTTGCACATGGCTCTGTATTTTACCATATATAAACGAGGGAGTAAAAAAACAAAAAAAAACATCTGATTATAGAAAAATAAAATAAAAACAAGGATAATGCCGTGACAATATTCAATGTATTCGCCTGTGCATTGCATATTGTTGCCACATCTGGTCTGGTACTTTTGCTATATATTTAGAGACTCTTGATAAAATTCAAAGAAGCTGCTATGTTATCAGTCCTGACCTGGCATCCCAGCTTCAGTAACTTTTCCAATGACTGTGAGGTAGCTTCCCTGTGCCTTTTCTATAAATATCTTAATGGTAATTATTCTGATCAGATTTCCTCTTCAGTATCTTGAATTTATGAATTAAAATATATTATGAATATGATTTTTAAGTTTAAAAAAATACATTTTTATATGAATTTACAAAAAATTTTACATGAATTTACAAAATTAAGAACGTTACTATGTCGGCAGCTCGATGTCATTATTATACATTTGAAATAGCTGTAAGTTCTATCCTAACAGTTTCTTCTCTCGCACTTCTTACTTGTGGAACTCTCTTCCAGCCTCTTGTTTTCTAGTCATCTCTGCTCTTCAGAAATTAAAATTCAAGGTAAATTGCTTCTGTCTTAATTTCTGTTCTTTTATTGTTCTCTCTGCTTAATTTTTTTTTTCTTCATTTTCTTTCATACTCAGTAATGCCTTGCACCTTAGTGGCTTTATCACCTTGCTTCTGGTGAAATGATTAAAATACACAATACACCCTGGGGATAACAATATAAGAAACAAGATAATATTACTGCCATCCCTCTTTTTCTTTCTTCTTCATTTTCTTTCATACTCAGTAATGCCTTGCACCTTAGTGGCTTTATCACCTTGCTTCTGATGAAATGATTAAAATACACAATACACCCTGGGGATAACAATATAAGAAACAAGATAATATTACTGCCATCCCTATTTTTCTTTCTTCTTCATTTTCTTTCATACTCAGTAATGCCTTGCACCTTAGTGGCTTTATCACCTTGCTTCTGGTGAAATGATTAAAATACACAATACACCCTGGGGATAACAATATAAGAAACAAGATAATATTACTGCCATCCCTATTTTTCTTTCTTCTTCATTTTCTTTCATACTCAGTAATGCCTTGCACCTTAGTGGCTTTATCACCTTGCTTCTGATGAAATGATTAAAATACACAATACACCCTGGGGATAACAATATAAGAAACAAGATAATATTACTGCCATCCCTCTTTTTCTTTCTTCTTCATTTTCTTTCATACTCAGTAATGCCTTGCACCTTAGTGGCTTTATCGCCTTGCTTCTGGTGAAATGATTAAAAAAACACAATACACCCTGGGGATAACAATATAAGAAACAAGATAATATTACTGCCATCCCTATTTTTCTTTCTTCTTCATTTTCTTTCATACTCAGTAATGCCTTGCACCTTAGTGGCTTTATCACCTTGCTTCTGGTGAAATGATTAAAAAAACACAATACACCCTGGGGATAACAATATAAGAAACAAGATAATATTACTGCCATCCCTCTTTTTCTTTCTTCTTCATTTTCTTTTATACTCAGTAATGCCTTGCACCTTAGTGGCTTTATCACCTTGCTTCTGGTGAAATGATTAAAATACACAATACACCCTGGGGATAACAATATAAGAAACAAGATAATATTACTGCCATCCCTCTTTTTCTTTCTTCTTCATTTTCTTTCATACTCAGTAATGCCTTGCACCTTAGTGGCTTTATCACCTTGCTTCTGGTGAAATGATTAAAATACACAATACACCCTGGGGATAACAATATAAGAAACAAGATAATATTACTGCCATCCCTATTTTTCTTTCTTCTTCATTTTCTTTCATACTCAGTAATGCCTTGCACCTTAGTGGCTTTATCACCTTGCTTCTGGTGAAATGATTAAAAAAACACAATACACCCTGGGGATAACAATATAAGAAACAAGATAATATTACTGCCATCCCTCTTTTTCTTTCTTCTTCATTTTCTTTTATACTAATGCCTTGCACCTTAGTGGCTTTATCACCTTGCTTCTGGTGAAATGATTAAAATACACAATACACCCTGGGGATAACAATATAAGAAACAAGATAATATTACTGCCATCCCTCTTTTTCTTTCTTCTTCATTTTCTTTCATACTCAGTAATGCCTTGCACCTTAGTGGCTTTATCACCTTGCTTCTGGTGAAATGATTAAAATACACAATACACCCTGGGGATAACAATATAAGAAACAAGATAATATTACTGCCATCCCTATTTTTCTTTCTTCTTCATTTTCTTTCATACTCAGTAATGCCTTGCACCTTAGTGGCTTTATCACCTTGCTTCTGGTGAAATGATTAAAAAAACACAATACACCCTGGGGATAACAATATAAGAAACAAGATAATATTACTGCCATCCCTCTTTTTCTTTCTTCTTCATTTTCTTTTATACTCAGTAATGCCTTGCACCTTAGTGGCTTTATCACCTTGCTTCTGGTGAAATGATTAAAATACACAATACACCCTGGGGATAACAATATAAGAAACAAGATAATATTACTGCCATCCCTCTTTTTCTTTCTTCTTCATTTTCTTTCATACTCAGTAATGCCTTGCACCTTAGTGGCTTTATCACCTTGCTTCTGGTGAAATGATTAAAATACACAATACACCCTGGGGATAACAATATAAGAAACAAGATAATATTACTGCCATCCCTCTTTTTCTTTCTTCTTCATTTTCTTTCATACTCAGTAATGCCTTGCACCTTAGTGGCTTTATCGCCTTGCTTCTGGTGAAATGATTAAAAAAACACAATACACCCTGGGGATAACAATATAAGAAACAAGATAATATTACTGCCATCCCCCTTTTTCTTTCTTCTTCATTTTCTTTCATACTCAGTAATGCCTTGCACCTTAGTGGCTTTATCACCTTGCTTCTGGTGAAATGATTAAAAAAACACAATACACCCTGGGGATAACAATATAAGAAACAAGATAATATTACTGCCATCCCTCTTTTTCTTTCTTCTTCATTTTCTTTCATACTCAGTAATGCCTTGCACCTTAGTGGCTTTATCGCCTTGCTTCTGGTGAAATGATTAAAAAAACACAATACACCCTGGGGATAACAATATAAGAAACAAGATAATATTACTGCCATCCCTATTTTTCTTTCTTCTTCATTTTCTTTCATACTCAGTAATGCCTTGCACCTTAGTGGCTTTATCACCTTGCTTCTGGTGAAATGATTAAAAAAACACAATACACCCTGGGGATAACAATATAAGAAACAAGATAATATTACTGCCATCCCTCTTTTTCTTTCTTCTTCATTTTCTTTCATACTCAGTAATGCCTTGCACCTTAGTGGCTTTATCACCTTGCTTCTGGTGAAATGATTAAAATACACAATACACCCTGGGGATAACAATATAAGAAACAAGATAATATTACTGCCATCCCTCTTTTTCTTTCTTCTTCATTTTCTTTCATACTCAGTAATGCCTTGCACCTTAGTGGCTTTATCACCTTGCTTCTGGTGAAATGATTAAAATACACAATACACCCTGGGGATAACAATATAAGAAACAAGATAATATTACTGCCATCCCTCTTTTTCTTTCTTCTTCATTTTCTTTCATACTCAGTAATGCCTTGCACCTTAGTGGCTTTATCGCCTTGCTTCTGGTGAAATGATTAAAAAAACACAATACACCCTGGGGATAACAATATAAGAAACAAGATAATATTACTGCCATCCCTATTTTTCTTTCTTCTTCATTTTCTTTCATACTCAGTAATGCCTTGCACCTTAGTGGCTTTATCACCTTGCTTCTGGTGAAATGATTAAAAAAACACAATACACCCTGGGGATAACAATATAAGAAACAAGATAATATTACTGCCATCCCTCTTTTTCTTTCTTCTTCATTTTCTTTCATACTCAGTAATGCCTTGCACCTTAGTGGCTTTATCACCTTGCTTCTGGTGAAATGATTAAAATACACAATACACCCTGGGGATAACAATATAAGAAACAAGATAATATTACTGCCATCCCTCTTTTTCTTTCTTCTTCATTTTCTTTCATACTCAGTAATGCCTTGCACCTTAGTGGCTTTATCACCTTGCTTCTGGTGAAATGATTAAAATACACAATACACCCTGGGGATAACAATATAAGAAACAAGATAATATTACTGCCATCCCTCTTTTTCTTTCTTCTTCATTTTCTTTCATACTCAGTAATGCCTTGCACCTTAGTGGCTTTATCACCTTGCTTCTGGTGAAATGATTAAAATACACAATACACCCTGGGGATAACAATATAAGAAACAAGATAATATTACTGCCATCCCTCTTTTTCTTTCTTCTTCATTTTCTTTCATACTCAGTAATACCTTGCACCTTAGTGGCTTTATCACCTTGCTTCTGGTGAAATGATTAAAAAAACACAATACACCCTGGGGATAACAATATAAGAAACAAGATAATATTACTGCCATCCCTCTTTTTCTTTCTTCTTCATTTTCTTTCATACTCAGTAATGCCTTGCACCTTAGTGGCTTTATCACCTTGCTTCTGGTGAAATGATTAAAATACACAATACACCCTGGGGATAACAATATAAGAAACAAGATAATATTACTGCCATCCCTCTTTTTCTTTCTTCTTCATTTTCTTTCATACTCAGTAATGCCTTGCACCTTAGTGGCTTTATCGCCTTGCTTCTGGTGAAATGATTAAAAAAACACAATACACCCTGGGGATAACAATATAAGAAACAAGATAATATTACTGCCATCCCTCTTTTTCTTTCTTCTTCATTTTCTTTCATACTCAGTAATGCCTTGCACCTTAGTGGCTTTATCACCTTGCTTCTGATGAAATGATTAAAATACACAATACACCCTGGGGATAACAATATAAGAAACAAGATAATATTACTGCCATCCCTCTTTTTCTTTCTTCTTCATTTTCTTTCATACTCAGTAATGCCTTGCACCTTAGTGGCTTTATCACCTTGCTTCTGGTGAAATGATTAAAAAAACACAATACACCCTGGGGATAACAATATAAGAAACAAGATAATATTACTGCCATCCCTCTTTTTCTTTCTTCTTCATTTTCTTTTATACTCAGTAATGCCTTGCACCTTAGTGGCTTTATCACCTTGCTTCTGGTGAAATGATTAAAAAAACACAATACACCCTGGGGATAACAATATAAGAAACAAGATAATATTACTGCCATCCCTCTTTTTCTTTCTTCTTCATTTTCTTTCATACTCAGTAATGCCTTGCACCTTAGTGGCTTTATCACCTTGCTTCTGGTGAAATGATTAAAATACACAATACACCCTGGGGATAACAATATAAGAAACAAGATAATATTACTGCCATCCCTCTTTTTCTTTCTTCTTCATTTTCTTTCATACTCAGTAATGCCTTGCACCTTAGTGGCTTTATCACCTTGCTTCTGATGAAATGATTAAAATACACAATACACCCTGGGGATAACAATATAAGAAACAAGATAATATTACTGCCATCCCTCTTTTTCTTTCTTCTTCATTTTCTTTCATACTCAGTAATGCCTTGCACCTTAGTGGCTTTATCACCTTGCTTCTGGTGAAATGATTAAAATACACAATACACCCTGGGGATAACAATATAAGAAACAAGATAATATTACTGCCATCCCTATTTTTCTTTCTTCTTCATTTTCTTTCATACTCAGTAATGCCTTGCACCTTAGTGGCTTTATCACCTTGCTTCTGATGAAATGATTAAAATACACAATACACCCTGGGGATAACAATATAAGAAACAAGATAATATTACTGCCATCCCTCTTTTTCTTTCTTCTTCATTTTCTTTCATACTCAGTAATGCCTTGCACCTTAGTGGCTTTATCACCTTGCTTCTGATGAAATGATTAAAAAAACACAATACACCCTGGGGATAACAATATAAGAAACAAGATAATATTACTGCCATCCCTCTTTTTCTTTCTTCTTCATTTTCTTTTATACTCAGTAATGCCTTGCACCTTAGTGGCTTTATCACCTTGCTTCTGGTGAAATGATTAAAATACACAATACACCCTGGGGATAACAATATAAGAAACAAGATAATATTACTGCCATCCCTCTTTTTCTTTCTTCTTCATTTTCTTTCATACTCAGTAATGCCTTGCACCTTAGTGGCTTTATCACCTTGCTTCTGATGAAATGATTAAAATACACAATACACCCTGGGGATAACAATATAAGAAACAAGATAATATTACTGCCATCCCTCTTTTTCTTTCTTCTTCATTTTCTTTCATACTCAGTAATGCCTTGCACCTTAGTGGCTTTATCACCTTGCTTCTGGTGAAATGATTAAAATACACAATACACCCTGGGGATAACAATATAAGAAACAAGATAATATTACTGCCATCCCTATTTTTCTTTCTTCTTCATTTTCTTTCATACTCAGTAATGCCTTGCACCTTAGTGGCTTTATCACCTTGCTTCTGATGAAATGATTAAAATACACAATACACCCTGGGGATAACAATATAAGAAACAAGATAATATCACTGCCATCCCTCTTTTTCTTTCTTCTTCATTTTCTTTCATACTCAGTAATGCCTTGCACCTTAGTGGCTTTATCACCTTGCTTCTGATGAAATGATTAAAAAAACACAATACACCCTGGGGATAACAATATAAGAAACAAGATAATATTACTGCCATCCCTCTTTTTCTTTCTTCTTCATTTTCTTTTATACTCAGTAATGCCTTGCACCTTAGTGGCTTTATCACCTTGCTTCTGGTGAAATGATTAAAATACACAATACACCCTGGGGATAACAATATAAGAAACAAGATAATATTACTGCCATCCCTATTTTTCTTTCTTCTTCATTTTCTTTCATACTCAGTAATGCCTTGCACCTTAGTGGCTTTATCACCTTGCTTCTGGTGAAATGATTAAAATACACAATACACCCTGGGGATAACAATATAAGAAACAAGATAATATTACTGCCATCCCTATTTTTCTTTCTTCTTCATTTTCTTTCATACTCAGTAATGCCTTGCACCTTAGTGGCTTTATCACCTTGCTTCTGGTGAAATGATTAAAAAAACACAATACACCCTGGGGATAACAATATAAGAAACAAGATAATATTACTGCCATCCCTCTTTTTCTTTCTTCTTCATTTTCTTTCATACTCAGTAATGCCTTGCACCTTAGTGGCTTTATCACCTTGCTTCTGGTGAAATGATTAAAAAAACACAATACACCCTGGGGATAACAATATAAGAAACAAGATAATATTACTGCCATCCCTCTTTTTCTTTCTTCTTCATTTTCTTTCATACTCAGTAATACCTTGCACCTTAGTGGCTTTATCACCTTGCTTCTGGTGAAATGATTAAAAAAACACAATACACCCTGGGGATAACAATATAAGAAACAAGATAATATTACTGCCATCCCTATTTTTCTTTCTTCTTCATTTTCTTTCATACTCAGTAATGCCTTGCACCTTAGTGGCTTTATCACCTTGCTTCTGGTGAAATGATTAAAATACACAATACACCCTGGGGATAACAATATAAGAAACAAGATAATATTACTGCCATCCCTATTTTTCTTTCTTCTTCATTTTCTTTCATACTCAGTAATGCCTTGCACCTTAGTGGCTTTATCACCTTGCTTCTGGTGAAATGATTAAAAAAACACAATACACCCTGGGGATAACAATATAAGAAACAAGATAATATTACTGTCATCCCCCTTTTTCTTTCTTCTTCATAGTTGTATCTCAGGAGATGAGCAATACACAAAAATTGTCAATAATCAATTACAGAATAAAAAAAATGTTATTCAAGGGTAAATTGATATTTATCTTCAAGTATTTTCAAATTTAATAACTTTTAGTTTAACAATTAGACCGTTTTGTTGGTAAATCTCGTGGATTGTGAACATTTCAGTATAAAAAAAAAGGTAACAGTGATCTGAGGAAGTATGCAAAAAATAACTGAAATATTGTGAAAATTTAGGATACAAATCCAAATAATCATCCATCCTTGCATGGAATTTTGCTGTCATACATTGTCTGGTGCACCCGCTGTACATCTCGAGGTCTTCGACAAAATCCAGAGATGAATATGCAATGTGATAGGTCCTGATTTGGCATCTAGTCTACAGTCGCTATCCCACAGATGTGTTGTAGCCTCCCTCTGCCTCATCTACAAGTATTTTTACGGCAGCTGTTCCGACGAGCTACTTTCGCTGGTTCCCAGACTACATGAATTTAAGTGAGCTACCAGACTGGCATCTCAGTCCCACCCTTTCACTGTCAAAACGGTTAAGTGTAACCATCTCCTCTTCTCAAACAGCTTCTCCTGCACTTCCCATCTGTGGAACTCCCTTCCTCTTACTTGCTTCCCAGATGACTATAATCTTCAAATATTCAAGTGTAATGTCAATCGACATCTGACACTCTGAGCTTGTTCCCTGTCTTTCCCTGTATCCTTTCCCCTTGCAATGAAAACCATGTTGAGCAGCTATGCTTCTAGATCTTTTCACATTAATATGGGGCTCCCCAGGGCTCTATCCTTGAACTTACATTATTTCTCATCTTCATTAACGACCTTGCCGATTTTATCAGTTCCCAATTAGGTATTTATGCTAATGACACAAATATTTATTTCTGTTTTAAGGGTAAGTCAAAGTAAAACTGGCAGCTGCTCTTGAAAATGACCTCCAATCAGTTGTTAACCTGGGCAAGAAATGGCCTGTAAATTTTAATGACTCTAAAATGAAACTGCCATCTTTTAATCATCATAGAGAATGATTTTTGCCCTTTATCGGTATGGCTGATGCTAACCTCCAGGAAAGCAATTCATTGCACCTCAGAGTTGAAATGGAATTGTTACATTGATTCAATTGCTCGGAATGTTGGTTGACTGCATCGTGCCAGACAATTTTTCTCATCAGAATCCATCTTGCACAATTATAAATCTACCCTTCATCTTTGCATTAAATATTGCTACCATATCTGGTCTGGTGTTCCTACTCTATATCACAAGATTCTCAGCAAAATCCAAAGAAGGGTCTGTAATGTTATCAGTCCTGATCTGGCATCTCGACTGAAGTCACTGATATGTCTCCCCTCTGTCTCTTCCCATGGCAATTGCTCTCATCCTTGGTGCCTCAACCACATGATTTTAGATTGACAATTAAGTCTCATCATTTTACAGTTAAAACTGATTGGTGTAACCATCAATTCTATTCTAATAGTTTCTTTGCTCGCACTTCTCACCTGTGGAACTCTCTTCAAGTTTCTTGCTTCTTTACAATCTTCAACAATGTAAATGCAATGTCAATTGCCATCTTATGTCTTCCTGAAACCTATTCTTTTATCTTTCCCTTCACTAAAGTCTTCTCATTCTCTTTTACTCACAGTAACCACTGGTATCTTAGTGGTTTTATCGCCTTACTTGAAGTGAAATGATTAAAAAAATATATATAATCTATATTTGATTCCAATTCATATTTGTATATCTATGTTTATCCAGAAATATGTAAGTATGTATCTATAATGTACCTACATATACTTTGGCATGCACACACACACACACACACACACACACACATATATGCGTACACTTATATGAGTCTATGCATATGATAGTACCACCCCAAACAAACACAGAAACAGATTCCTCCTCTCACCATCAAACATAGTCAAACAAACAAGGATAATCCAAGTAGGTCTTTTTAATATGAAATATCAAAATGATGATGTTTTTTCCTTTTTGAGATATATATATACATACACACACACACACATATACATACACACATATACACACACACTCACACACCTATATATATATATATATATATATATATATATATACACACACACACACACACACACACACACACACATACTACAGTTCAAACGTTTAAAGCCACCCCCAGAGTTAGCATGGGATGAAATTGTCAGAAGAAGAGAAAAAAAATGAAAAAGTGCACTTAGATATATCAAAAAAATAATGGAATCAGTTATCAAATTTGTACTTTGAAAAACTTTTGCCAAAAAATTGTGCTGCAGTAATCAAGACTAATGGAGAATATTTTGACGAGAGCAAAATTTAAATATAAAATTTTTCTTGTTGTCAATGAAATTTCTAATAATAATCATATCTCATTTGTTTTTAACCTTTTATAATAATTTTTCTCTTATTTAAAGTTCAAAACAACTACATTTTGGGCCAATTTGAAAAATTACCAGGGGTTTTCTCAAACTTTTGAACTGTAGTGTGTGTGTGTATATATATATATATATATATATATAATCCTGAAGAGCCAGGAACTACCTACCTAGGTTTCACCTAAATGGATCATCAGGGTAAACTGGCCAGCTTGCCCTAAGGATTCATTTAGGTGAAACCTAAGTAGGTAATTCCTTTAGGATTTTTTATTTTCTGGTCCACTTCACGTATTGAGCACTTTATGCTTGATCTTATTTACTCGATTGTTGTTTTTTTGGGGGGGGGAGGGGATTTAAGCCACTGACCGATTTTTTTTTTTTTTTTTTTTTTTTTCTTTTTCTTTTTCCTCCGCCCTGCTTAGATGTTTCTAGTTCTTAATTTTTATTTCAATTTTGTTCCCAGATACCAATTTGTCTTGATATATTTATATCTGCAAATTGCATCATCCAGGTTTTTTCACCAACTGAGTATAGTTACTAATATATATATATACATATATATATATATATATGTAAATAACTTAAGTGTTGTTTTTCATTTGATAAAGGAACTTTTTGTTGAAATGAGGGATACAAAGCAAATTTTTCAACATTTCCAAAAACAGTTCCATCATCAAATGAAAGCAACACTTAAGTTAAATAGACCTAAGACGGTACCTAACAACAAATTCCACCCAAACTCACAATTTCACCTCTCACACTATACTCCACAAGTGACACAACCCAGAAAATTCATGGTATTACATTGTTTGGACATGAAAAATATCTTTCTTTCTTTAAAAATATAGGGTCAGGTACCTCAGTTCCTAGGAACCGGCAGCTAGACAACCTGCACATATGATTTGATTATAATAGTGAAGGTTTTGTGCAGAACCAACTACACTTTTTGAAGCGCCAAATACAGAGGCCTGGTGTACTACGTGTCCCCATACGACCCTCTGCAGGTTTTGAATTCAAAGTTGTCCTTCTCCTAGACCAGTTGCCATCCAAGGCTATAGAACCCAGTCAGTCCTAGCTGTGGGGAGAAGAAGAGGATTCATACCTTTCCCAAGGGTATTGGCACATAAGCGACTGTAATGGATTTGACTGGAATTCGAACTTGGTTCTTCAATTCCTCAATCTGAACCACTATCCCTTACTCCACTGTGCCTCCTATATATATATATATATATATATATATATATAATAGCTGGCAACTGATATTCGAGGATACCCATCTACTAGGGCAGTTAACCAATCCACCTGTGGTTTATACTGCAACTATGCTGAGCAGATCTTAGTTACAGTTTCTGGGGGAGAGCATGTTATCTAGCGTGATCAACAATTTGAACAAGGCCAGCAGGATCAAGCCATCGGCCACGATGACTTGTGACTTCGTGCTAGCACAACTATTGACAAGAGTTCCGTCAACCCAATTTCACTTACAAAGCTTAGGTTAACCCATGCGGAGGTATGTATGTGTATGTGCGTGTGTGTGTAAAATAGATAGGTTGGTTAATAAAACAAGGGCAAACGAAAGGGTACCAATTTACGACAAGACAAAAATGAAGCACAGAAATTAAGGTTTTGAGTCCAGAATTTTCAAGCATGCTTGTGTCCTTCATCAGCGGTGCGAGAAATAAACAGAGAAACGGGGAAGACTCACTAACTGTTGCCCTTCTGGCTGATGTGATTGCTTGTGTAGATGGTATTATTAGTAAAAATCCGATCTGATTTCTCGGTATGTGAAACTACTTGTCAAAATGTGTGTGTGTGTGTATGTATATATAATATATATATATATATATATATATATATATGTAAATTATAACATAAATATGTTATAAAATGATATAAAGTGTTATGTTATTTTCAAATAAATTATATAAATTATTATAAATGTTATTTTCAAATAAATTATATTTGCTCTACTCTGTATTGAGAACTCTTTTAAGAATAGTATTTTTTGGTTATTGGAATTTATTCCCTATACACCAATCCTATACTTGGGTATATATATATATATATATATATATATATATATATATATACGTGTGTGCGTGCGTCTATATGAATATCTTTATATCTCTGTATAATTGCATTTGTGTGAGCACATTTGCATGGTTTGATAGCAATGCATCTGTTATCGCAGCTTTATTTATGATATGCAACCATTAGGTTCCAATGTTTTTACACACACCCACACCTGAGGGTAATTACAATGATAAATGCTTTTGTCTTTTACACTACCGTCATAAGGACCCACTCCTTCACCTTTCAGAGCGACTCCCCTCATCTCCTCCCTAACTCGGCAAGAAACAGCTTCAAGACCAGATATTAACTGATAAAAAGTTTCTGTCTTTTCCATTTCTTCTTTTATTGTTGCTACCCCAACCAACATATGGAT
Source organism: Acanthosepion esculentum (assembly GCA_964036315.1). Lineage (NCBI taxonomy): Eukaryota > Metazoa > Mollusca > Cephalopoda > Sepiida > Sepiidae > Acanthosepion > Acanthosepion esculentum. The sequence goes on from OZ038510.1 coordinate 76,780,640, forward strand.
TCAAAGCCACCACCACCACCACCACCACCTGCAACTTTTTTCTTTCTTTTTTTCTTCTCCCTCCCTAGGTTTCCTCCATCTTTCTGGATTTTTTTTTCTTTTCTTCTTCACATTAATCTGTTTACTTATATTTCTAGAATTTTTTTTTTTTCTTTTTTTAGGATTTTACATTTTTGTTTTTTTGTTTGTCACTATTTTCTTTATACTTATTTACTAAACACAATTTTGACACAAGGAAACAAATATTGGAGCATCCCTTGCAGATCAAACTCACTAGTAATGATATATGAGACCAACTTAGTAACCATAACATCATCACCCAGTTTTTCTATTTTCGCTTACCTTTAAATGAAAGTATAGGTCAAAACACTCTGACACATAACGTTTTTATGGGGAATTGAATGTTTGCTCCCCAAAACAACTTCTTCAAACTAATAATGGTTTTATCAATCTGTCTACATATCTCTCTCTCTCTCTCTCTCATATATATATATATATAATTATTTATTTAAATATTATAACATAACTATGTTATAAAATCACTACAAAAATAGCCATTTTGTTTCAACACTTCTGGTGTTTTATCAAGTGATGATGTTGAATGTCTTGAAACAAAATGGCTATTTTTGTAGTGATTTTATAACATAGTTAGTTTATAATATTTAAATACATAATTATATCTGCTCTACTCTGTATTGAGCACTCTTTTAAGAATAATAATTGTTGGTTATTGGAATTTATTCCGTATATACCAATCCTATACTTGTATATATATATATATATATATATATATATATATATATATATATATAATAATGATTTGTATGTATATGGGTTTGTTACCCTGGGTTTCACACTTTTGCAATCATCAGACAAACTGGTATATTTTAAAAAATTGGATCTATTTATTCCACTAAGTACCGTGCATATAAAATATATATATTGTGTATTTAACCAACTTTTTATTTAATTTTTCTTGTGATCAAACAAATGTTTTTCTTTTTTGGACACAAAGTTTGTTGTTTTTTTTTTTTGTTTTTTTTTTTTGTTTTTTTCAATTAAAAAAAAACAAAAAAACTTTGTATCCAAAGTTTTTTCTGAATGTAATGGTGTTATTTTCCATGTTGGCTGCCAGGTTGTTTAATTTGATAATTGTGTATTTAGGTAGCAGTCCTTCATTTATGCATGTTTCATTAAAGACGACAGACAAGGTGCTGCCACTACATTCAGAAAAAACCTTGTCTTATGACAAATAAAATCAGCTAAAAATGACATCCAATATTTAAATAATAATAATCACGAACATAACAGGACACTAAAAAACACCTCGACCAAACCACAATATAGCGAAGCACTGTAGCACCTCAAACTTAGCATGAATAATATTAACTACAATGTGATGTGTTCGGAAAATAAAACTTCACTGTACCACTAAAAATATACACACAACGCACACACCTAATTAAATTGAAAAAATAAAATCATCCTTGATAATGACTAAAAGTATAGCCGAAAATGCTCGGAATTATAGAACATTTGGACAGTTTCTACACACTCTGTGTTCAGAAAAGAAAACACTTGTTTGAAAACAAGAAAATTTAAATAAAAAGCTTAATCACAGCACCTTGCCTGTCATCTTTAATGAAACATGCATACATATATATATATATATATATATATATATATATATATATATATATATATATATACTCGACTCACCCATCAAATTCGACGTATGAGGGTCAAGCAGACAGTTCCAAGGCAATTGACAGCCTGACACCAGCACATGAGATTTGATTCTAGTGGTGACGGTTTTGTGCAGAACCATCCACACTTTTTGAAGGGCCGAATACACAAGGTCCTCAAATGACCCTCCGCAGGTTTCGAATTCAGAGTTGTCCTTCTCCTAGACCAGTTGCCATCCAAGGCTATAGAACCCAGTCAGTCATGCTATTTACCCATAGCTGGAAGGAGAAGAATAGGATTCATACCTTTCCCAAGGGTATTTGCACGTAAGTGAATGTAATGGATTCGACAGGAATTCGAACTCCACTCTCCAATTCCTCAGTCCAAGCTGCTATCCATTACACCACCATGCCTCACACACACACACACACACACACACACACACACACTATATATATATATATATATATATATATATATATATATATATATATATATATATATATATAGTGGACATTGAAGTCATCACTCAAATGCTGCAGTTTGTTTCATGCTAAATGTTATTGTTAGGCCATGTCGATTGTGTTTAACATGAAACAGACGGCAAAATGTCACGTCTGGGTGTTGGCTTCAAAGTCCACTTTTATATTTAATATGCTCTATGCCTGATATTGTGCACTTTCACCCATAAATATAGTATATCTTAAAACTATATTTTATCATATATTTATATATCAAATACTGAGGTCAACACCAAGAGGCGGCAGTCTGTTTCATTTTTATCATGAGGAAAAACTTGTAAAAATTTTCGTGTGACGCATTTTGTCCTTTAGGGCTTCATCAGACTAAATTTGTTATTTTGGTGTGACTACACATGGGAATTTTGAATTTTCATTTTTATTTCTTCATATATATATATATATATACACACACATTTGTTTTCTTTATATATTGGGGTGGAAAAGATATATAACAAATTTTAGTTACAATTATACATTGAGAAATTCTTAGCTTTAAATTTAATTTTTTTATTTTTTATTTTGGTTTTAGGCGAGATATTTAAAAACAGTAGTGATAGAAATAAAGAAAAAATAACAACAAAAGGTGAAGGAGGCTGGCTAGATTCATTTTTATATATATATATATATATATATATATATATATATCTTATGCAGTGTTACATTTCAAAAAACACTGTGATTACGCACCTAATGAGACTTCTAAAAAAGGTTTTCCTTTTTTTGACGTTGAAACAAAAATGTACAATTTTGTAGTGGATATGTGCATGTTCTAATGTAACACTGCATGAGATAAATAAATATTTACGGCTCTACTTTGTGTATTGAGCACTGTTTTTAAATTAATGCTCTGAACTCTGTAATCTTACTGTTCGTTCTCCTACACTTTGAGATATATATATATATATATATATATATATAATTTTCTTTTTTTCTTTTTATATGGCGTGGAAAAGATATATAACAAATTTTAGTTACAATTATACATTGAGAAATTCTTAGCTTTAAATTTAATTTTGGATTTTTTTAAATTTTTGGTTTTAGGCGAGATATTTAAAAACAATAGTGATAGAAATAAAGTCGACCAGATGCCAAAATTTTTCTTTTTTTATTTTCTTTTTATAAATTTAGAGTTAAACATTCCCGTACCTTCAACATTTCTCAATGTAAAACTGCAACTAGTGTTTGCTGTATTTCTTCCCACCTCATAAATATGGCACCATTGACAAAACCATTAATAATCTCAAGAAGTACTTTTAAGGTACAAAACAAATAACACAGGTGTTTTTTCTTTGCTATTTTGTCACTCAGTTACCCACTATTAATCTGATATTTAGATTTTTATGTCGTAAGTATTCGTGTTTATACCTACATTCATATATATATACCACATACATGTATTTCCATTGAGATATGCATGAAGTGGAAATATTATATCGAATCAGTCGCTAGGTCTGCTGCTAAGAAAATTGGTTCACTGTTTCATGCTAGACAATTTTTATCTCCTGAATCTTATTTTAGATATTTTTAAATCTACCATTCGTCCGTGTCTTGAATATTGCTACTACATATAGCCTGATGTCCCTGCTATATATTTAGAGATTCTTGATAAAATCCAAAGAAGAATCTGCAATGTAATTGGTCCTGACATGGCATCTCAGCTTCAGTTAATTTTCCACTGCCATAAGGTAGTTACCCTGCACCTTTTCTATAAATACTTTCATGGTAATTGTTCTGATGAACTTTCCTCTTGTTATTTTTATTCCTCATCCCCCCCACACCATCCTGGGTACGACATTAAACTGCATCCAACAGCAAGGCCTCTGATCAGGAGGTTTTGAGGAAGCGTGGAACCACCTCTTAATTGCTGGTGTTCCCAGGTCCACCCTGACCCGGGGTGGTAGCACCTGTTGGGGTCCCAGCTATGGGCAAATAGTGAACTTCCAAGTCTTTTCCAGCACATTTCTTTTTGAAAAAAAATATTATTACCAGCTATACGTTTTTGAAAGAATATTATTACCAGCTATACGTTTTTGAAAAAATATTATTACCAGCTGTACGTTTTTGAAAAACAATATTACCAGCTATACTTTCTTGAAAAAGAAGAAAAAAAAAACCTTTTCAGCATTAAATGGCCCAACGAATGTCGATATGCTGGTTAAACAAACAAACTATCTATCATCACCCACAGATATGTTGTACATATGGGAACTAGTTTGGATTTCATAGAAACTTTGAGGTATTAGGGTGGCTGTAAAAGATGAAGAAGAGACTCGAGGCAATGGAGATATGGTTCTACAGAAGGATGCTAAGGATATCATGGACTGAACATGTGAGCAACAATGAGGTCTTAGAGAGGATGCAAACAAGGAGGAGGCTTATACTCAACATCAGGAAGGGGCAGCTAAAGTTCCTGGAACACATAATGAGGAAGGAAGGTCTGGAGAATCTGATACTCATGGTTCAAAAGAGAGACAAGGGAAAACAACACATGAAATACCTAACAGGCTTAAGCAAGTAGATGACAGAACATAGTCTGGGGGAGGTGGCAGAGGGACGGAAATTGTTGAGAGTTGCAAGGGATAGAGGGAGGTGGAGAGCCATGATCACCTACGTCCAAGGACATGGCACATAGAAAAAAAGTAAGAATGGTAAGTGAGAATATGTTGTTTTGGTGTAAGGAATACTGTGGTATGTTTGGGTCAGTAATTGTGGCTAGCTAAATTTAAGATAAGACAGATTGAAGACCAGCCTTCCCCTTACCCCACCGTTTGGTCTTGTGCCATATTTTTATATTTTCAAAATAATATTACTTTCCATTATGGTACCAAGGCTTTATGAATTTAAGCGCAGTACTGTATTAGCAACAATGTCTCATCAATTTACCGTTGATTTTTGTTACATAATACTGTAAGTTCTTTGCTAACAGTTTCTTTTCTCGCACTTCTTGCTTGTGGACCTCTCCTCTGCCTTCTTACTTTCCAACCAACTTTGATCTTTAAAAACTGAAATGCAATGTCAATCGTTATCTTATGTCTTCTTAATTCCTCTTCTTTTATTCTTCTCTCTCCTTAATAATGTTTTTCTTTTTCTCATATTCTTTCACACTCAGTAACTGCTTGCGTCTTAGTAGATTTATTGCCTTACTTGGGATGAAATGATTAAATGCAATGTCAATCGTTATCTTCTGTCTTCTTAATTCCTCTTCTTTTATTGTTCTCTCTCCTTAATAGTGTTTTTCTTTTTCTCATATTCTTTCACACTCAGTAACTCCTTGCATCTTAGTAGATTCATTGCCTTACTTTTGATGAAATGATTAAATGCAATGTCAATAGTTATCTTCTGTCTTCTTAATTCCTCCTCTTTTATTGTTCTCTCTCCTTAATAGTGTTTTTCATTTCCTTATATTCTTTCACACTCAGTAAGCTCCATGTCTTAGTGGCTTTAGGGTAAAATGATTAGAAAAAATGTATTTACATTGAAACATGTCACCTCTACGTAATACCATGTTTAAATAGAAACACACCATGTCCGTGTATTTCCATGTCTACATGGAAACCTTTCCGCATATACACATTTCCATGTTTGCATTGAAACAGTTGTTTGTAGGACGTTGCTTGCAGTACTCTGTGTTTCCAAGTGGTCACCCATCTAAGTACTGACTTGGCTCAACACTGCTTAACTTCAGTGATGAAATGAGAACCAATGTTTTCAGTGTGATTTGACCATAGGCAAGGAGGGAGAGAGAGATGAAACAATTTCCCAATGAAATACAAGATTTTCTCTCCCTTTCTTTGTATCCTATATGATTTGAAAAGTTTTATTTTATATTTATATTTATATGAGTAGAGTGAGTGGCCATAGTTAAATGCAAATGACAGAACTGCCCAACAGAATTGACAAAGTACATAAGAAGCAATAGCAGGAAAAAGAAAAGAACAGGGTAAAAAAAATTTATAAAGACTTACAAAGGATAGGAAGACTTCTACATGGCCTTGTTGGGGGATAGTTATTTTCCACTCTGCAGCCACTTTCCTCAAAGATGAAATGTTCTAATAGCCGTCTATATTTGTGAGATGAGGTATTATGTACACTATTTACATTATTCGGACTATTGTCCTCATCTTTGTCGCCATATTTTTTGGCCCTTCAGTATCTGTCTATATTTCTCAGATGATGTATTTTGTACACTATTTATATTATTCGGACTATTGTCCTCATCTTTGTCGCCATATTTATCACAACGTTTCTGACCTTCAGTATCAGTCTATATTTCTGAGATGAGGTATTTTGTACACTATTTACATTATTTGGACTATTGTCCTCATCCTTGTTGCCTTATTTATCACAACATTTCAGACCTTCAGTATCTGTCTATAGTTTTGAGATGAGGTATTTATGTACACTATTTACATTATTTGGACTATTGTCCTCATCTTTGTCGCCATATTTATCACAACATTTCAGACCTTCAATATGTGTCTATATTTCTGAGATGAGGTAATATCTCCACTATTTATATTATTCAGACTGTTGTTCTCATCTTTGTCACCATATTTATCACGATGTTTCGACCGTTGTACACTCCAGCCTTCTTCAGGTGGTTGGAATGTCGAACTGAACCCTTTATTTCACTCACTGGGGTAGACAGTTCTAGTTCCACGTGCCATGTTTAATGAATATCAGTTATCCGTTTTCTCCTGTTAATTCCTCTCTCCAAGTTTTCCACTGCCTTAACTAGGTATTAAACTCACACTCTTTGGGTCCTCAAGGACACATGGCACAGTGGATAAAGGCATTGGTTAGATCCAGTGACAGGATACAAAGAGTGTGAGTTCAGTACCCTGTTAAGGCAGTGGAGAACTTGAGCGGAATTAACAGGAGATAACTAATAACTGACATCCATTAAACATGGCATGTGAAACTAGAACTGTCTACCCCAGTGAGTGAAATAAAGGGTTCAGTTCGACATTCCAACCACCTAAAGAAGGCTGTAGGGTACAAAGGTCAAAATGTTGTAATAAATATGGCGACTAAGATGAGGACAATTAGTGTGGAAATGTTTCAAGCCTATCACTATTTCCACTGAAAATGTTCAGATAAATACCATTCTTTAGTGCCATTAGTTTAGGCTTTTACAGCTAAAACCCACCAAGATCCCCAAAGTCAGACCATCCTCATTCCATCTGTAAGGAGAAAGTTCCTCCAAGACAGCTTTTTACCCCAAGAACTATTACATTTTAGAACAAACTCCCACAGGAACACTTCAGTGAATACTAGAGTTGTGGTGTGAGATGCCATGGTTAAATGCAAAATAAGTGACAAAATTTTCCAACAAAATTGACAAATTTTGCAATAAACAATAACAAGAAAAGAATAGGGCAAAAAATAATATAAAGCAAGCAAACAATATTTGCAAGGCAAAGCAACTGTAATAAGGCAAAGCAACAGTAATATGGCAAAAAGTTCACAAACTAAGAATTGGGGTTGACACACAAGAGCAAGTTTGGATAAGCAAACATAATATTCTTACTTCAAGACAAGACAGATTGGGACTGTGTCAAATGAAACCAAGAACTGACCTATTTTATTGACTAGGAAGAAATCCCAGCATGCATCTGTGTGCTTCTGCATATAAAGTGGGAAGGGGAAATTGTTTTGTAGTCATTCCTAGTCGAATTGAAACCAACAATGTTTGTTCATATATACAGTGTACCTAATACTTGTATCTTATACCAAAGCAAATTGTCAAGAGATTCAATAAGGATTTCAGTTGAATAGAAATGAAATTTCTCTGTGTGTTTCAGAGATGAATTGTGGGCAAAGAGTTAACCTCCAAACAGGGGTCAAAACACTATTAAAATGTAAAAATAGGTTTTAATACCAGCAATACATTTTTGGAAACAGTTATTATCAGCAATATATTTTTAAAAACAAATATTTCCAGCGATACATTTTTACAAGAAAAATAATATTACCAGCAATACATTTTTGAAGAAAAAAAAATATTACCAGCTATAAAAACCTTGTCAGCTTCAAATAACTCATTGAGTTTGATATGCTGTAAAACAAGACAAAACAATACCAAAGCCAAAATTCTTTCCCGGGTTATACTTGTTGTATGTTGCCTTGCATTGTCATGGAGAAAACGTTTTCTATTGTAAACAGAGGGTGCTTTTCAACCAGATTTTTATGGACATGTTTCAGCTGCTGGATATATAAATGTGCATTTAATGTTTCATTGCATTTTAAGAACTCTGAATTAATAATACTTTATCTGTCCTTATGCATTAAACATTGTTGTAACTCAATTTTCATGACCTGTTTTGATATATTTAAGGAATGGTATGTTTAGATGATATGTGCTTCATTACAATTAGTTCCCAAAAAACGAAAATGTTTATAACTTCAATATCTGTCTATATTTCTGAGATGAGGTATTATGTACATTATTTACATTATTCGGACTTTGGCGACAAAGATGAGGAATATACTATCAGAATGTTAAATATGCAAACTAATACTCTCAGAATGTTTTCAAAAAGATTCTTCAATTTTTCAACAAAAATTCCTTGGTTTATCAACAATCCAAGTGTTAATGTTGAAATGAAGTCTGTTCTAGAATATAGGCAGAGAAATTATTGATCATTTTGAATCAATCTGTTATTCAAATGTCTGACTAAAGGAGAAAAAATTCTAATTTGATATTTGTAGTCATTTTGGCTGACCATCGTTATATGAGGGCTTATAAACGTCAGTTGATATTACAGTATTCATGGAGTTGGGTTACGTTAAGTATAATGTCTGGAAAAACAGCAACCTAACAAAAATTCTCAGCTTTTTATAGAAAACATAAGATGTACATTTTTGTTATATAGGTAATGGGAGGTACATTTTTAGTATATAGGAGATGGGAGGTATATTTTTGGTATCTAAGATATGTGGGGCACATTTTTGGTATCTAACAGATAAAGGTGCATTTTTGATATATAAGGACTAGGACACATTTTTGATATATAAGAACTGGGAGGCACATGTTTTGGTATCTAAGACATGTGAGGCACATGTTTTGGTATCTAAGGCATGCGAGGCACATGTTTTGGTATCTAAGGCATGCAAGGCACATGTTTTGGTATCTAAGACATGCGAGGCACATGTTTTGGTATCTAAGACATGCGAGGCACATGTTTTGGTATCTAAGGCATGCGAGGCACATGTTTTGGTATCTAAGGCATGTAAGGCACATGTTTTGGTATCTAAGGCATGTGAGGCACATGTTTTGGTATTTAAGATCTGGAAGACATTTTTTAAGAGAAAAAAAAATAGTAATTCTCATACCATAACTTTCTTTCTCTTTTAATTTTCTTTTAATTATTTTTGTCTTTCCTTCAGTTTGCCTTCATTTTGTAAATGCAAAGATATTACTAATGCATCTTATCTGTCCGTATTTCCGCTTATGAACAGAATTTTTTTATCTTTTTTATCTTCAGGAAATGAATTATTTTAATTAAGGTTTTAATAAAAGAAGAGCTCATAGTAATAGTAGTATTAGTATAATAAAAAAGTAATATTGTCAGTAATAATATACTGTGACTTACACCTCACATTTTACTATCGTTCTCATCTTTGTAGTTTCTATCTTACCAGTTCCACCACAGCTGAAGTACACACCTGAAACCCGTTGCTAACTTTGTCCCGGCAATAGGTAAAGACTGACTACAACATCTTTAATTAATTATCTGACAATTCTCTTTTCAATTTTCTGCAAAGAAAGATATATACCTTCCTTTGTTTTTTTTTGTTTCTTTAAAAAAAGAAAGATAAGAAAAAAGAAATCCACCTTTACATTCTTCTTTCACTGCTACCAACATTATTTTTCTTTATTTTGCCTTTTTTTTTTTTTTTTTCTTCTTTATTTTGATATTTCCTTTTTCTATATTTTCTTTGTGGACATCTGGTAGGCTTCATGATGATATAGTGTTTCTAGGTAAATTATGCTTTCGGTAATATTAGACACTCTCAGACTGGGTCTCTGTCATCAATTCTGCTTGGAGATGGTGACTGGAATTTTATTAGTCTTTGAGATTTGCAGAAAAAATTAACAGCAACTAAACACCCCAGTGCTTCAGAAAATGGCATTTCTTAAAACCTTTTGGATATTAATTATGATAGTTCTTTGTATGAGAGTCTTCTAAGAACACTTGTTTTCCATTTTATATTTTCTTCTCTTTTAGCATCAGCTTTTTCTCCCGACACATTTAGAACGTGATAGAGTTTTGCAACATAAAAAAAAAAAAAAGAAAAAGAAAAAAGAAAATGATGTATTTCAATAGTAATTCTTCATATACAAGTTTGGTTAAAGACCAACCAAAGTTCTTTGTTAAGAATGTCTTTACTTACATTATTCGGACTATTGTCCTCATCTTAGTCACCATATTTATTACAACGTTTCGCCCGTTGTACGCTCTGGCCTTCTTCAGGTCGTTGGAATGTTGAACTGAACCCTTTATTTCGCTCACTGGGGTAGAGTGTTCTAGTTCCACATGACATGTTTAATGGATGTCAGTTATCTCCTGTTAATTCCCTCTCCAAGTTCTCCACTGCCTTAACCAGGTATTGAACTCCCACTCTTTGGGTCCTGTCACTGGATCTAACCAACGCCTTTATCCACTGTGCCATGTGTCCTTGAAGAAGGCCGGAGCATACAACAGCTGAAACGTTGTAATAAATATGACGACAAAGATGAGGACAATAGTCCGAATAGTGTAAATAGTGTACATAATACCTCATCTCAGAAATATAGACAGATACTGATAGGCTGAAACGTTGTGATAAATATGGGGACAAAGATGAGGACAATAGTCCGAATAATGTAAATAGTGTACATAATACCTCATCTCAAAAATATAGACAGATACTGAAAGGCCGAAACGTTGTAATAAATATGGCGACAAAGATGAGGACAATAGTCCGAGTAATGTAAATAGTGTACATAATACCTCATCTCAGAAATATAGACAGATACTGAAGAATGTCTTTATTTATTTTTTCTATATTTTCAGAACATTTTTCTGGGTTTTGATGTATATTTAATCTATCCTACATATCTGTAAGTCGTCCATTCATCCTGGATATGACAATAAACTAGATAAGACAAGCTGGGATCAAAACACTATGAAAATTTTATAGTGAAAATACCAGCAATGCATTTTCATGGTAAAAAAAAATTACCAGCAATTTATTTTTGTAAATTAAATTACTAAAGCTCACAAGAAAATTAAATTTTGGTATTAAATGACCCCTAAGGAATTGATATGTCGCTAAACAAATCGTTAAACAGTTACCATTCGCCCATGCTGAGAATATTGCTGTCACATATGGTCCTGTTATTTATCTAGAGCTCCTTGATAAAATCCAAAGAAGAATTAAGCAATATTATTGGTCTTGATCTGGTATCTTAGCTTCCGTCACTTTCCCACCACTGTAAGGTTACCTCCCTTTGCCTTTTCAATAAATATTTTTTTAAGTAATTGTTCAAAGGCACTCTTCGCTATGTTGGTACCTAGACTTTTTGAATTTAAGTGCAGTACTATACTATCATTGAGATCTCATCAATTTACAGTTGAGCTGGTTAGATGTCACTGTAAATTCTATGCTAACAGTTTCTTTTCATGCACTTCTTACTTATCCTTTCTGACTCCATGCTTTCCAGCCAACTTTAATGTTCAAAAATTTAAATGCAATGTCAATCGCTATCTACTGTCTTCCTGATTACTCTTTTCATTCTCACCCATTAGTAATTTTTCTGTTTCTAATTCTTCCACACCCAGTAACCCCTTGTGGCTTTTACTGCCTTGCTTGGGGTGAACTCGATTAAAAAATATCTGATTACTTTTTTCGGCTTTGATAAGCCTTTATCAGAGAGGTTTTGCTTTTTGTGCTATATCAGTTTCACCATTCTTTAAAGAACTTATCGTTTTTAATATCTGTTTATTTAAAGTGGTGAATTTTCTGAAGGAATGAAATGTATTTCCTGTTTTTTCAGTTCAATTTATTCACGTTGCTTTTCAGATAAATACATTTCTATCTCAGTTTCCCCTGTCGAACTGCCGATCAAGATTTACACCTGAACTCATCAGATTTGAGCCCCATTGAAAATGTATGCCATAAACCTAACACCTGAGATACTCTACGACGCATCATATCACCAGCATCATTCAGGTAAAAAGAGGGGCTCCGTTATTATGTAGTTGTCTAAATTTTGACAATGGCTTTTAATTCATCAGGTTATGGGCCCAGGAATGGCTTTAATGATGACATATCAAAATATGAGCTATGGAAAGTAAAGTTTTGGGGTTACATGTGGATCCAAAAATGACATGAAATAATTTTGGCCCCTTTTGATTGTCTCAGTGACAAAGACTACTGTGAAAAGAAAGCATTTGCCGAATTAATTCGTCATCCTGTCTTCACATGACAATTCACGTTCTGTTGTTTTTATCTATTAAATATATTTAGTATGTTTATTCCTAAATTGGATAGCATTTTATTGATTTTGGGTTGGTTTGTTCTTTTATGCTTAATGTTTTTACAGTTTGTTTTTTGGTATTGGTAAAGGTTTGTCAAATTTCTTTGTGTTTTCCATTATGTTGGTTGGAGATATGCAATTTAATTAAACTATTATCAGATAAATGGCATGTTAATCAGTGTGATAGTGTAGTGGTTGCATAACCAATGCATGTCATTTGAATTATTATTAGAGATTCATTCTAAACCAAAGAAAATGAAAGAAACTTTGAATTTGATGATAATTTATATACAAACAACATAATATTCCATTTAATATATGGCATATTCTGTCGATTTTTTTTTAAAACAAACATTGAATAGTCAATTAACTTAAGGAAAGAAGTCTTTGATTTTTTTTCTGTTCGTTTTTTAGTACTCAACAAAACAGTTTGCCTGCTCTGTGTATATATGTTTACACTTATTCATGTGTCTATGTATTGCACATATTAACTTTGTGTTTATAATAGACCATTTCGTAGAAAATCATGGCTCTCTACAACTTCCTATTCTTTGTAGCTCTTAGTAAGATTTCTATTTTTACCATCTCTCCAAGTCCCTATTCTACGATCCATATATACAAGCTCACTTGGTAGATTATTCAGTTCCCCTCTATCCCTTCAATGTGCCCTGGGAGTGTTAAATTTTCCAAGCCCTTTTCTCATTGCTTCCTAGAAATTTAAACTGTCATTAAGTATAAGTATTTTTTGCTTCTATTTTCCTTGAAACTCCCTCATTGCTTACACATTCCATCCATAGTATTCTCACTATCCTTCTGTAGAACCACACCTCTGTTACCTCTCCAGAAGGATACTAAGAATATTTTCTGTGGAGGCAACAGAAATGTGCTTTTTATTTTACTTTGTAAATTGAGATACACACTTAAAAACACAAAAAAGGGTGTAAATTCAGATCTTATCACATTGGTTATTTCAAAAAAGGAAACCTTCACATTATGGAATTTAAGGATTCTTTTGAGGAAGAATTCACTTTGACTTGTAAAAATTTTTAAAGAAACCCAAAGATACATTATTTACATTATTCGGACTATTGTCCTCATCTTTGTCGCCATATTTATTACAACGTTTCGGCCTTTCAGTATCTGTCTATATTTCTGAGATGAGGTATTATGTACACTATTTACATTATTCGGACTATTGTCCTCATCTTTGTCGCCATATTTATTACAACGTTTCGGCCTTTCAGTATCTGTCTATATTTCTGAGATGAGGTATTATGTACACTATTTACATTATTCGGACTATTGTCCTCATCTTTGTCGCCATATTTATTACAACGTTTCGGCCTTTCAGTATCTGTCTATATTTCTGAGATGAGGTATTATGTACACTATTTACATTATTCGGACTATTGTCCTCATCTTTGTCGCCATATTTATTACAACGTTTCGGCCTTTCAGTATCTGTCTATATTTCTGAGATGAGGTATTATGTACACTATTTACATTATTCGGACTATTGTCCTCATCTTTGTCGCCATATTTATTACAACGTTTCGGCCTTTCAGTATCTGTCTATATTTCTGAGATGAGGTATTATGTACACTATTTACATTATTCGGACTATTGTCCTCATCTTTGTCGCCATATTTATTACAACGTTTCGGCCTTTCAGTATCTGTCTATATTTCTGAGATGAGGTATTATGTACACTATTTACATTATTCAGACTATTGTCCTCATCTTTGTCGCCATATTTATTATAACGTTTCGGCCGTTGTGCACTCCGGCCTTCTTTAAACCCTTTATTTCGCTCGCTGGAGTAGACTGTTCTAGTTCCATGTGCCATGGCACAGTGGATAAAGGTGTTAGTTAGATCCAATGGCAGGACCCAAAGAGTATGAGTTCAATACCCGGTTAAAGCAGTGGAGAACTTGGAGAGGGGAATTAACAGGAGATAACTGATATCCATTAAACATGGCATGTGGAACTAGAACAGTCTACCCCAGTGAGCGAAATAAAGGGTTCAGTTCAACATTCCAACCACCTGAACAAGGCCAGAGCGTACAACGGCCGAAACGTTGTAATAAATATGGCGACAAAGATGAGGACAATAGTCCGAATAATGTAAATAATACCTCATCTCAGAAATATAGACAGATACTGAAAGGTTGAGACGTTGTAATAAATATGGCGACAAAGATGAGGACAATAGTCCGAATAATGTAAATAGTGTACATAATACCTCATCTCAGAAATATAGACAGATACTGAAGGGCCGAAACGTTGTAATAAATATGGCGACAAAGATGAGGACAATAGTCTGAATAATGTAAATAGTGTACATAATACCTCATCTCAGAAATATAGACAGATACTGAAAGACCGAAACGTTGTAATAAATATGGCGACAAAGATGAGGACAATAGTCCGAATAATGTAAATAATGTACATAATACCTCATCTCAGAAATATAGACAGATACTGAAAGACAAAGATATACCTGCATAATTAAGATGTTTCCTCTTAAAGCTTTATTGCCAACTCAACTTTGTGATACTCGAGTAAACTTGAATTCTTCATAACAAAACAAAGAAAGGCGTTATATATGGATTTAGCATTCCTATCCTGTGATAGAAGACCTGGTGATATTGTAATGTATTGTAAGCACATTGATTTCATGATATCATTTTAGACGAGAAACCATATCGGACTTCTAGAATCATTATCTGGTGGCAGCTTTACTGAGCACACTGTTGTTGTTTTTGCAGCAATAGTTGCATAAAATTACCCATACACACAGAATGGAGACTGTTTTTTAAAAAAATGATTATACTGAAAATATCTAATTATATGTATTCCTTCGTATGTGTATTTTAATGAATTACCTCCAACTGCGTAATTGTTAATGAAAGACATAGAAAAAGGCTGCCAATGGAGGCAAGAGTCAGGGTGATGGAGATGAACGACAGCCATAGAGATGTCTAATAAATGTCATTGAGTCTCCTCTTACTCTTAATTGTGAGTCACATCACAAACATAAGTGCCATAACCCATTGGGTACATTTACTGTAGCCATAGCAGCAGTAGGTGTATCTAACAGCAAAATAGCCTGACGGGACCCATCCCTCTTCAGATTGCTTTTTAATTCAGTCTTCCTTCTAGGCTGGTTATCACCAAAGTCTGCTCTACTATCTAACCCATAAGTGGGGGAAGAATGATTCATGCCTTTTCATGCAAAGTAATTGAAACACTCGATATGAATTTTAAGTTGGCATGCCATCTTCAATTTCTGCAATGATAACTGTTCTATTAGATGCACATTCTTATAGACAAAATAATTTATATAAATAAAATATTACGGTGTGTGTGTGTGTGTGTAAACTATAAGAAAAATTGACAGAAACACAAAAATGTTAATATAAGATTCAGCAAAAGTTATATCTCCTAAAAAGGAAAAACAAAAAAAAAAAAAACACATCAAGTGAATTGCAGAACAGGTGTGCAAAGTGTGAGAGAAAGATCCTAGAAATGTTTTGTTTCTGAAAGATAGACAATAATTTACCGTACTTGTTCGGTTCTCCAATAAACAGTTTCACTCACCAATGTCAGCTGATTTTCTTTATTTCTACCATTTTATGTTTCATAATCAAGCTGATGAGAGTTTCCTCCTCTTGGAACAAATTCTCTCCACTTTCCTTAATTGGCGCTTTTCTTCATTTGTGATCTTTGACAAAAATGCCTCGTCTTTCTTTGATCTTGCCACCTGATGACTGCCCCCCCAGCTTTTACCCTCATAGATCAGTTGATTGGCCAAACTCTCATGGTGCCATATTTTGAATGCGCAGTACTTTTTTAATACAAAAGCTCTGCGCATTTCAAATTAGATTTACTATTAACAGTCACGGGGTATAGATGACATTCTGAATGAGGGTAGCATATCATTTCAACCTTGTCCTAAATCTGAATTTTGCATTATCCCCCCCCCCCCACACACACACACACAAACACACAATTATTGTTATTGTCACAGGGTACAGATAGAACACTTATTAGCACCTAGCATTCCCAAACAGTCACCCATCTAGGTACTGACCAGGCTTGATGTTGCTTAACTTTGGTAATTTAAAGGGTTTTTGTCCTGGGTATGACGTTAAACTACGTCCAGCAGCAAGGCTTCTGATGAGGAGGTTTTGAGGAGCATGGAACCACCTCTAAATTGCTGGTATTCCCAGCTTCCCCCTGACCCGGTGTGGTAGCACCTGTTAGGGTCCCAGCTATGGGCAAATAGTTAACTATTACCAGCAATACTTTTTGAAAAAATCATTACCAGCAATACAATTTTGAAGGAAATATATTACCAGAAACAGATTTTTGACAAAACAAAATATTACCACAATAAAAAATGTGATCGGCATTAAATAACCCATTGAGGTTGATATGCCGTGAAACAAAGTAAACCAAACCAATCTAAACCAAAGAATACATATTCTATTCATACGAATCTATCCTAAAAATGTTGTCGGCATTAAATAACCCATTGAGGTTGATATGCCGTGAAACAAAGTAAACCAAACCAATCTAAACCAAAGAATACATATTCTATTCACATGAATCTATCCTAAAAATGTTGTCAGCATTAAATAACCCATTGAGGTTGATATGCCGGAAAACAAAGTAAACCAAACCAATCTAAACCAAAGAATACATATTCTATTCACATGAATCTATCCTAAAAATGTTGTCAGCATTAAATTACCCATTGAGGTTGATATGCCATTAAATAAACCAAACCATAAATGGTTTGGGTCTGTTTGTTTGTCAGCTTATCAATTTATGTGTCATTTAATTTTAAGCATTAGTAATTTCGTTTAGAAAAATATATTGCGGGTATTTTTACTATGTTTTTTTTTTCTGGTGCTTTTAGATCACTAAAATTGGAATCAGTTCAAAGAGATATCATATAACACATTAATAGATGAACTATGGAAGAAATGAATATATTCTCCTGTTTGCATTTCCCTTGTTATGGGCATTATTATATCCATGATACAATAACAGAATGGAATAGCTGAAAGAAGACGAATGACAAACATGCTTTGTTTTCAGAGAGAGTTTCATATTGTATTCATTTCTATGCTTGGTCAGCTCAGAAGGACAATAGTCTGAATAATGTAAAGATAGGGTCTTACTTCTAATACTTCCCAACAGGAATTGTATCTGTGAGAGGTTCTTCTGGGTTTCTGGAGAAGCCATATTTAGGATTCCAGATTCCAGAAGGCTGAAATATCACTAGTGAGGACATATTCCACAAACAGGAAAATGGTGAGACATGGGTTTCTCCCAAATTGAGAACTGCAAGCCAAAGATAGTTTCTGTATCTGGTGAAGATATATTTCTATAGGAAAATGGCGCCATGGGTTTGTGAACTACACCATATGGCAGATGGTAAGAGAAGGCAGATTTAGCCTCAGCTCAGACCCAGGGACTCAAGCTAAAAAAGCAACTGATCAATTTGACTCTTGGAATTTGACTGATGAACTAACCACTTTTGTCACTCTATGAAGTGACATCACTAAGCAGCCATCACATGATCTATGTGACTCATCTTAACTAAACAGATAATCACCTATTGTATCCATACAATTTAAACAGAAAATCATATATCAAATATTTATATATGTTGTTATTTTTGTATACCTATTAGATATTTTATACACATTTCAATATACCGTCTCCTCCGGAAAAAATATGTTGTTTAATACGGGTAGTTTCTTTAATACAAGATGCGATGGGTAAATTGTCGCCATTTTATATTTTTAATTTCATGCATGTGTGTTGTCTGTTTTTGATTTTGTCAACTGCATAGAATAGTAGGGTCCGTTGGGCACCATCTATGAGAAAAAAGAACACATGACGCAATTCACTCTGCCAGAAATTTGGAAACAGCATGCTGTACTGCTTGGCATTCACACCAGGAAACTCCAATACAAAGTTTTCAGAGTATTTGTGTGTCAATCTGAGGAGCATGCAGAAGGTTTGGAAAGAGTTGAATGAGTCTAATAGAGATTACGAAGGTATGACAGCTCAGAAAACTCGCTCTGATCATTTTGATGAGAAAAGAACTCCCGAATTTGTTGGTGTGATACAGGCCATGTTAGAAAATGGTCCCTTCAGGTCTCTGGCCAGGGAGGTAGTGCTACCTTGGGTCATGAGGGATGCTGCTGGAAGATCCTATATCTGGCAACAGGACTCTGCACCATGCCACACAAGCAGGAGAACCCAGTCATGGCTATCAGACAATATCTATAATCTCATCACCCTTACATGTGGCCACCTAACACCTCAGACTGCAACCTCCTTGGTTATTATGTGTCAAATGCGCACAAACTTTATGGACACCCTGTATATATATATATATATATACGTAAATATTACCAATTTGAGACTGGTAGGGATAATTCCAAAGAGGATATTAATCCAGGAGAATTCGATGTAAACCACAGAGCATTATGTAATCCATTATATCTAGACTCTATCGATTTTGTTA
Organism: Acanthosepion esculentum; assembly: GCA_964036315.1. NCBI lineage: Eukaryota > Metazoa > Mollusca > Cephalopoda > Sepiida > Sepiidae > Acanthosepion > Acanthosepion esculentum. The sequence goes on from OZ038510.1 coordinate 76,799,919, forward strand.
TTGTCCCCTTGTTTTATTTTATATTCTAAGCTTTAGTTTTTACACTATATATATATATATATATATATCTATATATATATATATATATATATATCTATATATATATATATATCTATATATATATATATATATATATAGTAAGTGTAAAAATATACATATTTATGTATATAGTATATATACAGGGTGCGATTGGGAAATTGTCCCCATTTTTTGTTTAACTTCGCGCATGCGTGTTGTTTGTTTTTGTTTACTGCACCGCATAGTAGGTCGTGCTGCTCTGGGTCAAAAGGGTGACTTCTGGAAGACCCTATGTCTGGTAACAGGACACTGCAAAATGCCAGACAAGCAGGAGAACCCAGTCATGACTGTCAGACAATTTCTGTGATGTCATCACCCATTACACCTGTCCACCTAACTTTCCAGACTACACCCTTTGATTATTATGTGTGGGGCACATTTTAGCGAGAGACCAACAAAACACCTTTTAACACCAAAGATGAATTGAAGGCAAGGATTATGGCAGCATTCACCAACTTAAACAAGGAGACCACCCCGAAGAATTGCAGGAGATTCCGAAGTCGTCTGGAAGCTGTGGTTGAAACCAATACCAATTTTATTGGAATAAATTTACTCTTTAGTATTTCAAGATATTTTTGTGTAATTTTGGTAAATAGATCTGTTAAACTGAGATGTTAGTGTTATTTTCATTTTTGCATAATTTAAATGACAATTTATCCATCGCATCCTGTATATGAGATAACAATATATATTTTTATATATCAAGAACATTATTGGGGAAATTGTATGAAAAAGTAGAAAAGGTTTAATTGTAGTGTGTTTCATCCTTCAGGATTTCATTGGACTAAATTCATATATATATATATATATATATATATATATATATATATATATATATATATATATATGAACAAAAGGAAAACTTATCTTAGCCGACACATTTTGTACTCTGCTGGATAAAGTCCCTCAGAGGATAAAACACATCAGCTAAGATAAAGTTTCCTCTTGTCTTTATTGATACTGTCCTTTTACAGATATATTCTTTCTGAAATGTTTGCACACACATGCATTATATATATATATATATATATATATATATATATTACATTTAATAGATCCCTTGGTATACAATCCAGGTGGATCCTAGTAATACAAATATTAAAACTGATCCACAAAGAGAGCTCAATGTATTTATTATAACAGAGCATATATATTATACAGCAAAAATCACCAATTACCTCATGTATAGTCTATTTCAAACTGGCACAACCTTATGCCAGTCTTCTTCAGTCCATATGAAGTAATTTGGGATTTTTGCTGTATAATATATATATATATATATATATATATATATATATAAAGGGCAGGCATACCCTGACGATCCACGTAGGTGAAACAAAGGTAGGTTTGCCTGGCTCATTAGGTTCATAGTTATATATATATATTTGTTCAACACCCACAGAGCCAACCTGTGGTTTATACTGCAACTATGCTGAGCAGACCTTAGTTACAGTTTCTGGGAGAGAGCATGTTATCTAGCATGATCAACAATCTGGGCAAGGCCAGCACAGTCAAACCCTAAGTCACGCTGACTTGTGACTTTGTGCTAGCACAGCTTTCGACAGTCTCCAATGGTTCCTTCTATCCAATTTCACTCCCATTCAAAAGGCTCCGGTCAACCCATGGTATGGTTATACATACATACATATATATATATATATATATATATATATATATATATATATATATATAACCCCTAATGATGCACGGCTAAAAACATCATGGATGATGTGTGCCAGAGCATCTGAGTGATGCATTTCACAAAAAAAATTATATTTTGTATAATACTTGTATTTGTGTATCTCTTTTCAGACACACAGAATTGCTTTTCCACAAGAACAATTATACTTACCCATAATGCCCTGCAGTCTTTATTATTCTGTTTATGGACAGAGTCAATAAAAACATTTTTCTCAACTTTTATGATGTTAGATTGAATTTGCAACAATTATTTCAATTCTCTTTAATTAAAGTAACAAATTTCAGATAAAAGCAAGACAGATACATTGTTACAGAAAATGTGGTTTTAGGTGTGATCTATGACAGGAACGAAAACTGCCTTTACTTTCAGGGGAAGAGCTAAAGAATTATAAAATACTTTTGCTTCTTTTTTAACTTTATACAAAACTTTACCACCATAATATGAAAACTGCTTTAAAAATGTTTAACCCTCTGTTAATACTGGAGTGAATTGTAACGGCATTAGTATCATAAAGTCTTCAAACACCCTCTTTAAAATTATATAGATAATTCATTTAGTTCAAAATCCTTATCTCAAAATAAAATTCTTTAAATAACCTGCAAAGGGTTGATAAGCAGTCAAATACTGATTAGTTACTCAGGGGTGGCTTTAAGATTTATTTACATTCTCCAGAATACAAATGTATAGAAATTACAGTGGCCATAAGGTGAGGGATCAGTTTATATGTAGATTGTAATATAGAATTGATCCCCCACTTTATATCCATACTTCTTGTTAGTTTATCAAATTTGGCTTCTCCATGATTTTTATTACTAAATCTTTATCTTAGAACAAACAAAAATTTTTGCTATCTAAAAATATTTTCTGGCTTTAAATAACCTGCATTGGTTTGATAAACAGTAAAAAAAAAACGAATCAATCAATTGGTCAAATACTGATTAGTTACTCAGGGATGGCTTTTAGATTTATTTACATTCTCTGGAATACAAATGTATAGAAATTACAGTGACCATAAAGTGAGGGATCAGTTCATATGTTGATTTTAATATAAAATTGATCCCCTACTTTATATACATGCTATAACTTCTTGTTTATCGGATTTGGCTTAGGTATGAATCAAGTTTCTCCACCAGCTATGATTTTTTATTACTAAATCTTTATCTCCATAAACAAACAAATTCTTACAATCTAAAAATATTTTCTGGCTTTAAATAACCTGCAAAGGGTTGATAAGCAGTCAAATACTGATTAGTTACTCAGGGATGGTTTTTAGATTTATTTACATTCTCTGGAATACAAATGTATAGAAATTACAGTGACCATAAAGTGAGGGATCAGTTCATATGTTGATTGTAATATAGAATTGATCCCCCAATTTATATCCATACTATAACTTCTTGTTTGTTTATCGGATTTGGCTTAGGTATGAATCAACTTTCTCCACCAGCTATGATTTTTTATTACTAAATCTTTATCTCCATGAACAAACAAATTCTTACAATCTAAAAATATTTTCTGGCTTTAAATAACCTGCAAAGGGTTAAGTGGAAGAAAACGAATCAGTCAATCAATGAAATATTGATTAGCTATCTAGGGATATCTTTTAGATTTATTTACATTCTTGGAAATATAAATGTATTGAAATTACCTTGGCCACAAAGTTAGGTACAGTTTATATATTGATTGCAATATGAAATTGATCCCCACCCCCCCAACTTTATATCCAAATTATAATTTCTTGTTTGTTTATCAACTTCTGAATCCACCTTTTCTCCACACAAGTATGGGTTAATTAGTAAGACTTGTACCACAAAATCATTATCTCCCCAAAAAATTCTTACAATCCAAAAATATTTGCAGGCTTTAAATAACCTGCAAAAGGTTGATAAACCATAGAAAATGAATCAATCAATCCCAGTTAGACTTAAAACACATTTGGATACTTTATCTCATCTCCAGTCTGGACAGATGCCCCCCCCAGCTCAATGGCCATCATTACCACACATAGATGTCTCCATTCTTACTTGATTATTACTCTCTGAGATACAGAGTCCTCTGCCTGCCCTAATCTAGGTGCCATATTGTTTCAGTTAATGTGATATCCCCAACCTTTTAGTCATGGTCTTGATTTTTCAATGATGTCTCTAAAATTCCATTGCCACTTGATCTATATATGATTCTAAAAAAAAAAAAAAAGCATTTGATGTTCTGCCCAGCAAGCATCTCTTTCTACAATTCCGAATGAAAGGCAATACTATTATTCATTAGCATCTCATCCTCCAGACTCTTCTCCAAAAATATCCCCCGTTCAGCACCCTAGCAATTTCAGCTGCTGTCTCTGCCCCTAATCTCCTTCAATATGGCTGCTCTTTCTGGTTCATAATCAATAATTAAAAGATACAATTTCTGCCAATAATATGTCAAATCAACAGTTAATCTTTTCCAGTTGTCTTTCACATGAATTTCCCCCTTCTCATGCACACTCGACACAGAATCAATCAACTGACACCTATCTCGACACCTGATCACCAGCTAAACAGCCAATTACACCGGGGTCAACTTTCCTTGCCAGAAATATTCCTATTCACTCCCAAATTATATATGCTGCGAAATTTCTTGAGATCCAGGTCTCCCGAACAGTATACTATGTCTATTCCCCTCTCTGAGTTTTCTGATACTCCCAGCCAGGCTCCCCACATCCTCCATGATTAAGTATCTTCACAGGGGTGTGGCTTGTCTGCTATTATAACCTGGAGAGCTATACCAGCAGGAGTTTAAATTCTGGCAGGTCTAACCTAACCATACTAGTCAATGGGTAGGATCTAGACAAAATTTTAGTCGCCTGAAGTGGCTTTGTTTTGTTTTACGACACATCAACCTCAATGGGTCATTTAATGCCAACCACTTTTTTTTTCCTAGTAATACTTTTGTTTTGTCAAAAATCTATTTCTGTTAATATTTTTTTTTCCTCAAAAATGTATAGCTGGTAATATTATTTTTTCAAAAACGTATAGCTGATAATACTATTTTTCAAAAACGTATAGCTGGTAATATTATTTTCCAAAACGTATAGCTGGTAATATTATTTTTCCAAAATGTATAGCTGATAATAATATTTTTTCAAAAAATGTACAGCTGGCAATATTATTTCTTCAAAAACGTATAGCTGGTAAATGTATGAATCCTCTTCTTCTCCCCTCAGCTGTGGGTAAACAGCAGGACAGACTGGGTTCTATAGCCTTGGATGGCAACTGGTTTACTGCAGAAAGAAATGACAACCTTCCATGGGAAAAAAAAAATCTGCCTTGTCAGTCATATATCGAAAGATACATGATAGCCTAAGCGTGTATCACGCATGGCACAAACTGACTGATATTCTCATTAATAATTATTTCACCATTCAAACATTGTAACAAAATCATTTCAGATTTTGATAAGTACCCAGCGCAAATTTTCCCATTTTTAATTACAATTTTCAGTACCTGATTTTCTTACCTAAATATGTTTTTCAATTCCTATTAATGTTAACTCAAAGCACAAAATTTGAAGTGCCTGCATGTAAAATATTTCAAATAAAGATTTATATTTAATTTTTTTTTTTTTGATATTTTCAAAATTGGGTATGATATACCCATGGTTAGTATTGGGGTAACTTTAATTGAGGGTTAGTGTTCTAAGGTTAAAGCCAAATAGATGTCCTTCAATATGTTGATGCATATATGGTGATTTACTAAGAGTAGCTTAGATGTGGCACAAGGCCAAAAGTATGGAGCACCCAATGTGGATGGAACTCGCTACTAAATCGTAATTGATCAAGCAAGACAAGTTTGAGGTGCCTCCCAAATGATTTTGTAAGCATAGTTTAGATGTGGCACAAGGTTAAAAGTATGGGGCACCCAGTAAGGATCAAACTCACTATCCAATCATAACTGATCTAGCAAGACAAGCTTGCTAACCATTACACCATGTCAACGTTTATATGATTGCAATCATTTTTACTTTCAGCCATGCTACTTCTTCCACCATAACATGACCCATCCCTAAACCCAACGGCCATTGCCGCATCATATAATACTTTATCTGATTTCGACATATACCCCTGCTCCGCCAATAGCAATCAATCTTTTTGCCAACTTTATCTTCCCAAATTACTTTTTGAGCTTTTCTCTCGTTTCATTCAAAGCTATCCAGCAATAGGATAGTCCTGGGTACCATGGTAACCTCTAAACTACAAGGCCACTGATCTGGAGATTAGAGGTTTTGAGGAGCGTCAAACCACCTTTTAATTGCTATTGTTCCTAGTTTCACCCTGACTGAAGGTGGTAGCACCTGTTAGGGTACCAGCTATGGGCAAATAGTGAACCCCCAAACAAAAACAAAACTCTATAAAAGTATGAAAATACATATTTATAGTAAAAATACCAGCAATACATTTTATAGCAGAATTACCAACAATACATTTTATCTGTAGTTGAAGGCATACAATTGCGTTCAAAATATATATAGTTGAAGGCATACAATTGCGTTCAAAATATATATAGTTGAAGCCATAAAATTGTGTTCAAAATATTTAGATTTCGGCATTAAATAACCTGTGGAGATGTTGATGTGCCGCTAAACAAAATCAACCAACCAACAATACATATTTATAGTAAAATGACCAACAATACATTTTATCTGTAGTTGAAGGCATACAACTGCGTTCAAAATATATATAGTTGAAGCCATAAAATTTATTCAAAATATTTAGATTTCAGCATTAAATAACCCATAGAGGTGTTGATATGCCACTAAACAATCAACCCACCAAACAACCAATGTGAAAGATCTCTTTCGTGATATTAATCCATATAAGATCCTACAACCTCTGTTGTAGAGTAGGACTCAGCATATATCCTGCTCTTCCCTACTACTGTGACAATGAACTGCTCCTCCCTATAAATATGGAAAGTAGCCACATTAGAGTAGGATTTGAGTAGTATTTGATTTGTTCAAGTTATTCCATTCTATGTATGAGTATTTAATAAACCTCTTCATCTTTTTTTCCTCTACCTAGTCTTTTGTTCCTTCAATATTCTCTTTCCCTATGGCATTCCTAATTCTTGGCTATTTTCAACAAAGACCACATTATAACATTAAGAACAAAGTCTTTGAATTCACACCAAAATGGAAGATTTAAAGACAGTAATCCTGCAGTGACGACGACTGCAAGAGCAACAGATGCAAATAGTGTTAATTATACAAAAGATAAACAAACCAGGAAGGAATGTCCCATTTATTCCAGATTCTGTAGCAAATTCAGTAGGAGAGTTCACGTATAGGCCTTAAAGATATCGAACTGTCTTCTAAAATATAACTTCAACAAAACTACAATATACAACGCACATATCACCACCTCTAGTAATCATGACCTCATAAACATTGTGCTGGGTATGACAATAAACTACATCCAACAGCAAGGCCTCTGATCAGGAGGTTTTCAGGAGCATGGAGCCATCTCTTAATTACTGGTGTTCCCAGGTCCACCCTGACTCAGGGTTGTAAAACCTGTTAGGGTCCCAGCTATGAGTAAATAGTTAACTCCCCAAACTGGGGTCAAAACACTATAAAAATGTAAAAATAGGTTTTAATACCAGAAATACTGTGTAAAAATTATTACCAGCAATACATTTTTGAAAAAACAATATTACCAGCAATAAAAATCTTGTCTGCATTAAATAACCTATTGATGTTGATATGCTATAAAGCAAAACAAACCAAACCAAACCACACAAACATGTATATGATCAAAATCTGAGTATCATCTACCATGTATTCAACTGTGGAAGCAGAATAACATAGCATATTTTTATTACTTCAAAGCTCCCAAGAAAATTAAATTTCAGCATTAAATGTACGTTCCCTTTTTAATATAAGTAATTCTTTAGATTGTCACTGTTTTAAGCATTTCTTATTAGCCATAAATTATCACTAGAACAAAGACAATAAAACAATGACTCTGACCACACAGTTCCTACTTCTTACCATCCTAATCTACCCCCAATGATAGCCTTGCGGGTACATACCTTATAATCTTTTTCTTTCTTCATTGGTCTCCTTTAATTTCAAACTGTATTCCAAAATATAACTTAAACAAAACTACAACATAAAACACGCATATCACCGCCTCTAGTAATTACGTCCACACAAAAATGTATATGCACAAAAGCAGAGTATCATCTACCATGTATTCAATTGTGAAAGCAGAATAATATATATTTTTATTACTTCAAAGCTCCCCAAGAAATTTAAATTTCAGCATTAAATGACCCATGAAGGAATTGATATGTCATTAAACAAATCAATCAGTATGAAATCTTAACTATTAGCACTCCTCCTTTTTGATCATTTACCTAGCCATGACAACTATTTGACCTGCCCAGGTACGTCAGTAATAAAGTTTACTCAGGATTGTTTTTTTTTTTTTTTGTATTTCTTAACCATATGCAAAGCTCAAAATGCTGGTCTCTGATCATTCATACTTTTCCCCTCCTCTTGATTGCTCATTATTCAAGTCCTCATGCCAGACCCCCACATAGCCACTGCTGTAAGATTATGGATTTTCTTCAACATCACTATGTCAACTTTGGCTACTAGACCTCCCACAAATATTACTGCTCTACTAAATGTAAGCTTAACCACTCGTTCCAATACCTCTCCAATAAATCTGACCAACCACTTGATTGCATTTTTAATAATATGTACTCATTCACCAATCTTTTTCCTCAATCACCAAAGTTAAGTAGTGTTGAGCCTGGTCTGTACTTAGATGGGTGACTGCTTAAGAACATCGGGTATTATAAACAACCTCCGACAATCTGAAATTTTTTCAGCTTTAATAATCCACAAAGGGTTGTTAAAGCCTCCATCAGGTGTAATTAAACCTACTGGCAATTCTGAAGTGAACCCTTTATTGAATTTAGGAGGTAGACTCTTCTCGGTCCATGTCTAGGGATATCAGCTAGTTCTTAGTTTTAGTCACTTATATGCCATGCGTGATACATGCCTAGGCTATCATGTAACTTTTGATACATGACTGATGAGGCAGATTTTTCCCGCAGTAGGTTGCTATTTCTTTCTGCGGTAGACCAGTTGCCATCCAAGGCTGTAGAACCTGGTCTGTCCTGCTATTTAACCATAGCTGGAGAGAGAAGAAGGGGATTCAAACCTTTCCCAATGGTATTAGCACATAAGTGAATGTAATGGATTCAACTGGAATTCGAACTTGGCTCTCCGATTCCTCAATCTGAGCCGCTATCCATTACTCTACTGTGCCACCTCAGTTATTGATCACCTGTTTCCAATGAGTCCAAATACACACTGCACAGCCCAGAGATTGAACTCACAATTACTATATCACCAAATTCATGAACCAACACTATAATCACTTAGCTATTGTCCTGTAGGACAATTCACTGTCATGAACTTAGAGCCTAACCTGCCTGCTGATAAGGTTGCTGCTGCTGCTGCTGCCTGTTATGTTTCGACTGCTGTAGATTTACTGCCATTTGTCTGTCTTTCTTTATTAATGCCTCCTGTATCATATTTATCTCTATACTATACTATTCTATGCCTACTAGGGAGGTCCTCATACGCTAGCATATGTGCTGATTCTTCAGACGTCTAACTCCCCAGTAATTTTCCCTGTCAAGTATTTTTACTTCATTCCACAGGGTCTGATGACTACCCCTTTTTCTCCGTACATGATCAGCCATGTTCAATTTCATTGTCTCATCCCTCACTACGGCTTTTCAATGTTCCTCCAGCCTTACTTCTAAGGGACACTGTTTTACATTTATATTCTCTGCCACAACTGCAAGGGCTCAAGTACATGCAATTCTTGGTCATATTCTCCCCTGTGTCAGGCTTTACTCGGCAAAGATTTCTCTGCTTCTGAATATTGTCCTGATGTTGTATCAACCGCAGCTCTTCTGAATCTTTTCCGATAAGCCCTGGACATAAGGTACACAATTTACTGGTCTTCCTCATTGACCCCAACCTGTTCCCACCTGTAGACACTAATGTTATGTTTGACAGGTAGTTGCTATTCTGAAGGGTACATTTGCTACTGATCATTTCTTGTCTAGATTATCACTTATGATTTTTGCCCGGTGTTGTAGGCATCCGATGATCCCTTTCTTCATACTGTATGGATAGGGAGAATTGAAGATTACGCATTATCCAGTGAAGATTGGCTTGTTATATACGGATGTTTCGGATCCATTCTCTGTGCCAGAAAGGCTAGCTGATATGTTTTCTTCTTCCATTATGAACCAGACTGAAGATCTTATCGAGTTCACATTAGTCATGAGTCAACTCAATTTACTTCTGTCCTGGGTAAGATGATAAACTACATCCAGCAGCAAGGCCTCTGATCAGGAGGTTTTGAGGAGCATGTAATCACCTCTTAATTGCTGGTGTTTGCAGGTTCAACCTGACCCCAGGTGGTTGCACCTGTTAGGGTCCCAGCTATGGGTAAATAGTTAACCCCTCTAAACTGGGGTCAAAACACTATAAAAGTGTAAAATAGCTTTTATTACCAGAAATACTTTGTAAAAAAAAATATTACCAGCTATACATTATTACCAGCAATACATTTTTGAAAAAGAAAATATATTACCAGCGATACATTTTTGAAGGAAAAATATTACCAGAAATAGATGTTTGAAAAAAAATATTACCAGAAATAGATTTTTTGAAGGAAAAAATATTACCAGAAATAGATTTTTTGAAGGAAAAAATATTACCAGAAATAGATTTTTTGAAGGAAAAAATATTACCAGAAATAGATTTTTTGAAGGAAAAAATATTACCAGAAATAGATTTTTTGAAGGAAAAAATATTACCAGAAATAGATTTTACAAAGGAAAAAATATTACCAGAAATAGATTTTTTGATGGAAAAAATATTACCAAAAATTGATTTTTTGAAAAAAAATATTACCATAAATAGATATTTTAAAGGAAAAAATATTACCAGAAATAGATATTTGAAAAAAAAAATATTACCAGAAATATATTTTTTGAAGGAAAAAATATTACCAGGAATAGATTTTTTGAAAAAAAATATTACCAGGAATAAAAATTTTGTCTGCATTAAATAACCCATTGAGCTTCATATGCCTAAAAACAGACCAAGCCAAACGAAACAATTTATTTATCAACCCTCTTTTTGACACCCATGTTATTTGTCAACCTGCTTTTGACCTCCTAGCTTTTTATAGACCACTCTGGATAGTCCAATCATCCCCTAGGGGTTGCTATCAACCACTTTGGTAGAATCCCGTTTTATGATCTGATTCTAGATACAGGTCTCATTTTTGTTTGCATTTTCCTGATTCTTTCAGACATTTAACTCTCCAGTGTTCTTCCTCGTTCAGTATTTTCACTTCATTCCGCAGCCTGGCTTGTTTCACCTTTATATTATTCACACTCTATTTATGGTGGAAATTAAAGTTAATACATCACCCGGTGATGGTTGGCTTTTGATATGAGTATGGCTTGTGATATGAGTATGGCTTGTGATATGAGTATGGCTTGTGATATGAGTATGGCTGCTGATATGAGTATGGCTTCTGATATGAGTATGGCTTCTGATATGAGTATGGCTTGTGATATGAGTATGGCTTCTGATATGAGTATGTTTCGAACCCATTCTCTGTGCAAGTTATTAATACATCCAGGAAGGCTAGCTGATTATTATTTTTGTTGTAACCTAGGAAAAGGTTACTGAATAAGAATAACCAAAACGAAGGTTGGAAATGGAACGATAATATTCATAACAGGAACAAGATTCGCCAGTGGCGTGTAGTAAGTAGTCAACTGCTAGTAGTGAGCTAGAAGTAACTTGCAAATGAGTCGCAACATACAGTATATACCACTGTATTTATACGGATTGGGACATACCCATTATCGTTCATAGGTAAGGTATAACAATTTTCTTCTTCCATTGTGAACTGGATTGAAGGTTTTATTGAGTTCACATAGTCCTGCACTAATTTTTGCTTTGTTTTTTTGTTTCCTTTGTTTGTCAGGATTTTTCTGTTTCAAATTCATCGTTTCAATACAGATCTTGTTTGAATTTGTAGGTTTCTTTAATTTTTCGAATGTAGCTTTTATCTTGATTCATTCTGGTAAAAACCAAAAAATCTTTACCAGACAATACTTTATTAAGATCTAGGTATCTTTCAAGCCATATGGTTGTGAGTTTTCTTTGCATCAGTCCTTTTATCTCCAATTGAGTCTTGAGTAGGTGCCGATGATCTACATTTGCTTTACGATAATGTATTTTATATACAATTAGACATTTTCTCATCTTTCTATTCTCTGCGCTTCCTCAACATTCCAGTTTATCACATTCAAGTAATATGTGACAATAAATATTGCCAAGGTGTCAATAGCTCAATAGACATTTTGTTCACCTAACTCAATTTTGTTTGTCACTCTTTCAAAACATTCCTTTCTGACTTTTTTTTTTTTTCATTGTTGAACATTGGATCGTTTGTCTTTCGTTGATTCAAAAAATATTTGTACACTTCTTTGTGATCCAATTCATGACTGTCCTGAGTATGACGATAAACTATATCCATTTCCTGGGTAAGATGATAAACTACATTCGACAGTAAGGCCTTTGAGCGGGAGGTTTTCAGGTGCATGGGACCACCTCTTAATTAATGATGTTCCCCCGGTCCATCCTGACATAGGGTGGTAGCATCTGTTAGAGACCCCACTATGGGCAATTAGTTGACCCCCACCACCACCACCACCACCATAGGTGGTCATGAAATTATAAAAATAGGTTTTAATACCAGCAATATCTTTTTGGGAAAAATTACTACCAGCAATACATTTAAAAAAAAAAAATATTACCAGCAATACATTTTTGAAGGAAAAATATTACCAAAAATACATTATTACTAGCAACAGATTTTTGAAAAACAAAATATTACTAGCAATAAAAATCTTGTCAGCATTGAGGTTGATATGCCATAAACCAAACCAAACCAAACCAATTCATGAATCACTGTTTCATTATCATTATAACCATCAGTTGTACCAATTTCCTGCTTTGAAAGGTTGCCTTTATACATTTGTCTTTTTTTTTTTATCTTTTCACTTGAAGCAAAGCAATAAAGCCACTAAGATGCAAGGAGTTACTGAGTGTGAAAGAATATGAGAAAAAGAAGAACACTATTAAGGAGAGAGAACAATAAAAGAAGAGGAATTAAGAAGACAGAAGATAACGATTGACATTGCATTTAATCATTTCATCCCAAGTAAGGCAATAAATCTACTAAGATGCAAGGAGTTACTGAGTGTGAAAGAATATGAGAAAAAGAAAAACATTATTAAGGAGAGAGAACAATAAAAGAAGAGGAATTAAGAAGACGGAAGATAATGATTGACATTGCATTTAATCATTTCATCCCAAGTAAGGCAATAAATCTACTAAGATGCAAGGAGTTACTGAGTGTGAAAGAATATGAGAAAAAGAAAAACATTATTAAGGAGAGAGAACAATAAAAGAAGAGGAATTAAGAAGAGAGAAGATAATGATTGACATTGCATTTAATCATTTCATCCCAAGCAAGGCAATAAATCTACTAAGACGCAAGGAGTTACTGAGTGTGAAAGAATATGAGAAAAAGAAAAACATTATTAATAAGAAAGAACAACAAAAGATGAAGAATTAAAAAGACAAAAGATAGCTATTGACGTTGCATTTAAATTTTTGAAGATTCAAGTTGATTGGGAAGAAAAAAGGCCAAAAGAGAGTTTCACGAGCGAGAAGTGTGAATGAAGAAACTGTTAGCATAGAACTTACGGTTACATCTAGCGATTTCAACTGAAAAACAATGAGACCTAACTGCCAATTTAGTACTGTATTTAAATTTATGTCAATGTAGCAAAAAGGAAAGCTTAGAACAATTACCACAAAAATATTTATAGAAATGCCACTGCGAAGCTACATTACAGCAGTGTGAAAATGACTGAAACCAAGATGCCAGGTCAAAACTGATAACATTACAGATTCTTATTTGGATTTTATCAAGAATCTCCAAATGGACTTTAATAGGACTAGATAGGTTTGTCTATCATCCAGTTCACACTCCTCCCCAGTCTTTTGAACAGGAGTAGAGATTTATCCATTATTTACTCTTTAGGATTGAGTTTCCGGTTCCTTCTAAAGCGGCATTTCTCAACCTTTTCACCCTTGCGTAACTCTTAAAATAAATTACATGTCTCAAGGAACCTCTGTGCAAAAACAAAATTCTATACCATATCTTTCTCATTTTATTTTCATCATAGTTCATGTGGTAAATATCATAGTATATATTTTTGAATGACTGGTTTAAGGAAAAATTAATACTTCTTTGTCAAATTTTTCCGTAATGCTAAATAAAATTCATACTGTTCATTTATAATACTTCATCGGGGAGTTTTCATTCACACAAAAAATTCTAAACTCAAACATAAAGAATAAAGATAAGTAACCAATATCATGTACCTATAATATAAATGTAAACAGAACGAAAACAGATAATTGCTTCATCAGTTTTTTTTTTTATTTTAGGTTCTAAACACTCAAAAAGTCATTGGTTTACTGGTGTTCACAAATTAAATAAAAACTCAAAAGTGCATTAGCTTATCTCACCTGTTCTTGCAGAATGCTTGGGGAATTTTTGCAGAACTTTAGGGTTCCGGGGAACACCGGTTGAGAAAAGCTGTTCGAAAGTCTTCTCATTCCCTTTCGCTCCCCACAGCTTAATGGAATTATCACTTTGCCTGGGGTGAATTGATTAAAAAAAATATATATATAACACCATGTAGCAGAATCACCAGACCACATATGGCAGCAATATTCAATGCATGGGAAAATACCTTTCCAGTTCATTGTCACATTTTATAAACAGTTTCAAATCATCCATGTGATTAATACATGTATTAAATATGATATCTGTTATTTATACTCTGGTTTCCATTCAATCACTGAAGTTAAGCAATATTGAGCATGGTCAATACATAGTTGAGTGACTGCTTGGGAATACTAGGTGCTGTAAGGTGCTTACAAAGTCTCTACTACAAACATTACGTAAGTGGCAACAAGTATTCATTGGCATTAGAAAAAAAATGTATAGAAATTACAGTAACCATAAAGTGAGGGATCAGTTCATATGTTGATTGTAATATAGAATTGATCCCCAAATTTGTGTCCATACTATAACTTCTTGTTTGTTTATCGAATTTGGCTTAGGTATGAATCAACTTTCTCCACCAGCTATGATTTTTTATTACTAAATCTTTATCTCCATGAACAAACAAATTCTTACAATCTAAAAATATTTTCTGGCTTTAGATAACCTGCAAAGGGTTGATAAGCAGTAAAAAAAATAACCAAATCAATCAATTGGTCAAATACTGATTAGTTACTCAGGCATGGCTTTAAGATTTATTTACATTCTCCGGAATACAAATGTATAGAAATTACAGTGGCCATAAGGTGAGGGATCAGTTTATATGTCGATTGTAATATAGAATTGATCCCCCACTTTATATCCATACTATAACTTCTTGTTAGTTTATCAAATTTGGCTTCTCCACCAGCTATGATTTTTATTACTAAATCTTTATCTCCATGAACAAACAAATTCTTACAATCTAAAAATATTTTCTGGCTTTAAATAACCTGCAAAGGGTTGATAAGCAGTAAAAAAAAACTGAATCAATCAATTGGTCAAATACTGATTAGTTACTCAGGCACCGCTTTTAGATTTATTTACATTCTCTGGGATACAAAGGTATATAAATTACAGTAGCCATAAGGTGAGGAAACAGTTTATATGTTGATTATAATATAGAATTGATCCCCCACTTTATATCCATACTATAACATCTTGTTTGTTTATCAAATTTGGCTTCTCCATGATTTTTATTACTAAATCTTTATCTTAGAACAAACAAAAATTTTTTACTATCTAAAAATATTTTCTGGCTTTAAATAACCTGCAAAGGGTTGATAAGCTGTAGAAAATGAATCGGTAAAAAAAATAATAATAAACGTGTAATGTGTATTATTTACTTTGTTTGAGAGAAGGGTTAATGTAATGCAGAATAATAGGGGTTCATTAGAGAATGTCCTTGAAATTGTTTCACTTTTGAGCTGTCAGATGAAACGACTAATTTTATCATTAAGCTCATTAAGGATGAAAGTAATATTTCTTTTCTTCATACTTATTTTCAGGAAAAAAAGAATGGGAAAATGTTTTATTAGTTCTACTGACTTTATTATCCATTCATTTGGGATTGATTTGTTTTTGTTTGTTTTTTAGGTTTATCAACCCTTTGCAGGTTATTTAAAGCCAGAAAATGTTTGGATTCTAAGAATAATTTTTAGTTTCATACATGATCAGCAAAAAAGAAATTATAATGTGGATATAAAGTGGGGGATCAATTCAATATTACAATAAGTATATAAACTGAACCCTCAATTTATGGCCACGGTTGTTTCTATTCATTGATATTCCAAAGAATGTAGGTAAATCTAAAAGACATGCCTGTGTAGCTAATCAGTAATTTCATTGACTGATTCGTTTTTTACGGTTTATCAACCCTTTGCAGGTTATTTAAAGCCAGGAAATATTTTGAGATTGTAAAAATTTTTTTGTAGATAATAATGATTTAGTGATACAGGTCCTAGTAATTAACCCATAGCTGGGGGGATAATAGTTGGATTCATACATTTCCCCCAAAAGTATTTGCGTGAAAGTGAATATAACAAGCCCTACTGGAATTGAAACTTGACTCTCTGATTTCCAATTCTGAGCCATCATCTATTGCACCAGCCGCACATCCACACTGATATTCCCAAGCAGTCACCCATCTAGATACTGACCAGGTTCAACATTGCTTAACTTCAATGATCATATGGGAACCAATGTTTCAACATCATATGAACATATTCATGTGTGACACTATCAAAATTTTTTTTATAATCCATGAAATGTTTTTTTAATAATTTTTCACACAACACAAATCCCAAGAGCCACTCAATGTAGAGGGATACTGAATGAGGTTGTATGAGTATAAGAGGAGGAGTTAAGACATTAAGGGACATTATCAAAACCATTTTTTATAGTCTATCCATGTATACTTTAGACATCCTGGGTAAGATGATAATCTACATCCAACCACAAGGCTTCTGATCAAGAGGTTTTGAGGAGTATGGAGCCACCTCTTAATTACTGATTTCTCAGGTTCAACCTGACCCGGGATGGTAGAATCAGTTAGGGTCCCAGCTATGAGCAAATAGTTAACCCCCAAACTAGGGTCAAAACACTATGAAAGTGTAAAAATAGGTTTTAATACCAGTAATACATTTTTTTTTTAAATTTTTACCAGCAATGAATTTTTTGAAAAAAAAGTATTAGAATCAATACATTTTTGGAAAAAAATCTTTACCAGCAATAAAAATCTTATCGCCATTAAATAGCTCATTGACGTTAATATGCCGTAAAACAAAACAAACCAAACTATACTTTAGATTTTTCATTTTTTCAACAGCAGTTTTCTGACCTTTTTTTGATTGGTAACTGTTTGACCTTTGTAGCTGTAAGAATTTTTCTGCATCATTTTTGGTTTTCAGAGATGATGTTAGATTCAAAAAATTGATACATTCTTTGCTTCCCTCTTCCTCGTCCATCATTTTTTTTTTTTTTTTGCTCTTGTCTTTGATCTTGTTTTTTTTTTTGTTTTTTTTTCCTTCCTCAGGATGAAGTTTTAGGCTTTTATTTCTAAGCTGTTCCATTTTGAATCCCCGATATGCATTAAAGCCATGTACTTATTCTTAATTGGACCTGTATATGTTTGTTCAGTGTCAAGATTTTTCTTGGGATTGACAGTGAAGTGCTTTCCCATTGCCTTCTCCACGGTGATTTATTGAGACATCGCCTCTAGTTAGCTGGCCATTGACTAGAAGATGATGTTTATCGACAAGATCAGGTAAATCAGTATCGCAGGCTTATATTAATAGAGCATCATCAATATATTGGAAATATGTTCATTGGTCCTTTCCAAAATATTTTACCTGAACAATCAACATACTTCATATATACGAAGAGAATTACATTGAAAACACTTTCAAACTCTTACGATACCCTATTTCATATTCAATGCAAAACAAAAGGCTCGTAAAATATTCCAAAATAGAAAAGCTGCCTCCTCTGACAAACTCAATGAATCAAAAAAATATATTGTTCTACCTACTAAATCTATCACAACTACAGTTGAAAAGAATTTATCTAAACTCAATATAAAATTTGTCACAACTACATCTAAAACAATAAAAGACTTCATCAATACAAAACAAAACAACAAGTCAAAACTTGTAAAAGGAATTTACTCTATCACCTGTAAGGCTTGCCAGAAAGAATATATTGGAGAAACCACAAGTTTAAATAAAAGATTATATTAACATAAAAAGGAAATTTTTAAAAAACAACACATTAAATACTCACTGTAATGGGGCAGGCTACAATTTTAACATAAAAAAAAAATGGTACTCTAATTAAAAGAGAAAACAATTCACTGAGATGTCTAAATTTGCATCCAGATTTTTATGTTTCACCATTCTTGGCAGATCTTCTTTTAACACAATGTGCGATATTTAGCAACAAAGATGGAAACAAAAGTAAAAAGAATCTAAATTAAATTGGCTAGATTATGTACCCAAAACACATTAAAAAAAGAATTATTTTTTAAAATTTAAAATTCCCAGTGTCTCATTTGCTTACATTTGTAGCTGCGTCAACATAAACAAACCTCGTCCAATGAAATCATAATGGACGAAAGGCATACATATTTCCTTCAAAATTGTTCTTGATATATTTGTATAACGTTATATATATATATATATATATATATATATAAGAAAAAATTCATCTTGACGTTCATGTTAATAATGAAAGACGGTTTCATTCTTCAATATTTAATTGCCACCAAAAGTTTCATAGCTGGTAGTCAAAAACATCTTCTCAAAGATGAAGAAGAGACTTCAAGCAACAGAAATGTTGTTCTACAGGGGGATGTTGAGGATACCATAGACAATTTTAAATTACAATTTTCGTACACTTCCTTGGAGTAATGTCCATCACAGACAATGGCCTTAGGACAACTAATTGACAGTTGAGACAGTAGTGTCTTGGTGTGATGAAAATCTGATGCAATCACAGATGACGCATTATTTTTCAAGGCCAAAGAAATTTCATCATAAACCCGAAAAATAGTCACATTACTGCCCACCACTGCAAATGACCTAATCTAAGGAAAAAATAGAAATCAATTACACCGTGTCACTCCAGTGGGTCTAAAACTGACTATATGGTGAAAGAAAGGAAACTAAAGCATAAAGTGGTTGTTTTAATCAATTTACACATTGGATGTGTGTGTGTGTGTGTGTGTGTGTGTGTGTGTGTGTGTGTGTGTGTGTGTGTGTGTGTGTGTGTGTATATATATTAATACATGTTTCATTAAATAATATAGATAAGTGTTGTCTATATATTTTATGTAATATATATATATATATATATATATATATATATATATATATAAGAAAAAAACTTATCTTGACTTTCGAGTTAATAGTGAAAGAGGGTTTGATTCTTTAATATTCAGTTGCCATCAAAAGTTTCATCGGTGGGAGTGAAAAACATCTCCTCAAAGATGAAAAAATGTTGCGGATGCTATGAACTGAACATGTGAGCAACAACAAATTTTTAGAGAAAAAGGAAACCTATACTTAACATCAAGAAAAGACGGTTAAAACTTCTGGGTTGCATAATGAGGAAGGAGTACTTGGAAAATCTGATACTCACAGGATAGATTGAAGGCAAGAGAGGAAAACAACGTGTAACATACTTGACGAGTGGAACAGGGTTTAGGAGAAATAACTAAATGCCAAAATTTAGTAATAACTACAAAGGAGAGGAAATTGTGGAGAGCCGTGATCGCCTACATCCCAAGGGGACGCAGCACATAAAAAAGATATGTTTGTTTGTAAATGGAGCCACTGAAGTTTTTCATATCGTATTTTAAGCATTGATCTGGGCTTTAATTTTTGCAAATTATCCTCAGTTTATATATGATTAAGTGGTGATCACTCTCAGTCAGCACTTGTGTATGTTTTAGAGTACCAAACTATGTTTCTAACTTTTGTGATGTTGGACAGCTTCGCTTGTCACTTTTGCTATGTAAGTTAAAGCTCATTATCACTTCCAAAAATGCTTGTTATATTCAAGACTTCTTAGATGCCGGTACTAGTAGCAATGCCTTCCAATAATATCCGAATTAGTAATACTTGTTCTAGTAGTAATCGCCAAATAGTATTATGATCAGAAGAGAATCGTAATCCCTATAGTAGTAAAGTAGAGAGTGAACGTAGAGCAGTAGTGGATAGACAAGAAGAATGAATAGTGATTGTATAGTCACCATGCTACTTCCTATTTATTCACTTTCTTTATGATCATGTGATCTATTTAATAACTGAATCGCTCATGTTACTCACTGGTGATCTAGTTTCAAATGACAGTGTCGGCAATGACACTTACTCTTATACAACACTAACCTACACACAAATGATGCATGTATGATATTTAAAGTTTAAATGCATGACTGATATTCCTGTGCCAAAGACAATTTTTTTTTTTCTTCAGAACTTTCTCGTTTGGGAACTTGCTACAGATTAAATGTTACAAAAAGATGGGGAGCAGACTTGTTTTGTTGGAAACCAGCCAAAATATTTTTGACTGGAAATAGATTTAAAACAAAAAAAGAAAACAAAATGAACAATAAACAAAAAAGAAATAGCAGGCAGCTCCCAAAAAGAATTGCAAGTCAAATCCAGACGTCAATTAGTCTACTCTGCCGATTGTTTAATCTTTGTTAGCATTTGTGAAATCTTTTTGCAGTGATGATCAGATTTTGTAAAGTCACAAATTGATGAGATCTGATCGCAGAATGAAAACCCATGTTCAGGATTACTTACTTCATTTATTTTTGTCTCTGGTGAGATTTAAGTTAATTCAACAAACTCGTTAATTTATATACGGTTCAAACTTTGCAAAGACTTATAACTTTCTTTTCATATATACTCGGCAACAAGTTTCTTTAACATATACATACATACATACATACATACATATATATATATATATATATATAATTATTTATTTAAATATTATAACATAAATATGTTATAAAATCACTACAAAAATAGCCATTTTGTTTCAACACTTCTGGTGTCTTATCAAGTGATGATGTTGAATGTAGAATAAATGGTTTTAAAAGTTTCAAATTAATTAACGATCCTTCGCTAGGGGTAAACGCTGTTACATAAGATAGAATGACCAATCAAAATACAAGTATATGGTAATTCAAAAAATTTGACAACAAAGCAAGGTTATCATAGATATTAAAAGATTTATAAAATTTGAAATTAAAATTAAAAGTAAAAAATTACCTATTTAGAAATCTAAATCAAATCTCTATTAAGTTTAAAATTGTAGAATTACCGAGGAGAAAAAAAAAAAATACATATGTTATTTAATTTATTTTTTCATTGAAATTATGCTAAAAAGAATGTTCATAGCTCCAGACAAAAATGTATACATTTTACAGTTTAACTTCAACATGATGGCCGCCTCTCACGTAAAACAATTCAAACACACTCATGTTATAATACATAAGCGCCCAGACATATTTAGATATATATACACACACAAAAAACGGTGATGAGACACGACCCTTGATAATAAAAAAAAAAAAAATTTATGTTATAATATTTAAATAAATAAATAAATTTATGTTATAATATTTAAATAAATAAATAAATTTATGTTATAATATTTAAATAAATAATTATATCTGCTCTACTCTGTATTGAGCACTCTTTTAAGAATAATAATTGTTGGTTATTGGAATTTATTCCTTATATACCAATCCTATACTTGGGTATATATATATATATATATATATATATATATATATACACACACGTACACAAAAAGGGTGATTGAAATTTTATGTATGTGTGGCCAGCCAGGAGTCCTGACTTAACACCCTGTGATTTTTTTTCTTTGGGATTGGTTAAAGGATAAAGTCTACAATAACAAATCAAGACTTTGGAAGAGCATGAAGAGCAAATACAAGACGTTATATCTTCCATGCCACAAGAGTTCCTGGTGAAATCAGTTGGCACGATTCCTGGTCGGCTCTTGAAGTTGGTAGTGAAATCTGGTGGCCACATTGAATTTTAAATAAAACCTCATGCTAAATGCTTTCCTCTCACATCCATTTCTTGTAAAAATTATATTTAATAAATAAATTATAAGTATTTTAAAATGGGAAGTTACTTTTCGCTCACCTTGTATGTATGTATGTGTGTGTGTGTAGATATATATATATATATATAAGAATCCATTTAAACACACACACAAACTTAGCAGACTCCATCCGAAACATACTAGTACAAAATACAAACATAATAACCTCATCCACATGTAAAAAAAATTAAAATAATGGAAGCCTTAAAAAGAAAAAGCCAACACTTAACAATATTAACTACGAACACGGCCTTGATAATGGCTAAAAGTATACCCAAAAGCGCTCCGGATTATAGAACATTGGAACAGTTTCTACACATTCTGCGTCCAAAAAAGAAAGCACTTGTTCGAACACAAGAAAAGTTAAATAAGAAGCTTAATGGTAGTACCTTGTCTGTCGTCTTTAACAAAACATATATATATATATATATATATATATATATATATATATATATATGTATTAGAAAGTTTAGGTTTTCCTATTTTAATTTTCTGGTGAATCATAAATTTTCAGTTAATGATTGAATAAGCTCATGGTGAGTTCTACGACAATAAAATATCCGAAGAAATTTCCCTATCATATCAGTAAATATTTGAGCTTAAGAACTTTAACAACATATTTAAATAACAATCATGAATATGAATGCTGGTCATTATTTTAAGAAGTGGGTACAAATGAAAACATGAAATTGACAATTTTTTTCCATTTCCCTGAAACAGCCGTTAAACACTTCTATCTTCCCTTCTTTCATTCATTCATTCATTTTCTCACTGAAACCAAATGGCATATGTCTTTTGTTTTCCTATGCTATCATAACAGAATAGTCCATTATGACGTATTGGAATGGCACATTTATTGCTGTCATTATTGCTTTTTGGCTAAGATCAAAGTGGAGTGTCTGTTCTTATCAGCTTAATCTGAGTCTCCCTCCACCTTTATCTTCCTGTCTTTCTTTAATTTTCTCACTGAAACCAAGTAGTATCTTTTACCCTCTTTCCACACACTCAAAACAGAATAGTTATTTATAAAATATTGGTAAGGTATAATATTTGTGAATACTAACAGAGGTGGAGGGGACAAGTACAATTATAATAGTGTGGGTGTGTCTATATATATATATATATATATATATCCGTTTTGCAATGCGATCATGCCGGCATCACGTGGGTGATGTTGTGAAAATGTATTCCTAAAAATAATAACTATGTCCTGAAGAAGGTCTACTAGACCGAAACGTCTGGTGTCGACATTGAAACATTAAAACAGTAAACTTGCATATTCGGATTTTGTTTTTTCATATTTTTCCTCATACTGTCGGATCTATATCCATATATTTGCTTACATACATACATATATATAATATATATATATATACACACACACACACATACGAGGAGGCACAGTGGAGTAGTGGATAGCAGCTCTGATTGAGGAATCGGAGAGCCGTGTTTGAATTCCAATCGAATCCATTGCATTCACTTATGTACTAATACCGTTAGGGAAGGTATTAATCCTCTTCTTCTCCCTCCAGCTATAGGTAAATAGCAGGACAGACTGGGTTCTATAGCCTTGGATGGCAACTGGTCTAGTAGAAGGGCAAGCCTGAATTCAAAACCTGCGGAAGGTTTTTGGGAAACCTTGTGGCACATTGTGCACCAGGTCTCTGTATTCAACCCTTCAAAAAGTGTGTTTAGTTCTGCACAAAGCCTTCGCCACTATAATCAAATCATGTCTGTCTGTCAGTTACTAGGAACTAAGCTACTTGACCCTCATACATCAAATACAACAGGAGAGTCCATCCCCCCCCCCATATATATATAACAGAAGACGTTTGTATCTATCTGCATGCTGTTTATGCACATCCACAATTCTCAACTGATTTCGATGAAATTGATGTTGCAAATTTACCATGTTAGGTCAAGACCAACTTTTCAGTCTCAAGGACACCCGCCCCGCCCCCCCCCCCCCGGGTTTGGCAGAAAAATTGTTAAAACTGAAGGAGGTTACAACTTTTTGCAAAATCCAAGGAAAAGTTACATGCAAACAAACCTTTACTGGATGAGCTGATGTTCTTTGAACTTAATGCCAAATATAGCGGATGTTACAAGTGCTACATGGAGAGTGCTTGATAGTTTTCCTGCAACATTGGCTTCACACAAAAAATTTTGAAAAAAAATCGGGTTTTTTGTACAACTACTTAAAATAAAAACTTCAATAACTTCCTCATTGTTTATTCGATTTTCTTCAAACATGTCGTAAAAAAATTTGCCATCATTCAAGAAATAGTGTTGTTTTTGTCCTGCCTACTTTTCAGCGTCTCATGAAAAACTGTTCAAAAAGCCCATTTTTGGGTCATAAATTCCTGGTTTTTCATCCAATGCTTTCCAGATTTGCCATGTAAATTACATATGACACACAAATTGTCTTGCGTAAATGTTTGGTTTAGATTATTTCAGTTAAATGGACAAAATTTGCAACAATCTACGTCCAAAATCGGCTTTGGCCATTTGTTGCTTGATATGATTCCATCCTAAATTGGCAGTCAAACAACCTTTGATGCAAAAATTGTTTGTGAAAGATTACTGAAGTGTGTTAAAAGCAAAAAATTCAGAGGATCTGAGTGTTGACTTGAATGCCCATATATATATATATATATATATATATATATATATATATATATATATATATATAGAAGGTCCTCAAGTTACATCATACCTAATGTGCAGCATTTTGTGGTTATGGCACCTTCTCCCTTAATATAATACATCGTCATGCGGCAATATTTGAGGAAGACGGCATTGTTTCTTCACCAGCTGTACCCCATATTGGATTGTGCTACATTCACTATCTCTCATTTGTGTCATTTTTTAGGGAACTTTTTACTGTTCATTATGGCTCCCAAGCGTAAGGCAGACTTGTGGGTTTTTATGTAGATGAGTTTCAATCTATGTTAAAAATTGTTTTGTCATGCCGTAGGAACAGATCTCTGATGTAAGTCTACAACCACTATCCCACAGATGTTCCGTGGCCTCCCTCTGTCTCTCCTACAATATTTTCACAGCAACTGTTCCGACGAGCTACTTTCACTGGTTCCCGGACTGCATGAATTTAAGCGAGCTACCAAGCTGGCATCTTGGTCCTACCTTTCCACTCTCAAAATGGTTAAATGTAACTGTCTCTTCTACTCAAACAGCTTCTTCTCTCGCACTTCCCGTCTGTGGAACTCCCTTCCTCTTACTTGCTTCCCCGATGACTATAACCTTCAAATATTCAAGTGTAATGTCAATCGACATCTGAAACCCTGAGCTTGTTCCCCCGGCTTTCTCTGTATCCTTTCCCTAAATATACCTCTTTACTCTTGTTCTCAACCCTCTGTAACCCCTTGCGTGCTAGTGGCACTCCCGTCTTTCTTGAGGTGAATTGCTTTTTAAAGAAGAAAAAAAAAAGAAAGTCGGGGACCCCTATATATATATAATGCAATAAGTCAGTATACACATGACCAACCACTTTTATATGCACCATCATTGCACGCTGTCATTACTGGTTATTAGGTGATATGGGCATTTATGGTTTCTTGGCAAACCCAAAATATTACAATAAGTGTAACTTCTGAATATACATAAATGTACTCAACAACTAAAATTATCAAAGGGGAAATACCTGTATGATGGACAATTGTAGAAAAATCACGTCTATTTGAGAGGGAAAAATGG
>OZ038510.1:76830825-76888325 GCA_964036315.1 Acanthosepion esculentum
CCAGGGAAACAAGTGATACGAAGGGAGTTCCACTGATGGGAGGTGCATGTTCTGTTGCAGTAGAAGTCATTGCTATATTTAGCCGTTTCAGCAATGAACGGGTGGGTCCAAGATGCCAACCTAGTAGCACACTTAAATGCATGCAGTTTGGGAACCAATGAATGTAGCTTTTCAGAGCAGTTGCCATGAAAATACTTGTAGAAAAGACAGAGGGAAGCCACAGCACGTCTGTGTGAAAGTGACTGTAGACGAGATGCCAGATCAGGACCAATCATGTTACGTATTCATCTCTGGATTTTGTCGAGGACCTCAAGATGAACAGCGGGAGCATCAGACCATATATGGCAGCAGGATCCCATGCAAGGATGAATAGTTGATTTGTAGATTTGAAAGAAGCTGCCCTATCAGGTGACATTTAAGCTATTTCCTGCAGGGGGGGGACACTTGATTGGGCCTTCATCACAATAAGTAGGGAGGAGTAGATGCAATAGGCAACAATAAACTACAGAAGAATTCAAAATCAATCACTGCATTTAAGTATTGCATTAATATTTAAGCTTACCTTTTAAAAGTTCAACGATAATTCTTCTGCCGCCATTTAATTTAACGACAATTTGATGTACATAGATCCTTGCTTTCCATACAAACAATTATTTTTGTTTTATCGGAGATTTTGCAATTAATTTAGATTATTCCCAAATTTATTTCCAAATTAGAGAAATTGTTCTTGTACAAAAAAAATTGTTGCAAAAAATCATGTAAAAAAATTGCCAAAAACAATCACCACCAAAATTTTGGGATTGCATATCTAGATCTGGCCTCGAATGTTTTTAACTTGCTCACGGAGTTGACCTGATTCCAAAATGGTATGATATGTTGGGCTACGGCCTCTAGGAGTAAAGTTGAAAAAGGATGACACAGTGACATCCGCATTTATTATATATATATATATATATATATATATATATATATATATATTATTGTCATCCACAGACAGACTGTTTCGCTGTATCACAGCTCATCAGTGTGGCTAGACGTCCAGTTGCCTCTAGCTAGGATCAAAACCCGACTGAAGATGAAGATGAATTTTAGCGTATTTATTTTTAGATTTAGATAAACACACAGTGACTGACAGTGACTCAATTCTGCCGAAGAGTCGTGCTATATATATAATGTGTGTGTGTCCTAGCTTAAAAGCAGAAGGCTCTTGATTGGGCCTTCATCACAATATATAGGGAGGAGTAAATGCGATAGGCAACAATAAACTACAGAACTCAAAATTGATCACTACATTTAAGTATTGTTTTAATATTTAAGCCTACCTTTTAAAAGTTCAACGGCAATTCTTCTGCCGCCAGTTAATTTGAAGGCAATTTGATATACGTAGGTCCTTACTTTCCATACAAACAATTATTTTTATTTCATGGGTGACTTTCACAATTAATTTCGATTATTTCCAAATCAAAAATTTCAGGATTGCGAGTCCGCATCTGGCCCGGAATGTTTTCAGTTTGATTCCCAAATGGTATATGTTGGGCCACTGGCCTCTAGGAGTAAAAGGGAAAATGTGTGACACAGTGACACTTGTATTAAAATAGATTAATGAGGGGAAAAGAAAATTATTTTATTCTTCCTTGCTTTGATAGTTTTTTTTCTTTCTTTATTGTATTTTGTTAAAATAAAACCGTGTAAAAATACTACATTTGGTAAAAAATCTTTGGGAGTCAATTCATTTGTGATATCTTTTTACATATTCTTCCGCATCTCTTGAATTTATCTAGACACCTCATCTTTTTTGAGTAAGTGCTGTTCCACTATGTATGTCATCATGTACTTCTTTACTCATCTTCATGTTTCTGGTTGTACCACTATATCGCCATTGTAAATTACGCCTTTCTTTACCATCAGTTTGTGACTTACCTCATTGTAGGGTCTTTCAGCTGCAGAACAATTACCTTATCTGTTCTTCCTAATTCTCTGTTATTCGACTTAATGCTGGGTCTTTTATAGTTCCATCAGCCATTTTCACCAAGAATAAGGCATCAGTCTCTACCTTCATCCTGGGTAATGACAATAAACTACATCTGCGTCCTGGGTATGATGATAAACTACATCCATGTCCTGGGTAAGACAATAAACTACGTCCAGCAGCAAGGCCTCTGATCAGGAGGTTTTGAGGATCGTGGAACCACCTCTTAATTGCTGGCGTTCCCAGGTCCACCCTGACCTGAGGTGGTAGCACCCGTTAGGGTCCCAGCTATGGGCAAATAGTTAATACCCAAACTTGTGTAAAAATAGGTTTTAATACCAGAAATATTTTGTAATAAAAAAAAAAAATTATTACCAGCAATAATTTTTGAAGGATAAATGATTATCAGCAATACTTAAAAAAAAAAAAATAACGGCAAAACAAACAGTTATACATTCTTCGAAAAAAATATGACCAGCTATAGATTTCTTCAAGCAGGAATATTCCCAGAAATAGATTTTTGAAGAAAAACATATTACCAGCAATAAAAATTTTGTCGGCATTAAATAACCCATTTAGGTTGATACGCTGTAAAACAAACCAAACCAAATTTACCTAGTATAAAATCTTCAATTTTTTTTCTGTGTTCTCATTTAACTCCTTATAAAAATATGACCAGCTATAGATTTCTTCAAGGAGGAATATTCCCAGAAATAAATTGTTGAAGAAAAACATATTACCAGCAATTAATATTGTCAGCATTAAATAACCCATATGCCGTAAAACAAAAACCAAACCAAATCTAATATAAATTTTCAAACTTTTTTGTTTGTGTTCTCATTTGACTCCTTATAAAATTGCAATCTTAATGTCAAAATCATGGGCCTTATTGCCCACATTGAAATCTTAGATTTTGTGACTTTAGGCAGTTTTTTTTCCTCAGATTCTAATGTTCCATGATCATATCTTAACAGAAATTTTTGTTTCAAATTAAAAATTGGCAAGCTTTAGTGATCATTTGTACAATTGCTAAAGCCTCTTTTTGAATAATTCAATTCAGTGTTCATCAACTGTCTTCATAAATACATAACTGGATATCCTTTTTGTGATAATATTCCCAATATTGAATGCTCACTGGCATCTGTAGTCAATGTTATATCTTCAGTAGTTAAAATTTGATCTACCTAGTCTTTTAGCAAGAGCTGATTTTTAGTTGATCAAATGCTTTTTGTTGAGCTACCTTCATCATGAATTCCACAATTCTTGGCTTGGCTCAGTCAATTCTGTCTAGGATATCATCTATAAAAATTTAATAATCCCAAAAAGGATCCCAGTTCTGTCTTATTTTCTGCTACAGGTACTTTTTTTATTACCCTTGATCTAGAGACACTCTCGCCTTCAAAATGGAATATCCTAGGAATTATATTTTCCTGTACATGTTATTTTTTGTTTATTTTCATTCCCACATTTCTTAATCTTTCTTTCAGTTTTCTTTCTTAATTCTATTTCATTTTTGGTCCTGATGCAAATGCCATCTTGATAGCACCCAATATTTTCCATATTGGCTTTTATATTTTTATTCCATATAGCGTTCTTATGTGCTTCACAAAACCTGTTGGAGCATTGATTATTGGCACTTTGACATTGGCCATCTGTAGGCATCTGATCATATGCTGTTTTCAAATCTTTGTAAAGATTTTAATTCCTGCTAATGAAGGCAATGCTACTTCACTATTCAGAATTGGGTATGAATCTGAGCAAATTTGATGGTTTAATCCCAACCTCAATTTGTGGCAAAGACTTGTAAGTCTGCAGGCCAAATATTAAGTCTGTGGGCCTCATCATTTGAGTAAGATTGTGGCACAAACAGAACCCTCCTCTATTAGTATAAAGATATAGCCTTACTCACTCTTGGTTAAAACTAATGCAAATTCTAAAAAGAAATGTTCATATATCACTTATATTTATAGGAGACCCATAAAAAAATATATATAAATATTTATATCACCCCCAATATTGCTAATATCTAAAATTGTTAATGCGTGGAGTGTGAAATGTTGCACCCAGCCATTTTTTTTCTTTCAGTTCTGCAAATTCTACAATGAGTCTCTTTCACCATTTTTGTTTTCATTCCTGAATAAATTGTCACCCTTACTTATTGCTGCCTTTCTTCACAACACACTTTTTATGATTAGCCACTTCCATATGGGCCCCAAGTCCTTCCCAATTGCATTCAGCATTAGAACTGTATGTTACTATTTTTGAGTACACTATTCCACACCAAGGATCAGACCAAAAGATGCTTATTCCTCCAAAGGAACCAATCATCACCCACAGATATTTTTTTTCCCCAAACGTAGTCAGCATTGAAGATAATTTGAGAAAATCCCCATAGAGTGAACCATATTAACTTTGTTCATGGAAGAAAAGGAAAAGCCAGATGGTGCTTGCGTTTTCCTTAATTTCTTTTGAATTGGCCAAAGAAACTACCAGAAATCTTTCTCCCAAGACTCTCCTGAGCACATTGCATAGCCCAAGGTGACAGGTAAAGAAGTAAAGAAGATGAGTCTGTGAGGGTTATACAAAAGAATGGCAAGGAATGATGATGATGATGGCGGTGGCTGTGGCAATGGTGCTGGGCAGCAGGACTAAAATTAGGTTGATACAGTCAGTTATAGATATAATATTAGATGCAGTTTGGCCCCTGGGGGGTGATTCTATTCCCCCTGTCTGATAACCTCTAACTGATAGATGTAAGATAATATATATATATATATATATATATATATATATATATATATATATATATATAATGGTGGTGGGAGAAAAAGAAGAAAGGGAGGGCATGTAAAGAGTGAGAAAGACCAGAAAAGAAGAGGGGGGGTGCGGTTAGAAAGAGAGGAAAAAAAGGGGAAATAAAACAATGAAATTAGAAAGAGAAAATTATGTTAATTTAGGAAGAAGCTGAAAGTCAACAAATGAAAAAGAAAGAAAATAAAAAGGAAGGAAGAAATAATAGACGAGAGGAAAAGGAAGAAAAAAAAAGGAAGGAAGAAATAATAGACGAGAGGAAAAGGAAGAAAAAAAAAAGAAAGGAAGAAATAATAGACGAGAGGAAAAGGAAGAAAAAAAAAGAAAGGAAGAAATAATAGACGAGAGGAAAAGGAAGAAAAAAAAAGGAAGGAAGAAATAATAGACGAGAGGAAAAGGAAGAAAAAAAAAAGAAAGGAAGAAATAATAGACGAGAGGAAAAGGAAGAAAAAAAAAGAAAGGAAGAAATAATAGACGAGAGGAAAAGGAAGAAAAAAAAAGGAAGGAAGAAATAATAGACGAGAGGAAAAGGAAGAAAAAAAAAAGAAAGGAAGAAATAATAGACGAGAGGAAAAGGAAGAAAAAAAAAGAAAGGAAGAAATAATAGACGAGAGGAAAAGGAAGAAAAAAAAAGGAAGGAAGAAATAATAGACGAGAGGAAAAGGAAGAAAAAAAAAAGAAAGGAAGAAATAATAGACGAGAGGAAAAGGAAGAAAAAAAAAGAAAGGAAGAAATAATAGACGAGAGGAAAAGGAAGAAAAAAAAAGGAAGGAAGAAATAATAGACGAGAGGAAAAGGAAGAAAAAAAAAAGAAAGGAAGAAATAATAGACGAGAGGAAAAGGAAGAAAAAAAAAGAAAGGAAGAAATAATAGACGAGAGGAAAAGGAAGAAAAAAAAAGGAAGGAAGAAATAAT
Organism: Acanthosepion esculentum; assembly: GCA_964036315.1. Taxonomy (NCBI): domain Eukaryota; kingdom Metazoa; phylum Mollusca; class Cephalopoda; order Sepiida; family Sepiidae; genus Acanthosepion; species Acanthosepion esculentum. Next base: position 76,836,521 of record OZ038510.1, read on the forward strand.
AGACGAGAGGAAAAGGAAGAAAAAAAAAAGGAAGGAAGAAATAATAGACGAGAGGAAAAGGAAGAAAAAAAAAAGAAAGGAAGAAATAATAGACGAGAGGAAAAGGAAGAAAAAAAAAGAAAGGAAGAAATAATAGACGAGAGGAAAAGGAAGAAAAAAAAAGGAAGGAAGAAATAATAGACGAGAGGAAAAGGAAGAAAAAAAAAAGAAAGGAAGAAATAATAGACGAGAGGAAAAGGAAGAAAAAAAAGGAAGGAAGAAATAATAGACGAGAGGAAAAGGAAGAAAAAAAAGGAAGGAAGAAATAATAGACGAGAGGAAAAAGAAGAAAAAAAAAAGAAAGGAAGAAATAATAGACGAGAGGAAAAGGAAGAAAAAAAAAAGGAAGGAAGAAATAATAGACGAGAGGAAAAGGAAGAAAAAAAAAAGGAAGGAAGAAATAATAGACGAGAGGAAAAAGAAGAAAAAAAAAAGAAAGGAAGAAATAATAGACGAGAGGAAAAGGAAGAAAAAAAAGGAAGGAAGAAATAATAGACGAGAGGAAAAGGAAGAAAAAAAAGGAAGGAAGAAATAATAGACGAGAGGAAAAAGAAGAAAAAAAAAAGAAAGGAAGAAATAATAGACGAGAGGAAAAGGAAGAAAAAAAAAAGAAAGGAAGAAATAATAGACGAGAGGAAAAGGAAGAAAAAAAAAAGAAAGGAAGAAATAATAGACGAGAGGAAAAGGAAGAAAAAAAAAAGGAAGGAAGAAATAATAGACGAGAGGAAAAGGAAGAAAAAAAAAAGAAAGGAAGAAATAATAGACGAGAGGAAAAGGAAGAAAAAAAAAGAAAGGAAGAAATAATAGACGAGAGGAAAAGGAAGAAAAAAGAAAAACTGACAATCTTAGAGTTGGGGGGGGGGTGAAATGAAATCCTCAAAGAATGAAAGAAAATGAAATTGGAATAAAGAAAGAAATGAACATAAAAAGACGAAAAAAGAAGAAAATAATAAGCATTTTTTTTTCTTTCTCTAGCTTTTGCTTCTATTTTATTTTTGAGGATGTCACATTTTTGGTCCGCCTTTTATTACTCCAGAATCTATTGCACATTGTTGTTGGTTTTTGTCAGGCGCGGTGTTTTCATCTTTGATCATTCTATTAAAGCTATCTGTCAATTGGAGGAACCAGGTAAGAGGCCGGGGGAATGGACAACTGGGGTAAGAACTACAAATAGATAAGAGGGACAGGTGGAAAAGGTTGTCCCCAAAATTGATTAAGAAGATCTACTCAGAGTGAATGAGAAAAAAAAAAGGAAAGAAATGAATTTAAAAAAAAAAAAAAATAAGATGATGATGAAGAAAAAACTGTAAGAAAAATGCAAAAATATTAAATGTAAAAAAAAAAAAAAAAGAATTCATTGAATAAGGTTTTTGGAAAGAACTGTGATTTATTTTCTTTTTTCTTTTACATTTCGATAAAGAATCAACAGTTCCACCAATTTTGACCTTCACAGCTAAAATCCGCCATGCCACGGTTACTGGGATGAATCATCCACATTCCCTTCATATTCCATTAGTAAGAAGGAATTTCCATTCAGACAGCTTCTTTCCAAGAACCATTCCTTTGGGGGAGCAGACTCTCAAGGGGATGCCTCCCCAATCACTACAATTAACCTCTTCCAGTTAATCATTATCTCTTCTACAGATACTCATAAACTACACTTCTTCTGTATTCATCCAACAACCCAAATCAGTAAAGGGGTTCTTAGGCTAGGGCTGTTTTTTTCTATTTTTACAGGATTTTTAATAGGAAATTCAATATTTGTTTTTGTTGTGGTCTTGTTAGGGCCAGAAATAAAGGCACAAAAGAGGAATTGAGTTAAACAAATATATTAACAGAAACAGTAATACAAACATATACAAATGAGAGCATTACAGCAAGAACATTTGGTCTGACTGTCAGAGCTGACTGCTGGAAACTTCCCTCACCAAAAGGCAGTACCTGCTCCTATTTATAGCTGGGAGAGTCTATGTGTGCATGGTTAAATTACCATAACAGCTTTAGGTTTGGTTTGGTTTGGTTTGTTTTATGGCATATCAACCTCAATGGATTATTTAATGCCGACAAAATTTTTATTGCTGGTAATATGTTTTTCTTCAAAAATCTATTTCTGGAAATATTTTTCCTTGAAGAAATCTATAGCTGGTCATATTTTTTTCGAAGAATGTATAGCTGTTTGTATTGCTGGCATTTTTTTAAAGTATTGCTGATAATTTTTCCTTAAAAAATTATTGCTGGTTAATTTTTTTTTTTATTACAAAGTATTTCTGGTATTAAAACCTATTTTTACACAAGATTGGGTGTTAACTATTTGCTCAGAGCTGGGGCCCTAACAGGTGCTACCACCTCAGGTCAGGGTGGACCTGTGAACGCCAGCAATTAAGAGGTGGTTCCACGGTCCTCAAAACCTCCTGATCAGAGGCCATGCTGCTGGACGTAGTTTATCGTCATACCCAGGACGGTATAACAGCTTTTGATACACATTCTTATATCAATCCACATATATAAACAATCACTTGTATATTATAATCCAACTGTTATATGTGTAAAGAAAATAATAAATGTTCATAATACATTATAACAACATTATTAGATTAATTTAAATATAGATAACAGTTGTAACCTAGGGAAAGTTACTGAATAGAATAATCACATGAAGGTTGGTAATGAACGATGATACTTAGCACAAGAACAACACATATAAGATTCGCCAACGGTGCTAGAAGTGAGTCAAGTGAATTCCACAATGAATCTCTAACTGCAGACCATAGGCCAACACATACAGTATTCACTAATGTATTTATGGGAATGGGGGCATACCCATTATCGTCTGTAGATATTCTGCAAGAATAACACAACATATATTTATACAATTCACTAGACTACATAAAAACTTTTCTATAAGCAAATATCTCAGATGTTTCATAAGTGAAGATGTTATGTGGGTATGTCATCATAAAACCTAATCTGTATGGTTGGAAAAATTGTGTCACATGACTTGATGGTAAATAAATAGATGCATACTGGTTTGCCGCCATTACATATTTTGAAATAAATGTGAGGAAGAAACAAATGTGTATAATAAGAAAAGATATAATTATTATTTTGAAAAAAAATATCTAGAAAAAATTGAAACTAAGTTAACAAAAAGATGTCATCCATACTTGTTTGTTTTTTTGTTGTTGTTTTTGGAATAACCTTCAACTTTGAAAATTATAATATAGTAAATACTAAAATTGGTATAAATTGTCAACCCCGGGGCTACTATTACTTTAATAGAAAAGCCTTTAGTATGATATTAGTTTATAATTCCATTCTAAAAAAAAGTAAACTTTTTCCTTATTAATTTCTTATTCCGTTTGATCTATTTGCCAGCCTATTAGATGCGTTTTCTTTTTTTTCTAAAAAATGCGCTAGAAAATGACCCTGCATCCAATACAGTAGTATCATATATGAGAGGCACATGAAGACCACAAAAGAAAAAAGTGGGCTTCACCAGGAATCGGTGCATGCATAGAGCTGAGCTCTGCAACTAGGATTCCTGGAAGTCAACAAACATATATCCATGAAACATTCCCCCAGGAAAAAAAAAAATTAAGAAATTTATGAAATTGCACAATCTTTTGCTGCTTGTTTTGTAGAAATCCCAGATTTTATAGAAATATTAGCTGTGACTGGTGTTGCTTGCTTTGTATGTGTTTTTTGTTGATCTGGGTGTGTCCAATAGGCTGGCAAAATAGGGTAAACCAAAAACTATAGATATTTGCATTCTTGTTAGGAAGAAAAAAAAGAAAAAATACTCCAAGAGCAATCACAGGTTACTCTTGAAATATTCACCTGACATCACACGTATTGGAGTTTGCTTTTCAGTCTGGAACTTAATTTACCAACAAATACCATATTTCTGCGATTTTGCCTATTACCATATGTACTAGTGTTCACTGATACCGGTAGATTTCTTTGTAGCTATTATGAAATATCCAATAGGCTCATCATATTGAGAAGGAGGAATAATAAAAATAAAAAAATGAATTACCGTATTTGCTGGCCTATTGCACCAAAAAATGACCCTGCATCCAATGCGGTATCATATATGAGGCACATGAAGACAATGAAAAAAGTGGGCTTCACCAGGAATCGGTGCATGCATAAAGCTGAGCTCTGCAACTAGGATTCCTGGAAGTCAACAAACATATCAATAAAAATATATCCATGAAAAATTCACTCAGGAAAAAGAAATTAAGAAATTTCTGGAATTACATAATATCTTGCTGCTTCTAGAAATTCCAGATTTTATAGAAATTTTTGCTTTGACTCGTTTATTGCCGCTTGCTTTGTATGTGTCTTTTCTTGATATACAGGCATCGGAATTTTTTTTTCTGCATGTATATTACGGGACTTCATTTACCAACAAGTACCCTATTTTGGTGGGGGGTGGGGGGTTGCCTATTACCATATGTCCGTCCTGGGTATGACGATAAACTACATCCATGTCCAGGGTAAGATGATAAACTATGTCCAGCAGCAAGGCCTCTGATCAGGAGGTTTTGAGGAGCATGGAATCACCTCTTAATTGCTGGTGTTCCCAGGTTCACTCTGACCCGGGGTGGTAGCACCTGTTAGGGTCACATCTATGGGCCAATAATTAACCCCGAAACTGAGGTAAAAAGCATTATAAAAGTGTGTAAAAAATGGTTTTAATACCAGAAATACTTTGTAAAAAATTATTACCAGAAATAAATTTTTGAAGAGAAAAAAAATATTACCAGCAATTCGTTTTTTTGAAAATAATATTACCAGCAATACGTTTTTGAAAATATTACCAGCTATACAATTTTGAGGAAAAAAATATTACCAGAAACAGATTTTTGACAAAACAAAATATTACCAAGAAAAAAAAGTTATTGGCATTAAATAACCCATTGAGGTTGATATGCTGTAAATCAAAACAAACAAACAAATTTCCATATGTACCAGTGATCACTGATACCAGAAAATACTTCTTTTTCAAAATGTCCTGGTAAATAAAATTTATCTTATTTCTATTTTTTTAAAAAAGGACCAGTATTATATTTTTAAAAATGTACTATTATTATATTGAGACTATGATGACATGTAGGATTGGTAACAGTTGACCTTAGTCTTGAAGAGGTTAAGATTTTCACGGTCAAGGAAGAATACTCTTGGGAATTTGCATAGTGGGTTTTAGTTGTAAAGATCTGAACTGGTGGATCTAAGGAATGTACCTGAGAACATTTTCCATGGAAATAGCAATAGAGATGCATTCTGGATATCAATTGGTCTGACTGGATCACCAATGTCATAGTTATCACCCATGCCCAGTCACCCAGCCTAAAGGGCCAGCTCCACATGTACACCATATGCCAGATGGGAAGATTTCAAATGTCCTTCTGTACAGAAGACTGGCCACCAGCAAGAGGATTACCTCCTCATCTTCACTTCAAGGATGTACGCAAAAAGGACATGAGGATGATGTGCGTGGACAGAAGTGGGAAGATGTTGCCAACAATCACTCACGCCAGAAATGTGATCTATACTGAGGGCTGAGTGAGGAGAGAAGGAACAGAGGCTTGCTGCCAGGGAGAAGCATGCAAGAAAACAAGGCGACATTGGGAGAAAGCATCTTCACATGTATTCATTGCAATCAAGACTGTCACTCTCATGTGGGCCTGTACAGCCATAACAGATGCTGCACTACCATCAGCAGCTGTGCCATAACTCTTTTAGTCCATAGTCTCTCAAGACCAAAGGATGTCATATATTAGGCTTGCAGCATTGTCTCTGTGGGAAAGGAGTGTCAGGGTGGAAAAAGTATCACCACAAGGCTGCATAAATGTTTTGGACTCTATCAAGACTAGAAAGGAGGATTGGGCCGCTCCAGTCTAGATATAGCAACAATATGCCATTTTTGGTCAGATCTGGCTTTTGTAAAGATGAAGCTGGGCAGAAGGGCTCTATCAAGGATGGAAAGAGAGGATTGGGCAGCTCCAGTCCACATACGGCAGCAATACTCCACTTTTGGGCTGAGCTGACTCTTGTAAGGATGAAGCATCTCCAGTCCACATATGGCAACAATACTCCATTTTTGGGCTGATCTAGCTCTTGCAAAGATAGAACATGGCAGGTGGAATCAGATACTTTCTGTAGCAGTACCTAAGAAATACAAAAGGTGAAATCTTTTGTAAGAACCTGGACATAAATTTACTACAGAGAACTCAGAAATCAGTGCACTTTCTATACATTTTTACCTTAGTAAATTACTTTCCCTATTAATTAAAGCCATATTTTTCAAATTTAATTTATGGTCAGTATAACATATGTAATTCCATCAATAAGAACATTACTTTAATCTGATGAAGTCTTTTAGAAGGCCATCATGTTATATAGAACTTTTCCATTTTTCTTTTGTCATTCAACTACCCAACATTGTTCTGATATATAGAAATTTATAAATCATATTCTCTCAAAGAAAAATCCATTTCCCTGGATACAGTTGCTCATTACCAAAATCTGACCAAACGTCAGAAATTATTTTTTTCAATCTCTTCTTTGTCAGGCCAAGAACCTTTCAGCACCCCCTCGAAAGCTTAATTAGCACATGTGGTAGTAAATAAACACACTATCTTCACTGATAACGTTTAACCAGTTCGAGATTTTATACTCTGATATGAAGAGATCAATCACCTTTGCAATTATCCTATTGTAATTGTGCTCCTTTCCTTCGACCACACAAACATTACACCCTGCCAGTACCTCGTAAATAATTGACTAATCCGTTTTGATTGTGTAGATAAAAGGGAAAATACACTACTTGGTTTCAGTGAGAAAATGGAGAAGAGAAAATAGAAGTTGAGAGAGAGAGAGAGAATCAGATTAATAGATACTACACTTTGATCTTAGCCAAAAAGTCATGGCGACTGCAATAAAAGCGCCATTTTTCTGATGAACTGTATCGAACAATGGAAACCAAGTAAGGCAATCGCCAAAAAAACAAGTTACTATAAATAACATCACCTGCTGAATTATTTTTAAATTACTTTTAAGAGAAAGGTTCATAAGATGGGAATTTAGGAAGGAAGGAAGGAATCAATCAATCAATCAACCTCCATACCTAACTCCCACCCACCAAGACGTCATAAATAATGAACTATTCCATTTTTATTGCATAGGAAAACATGATATACACTAGTTGGTTTCAGTGAGAAAATATAGAAGTCTTTAACAGCTGTTCCAATGAAATAGAAAAAGTTGTCAATTTCATGTGTTTTCATTTGTACCCACTTCTTAAAATAATGGTCAGCATTCATATTAATTATATTGCATTATTTTGTTAAAGTTGTTAAGCTCAATTATTTAATATGATAGAGGAATTTCTACAGATATTTTATTGTCATAGAACTCACCATGAGCTTATTCATTCATCAGTAACTGAAGGATTAAGATACAGCAGAAATTTCAAATAGGAAAACCGTGAAATTTTCACAGGGTTTTTCTAGTTTGCTATGAATAAAATAAATGATAATTTTTATTATACCATGCTGTGTTAGGATTTGCAGAACCAATTTAGCTTCAATTCTGACTTAATGCGTTATATCTATCAACATCTTAAACAAACCACTTAATCAAAAGTGTCTTGGTGTCAACCTCCATTTTGCCAGAAAAGCTAACAACAACAGTTTGACACTAATTAAATAATGTCCAATAGATAGACATCAATTGATAGTCAGTAGGATTTGACAGTTGACTATCATCACTTGTGTCATCACCAAGCACTTCCTTAGTTAACAGGCTGGAGTGAAAAAGAGCCAATGATTTTTGTCACTCAATGTGTCACCGGCATTCATTGCCATACCCACTGCCCACATCACTAAAGTTTTAATATTATTTTTGTCCATTTCTGCTTTTATTAATGTTGACGTTTTTTTCTTTTCTTTTTCACTTACCAACAGACTTTTCATTTAAACCGTTCACCCAACTTAGTATTAACTGTAAGACTTTTAATCGTTGATTTATTTAGATCCTTTTTTTTCTTTGCCTTTTTTAATACTAAGTCTAAGTAACTAGCATTTTATACTACCTATGTTCATTAATAGTTGGTACATTTAGTGTATTAAATGTGTAGGCAAATGGAGCAATTATTATGGGACAGAAGTAGTATTATATAAATAATAATAGACTGCTTCTGTCCCATAATAGTTGGTACATTTAGTGTATTAAATGTGTAGGCAAATGGAACAATTATTATGGGACAGAAGTAGTATTATACAAATAATAATAGATAACATCTGTCCCATAATGGTTGGTACATATAGTATATGAAATGTGTAGGCAAATGGAACAATAATTATGGGACAGAAGTAGTATTATATAAATAATAATAGACTGCTTCTGTCCCATAATAGTTGTTTCATTTAGTGTATGAAATGTGTAGGCAAATGGAACAATTATTATGGGACAGAAGTAGTATTATATAAATAATAACAATAGACTGCTTCTGTCCCATAATGGTTGGTACATATAGTATATGAAATGTGTAGGCAAATGGAACAATTATTATGGGACAGAAGTAGTATTATATAAATAATAATAGACTGCTTCTGTCCTATAATGGTTGGTATGTTAAGTATAAGAGTTGTTTTTGTTGCCATTTTCTCTAAAACTTCATCGTTACTCGCATGTTCAGTCCATGGTATTTTCAGCATCCTTCTGTAAAATTACATTTCTACTGCTTCAAATCTCTTCTGCACCTGTGAAGAGATTGTCCAGCAAGATTTCCTATCTCTTGTCAAGCATCACAAGTCTGTCCTCTTGACAATTCGGGTCATGCTGTAGCATCTATTGATATTTTTTTTTGAGTCATCTATTAAACAGGAACATCCTATTCAAAAAACTTCTTTCTGCTACCAGCATCCTGATTGGGATTCATTTAAGGACTTTCTTTAAGATGCCCCTTGGATTGATATTCTTAACCTTCCTATTAAGAAATGTGCCACAAAGGTTTCTTCTTTGATTAAAGCTGGTACCGATGCTTTTGTTCCTTCTTGAAATTACCAAATGAAGCTACAATCTTCTCTTTGGTTCCCAACTGCATGTTCAGCCACTATAGCCCACAGGAAACACTTTTTTCTGGCTGTTCAAATCACAGCAGACACCACTTTGTGTGTGCTCATAATAATTGTAAACATGTCCTCAAAGTCTTTTTTTTTGCTGACAGAATGAGGCACCGTATAGCCTCTGACAAGTTCGGTTCTCGTGACTACTGGCAGATCTGTAATTGCGTGTTAAGTAAGAATAAATCTTTTATCCCCCTCTCTTCACTCAATTTGAAGTGTCAACATCTGCCATTGATAAAGCAGAATGTTTTGCTTGTAAATTCTCTTCAAATTTTACTCTTGACTCATCTTGCCTAACTTTCCACTCAGAACTAAGCCTCTGCTGAGTGATATGTTTATATCTCTGTCCAGGGTTTCTGCTATCATCTCTTAACTGGATCCCACAAAGCATGTGGACTTGATGGTGTCCCTGCAATAATCATAAAGAAATGAGCTCCTGAGCTGGCTCCTGTTCTCTCTAAACTCTACAAAAAACGCCTTGCTGCTTCTTGATTTTCTGCTTGTTGGAAATCCTTGTCTGTAGAACTCAGGTGAGCCATCAGATCAGCCTACCTCCTTTTGGCAAGATACTCAAATCAACTCTGAATTGGCTAAGTATTTCACCTCTCAGGATCTTTTTTTCAGCAATAATTGGTAATACATCAGCAGTTGACCTATAGAAGCGATATTGCTTATCTGAAAGGAGTCTATCAAGCTTTAGATAAGAATGGTGAAGCTTGGGCTTATATTTAGATATCTTGACGGCATTTGACAGAGTTTGGCATGCTGATCTTCTTCACAGGTTGAAAGGTTATGTTTGTTTTGTTTTACGGCATATCAACCTTAATGGGTTATTTAATGCTGACAAAATTTTCATTGTTGGTAATATTTTTTTCCAAAAATCTATTTCTGGTAATAATTTTCCTTTGCTGGTAATATTTTTTTTCAAAAAATGTATTGCTGGTAATAATTTTTTTACGAAGTATTTCTGGTATTAAAACCTATTTTTACATTTTCATAGAGTTTTGACCCCAGTTTGGGGGGTTAATTATTTGCCCATAGCTGGGACCCTAACAGGTGCTACTACCCCAGGTCAGGGTGGACCTGGGAACACCAACAATTAAGAGGTGGTTCCATGCTCCTCAAAACCTCCTGATCAGCCGCCTTGCTGCAGGATGTAGTTTATCGTCATACCCAGGACGGTTGAAAAGTTACGATATTTCTGGAAGAATTTTTGAACTGATTCAATCTTTCTTATCAAATTGAAAGTTGTCTTGAATGGCCACTCTTCTACATCTTTTTTACATTAATGCAAGTGTCCCCCCAGGGCTCTGTCTATGGATCTCTGTTGTTCCTAATTTTCATCTCCCTTTCTAATGTTATCAGTTCTCTACTTGGTGTCTATGCTGGTGACACAACTATCTACCCTTGTCTTAATGCTAAGTCTGATATGTTCGATACAGTCAAATTGGCAGCTGATCTAAAAAAATGATGTACAATCTCTTGTTAACTGGGGCAAAGAATAGCTTTACACTATTTACATTATTTGGACTATTGTCCTCATCTTTGTTGCCATATTTATTACAACGTTACAGCCATTGTACGCTCCGGCCTTCTTCAGGTGGTTGGAATGTCGAACTGAACCCTTTATTTCACTCACTGAGGTAGACTGTTCTAGTTCCACGTGCCATGTTTAATGGATGTCAGTTATCAGTTATCTCCTGTTAATTCCCCTCTCCAAGTTGTCCACTGCCTTAACCGGTATTGAAGTCACACTCTTTGAGTCCTGTCACTGGATCTAACTAACACCTTTATCCACTGTGCCATGTGCCCTTGGGGACACATGGTACAGTGGATAAAGACCCAAAGATTGTGAGTTCAATACCCAGTTACATAATACCTCATCTCAGAAATATAGACAGATAAATGGCTTGTTAATTTTAATAAGTCCTGCTATGAATTTAGAGCTTCTTGATAAAATACAAAAAAGAACTTGCAATATTATTGGTCCTGTGCTGGCATCCTGGCTTGAGTCCTTTCCCACTGCTGTAATGTAGGTTCCCCATGCCTTTTCTTTAAATACTTTCATGGTAATTGTTCTGGTAATTTTTTCTTTACAGAACTTAGACATTATGAATTTAAGCGCAGGACTAGATTGGTAGCAAAGTTTCATTTTACAGCTGAAATGGCTAGATGTAACTGTAAGTTCTATCATAACAGTTTCTGCTCTCGAACTTCTTGCCTGTAGAACTCTCTTCCAGGTTCTTGCCTTACAGTCTACTTTGATCTTCAAAAATTTAAATGCAATGTCAATCGTTATCTTCTTAATTCCACTTCTTTTATTGTTCTCTCTCCTTTTATTGTTCTCTCTCCTTAATAATGTTTTTCTTTTGCTCATATTCTTTCACACTCAGTAACTCCTTGCGTCTTAGTAGATTTATTGCCTTGCTTGGGATGAAATGATTAAATGCAATGTCAATCGTTATCTTCTGTCTTCTTAATTCCTCTTCTTTTATTGTTCTCTCTCCTTAATAGTGTTTTTCTTTTTCTCATATTCTTTCACAGTCAGTAACTCCTTGCGTCTTAGTAGATTTATTGCCTTACTTTGGATGAAATGATTAAATGCAATGTCAATCGTTATCTTCTCCCTTCTTAATTCCTCTTCTTTTATTGTTCTCTCTCCTTAATAGTGTTTTTCTTTTGCTCATATTCTTTCACACTCAGTAACTCCTTGCGTCTTAGTAGATTTATTGCCTTGCTTGGGATGAAATGATTAAATGCAATGTCAATCGTTATCTTCTGTCTTCTTAATTCCTCTTCTTTTATTGTTCTCTCTCCTTAATAGTGTTTTTCTTTTGCTCATATTCTTTCACACTCAGTAACTCCTTGCATCTTAGTAGATTTATTGCCTTACTTGGGATGAAATGATTAAATGCAATGTCAATCGTTATCTTCTGTCTTCTTAATTCCACTTCTTTTATTGTTCTCTCTCCTTAATAGTGTTTTTCTTTTGCTCATATTCTTTCACACTCAGTAACTCCTTGCGTCTTAGTAGATTTATTGCCTTACTGGGGATGAAATGATTAAATGCAATGTCAATCGTTATCGTCTGTCTTCTTAATTCCTCTTCTTTTATTGTTCTCTCTCCTTAATAGAGTTTTCCTTTTTCTCATATTCTTTCACACTCAGTAACTCCTTGCGTCTTAGTAGATTTATTGCCTTACTTGGGATGAAATGATTAAATGCAATGTCAATCGTTATCTTCTCCCTTCTTAATTCCACTTCTTTTATTGTTCTCTCTCCTTAATAGTGTTTTCCTTTTTCTCATATTCTTTCACACTCAGTAACTCCTTGCGTCTTAGTAGATTTATTGCCTTACTGGGGATGAAATGATTAAATGCAATGTCAATCGTTATCGTCTGTCTTCTTAATTCCTCTTCTTTTATTGTTCTCTCTCCTTAATAGTGTTTTTCTTTTTCTCATATTCTTTCACACTCAGTAACCCCTTGCGTCTTAGTAGATTCATTGCCTTACTTGGGATGAAATGATTAAATGCAATGTCAATCGTTATCTTCTGTCTTTTTAATTAATCTTCTTTTATTGTTCTCTGGCTTACAGCCACATCACATTGAAACACTGGTTCCCGTAAGATCACAAAAGTTAAGCAATGTTAAACCTGGTCAGTACCTAGATGAGTGACTGCTGGGCAATACCAGGTGCTGTAAGATTGGATGTGCAGGTGGTGTAATGGATAATGACTCAGAATTGTTAATCGGAGAGCCAACTTTCAATTCCTGTTGGGTTTTTTATATTAACCTATATGCTGGAAAATGTATGAATCCACCTCTTCTCCCCTCAACTATGGGCTAAAAAGTAAAACTTTTATCACTAAACCATTATTATCTCACCCCTCAAAAAAAATTCCTACAATCTAAAAATATTTTCCGGCTTTAAATAACCAGCAACGGGTTGATGAACCATAAACAATGAATCATCAATGAAATATAATAATAATTTTTAGTTCTTTAACATAGTTCTTTATTTATCTCTTTATTTATTTATTTAATTAACATTTTATATATTTTAATTTTAATTTATTTAACTTTATTTTATTGCTGTCAAAGATTATTATTATTATTAATTTGAAATTCTGATGATTATAATGCGATAAGGCTGTTGAAGATGACATGAATATTAGACACGTGATTGTCTCTATTTTAAGCCTGATCCTTGTGTTTTATCTTGTTCAGCCCATAAAGTGAAAAGATCATTTCTAGGACACACCATTGACTCGTGTCTAATTCTTCCTTCTTTCCTTTCTTTTCGTTCCTTCCCTCTCTCTCACTTTCTCCTTCTCTTGAAATAAGTAGTAATCCTAAAGTGCCAGGTCAGGTGAGTATTGCTGCTATAAAAGGACATCTCAAATGACCTGAACCAATTTCTGCCAGGTTTGCAAAAAGATGTCCGGTCTGGCATTTTCTTTCTGCACTCTCACAACTCACCTCTACCTCACCATCAAAAAGTAAATAAATAAAATGAAAGGTTTTAAAATATGTTTCCCAATTTTAGTACTAGTAACAGTGGTAGTAGCAGTAGTTTTTTTTGTTTGGTTTTTATAGACTTACCCCAACAGGATCGTGTCCGTCTCTGTTGGATATGTTGATGACTTGCCCTTGTCATGTAACCACGCCTGCTAAAGTGTGACTAAACATTTCTTTTAGTAAAATAGCCTATATCATGAACATTTCGTTCACACCACTTACCAATGACTCAGGCACTGACCCTTGTGGACGAACCAACCCTGATGTTTCCCAAATGACCAAACAAACTGAATCTATGGTTAAGCTGGGAAAAAAATGGTTTTCCTCCCACCTTACTATTATCTATTGGTTTTCTGTCTCCCCCATCTGTCTGGTTTAATGGCTTTCACCTGGGACATTGGCTTTCTTCTGCACCCCACTCACTCCTGATATATCATTTGGTTTGTTTTTTTTTAGCTTTTTTTTTCTTTTAGAAGAGAAGATATGAGTACTTGTCTTCTCTCTCTCCCACTCTGTCACATGCAAAAAGGAGTTTAATTTATATATATTAAACTACAATTCTCCATGGTTTTCGTACCTAAATATATATATATATATACGTTCTTTTTATAGATACAAATATTTAAGTAAATGCTCTGTTTATAATAAACAGTATTAACAACATTTACTGGTCTGAATGTCTGAGAAATTTTCATAGAAAACATGTGTCCTCTGACAGGAATTGAACCTGTATCCTATACGGAACCGTCATATAGCTTGACGTGCTTTTACCGATTGAGCCACAGAGGCGCATTTCGGTTAGCAAGGTTGATTTTACTGTTTTTAAGCTACAATTCTCCATGATTTTCTCCCATACATTCGTATCTGCTTGATGCGTATCCAAATGTAAACAATGACGTCACACATGATGAAAAAAAGTCCGACAATTATTTTAAGACATTTTTTATGTTTATATGTTCTTTTTATAGATATATATATATATATATATATTATCATATATATATATATATATATATATATATATATATATATATATATATATATATATGAGAGAGATGTGCAAAAAGTGAAGTGGGTGTACTGAGTTCCAGTTCTGGCCCAATTAGATGCCCTCACGTTCTTACTAATGCCAGTGGGTAAGGCATTAATCCCTCTTTTATTCCTTATATTGACTAAATAGCAGGGTAGACTGGGCACTCTAGACTTGATAGTCTAAAAGAATGAAAACTTTGGAGAAGACAATGAGAAGCCACTACACTTTGCCAAGTATGTGTTGCAGTTCACAGATAATACAGGAATTTGTAGAAAGTCATGATCACCTGCAAAGATATATATATATATATATATATATATATATATATATATATATATAATTTCTCTTAATTTAATCCTTATATATAAAAGGATTAAATTTTTAAAAGGGCTCAATATTTACAATGTAACAGAGCATAATTAATTTTTTTAAATTGAAAAATTTCCTTACTGTAAATTAATACATACGTATTTGAATTATTATAGTTCTCCCAAGTACAGTTTCGTGTTTCATGTCAATACTTCAAGGGTCCTTTTTATATAAATGTCCGCTTTTTTTTTTATTCTGTTAGTGATGCATACATCCCAACATTCGCACGTCTATCAGTCTGTTCATAAATGCAAATTCTCCACAAAAGTATCCTTCCAATACATAATCGTAACAGACACGTGTATGTTCATGATCCTAAGTACGAGTAGTAGCGCATATATATATATATATATATATATATATATATATATAATATATATATATAGAGAGAGAGAGTTATCCGCATACAAGCCTATCCATATATATATATATATATATATATATATATATATATATATATATATATATAGGCTTGTATGTGGATGACTATATATATATATAGGCTTGTATGTGGAAGACTACATATATATATATATATATATATATATATATATAGTCATCCACATACAAGCCTATATATGTGTGTATATATATATATATATATATATATATATAGAGGGTTGTATGTGGATGACTATATATATATATATATATATGTACACACACACACATGAGTGTGTGTAGGTACATATATATATATATAATCCACATACAAGCCTATATATATATATATATATATAAAATTTCTCAGAGTTCACCTGTAGAAAAAGACAATATTTATAAATGTAAAAGACAGTAGGAAAACTGTAATAGTTGCCAGTGCGTTTCATCCGATGTGGACTTTCTTTTGCCTTGAAAAAGTACACACCAGACAAAACACATCGGCAACTATTACAGTTTTCCTATTGTTTTTTACATTTTTATATATATATATATATATATATATATATATATACCCACACATGCATATATATATATATATATATATATATATATATACCCACACATGCATATATATATATATATATATATATATATATATATATATATATATATATATATATGCACACATATACAGACATATATACATACATACATACATATATATATATACGCACACATATTATCAAAATCATTTATTCCTCCAATCTTTGAGTGCCTATATCCACACACCAGTGAGAAACCATGAAAAGAAATCCTGAAGAATGAAACAAGAAAAGAACCTACCTTGTCAAAAAACAATTCCTAGAATATAAAGGATCCTGAAATGGGAAACTAAACCAAGACAGGCCTTTAATAATAACAACCAGAACTACATCTGTAATGTAATTCTGAGTTTCATGCCTAAACTGCAATCATCAAACAATGACACACACACACACACACTTAATTTTTAAGGGCTTCACCTAAATTGAAAGTCAAAAAAAGAACAAAGAAAAAATGACCCTAAGTATAATGACCTGAATAACATCAAAGCATTGTGGAGGCCTTCAGACATATGAAAACTTCCTGTTTTCCCATCCAGCTATCTTTATATATAAGTAGCATTTCTACATCTATCTTCAGAGACATATTCTCAGGACAATGAAGAGGCAGAGCCACACGGAAAATACCTAGTTGTCTTTTATCATATTTTTTTATGCAAGTGTGCAAAATGGTTTCCATAAAAATCAGAAAAGGTCAAGCAGGCTCTTTCTCTTGGTAGGAGAGTAGGGTGCATGTGTTAAAATGATACCCACCAGGGATCCATTGAATATAGTCTGTCACATGTGCCGCTTCCATTTTTAGTCTATCTCCACCCCATCCCTCTCACTGCTACCCTCACCAATGCTACTGTCTCCCTGCTGCTTGATCTCCTTCATTCAAACTCGAGTCTGTCCATCTATTTGGGGCTCTTTCTTGCCACCTTAGCCACTTGGCTACTCTAACCCTAACCCTGCTTTCCGAGACCATTTTCACAGATCTCCTCACACTCTGGGATGCTCTCTTGTGGTTTGGAGTCTTATTTTCTCAATTTACAGATGGTGCTGCTCTTAGATCAACTCCCACCCTCATATGTCCTGCAATTTTTGTCACCTACTAAACAAACATTTCCCCTGACCTGTTTTATGTAATGTGTTATAGTTCTCACCTTTCTTGTCTGTGATCTAAACTTTTCCTCTCTACTTTTCTCTTTCTTTCATCATCTCTCTTTCATTTCTCTCTCTCTCTCTCTCTCTCTCTCTATACTCCTTCCTTTCATATACTCCTCTTCGACATCACTTCCTTTCTTTTCCATCTACTTCATATATTATCCTTTCGCCTATTGTTTATAGTTGTTCAACACTTTTACTCTCTTTATTCTTTCATATTTTTTTTCCTTCATTTCTTTTATTTTCCTTCTTTCTCTTTCACTCACACTTTCCCTCTATTTACTTTCTCTGTTTTTCTTCCATTCTGAAATTCTTCCTTTCTTTTTCTTTTTCTTTTTCCAATGAATATATTCATTCTCCTTCTTCTCTTAGTTCTCTCTTTCAATTCATTTCCCCCTTATCACTTCCCATTATCACCACTTTTTCTCTTCCTAAAATCCCTTCCCCCTTAACCATGCACTTGATCTTGTTCTACGTAATTCCACTTCTAAATCATGTTTCTACTTTTTCTATCTTGATGCAGCACTGCTAAATTTTTTTTTTTTTTTTTTCACACCTGTACAAAACTCCTGTCTCTACTACTTCATTTCATTGAGGAATATTCTCCCCCCTCCTCTCCCCCCCACATCACTTGATTATTTACCCTCTCTCTCTCTCTCTCTTTTTCCTTAATTCATTCTCTAAATCTCATTTCATCTCACCCCACCCGCCCCCATTTTTCATTCACTCACTCATTTTTTTTCTGATTCAAATTTGATTTCACCCTCGCTATTAAACTCTAACAATTATTTCTCTCTCATTCCTTCTCTCATTCATCACTCTGTCATTCTCCTTCCAATTTTCTTCCTACAAAAAAAAACAAAAAAAAACACACACACGCACACACACTCTCTCTAAATCATCTTCTGCTTCTCCTTCTCTCTAAAACTGACAGTAGTTTTTCTTTCTTTCTCTCTCATTTCATAACCCTTTTTATCTTTTCACACATCATGAATTGTTTTCAAAAAAAATTTTAATTTTAAAAAATTTTCCTCCTTGAATTTTTTTTCCCCCATTTATTCTGGGTCATTTTTTCTACTTTTTCTTTTCTTTTTTTTTTTTTCTCCTTTGTTTTAAAAAAAAAAAAAATTTTCTTTTTATCCTTTTTTTTTCCTTTTTAATTCTTTTTTTTTTTTTTTTACCCTCTTTCCATAGATCAGTTGCTTTCGGGGGGGGGGGAGTCTAAAGCAACCGTTTCCTAAATTCATCCTATCAATAACGAACATTTCATAAATAATGAAATGACTTTTAATCTTGTTTTTACAAACATTTTCACAATTACAAAATATTCTGATGAATTTTCCCTTTGTCAATTTTTGTTACATTTTATCACAATTTTTAACTATTTCATCCATTTAAATTACGCTGTAGAAAATTGAAATAAAGAAGGAAAATTTAGGCAAAACTTGAACCTTTCAGACACAATATCATAATCCATGAGGCTACCAAAGATGTCGTCATTAAGCACCTATTTTGAAAAACTGAAAATCTACTCACTGAGCCGGATTTTAATCTAGTCTTGCAAAAAGGCAAGCATGAGACTTTTGGTACCTCCAAAGAAAGCATAGATTTTAACTTAAATGTGATCAATGAATTCATGAAGATTTTGATTCAATAAATACATAAATTTGAACTCAATGTATTCATTGAATCATGCCTTATTTTATTTATTAGTTTCTTTTGTGTGTGTGTATATACATATATACATACATATAGATGCGCGCACACACACACACACACACACACACACATATATATATATATATATATATATATATATAATTATTTATTTAAAACCATTTATTCGACATTCATCATCACTTGATAAGACACCGGGAGTGTTGAAACAAAATGGGTATTTTTGTAGTGATTTTATAACATATTTATGTTATAATATTTAAATAAATAATTATATCTGCTCTACTCTGTATTGAGCACTCTTTAAAGAATAATAATTGTTGGTTATTGGAATTTACTCTGTATATACCAATTCCACACTTGGGTATATATATATATATATATATATATATATATATATATATATATATATATATATATATGGGAATTACAAAAAATGAAAGCCAAAATTACCCCATTCAGAATGGCCATCTGAATGGGGTAATTTTGGGGTTTCATTCTTAGTAATTCCCTTATATGCTCTATAATAAATATATTGAGCTCTGTTTTTGGGATTAGTTTTAATATTCTATATTAATAGCATCTACTTCAATTACTTAACCATGGATTTTTATATACACACATACATATATATATATATATATATATATATATATATATATATATATATATATTAATATATGTATTGTTTATATGTTATTTTTATAAATACAAATATTTAAGTAAATGTTCTGTTTATAATAATCAGTATTAACAACATTTACTGGCTTGAATGTCCAAAAAATTTCATAGAAAATATGTGTCCTCCAACATGAAGCAAACCTGTATTCTACATGGAACTGTCATATAGCTTGATGTGCTATACCATTTAGCTGCAGAGGTAGCATCAGGTTAGCATGGTCAAATTACTGCTTTTAAACTACAAATTTCCCATGATCTTTCTCAAATGCTCATATCTGCTCAAAGCATAAACAAATGATGTCATATATTATGAAATGGTGTGAGATATATATATATATACATACTACAGTACAAAAGTAAATTTTTAAGTTGACATAAAAAGTCATTGTTTTGTACTTTGAGAAAATTATAACACATGGTTAGAAAAAATGAGACATGATTTTTTATTAGAAATTTTATTATGACTAAAAGGAAGACATTTTTTGATTACTTTTTCCTCTTGTCAAAATATCCTCCTTTAGCCTTGGTTACTGCAGCACAAATTTTTGGCATTCATTGTGAAAATTTCTCAAAGTATAAGTTTGATAAATGATTCCATTCTTTTTTCAATGACTTTAAGAGCTCTTTTTACATTTTTTTTTTTTTAATTTTATGTCAAGTTCATCCTATGTTAATTCTGGGGGTGGCTTCAAACTTTGGAACTGTAGTGTGTATGTGTGTGTATTTATATACTCACACACACAAAGGGAGAAGTATATATACATATATATATATATAATATTGGCTCCTGAAAAATTAATTTCGGTTGAGCTCTCTGGTTTGAGGTGTGAGTTTGTAAACAGTGACTATTTAAGCTAATATTGCACGACTCTTCGGCAGAATTGAGTCACTGTCAGTCACTGTGTTTATCCGAATCTAAAAATAAACACGCTAAAATTCACCTTCATCCCTGCCGTGCACCGATGGCTTAGCGGGAGAAGTTCCGACTGACGCAAATTCAGTCGGGTTTCGATCCTAGCTAGAGGCAACCGGACGTCTAGCCACACTGATGAGCTGTAAAACAACGAAACAGTCTGTCTGTGGATGACAAAAATTTTATATAATATATATATATATATATATATGCACACACAGATATATATATATATACATACACACACACACACACACATATATATATATGTATGTATTATGTAGATATATATATGTATTATGAAATGGACAAAGTCCAACAATTATTTAAAGACATTTTTATGTTTATACATTCTTTTTATAGATACAAATATTTAAGTAAATGCTCTGTTTATAATAAACAGTATTAAACAACATTTACCGGCCTGAATGTCCGAGAAATTTTCATAGAAAATATTCGTCCTCCGACAGGAATTGCACCTGTATCCTATACGGAACCATCAATCTTCCAATAAAATCGACCATTCTAACTGAATGGTCTTCTATGGCTCAATCAGTTAAGGCGCGTTAATTGTCGGACTTTGTCCATTTCATAATGTGTGACGTCATTTGTTTACATTTGTATACGCATCAAGCAGATATGAATGTACGGGAGAGAATCATGGAAGATTGTAGTTTAAAAGCAGCAAAATCGACCTTGCTAACCGAACGTTCCTCTGTGGCTCAATCGGTAAAAGCACGTCAGGCTATATGACGGTTCCGTATAGGATACAGGTTCAATTCCTGTCGGAGGACGAATATTTTCTATAATAATTTCTCAGACATTCAGGCCAGTAAATGTTATTAATGTTGTTTATTATAAACAGAGCATTTACTTAAATATTTTTTCTATAAAAAGAATGTATAAACATAAAAATATCTTAAAATATATATATATATATATATATATACAAACACACAATATATATATATATATATATATACAAACACACAATATATATATATATATATATATATATACAAACACACAATATATATATATATATATATACAAACACACAATATATATATATATATATACAAACACACAATATATATATATATATATACAAACACACAATATAGATATATATATATATATATATATACAAACACACAATATATATATATATATATATATATACACACACACACAATATAAATATATATATATATATACACACACACACACAATATAAATATATATATATATACACACACACACACAATATAAATATATGTATATATATATATATATATATATATACATATATACACACACACAATATAAATATATATATACACACACACACACACAAACACACACACACACACACACACACACACATATATATATATATATATATAAGTAAATAATCAGGCTCAGTAAGGAGGTAAGGTGGAGTAGTGGATAGAGGCTCGGATTGAGGAATCGGAGAGCTGAGTTCAAATTCCAGTCAAATCCATTACACTCGCTCATGTGCTAATGCCCTTGGGAATGGTATGAATCCTCTTTTTCTCCCCCCAGCTATGGGTAAATAGCAGGACAGTCTGGGGTCTATAGCCTTGGATGGAAACTGGTCTAGGAGAAGGACAACTCTGAATTCAAAACCTGCAGAAGGTCGTTTGGGAACCTTGTGGCACACAGTACATCAGATCTCTTTATTTGGCTCTTCAAAAAGTGTGGTTGGTTCTGCACAAAGCCTTCACCACTATAATCAAATCATATGTGCAGATCGTCTGGCTGTCAGTTCCTAGAAACTGAGTTGCTTGACACTCATATGTTGAAAACAATGGGAGTGTCCATTTTATATATATATATATATATATATATATGCATCATGTGTTTATTTATTTTTTAAAAAATAATATAGCATTCATTTTTTTTTTTTTTAAATAAAGTGTTAAGAGGTCATTTGATAAAAAAAAATCATCTGAGGATACCGTAAGGTTGAAACCAAGGTAGCGGATTCAACTGATCTCCTGATTTTTAAAGTTAAAAGCTCTACATATTTTTATTTTTGTCACACGTGTATTGAGCACTTTTTAATAACACTTTTTCCTGGTCAGATTCAACTCTGACCATTAAACTTTTATGTGTTATATATATATATATATATATATATAAATTTGTATGGATATCAGATTGTGACCCTGGATTTCATGCTTTTGTGGTGATTGCAAAAACGTGAAACTCAGGATCACAAACTCATATCCATACAACTTATTATGTTAGCTGTATCACTGATATTGAGCGCTTTCAACTAAGTACCACACATATAAAATAACATATATATATATATATATATATATATATATATATATATATATATATAAAATAGTACATAGTGAGTGTTGGTGGTAATGACACTTTGCTCAAAATGTAAAAATAACAGACCTAAAATTTATACCAAGAACAAATATATATTTGTCCCTCAAGGAAAATCTATGGCAAAGTGGAAAAAGTTTTTGTGCGACAGATTTCGGCTTTTAGGACTTCATCAGACTAAAGTGATGTTTACGTTGGTACAACTACACATGTGCATGAAGGAGAGGAGACACTGAAAATTTTTAAGTTAAATCTTTTTCCCTTGCAGTTTTTTTTTTTTTTTCACTTATATATTTCCCCAAAATTTTTCTTGATATATAAAAACGTATATCATTTTCCTTGTATAATATGTGAATGTAAACAGTATGTCCATAAACAAATATACGTACTTCAGATCACACCCTCCTCTGAGTATGCAGTATTCTGTTATATAACATATCTCTTCAGCATATGGGTAGTTGCTTGGTTGGGGTTTTATGGCCTATCAACCACTTTGGGTTATTTAATGCCAAATCCAGTTTCCACATATTTATTAAATATATATACTTTGTAAACGTAATTTAAGGATAACGTCCTTAAACCACAGCTTGTTTATTCTTACTCAAGTAAATGGTTTTCAGATGTTTCTATCTGGCATGAGTTAGTTATTTATATTAAATGAACTAATTTATTTGCATAGCCAATTGATGTAATTTTTCACTATCAGTTTTATTTGCAGTGAATAAAAGCCCAATGTAGTATTATCCAACAGTAGGTTGATTGTTTGTGTTTTTATGGTATATCAACCTTGATCGGTTGAATATTCTGGGTTATGACGAGATAATATATTTTTGGATATAACCCTGTCTCTCTCAAGAAAGAGAGGACATCACCCATGTCCACATCATCATACATATTCCTCATATTATCTATTTTAAAACACCACTCTGGTTCTAGCTAGCGCACCACATTCCATTAGGATATGTTTGATCGTATAAGGTGTTTGACATGTCAAACACTGTGATGGTTGTTCCTGTGTGAGTATAAATGAATGAGTGAGTTTTGAGTGGCCAATATGCAATCGTGATATAATGACTTGTTCTTTCCTTGATTTTCTGAAAGCTGGTCTCCATTTTCCCAGAGTAGGCTTTATTTGGAATACCAAGCCACATTGGAGTGAGTGAAAATGAAAGAGCTGACTTGGCAGCAAAATTGGCCTTAGATCTCAGCCCGGACAATATCAGTATTCCATAAACTAACTTGAAACCCCAAATATATAAATTCGTTCTGACAAAATGGCAAAAACGTTGGAATGGCAACACTAACAACAAACTCTTCCAAATAAATAAAGCACATGGGTAATTATCGCTGTCCAAAATTTCTGGGCTTTTATTATTCTATATACATTATATCTTTATGTTTATTGTCCATATAATCTACTACTTTTAATCAGCTAATTATAATAACCCTTGTAATCTTGTGTCAGTCAAGAAGTAATTCTGATTTTACAACCACTTGATAATCGCATTTCTCTTGCTGCTATTGAAAAATAACAACTCTCACAAATAACATAAGCCAAAACACAATAATTGAAAAAGACAAAGATGAGTATTGTGCAGTCTAAATAATTCTTTAAATAACTAACAATTTATTATCTGTCTCTATTTCTGAGATGAGGTATTATGTACACTATTTACATTATTCAGACTATTGTCCTCATCTTTGTCGCCATATTTATTACAACGTTTCAGCCTTTCAGTATCGGTCTTTATTTCTGAGATGAGGTATTATGTACACTATTTACATTATTCAGACTATTGTCCTCATCTTTGTCGCCATATTTATTACAACTTTCGACCTTTCAGTATCTGTCTATATTTCTGAGATGAGGTATTATGTACACTATTTACATTATTCGGACTATTGTCCTCATCTTTGTCGCCATATTTATTACAATGTTTCGGCCTTTCAGTATCTGTCTATATTTCTGAGATGCAGTATTATGTACACTATTTACATTATTCGGACTATTGTCCTCATCTTTGTTGCCATGTTTATCATGTTTCGACCGTTGTATGCTCCAGCCTTCTTCAGTTGGTTCGAATGTCGAACTGAACCCTTTATTTCATTCACTGAGGTAGGCTGTTCTAGTTCCACATGCCATGTCTAATGGATGTCAGTTATCTCCTCTTAATTCCCCTCTCAAAGTTCTCGACCACCTCAACCAGGTATTGAAATCACACTCTTTGGGTCCTGTCACAGGATCTAACTAATGCCTCTATCCACTGTGCTATGTGTCCTTGAGAGAGGAATTAACAGGAGATAACTGACATCCATTAGACATGGCACGTGGAACTAGAACAGTCTACCCCAGTGTGCGAAATAAAGGGTTCAGTTCGACATTCCATTCACCTGAAGAAGGCCAGAGCCTACAATGACCAAAACATTGTGACAAACATGGCGACAAATATGAGGACAATAGTCTGAATAATGTAAATAGTGTACATAATACCTCATCTCAGAAATATAGACAGATACTGAAAGGCCGAAACGTTGTAATAAATATGGCGACATAATACTTCATCTCAGAAATATAGGCAGATACTGAAAGACCGAAACGTTGTGATAAATATGGCGACAGAGATGAGGACAATAGTCCGAATAATGTAAATAGTGTACATAATACCTCATCTCAGAAATATAGACAGATACTGAAAGACCGAAACGTTGTAATAAATATGGCAACAAAGACGAGGACAATAGTCCGAATAATGTAAATAGTGTACATAATACCTCATCTTAGAAATATAGACCGATACTGAAAGACCGAAACGTTGTAATAAATATGGCGACAAAAACGAGGACAATAGTCCGAATAATGTAAATAGTGTACATAATACCTCATCTCAGAAATATAGACAGATACTGAAAGACCGAAACATTGTAATAAATATGGCAACAAAGACGAGGACAATAGTCCGAATAATGTAAATAGTGTACATAATACCTCATCTTAGAAATATAGACCGATACTGAAAGACCGAAACGTTGTAATAAATATGGCGACAAAGATGAGGACAATAGTCCGAATAATGTAAATAGTGTACATAATACCTCATCTCAGAAATATAGACAGATACTGAAAGACCGAAACGTTGTAATAAATATGGCGACAAAGATGAGGACAATAGTCCGAATAATGTAAATAGTGTACATAATACCTCATCTCAGAAATATAGGCAGATACTGAAAGGCCGAAACGTTGTGATAAATATGGCGACAGAGATGAGGACAATAGTCCGAATAATGTAAATAGTGTACATAATACCTCATCTCAGAAATATAGACAGATACTGAAAGACCGAAACGTTGTAATAAATATGGCAACAAAGACGAGGACAATAGTCCGAATAATGTAAATAGTGTACATAATACCTCATCTTAGAAATATAGACCGATACTGAAAGACCGAAACGTTGTAATAAATATGGCGACAAAGACGAGGACAATAGTCCGAATAATGTAAATATTGTACATAATACCTCATCTCAGAAATATAGACAGATACTGAAAGACCGAAACGTTGTAATAAATATGGCAACAAAGACGAGGACAATAGTCCGAATAATGTAAATAGTGTACATAATACCTCATCTTAGAAATATAGACCGATACTGAAAGACCGAAACGTTGTAATAAATATGGCAACAAAGACGAGAACAATAGTCCGAATAA
This sequence comes from Acanthosepion esculentum, assembly GCA_964036315.1. Classification (NCBI taxonomy): domain Eukaryota; kingdom Metazoa; phylum Mollusca; class Cephalopoda; order Sepiida; family Sepiidae; genus Acanthosepion; species Acanthosepion esculentum. Next base: position 76,863,100 of record OZ038510.1, read on the forward strand.
TGTAAATAGTGTACATAATACCTCATCTTAGAAATATAGACCGATACTGAAAGACCGAAACGTTGTAATAAATATGGCGACAAAGATGAGGACAATAGTCCGAATAATGTAAATAGTGTACATAATACCTCATCTCAGAAATATAGACAGATACTGAAAGGCCGAAACGTTGTAATAAATATGGCGACAAAGATGAGGACAATAGTCCGAATAATGTAAATGGTGTACATAATACCTCATCTCAGAAATATAGACAGATACTGAAAGGCCGAAACGTTGTAATAAATATGGCGACAAAGATGAGGACAATAGTCCGAATAATGTAAATAGTGTACATAATACCTCATCTCAGAAATATAGACAGATACTGAAAGGCCGAAACGTTGTAATAAATATGGCGACAGAGATGAGGACAATAGTCCAAATAATGTAAATAGTGTACATAATACCTCATCTCAGAAATATAGGCAGATACTGAAAGGCCGAAACGTTGTGATAAATATGGCCAGAGAGATGAGGACAATAGTCCGAATAATGTAAATAGTGTACATAATACCTCATCTCAGAAATATAGACAGATACTGAAAGGCCGAAACGTTGTAATAAATATGGCAACAAAGACGAGGACAATAGTCCGAATAATGTTAATAGTGTACATAATACCTCATCTCAGAAATATAGACAGATACTGAAAGGCCGAAACGTTGTAATAAATATGGCGACAAAGATGAGGACAATAGTCCGAATAATGTAAATAATGTACATAATACGTCATCTCAGAAATATAGACAGATACTGAAAGCCGAAACGTTGTAATAAATATGGCAACAAAGACGAGGAGAATAGTCCGAATAATGTAAATAGTGTACATAATACCTCATCTCAGAAATATAGACAGATACTGAAAGGCCGAAACGTTGTAATAAATATGGCGACAAAGATGAGGACAATAGTCCGAATAATGTAAATAATGTACATAATACGTCATCTCAGAAATATAGACAGATACTGAAAGGCCGAAACGTTGTAATAAATATGGCGACAAAGACGAGGACAATAGTCCGAATAATGTAAATAGTGTACATAATAGCTCATCTCAGAAATATAGACAGATACTGAAAGGCCGAAACGTTGTAATAAATATGGCGACAAAGATGAGGACAATAGTCCGAATAATGTAAATAATGTACATAATACCTCATCTCAGAAATATAGACAGATACTGAAAGGCCGAAACGTTGTGATAAATATGGTGACAGAGATGAGGACAATAGTCCGAATAATGTAAATAGTGTACATAATACCTCATCTCAGAAATATAGACAGATACTGAAAGGCCGAAACGTTGTAATAAATATGGTGACAGAGATGAGGACAATAGTCCGAATAATGTAAATAGTGTACATAATACCTCATCTCAGAAATATAGACAGATACTGAAAGGCCGAAACGTTGTAATAAATATGGCGACAAAGATGAGGACAATAGTCCGAATAATGTAAATAATGTACATAATACGTCATCTCAGAAATATAGACAGATACTGAAAGGTCGAAACGTTGTAATAAATATGGCGACAAAGACGAGGACAATAGTCCGAATAATGTAAATAATGTACATAATACGTCATCTCAGAAATATAGACAGATACTGAAAGGCCGAAACGTTGTAATAAATATGGTGACAGAGATGAGGACAATAGTCCGAATAATGTAAATAGTGTACATAATACCTCATCTCAGAAATATAGACAGATACTGAAAGGCCGAAACTTTGTAATAAATATGGCAACAAAGATGAGGACAATAGTCCGAATAATGTAAATAGTGTACATAATATCTCATCTCAGAAATATAGACAGATACTGAAAGGCCGAAATGTTGTAATAAATATGGCGACAAAGATGAGGACAATAGTCCGAATAATGTAAATAGTGTACATAATACCTCATCTCAGAAATATAGACAGATACTGAAAGGCTGAAACGTTGTAATAAATATGGCAACAAAGATGAGGACAATAGTCCGAATAATGTAAATAGTGTACATAATATCTCATCTCAGAAATATAGACAGATACTGAAAGGCCGAAACGTTGTAATAAATATGGCAACAAAGATGAGGACAATAGTCCGAATAATGTAAATAGTGTACATAATACCTCATCTCAGAAATATAGACAGATACTGAAAGGCTGAAACGTTGTAATAAATATGGCGACAATGATGAGGACAATAGTCCGAATAATGTAAATAGTGTACATAATATCTCATCTCAGAAATATAGACAGATACTGAAAGGCCGAAACGTTGTAATAAATATGGCAACAAAGATGAGGACAATAGTCCGAATAATGTAAATAGTGTACATAATACCTCATCTCAGAAATATAGACAGATACTGAAAGGCCGAAACGTTGTAATAAATATGGCGACAATGATGAGGACAATAGTCCGAATAATGTAAATAGTGTACATAATATCTCATCTCAGAAATATAGACAGATACTGAAAGGCCGAAACGTTGTAATAAATATGGCAACAAAGATGAGGACAATAGTCCGAATAATGTAAATAGTGTACATAATACCTCATCTCAGAAATATAGACAGATACTGAAAGGCCGAAACGTTGTAATAAATATGCCGACAATGATGAGGACAATAGTCCGAATAATGTAAATAGTGTACATAATATCTCATCTCAGAAATATAGACAGATACTGAAAGGCCGAAACGTTGTAATAAATATGGCAACAAAGATGAGGACAATAGTCCGAATAATGTAAATAGTGTACATAATACCTCATCTCAGAAATATAGACAGATACTGAAAGGCCGAAACGTTGTAATAAATATGGCGACAATGATGAGGACAATAGTCCGAATAATGTAAATAGTGTACATAATATCTCATCTCAGAAATATAGACAGATACTGAAAGGCCGAAACGTTGTAATAAATATGGCAACAAAGATGAGGACAATAGTCCGAATAATGTAAATAATGTACATAATACCTCATCTCAGAAATATAGACAGATACTGAAAGGCCGAAACGTTGTAATAAATATGGCGACAATGATGAGGACAATAGTCCGAATAATGTAAATAGTGTACATAATATCTCATCTCAGAAATATAGACAGATACTGAAAGGCCGAAACGTTGTAATAAATATGGCGACAAAGATGAGGACAATAGTCCGAATAATGTAAATATTGTACATAATACCTCATCTCAGAAATATAGACAGATACTGAAAGGCCGAAACGTTGTAATAAATATGGCGACAAAGATGAGGACAATAGTCCAAATAATGTAAATGGTGTACATAATACCTCATCTCAGAAATATAGACAGATACTGAAAGGCCGAAACGTTGTAATAAATATGGCGACAAAGATGAGGACAATAGTCCGAATAATGTAAATAGTGTACATAATACCTCATCTCAGAAATATAGACAGATACTGAAAGGCCGAAACGTTGTAATAAATATGGCGACAGAGATGAGGACAATAGTCCAAATAATGTAAATAGTGTACATAATACCTCATCTCAGAAATATAGGCAGATACTGAAAGGCCGAAACGTTGTGATAAATATGGCCAGAGAGATGAGGACAATAGTCCGAATAATGTAAATAGTGTACATAATACCTCATCTCAGAAATATAGACAGATACTGAAAGGCCGAAACGTTGTAATAAATATGGCAACAAAGACGAGGACAATAGTCCGAATAATGTTAATAGTGTACATAATACCTCATCTCAGAAATATAGACAGATACTGAAAGGCCGAAACGTTGTAATAAATATGGCGACAAAGATGAGGACAATAGTCCGAATAATGTAAATAATGTACATAATACGTCATCTCAGAAATATAGACAGATACTGAAAGCCGAAACGTTGTAATAAATATGGCAACAAAGACGAGGAGAATAGTCCGAATAATGTAAATAGTGTACATAATACCTCATCTCAGAAATATAGACAGATACTGAAAGGCCGAAACGTTGTAATAAATATGGCGACAAAGATGAGGACAATAGTCCGAATAATGTAAATAATGTACATAATACGTCATCTCAGAAATATAGACAGATACTGAAAGGCCGAAACGTTGTAATAAATATGGCGACAAAGACGAGGACAATAGTCCGAATAATGTAAATAGTGTACATAATAGCTCATCTCAGAAATATAGACAGATACTGAAAGGCCGAAACGTTGTAATAAGTATGGCGACAAAGATGAGGACAATAGTCCGAATAATGTAAATAATGTACATAATACCTCATCTCAGAAATATAGACAGATACTGAAAGGCCGAAACGTTGTGATAAATATGGTGACAGAGATGAGGACAATAGTCCGAATAATGTAAATAGTGTACATAATACCTCATCTCAGAAATATAGACAGATACTGAAAGGCCGAAACGTTGTAATAAATATGGTGACAGAGATGAGGACAATAGTCCGAATAATGTAAATAGTGTACATAATACCTCATCTCAGAAATATAGACAGATACTGAAAGGCCGAAACGTTGTAATAAATATGGCGACAAAGATGAGGACAATAGTCCGAATAATGTAAATAATGTACATAATACGTCATCTCAGAAATATAGACAGATACTGAAAGGTCGAAACGTTGTAATAAATATGGCGACAAAGACGAGGACAATAGTCCGAATAATGTAAATAATGTACATAATACGTCATCTCAGAAATATAGACAGATACTGAAAGGCCGAAACGTTGTAATAAATATGGTGACAGAGATGAGGACAATAGTCCGAATAATGTAAATAGTGTACATAATACCTCATCTCAGAAATATAGACAGATACTGAAAGGCCGAAACTTTGTAATAAATATGGCAACAAAGATGAGGACAATAGTCCGAATAATGTAAATAGTGTACATAATATCTCATCTCAGAAATATAGACAGATACTGAAAGGCCGAAATGTTGTAATAAATATGGCGACAAAGATGAGGACAATAGTCCGAATAATGTAAATAGTGTACATAATACCTCATCTCAGAAATATAGACAGATACTGAAAGGCTGAAACGTTGTAATAAATATGGCAACAAAGATGAGGACAATAGTCCGAATAATGTAAATAGTGTACATAATATCTCATCTCAGAAATATAGACAGATACTGAAAGGCCGAAACGTTGTAATAAATATGGCAACAAAGATGAGGACAATAGTCCGAATAATGTAAATAGTGTACATAATACCTCATCTCAGAAATATAGACAGATACTGAAAGGCCGAAACGTTGTAATAAATATGGCGACAATGATGAGGACAATAGTCCGAATAATGTAAATAGTGTACATAATATCTCATCTCAGAAATATAGACAGATACTGAAAGGCCGAAACGTTGTAATAAATATGGCAACAAAGATGAGGACAATAGTCCGAATAATGTAAATAGTGTACATAATACCTCATCTCAGAAATATAGACAGATACTGAAAGGCCGAAACGTTGTAATAAATATGGCGACAATGATGAGGACAATAGTCCGAATAATGTAAATAGTGTACATAATATCTCATCTCAGAAATATAGACAGATACTGAAAGGCCGAAACGTTGTAATAAATATGGCAACAAAGATGAGGACAATAGTCCGAATAATGTAAATAGTGTACATAATACCTCATCTCAGAAATATAGACAGATACTGAAAGGCCGAAACGTTGTAATAAATATGGCGACAATGATGAGGACAATAGTCCGAATAATGTAAATAGTGTACATAATATCTCATCTCAGAAATATAGACAGATACTGAAAGGCCGAAACGTTGTAATAAATATGGCAACAAAGATGAGGACAATAGTCCGAATAATGTAAATAGTGTACATAATACCTCATCTCAGAAATATAGACAGATACTGAAAGGCCGAAACGTTGTAATAAATATGGCGACAATGATGAGGACAATAGTCCGAATAATGTAAATAGTGTACATAATATCTCATCTCAGAAATATAGACAGATACTGAAAGGCCGAAACATTGTAATAAATATGGCAACAAAGATGAGGACAATAGTCCGAATAATGTAAATAATGTACATAATACCTCATCTCAGAAATATAGACAGATACTGAAAGGCCGAAACGTTGTAATAAATATGGCGACAATGATGAGGACAATAGTCCGAATAATGTAAATAGTGTACATAATATCTCATCTCAGAAATATAGACAGATACTGAAAGGCCGAAACGTTGTAATAAATATGGCGACAAAGATGAGGACAATAGTCCGAATAATGTAAATATTGTACATAATACCTCATCTCAGAAATATAGACAGATACTGAAAGGCCGAAACGTTGTAATAAATATGGTGACAGAGATGAGGACAATAGTCCGAATAATGTAAATAGTGTACATAATATCTCATCTCAGAAATATAGACAGATACTGAAAGGCCGAAACGTTGTAATAAATATGGCGACAAATATGGCGACAAAGATGAGGACAATAGTCCGAATAATGTAAATAGTGTACATAATACCTCATCTCAGAAATAAAGGCAGATACTGAAAGGCCGAAACGTTGTAATAAATATGGCGACAAAGATGAGGACAATAGTCCGAATAATGTAAATAGTGTACATAATACTTCATCTCAGAAATATAGACAGATACTGAAAGGCCGAAACGTTGTAATAAATATGGCGACAAAGATGAGGACAATAGTCCGAATAATGTAAATAATACGTCATCTCAGAAATATAGACAGATACTGAAAGGCCGAAACGTTGTAATAAATATGGAGACAAAGATGAGGACAATAGTCCGAATAATGTAAATAGTGTAACAATTCATGTTCAGAAAATCGTAAGAAATCCTTGAAGATGTACATCGTGACTTCTCAATTTGTGAATATTATTTTAACCTTTAACACTCGGCATCATTATCTTTCATTTCCATTGCATTGTTTTTCCCAGCTTCTCTACTGTACTACTTAATTTTAGTCATGGTCATTTTCTGTTGCCATAGCAGGATATGACAACACAACTGCCAAGTTCAAACCTGCTATTATTCATTCATCTGAGTCACTTGCAGTGACAGGATAAAATTTTTGCTTTGCAAGCAAAATAACCTCTAGAATGTTAAAAGTTAAATGAATGCTTAAGACAGTCACCTGATAAAGGCTAGAGAATCAACAGAATTTGTCAAAACACTAAAAAGAGATGAAGATTTTAGTTTGAATGAGACATCAAGACAAGAGATATTTTTGTATTTAAACAATTTGGACAATTGATGTTATTAGGATTGTATAGATACGGACAAGACAATGTTGGTCAGGTGTGGTATTATATCAAAATAGACAATGTACTCAGATTTCACACGAGACCATCAAGAAAGTCAGGGATACCAGAAGGTTGACTAGAGGTCAGTCCCAGTCATCAGTCCAGTATTGCAAGTATGAGAATGTTGGATAGAAGGAGTGATAAACAACAGTCCTAAAAATTATTTCGGCAGTCTCACATATTGCAGAAGAAAACATAAGGATTTTTGATTGAGGGCTGTAAAGGGACTTCATACCACAGACTGACCGAGTGGAACTGATGAAATATTGGAGTGAATAAAATATCAAGTAATGAAGATTTAAATCTTGTGGTATAATCTTATCAGCACCCCCCCCCCCACAACTTCATTACATAAGTTCGAATACGCTCCTTACTATGGTACCTAGACTTTTTTAATCTAAGCATAGTACTAGACTGGCGTCGAGATCTCATCAATTGAGATTTGAGCTAGCTAGATGTAGCCGTAAGTTCTATGCTAACAGTTTCTTTTCTCGTACTTCATGCTTGTGGAACTTCCTTCTAACTCCATGCTTTCCAGCTAATTTTAATCTGCAAAAATGTAAATGCAATGTCAATTGCTATCTACTGTCTGCCTGATTATTCTTTCTTCTTCCCACTCATTAATAACGTTTCTGTTACCAATTCTTTCACACCCTGTAACCCCTTGTGTTTTTAGTGGCTTTACTGCCTTGCACGGGGTGACACTAATAAAAACAATGTATGCCTGAATATTGTCAATAAAATCTATTTGACAATATAGAATTTAATACTTAAATTGTTCAGCTGAGGTCTTCACTATGGTACGTAGGCTTTTTGAATTTAAACCCAGTACTAGACTGGCATCGAGATTTCATCAATTGACAGTCGAGTTGACTAGATGTAACTGTAAGTTCTATGCCAGCAGTTTCTTTTCTCATACTTCTTGCTTGTGAAACTCCCTTCTGGATCCATGCTTGCCAGCCAACTTTAATCTGAAAAAATTTAAATGCAATGTCAGTCGCTATCTACTATCCTTCTGATTACTCTCTTCTTTTTCCACTCATTATTAATGTTTTTTGTTCCTAATTCTTACACACCCTGTAAACCCTTGTGTCTTAGTGGCTTTACTGCCTTGCATGGGGTGATACTGATTAAAAAAAAAATGAAAAAAAGAGTTTACTTGGTGATATAGCAAAGAAGATATAACAATCCTTGCTTCCATTCTCTAAAATGTGTTGACTTTTCCCCAAAATTGAGATGAAAAGAAAACTTAAGTCAACTGAGATGCGGTTTTATGCAAGGATGCTAAAAATATGATGAATGGAACAACAAAAAGGTTTTAAGGAAAAAAGGAACAGTTGAAATTTCTGGGACACAATGAAGATTGATTGAGTCATTCATTTTCTATGGGTTATCAACCCTTTGCAGGTTCTTTAAAGCCAGAATTTTTTTTTTCAAAATAATAAGTTACTGATACACATCCTACTAATTAACCCATAGCTGGGGAGAGAAATGGATTCATACCTTCTCACAAAGGTATTGGCACACAAATGAATATAATAACCCAACTGGAATTGGAACTCTGCTTTCCAATTAACAATTAACCTTTATCCATTGCACCACCTGCAAATCCAGGTTGTTTGAATTTTATGACCCCGTTTCCAGAAAGATGATGATCATTCTCTCCTCACCTCCCAAACGTTGAGTTCAGACATGTTTGGTAGCCATCCCAATGAAAGGGAGATTCGGCCACCCTCACTCAATGTCATGGTGACTTGAGGTTGACCATTCTCTGTATGTCCGCATCTTGTATCTACATGCATCAATAAACATTGGCCATTCATTTTCTACTCAAGTCTTCGTTTTGTTTATTGAAGTCCACCAACCTTCAAAATCTGTTAGCAGCACAGAGTCAAATACAACCCTCTACAAATCTCATGACACAATCACTTTACATTGCCTTGTTAGAAAGGAAACCACTGCATCACATGCAAATTGACCTGTGTCATCAGAAAGGCGTCTTTGCACATTGAGATGAGGAATTGGAAAAATCTCTATCGTAAAGAAAAGATGTGGCAAACACAGGTATACACTGTACAAATTACTGACATGGATTATTATGTCAAAGCATTCAGAAGAAATACATTTCTCAAAATGAGCAATGTTTCAGAGTAGTATCATGTAAGATCCCCTTCAAAAATCACTGGCTAAGTAGCACCCTGTAGGAAGCCTTCAAAAATCACTGGCTAAGTAGTACCATGTAGAAAGCCTTCAAAAGTCACAGGCTAAGTGGTACCGTGTAGGAAGCCTTCAAAAGTCACAGGCTAAGTAGTACCGTGTAGAAAGCCTTCAAAAGTCACAGGCTAAGTTGTACCGTGTAGGAAGCCTTCAAAAGTCACAGGCTAAGTGGTACCGTGTAGAAAGCCTTCAAAAGTCACGGGCTAAGTGGTACCGTGTAGAAAGCCTTCAAAAGTCACAGGCTAAGTGGTACCATGTAGAAAGCCTTCAAAAGTCACAGGCTAAGTGGTACCGTGTAGAAAGCCTTCAAAAGTCACGGGCTAAGTAGTACCGTGTAGAATCCCTACAAGCATGGTGAAGTGCAGCAACTTGATTTGGCCTTGACTCTCCAAATGGACTGAAGACCCCTATATTTGTAGGCACAGGAACTTGTCTGTGAAGAGGCCTCCCCGCCATGTCTCATAAATCTCTGATTGAACTTCACAAGTCCCCAGAATGCTCCTCAAGCAACTACTAGGCAACTTGGCCCCAATGACTTGGTGTATTGTCTTGTTAAAATAACCCATTGTTGTTGAAGTACATGAAGTCCATTAATGTCTGCAAAACTTCAGGAAGCAACCTCACAGTTACTACGAGCCGATGATTTGTTTAAGTGGGCGCTCAGACACAATCCATTCCAAATGAAGATGCCCCACACTGTCACCACCAGCCTACACAATACTTTGTTGACAACTGGGTCCCATGGCCTCATGTGGTCTGCACCACAGCAAAACCCTGAAACGACTGGAATGTATTCTATAAATTTCTTGGGAGTTGTTTAAATGGATTAGAAACCATACAAAGGCTGGAGAGCTTAGGCTGCTCTAATATTTACTAGGAGTTGAATTCAGTTTTGCTTCTCTTAGACTGGCCACCAACTAAAGCAAGAGAAGCCAGTCTTCTCTGCAATTTAACCCATAGCTTTGGAAAGATATATTTCTGCCTTTTCCGAGGGTATTAGTGCAAAGTGAATGTAACACTCGGAATTTGAACTCTGCTGTGTTGATCAATTTCATGCTAATCCTAGATTTGAATATACGTGGGTCATTCAATAAATAAGGTGAATTTTTCGGTATAAGGACTTCTAATAGAAGCTTACTTTTTTCTTTTTTTTTTCAATATAGTCTCCCAGCACTGTCACACACTTTTCTCATCTGTGCACAAGCTTCCGTATTACCTCAGCATAAAAATCTTTGGACTGATGTCTCAGCCAGTCACTCACAACACTTTTGACTTCATCGTCACTTTTAAACTTCGTGCCTCTCATGAACGCTTTCAAGGGACCAAACAGGTGAAAGTCTGAAGGGGCAAGATCTGGGCTGTAAGTCAGATAAGCTCAAAGTCCTTGCAATGTCATCCACTGTCACCCTTCTGTCAGACTCAATGAGGTCATTGACTGATTCGATCACCTCAGAAGACCTCACTTCTGTAGGCCTCCCAGGCCTGTCTTCATCCTCAACACTGCTCTGTCCTTCTTTAAACAATTTAGCCCACTTGTAGACATTGTTTTGGCTGAAACATGTGGCACCATACACAGTTGACATTCTCCTATGAATTTCAACTGGTTTGCACCCTTCAGCAACCAAAAACTTGATAACTGACCGCTGTTCAATCCTGGAGCATGCTTCTTGGTCGGCCATCTTTGTTAATCGCCAAAACTCTCAAAGTTTTTTTTAATCTGCAAAAGAAATTAAATCCATGTGAAAAAGAAGTAAAACAAAAAAAAAAAATAAAAAAGAGTAAGCTTCTATCTGTATTAGAAGTCCTTTACTGAAAAATTCAACTTATTTATTGAATGACCCTCGTAATTATAAAAAAACTTGAAGGAGAGCATCTTGATCATTGAAATATATATTATTTACGACTCCAGGAAATGTCAGGCTTTGATCAATGCCACAATTTTAGTTTTAATATAAAAACAAATAAATAAATATTTTGGAAAAACATGTAATTTACAGTGATGACAACATACTCACTGTCATCATCAAACTTCTGTAAACTCCCAGGTGGAGCATCCTCCTGGGTAAGACAATAAACTATGTCCAGCAGCAAGGCCTCTGATCAGGAGTTTTTTGAGGAACATGGAACCACCTCTTAATTGCTGATGTTCCCAGGTCCACCCTGACCCGGTGTGGTATCAACCGGTTAGGTTCACAGCTATGGGCAAATAGTTAACTATTACCAGCAATACTTTTTTGAAAAAAATTATTACCAACAATACAATTTTGAAGGAAAAATATTACCAAAAACAGATTTTTAACAAAACAAAATATTACCAGCAATAAAAAGTTTTCTCGGCATTAAATAACCTATTGAGGTTGATATGCCGTTAAACAAAATAAACCAAATCGATCTAAACCAAAGAATACATATTCTATTCATATGAATCTATCCTAAAAATGTTGTCGGCATTAAATAACCCATTGAGGTTGATATGCCGTAAAACAAAATAAACCAAACCAATCTAAACCAAAGAATACATATTCTATTCATACGAATCTATCCTAAAAATGTTGTCGGCATTAAATAACCCATTGAGGTTGATATGCCATAAAACAAAATAAAACAAACCAAACCAGGTGGAGCATAAGGCCACAGCCTCATTACATTAGGCGTGCCTACTTTAGTTTCTATGGCAAGTAGGATTTTCTACAGTTTGAAGTTGCTTACCCCAGTCCCCAAGTGATTTTCAATTCAGAGTTGCTTTTCTCTTAGACTTATTGCTAACAAGGAAGGGGTAGAGAGTTCAGTCTGTCCTATTTAACCCATAGCTGGTGGCAAAAGAAGTGGATTCCTATTTTTCCAAATAGCACTTGTGTGAAAGTAAATGCAGCCAACTCTGCTACAATTTGAACTCGGTTCATTCCGATTCCACTTTTCATACCAATAACCATTATGCTTCTTGCTCATCCAGCATCTACTGGTTGACCTGAATTTAATGAAGACAAGTTTGTAATCACTATTGTCAGATATTTTAAACTAATCAAACTAATAGTCTCTCTCACCCTTGTTGGTTTTATCACTTTGCTTCAGATAAAATGCAGCGGTGTAACCAACAAGATTTGAAACTGTAAGTCTGATCAATTATTGAGGTTAAGATAATGATAGTTCTTCTAAAATCCAGCCACTGAATTATGCATTTTTAACATCAGAAGTCACAGGAAAGGAAACAAAGACTTTAAAAGGTGTTATTGGAATGTCAACTGCCTTGCCTGGGACCAATAATCCCGTTAAAGCCACAAAGGGAAAAAAAAAAGAAGGGAAAATGAAGAAGCTGCCGTAAAAGAGGAAGAGGGAATTGCTGAAACGTCAGCAAGAACATTGCCAATGAAGCCGAGTGGCAAGAATGTAGATTTTGTATAAAAAGCAACGCATTTTCTTCTTCCGGATTCCATTTCTTTGCCTGGCGACATTGGTGTAAATAATGAACGAGTTGTCACAGCAGAATGACATGTAAAGGTTGACATGGCTGAATATTTAAACGCTACTCAGTGACAAAAGAAAACCAAAAAAAATGGCAAGAAATGAAATAAAAAAGAATTTAAAACAAATGAAAATCTCCATTTTAAAAAGCAAACAAATAAGATGTCTTAAAGAATTAAAAAAATGTCTAAGAAATGGAAAATTGTATTTTCCAGTTATGTCTGGAAAGGGAGCACCTCACCATGGAACAGGAGTTAGCATTCTAAGTTTGCAGCCCATTACTACTGTGTATCGAATGGGATCCTCATGAGGTGCCCCTCACTTGTATCCTTGTGCCAGACCAAGATAAACTTACAGAATATTTTTCAGCTTTATTTTTATGCACCTTACAGCTAAACCACGTTGAAACACCAGTTCTTGTATGATCAACAAAGTTAAGCAATGTCAAGCCTGGTCAGTACCTAGATGGGTGACCACTTTAAGAATACCAGGTGCTGTAAGCTTTGATGAACAGATGGTGTAATGGCTCAGAATTAGAGATCGGAGTTTTAGTAATTTCTGTTATTTTCCCTATATATATATATATATATATATATATATATAAGACTGTTCATTCTCTGGTCACTGGCATGTTTGTCTAAAAATAAATACATCTAAATTCACTTTCATCCCTGCTGTGTGCCAATGGCTTAGGGTTAAAATTTCCGAGTGATACTAAATCAGTCGGATTTTGATCTTGGCTTGAGGCAATCGGATGTCTAGCCACACTGATGAGCTGTGAAACATCGAAACTGTCTGTATGTGGATGACATATAATATCGAATGTCGATAGCACTACTTGGAGTTTCATGCAGTTACCTGAAGATTGCCTTAACTGCATGAAACTCCAAGTAGTGTTATTGACATTGAATATTATGTATATTCATTTATATATACTTATAGCTCAGCTTCATAACATTGAGCACTGTATTTATAACACCTTAGAAATAAATATACTTACGTACGTGCAAGTATTTGTGCATTTATGTACATTTTTTTTCCTACTCATTCCTATATATATATATATATATATATATATATATATATATATATAAATAAAAAGAAAGAAAGAACGGTAAGATATATAATCCGGTGTTCATATAGATATTTTTATTTTTACACAATAGTGCTCAATGTAAATTTACAGAGCATTAATATTATAAATTAACTGATTTAAAATATTTTTTTTTGCTACACAGTAATAATCATGTTTCAAAAATGGAAGCTAAAAGCTTTGAATTTAATTTTGTTATTAAATTAAAGACATTAGTTCCATTTCCTCGTCAAGCGAATTTTGGAGTATTTTATTTTTTTTAAATGAGTTACTCCAAAATTCGGTTGACGAGGAAATGGAACTAATGTCTTTAATTTAATAACAAAATTAAATTTGAAGCTTTTAGCTTCCATTTTTGAAACATGGTTATTACTGTGTAGCGAAAAAAAACATATTTTAAATCAGTTAATTTATAATATATATATATGCTGGACTCTCCCATTATTTCCAACATATGAGAGTCAAAGAGCTCAGTTCTTAGAACCAACAGCCAGACTCCCACATATATCATTTGATTCTAGTGGTGAAGGATTGTGCAGAACCAGTCACACTTTTTGAAAGAGCCATATACAGAGAACCGGTGCACAGTATGCCACAGACCCCACAAATGACCGTCCGCAGGTTTTGAATTCAGTGTTGTCCTTTACCTAAAACCTTCACCATCCAAGGCTATAGAACCCAGTGTGTCCTGCTATTTGCCAATAGTGGCGGGGAGAAGAGATGGATTCATACCTTTCCCAAGGGTATTAGCATGTAAGTGAATGTAACGAACTCAACTGGAATTCGAACTCAACTCACCGATTCCTCAATCTGAACTGCTATCCATTACTTTGTGGCGGTATCTACTCTAAGCTATACCTTTGACCTTTACAAGACCCAGAGACTGAAAATAGAATGCTGCTACCATATATGGACAGAAGCTGCCCAGTTTTCACTTTCCCGTCTTGATAGCATCCAAAAGCATATCTGCAGCCTTGTGGGTAATGAATTATTTCCCGCCCTAAAACCGCTTTCTTACAGCCCTCTTGGTATTCTATCACTATTTCCATGGAAAGTTTTCAAACAAACTCCATTCCTTAGTTCCACCAGTTCTAACCTTCGTGTCCTGCACATTATAGTGAACCACCTTCCTTCCTTTCATGTTCTATTGATGAGATATAAGTTCAACTCGAACAGCTGCTCCCAAGAGGGTGTTTCCCCAATCACTACAATCTTAACCTCTTCAAGTATAGAGCAAACTGTTATCTTTTCCACATATCTATGTAAACTCTTCCTCTTACCTCTTAGTTTGTAACCATCTACCTTGAGTGAATCTTGGGCCTTATACAATATGAGCATTATGTCATTTTTAATGATTGAGTACATGTGCTGTTTATACATATATATATTATTTAGACATGCACACATCAAGTATATGTATATGTGCTTGTGTATTCACATAGATGGATATGTGAGTATGTGTAGGTATATATATGTATGTGTGAACACTTTTATGTGAAAACGTGTAGATGGATGCAAATACGTGTGTGTATATACAAAAATGTGTATGTATGTAGATATATGGAATTGTGTGTGTTCTCTAGTCCGCCCTTCATTTCTCCTCTTACCTTTCTTTTTCGTTTTTCTTTGTTCCCCTCTTGAAAAATTCATCTCCACTCCCTCCTCTTGTCCGGTGAATAAGAGGTCATCACTACTACTATCTCATCTCCTAGAGACATATCCCCCACCTACCTCTCTCCTCCGCCTACTTTTTGGAACTATTTTAAAACACAACTTCCTTTAAGTTTGTTTTTCGTTTTTCGGTTGATTCCTGGAAGAATTTTTCGATCCATTCATTGTTTTGAAACCAGGTCTGACGAAGTGAAATCGAATTTCTCGATTTTGCAAAATAAAATATTACCATGGCATTCTGAAGTCTGATTTATTAATATATATATATATATATATATATATACATAAAAACAGACCACTTTAAGGTTCAATATAATAAATTATTTCACCACAGCCCTTTTAAAGGACCACGGATCATCAGATAGCTCTGATTTATATTGAGCTCTCTGGATTTTATCCTCCTCGGGTCTACGCATACGGATTACCTAGTTTTTCATAAACTAAATATATATACACACACATATATATATATATATATATATATATATATATATATATATATAGTTGCATGGATAGTAGTTTGTAACCCACAGTTTCACGCTTTTGCGATCTTCAGACAAACTGGTTTATTTTTTCACAAGTAGATCTATTTATGCTTTATTTATGCAAACGTTAGCTCTATCATGGCTATTGAGCACTTTCTGCTAAATACCACAGACACAAACACACACACACACACACACACATATATATATATATTTGGGGTGATTAAAAGTTAACTCCCTATTTTATGTATGGGTGACCAGACAGGAGTCCTGACTTAACACTCTGTGACTTTTTTTCTTTGTGGTTGGCTAAATGAGGAAGTCTATTATAGCAAACCATGAATTTGGAAGAACTTGAAGAGTGAATACAAGAAGTTATGTCTTCCATACCACAAGAGTTCCTGGTGAAATCAGTTGACGCTATTCCTGGGCGACTCTAGAATCGGGTAACAAATTTTAAATAAAACCTCATGCTAAATGCTTTCCTCTCATATCTATTTTTTGTAAAAATTATAGTTAATAAGTAAGTTATTTTAAAATGGGGAGTTAATTTTCAATCACCCTTTATATACGAGGGTCATTCAATAAAGAATTTTTCGGTATAAGGACTTCTAATACAGATAGAAGCTTACATTTTTTTTTAATTTTTCAACGTAGTCTCCCAGCACTGTCACACACTTTTCCCATCTGTGCACAAGCTTCCGTATTCCCTCAGCATAAAAATCTTTGGACTGATGTCTCAGCCAGTCGCTCACAACACTTTTGACTTCATCGTTACTTTTAAACTTTGTGCCTCTCGTGAACGCTTTCAAGGGACCAAACAGGTGAAAGTCTGAAGGGGCAAGGTCTAGGCTATAAGGGGGATGAGGGAGCAGTTCCCAGCCCAGCTTGTTGATGGTCTGCACCGTTTGGACTGCTGTGTGAGGCCTTGCGTTGTCATGATGCAAGATGACTTGTTCTGACTGATGACTCTTGTATTTGTCCCAACAGATAAGCTCAAAGTCCTTGCAATGTCATCCACTGTCACCCTTTTGTCAAACTCAATGAGGTCATTGACTCATTCGATCACCTCAGGAGACCTCACTTCTGTAGGCCTCCCAGTCCTGTCTTCATTCTCAACACTGCTCCGCCCTTCTTTAAACAATTTAGCCCACTTGTAGACATTTTTATGGCTGAAACATGCGGCACCATACACAGTTGACATTCTCCTATGAATTTCAACTGGTTTGCACCCTTCAGCAACCAAAAAATTGATAACTGACCGCTGTTCAATCCTGGAGCATGCTTCTTGGTCGGCCATCTTTGTTAATCGCCAAAACTCTCAAAGTTTTTTTTTAATCTGCAAAAGAAATTAAATCCATGTGAAAAAGAAGTAAAACAAAAAAAAATAAAAAAAGAGTAAGCTTCTATCTGTATTAGAAGTCCTTATACCGAAAAATTCAACTTATTTATTGAATGACCCTCGTATATAATATCAGTTCACCCTGATGATCCCATATGCTGAAACGTACATAGTTAGTACCTGACTCATTAGGATTTATTTATTTTACTTTTGCTCTACTTAGTGTATTGAGCACTCTTCATATTAACGGGGGGGGGGGGGTTCTTTGTACCAGAAATTTAAGGTGCTTTCTTTTTTGTTCCCATTTTTCCTCGGATGCCAATTTATTTGAAAATTGTGCTATCCAGGTTTTTTCACCCACTAGGTTTAGATAGATTTACATTATATATATATATATATATATATATATATATATATATATATATATATATATACGCACACACAGATAGACATTACTTGATATAAGTATACTCGATGAATAAAGGAGCTTATTTTTCTTTAAAATATACCAATGCCTTATTTGCCTCAAGTCTAGGGTTAGCCATTATCTCCTCCACATATTCTCAGAAACTGTGCCTCTTACTCTCTAATTCTCTACCTTGAGTGGTTCTTGGGACTTGTCCAGAGTGAACATTATTGAAAAAAAAAAAAATGGTCATTTTTAGTGGATACCCATGTTTGTGTAGATGTCTTGTTTATTTTAAAACAGTGTGAATTATGTACATTCAAGAGACTTACTTAATCAAAATATGCTCTTCGATGGCCTTTGTAGGAGAAACCAGCATTTGATCTGGCGTGTTTTACACTACTGAACCACAGAGACAGTCTCACTCCCTTCTCTCATAAATAAATGCAAATGTATTTCTTATTTATTCCATCTCTTTCTTAAATGAGTCAGTGTTAAATTGAAGTGATACAAGATGGTGATGAAAAATTCTCAGTTTCACCAAGACAAGATTTTTAAAAAAAATAGTGTTTGGGCACTTGGTCAAATTTTGGGAATTGTATCAAACCCAGGACATCTCAGCACCCCTTTACATATTATTTTTATTATTTTATATTTGTAAGTAGTTAAAATGTTTGCTTTCTGACCATGAGACCTAACTTAAACTTTCACTATGATCAACTTGTCAGGAAGATGAATTCTTGATGTTATTGGATTTGGCTGTACTTTTGAAGAGTGCTTGAAATCAATACCAGAAGTTGACCTAAGCTTTGTGAGTGAAATTGTGTAGACAGAACTGTTTGGATGTCGATGGCTTGGCCAGAAGTGTATTGACTTTGTTCAATCTACTGATCATGCTAGATGATGCAGCCTCTCTCAGAAACTGTAACTGATGTCTGTTCATCATTGTTGTGATATGAACCACAAGTGGGCTGGGTGTTGAACAAAGAAAAATATGCCAGAGCAGGCGTCTGCAACAGGGATTGGCTAACTGCCCTAGCAGTTGGTTGTGTTTGGAAATGAGTAACCAGCTATTATATTTCTTTAATATTTATTGGTGGATAGTGGAAGTTGATTTTTTTTTTTTTTTTTTTTTTTTACCCTTGAAGGTTGGGAAGTGTTGCAGATCATCAAGACTTTCCATAATGCAAAACGGAAATGACAACAGTTTTCTGTCAAAACTGATTTTTATGGGCAAAAAATGCATGGAATGTTTTAAATGAAAAACAAAACTTTAAAAATAAGGAAGTGGAAAACAGAATATTATAAAAAATAATTTTTAAAAAGATTTTCTGGCAAAATTCACTGAATTATCATATTGATAAATTATTCAATGCAAAAATGTTTTTGTTTGTTTTTGACTCACAAAAACCAATTATATTTTTCACTCGATCAAAAATGTTCTTTTTTTCCCAGGCTTTTTTTTTTTAACAAGAAATAAGAAAACTAATTCTTTTACTAGTAAATTCAAATTTAACAATTCCTTTAACCAAAATAAAGGTCATCAGAAGACAACTGTACAGACAAACCTCTCATCTACCGAAACACTCCCCCCACCCATCAACAGACTTCAGATGCAACAGACAAAATCTGCAGGCAAAATAAAAAAATATATGCAGGAAAAAAAAAACTCACAAATTGTTAGTAATTTATTTCAAAATTTACAGGCTTAGTGGAACGAGTCTTATTAGTTCTCAAAGTGACTGTTTGGTGGCAGTGGCGGGCTTTTCATTTGTAAACAAAGATGGTTTGGTTTGGTTTGGTTTACGGCATATCAACCTCAATGGGTTATTTAATGCCGACAACATTTTTAGGATAGATTCGTGTGAATAGAATATGCATTTTTTGGTTTAGATTGGTTTGGTTTATTTTGTTTTACGGCATATCAACCTCAATGGGTTATTTAATGCCAACAAAATTTTTATTGATGGTAATGTTTTTCTTCAAAAATCTATTTCTGTGAATATTTTTCCTTGAAGAAATCTATAGCTGGTCATATTTTTTCCAAAGAATGTATAGCTGTTTGTATTGCTGGTATTTTTTTAAAGTAGTGCTGATAATAATTTTTCCTTCAAAAATTATTGCTGGTAATAATTTTTTTTTATTACAAAGTATCTCTGGTATTAAAACCTATTTTTACACAAGTTTGGGTGATAACTATTTGCCCATAGCTGGGACCCTAACAGGTGCTACCACCCCCAGTCAGAGTGGACCTGGGAACACCAGCAATTAAGAGGTAGCTACATGCTCCTCAAAACTTCCTGATCAGAGGTCTTGCTGTTGGACGTAGTTTATCGTCTTACCCAGGACACAGATGTAGTTTATCATCATATCCAGGACATTAAACAAAGACGGGTATACAGTATATAAAATACAATACATTAGCGTGTGCATAAGAAAGTAGCTGTGAGAAATCTATTATTTTTTGTTATTTTGATTAATATATCTATATTAAGTATATATTTATTTATGCTATATATACATGTTTATAGTATTTACATTATGATCATAACTACTGGTAGTTACTATAATGGTTTTATAACTAAAAAATTATCCCTTCCCATCTACGGACAATCGGCTTTAACAGACCACCCATCCCCCCTATAATGAGAGGTTTGTCTGTATATGTTTGTAAAAATCAGTTTAATTTCTAAAGACTCAGTGGATTTTAATTTTTAATCCAATATTTATTCTTACTACTATTTTTTTGGATGCACATGTTTGAGTAGAAGCCTTGCTTTTTTTCTAATTCATTTTAAACAATGTCAATTACATCTACCTGCACATGCAAACTAAAATGGGTAATTGAACCTGGTTGGGCTGTGAGAATCTCTGTGGCCCAGCAGAGTGTGTTAGATTGCGGTCGTTCCTACAGAAAGGTATAGAGGTTTGAAGCCAGCCAGAGAGTATATTTTTCTCTTTCAAATCTCTGGAATACACAGACCAGTAGACATAATTCACACTGTTTACAGATCGTGACATCTATCAGAGAGATGAAATTAAAATTTTTATAATTGCATTATTCCAAAATTTCGACACATCAGCAGAAAGCTATTAATGTCAACAAGTGAGCACAAATAGTTATTAATTAAAAAAAATTAGTAATTAATGTATAATTTTTGTGATGTCAATGAATACTCATTACCACTTTTGTAATGTCAACGAATATTCGTTGTCACTTTCGTAATGCTTGTTGTAGTAGAGACTTTGTAATCGCGGTTACAACTATAATAACGCCGTTGAACGATACTGGTGTCAAATGCCTTGGAATAACTCTCGCACTAATAGTACTTGCTCAATAATACTCACTCGAAAAGTAACTACTGAGTAGTGATCTGTATAGAGAAATAGTATAGGGAATAGTATAGAGATAGTGGAGAAAGAGTGATCCGTGTAACAATAGAGGATAGAATAGAGATAGTGATCCCTTAGTTCTCATGATACTTCCTACTTATGGGTTTTCTTTATGATCATGTGACCTACTCGTTCAAAATGGGATCGCCCATGTTTGCTCACTGGTGATCTGTGTTCAAACTCCAGTGTCGGCAGCTACACTTTATTCCTATATAACAATAATATTATCCATAACTACTTGTACAAGAATACATGAATATCGTTTTTGATAAAAGTTAAAAAAATAACCATAAATACGCAAAAAATGCATATATTGTGGAAAATTCCTTTTTCCACAATATAGCTATTTGTGCTATGTTATAATGCTTCTTACTTAAACAATAATAATACTGAATATGTTTTTTAAACATTAAAGTATATTTAATCACATCTCCCTAATACCGTCGCGATCTGTAAATAACCCCAAAGAATCATGCAAATAATATATTAAATACACCAAGCTTAAATACAGCCGATGCTATTGAACAGAAATTCTTCACCATTAATATCCAACTGCACTAACACGGCCGAAACGTTGTAATAAATATGGCAACAAAGATGAGGACAATAGTCTGAATAATGTAAGTAGTGTACATAATACCTCATCACAGAAATATAGACAGATACTGAAAGGCCGAAATGTTGTAACAAAGATGTGGACATGAATGGCAACAAAGATGTGGACAATAGTCCGAATAATGTACATAATACCTCATCACAGAAATATAGACAGATACTGAAAGGCCAAAACGTTGTAATAAATATGGCAACAAAGATGAGGACACTAGTCCGAATAATGTAAATAGTGTACATAATACCTCATCTCAGAAATATAGACAGATACTGCACTAACTAAATAAACAAATATTGCTGGATGCTTGATGCACTTATATCAATCAGGCCAAATGACCTTCATAATCATAAACTGTATTTTACAATTAGGGGTTAAAAAAATGGGATTGTTATCTGAAAATCAACTTGGGGCATTTAAAAAAGGAGCAAGCAATGCTCAATTTAGCATTAAATAAGTCTCATCAGAATAAGTTAAAGGCTACTTGGCTTTGATGTAACACTTTTGATTCTATTGATCGCCAGTGCCTTTCGTTCATCAGTACCAAAGACGTCAACATACACTTACACTAACTAAAATTTAGCTAAGTGTCATTTGTGTAACACCCCCATTCGACCCTTCAACATCATTGACACCCCCCCAAACTCCTCAATGACTCCTAGAATATTTTTTTTAAACATCAAAGTATATTTAATCACATCTCCCTAATGGCTGTCGTGATCTGTTAAAATAAATAAAAACGCAGGCAGTCGGCTGAAACACACACATCCACAAAAATAACATTTAGAGCAATTACCCAAATCCATTTAAAATAATTACACTGGTCAACACGATTTTTGATGCCAAGAAACAAAACACATTTTTTAGCTAATTTGATGGCGCTGATTCCGAAAATGACCTTAGTTTTTCATGGTTAGTTACCATTTTTGCTCGACTGAAATTCCTCATTTTTTGAAAAAAGATCAATTTATGATCTTGGTTGATCACAAAATTTAGTTAATAAAGTTTGTGGAAACCCGTCAATTTTGTGGGAGCAATTTATATCAGCCACCTGAAATAAACTATTTTTATCAGAAAAAGTGTTTTTGAGTTAAAAATTTTAAAATAGAAGTACCAAATTTTTCCAATTTATCGCCAAAATTCAAATTAACTGATAAACTTTATCAGTAATTAAAAGTAAATCTGATAATTAAAGTGACATCAAATAAATGAAACCCTAAAATCTTCTGTTTGATATTCATATATTTTATTTATCCCATCACTTTCATCCCTTCAATACAGAAGGAAACCAAGCACATTGAGGGCATTTTGTTTTCACAGTTGGAAAGAAACTCCAACTAAAGACATCCCAATTGAATGCACCTATTCCATTGTACATGATACTGCTGAACTTAAATAACATTGAATATGGTTGACAAACAAGAAAGAGACAATTTTTACCATAGTTCTTATATTCACAAAGGTTTCATTTCTACTGTTAGTTTATTAAATGATTTAATGAAAATACTTGTTGGTCTTCTTGGTATATTCAATCATGTTATTTTTAAAGACTCAGGGTCTGATTGTTATTGCAAAAATAGTATTTCTCAATAAGCAGACCAATATTGGTTTAGATACGAATTGAGAGGTTTCTACGATTTTATTTTGAGAAATATTGACATCGCTCAATATGATATATACAGAAAACAAATGAAAAAAATGATTTTTTTTCCAAAAATGCGGCATTTCTGTACAGCAAAAACGGTAGCTAACCAAGAAAAAGTAAGGTCCTTTTCAGATTCAGTGTTCCTCAAATTAGTCAAAAAAGATGTTTGGTGTCTTGGCACTATTTAAAATTTTTTTTTTTTTGTTGACCAGTGTTATTTTATGGTTTATTTTTTTCTCAATCATCTCACCTACAGGTTTTATAAACATACCAATAATTGATGGTATGACTTGAACTAACATCATGATGAAATTGTTATAGTTTATTATACTCTTTAGTGATTATGAAGATGTTCACTGTATTACTTTGCTTAGAAGTTATATATTAAACAAATATTTAAGGTAATTTTATTATTTATCATATAAGCTTGCCTTTATTTCATTTATTTTTTATGCTAATGTCCACCTTGTACAAGAGATAAAGGATTACAGAGGGTGGTTGATTTTGTTTAGCAGATATCAACCTCTATAGGTAACCATAGTTTTCTTTCGCAGCTTTCATCTGCTACCACTTGTCCTCCAACTCTCGCAGATGTCACTCTTTAAGACAATCATCAAATTCCAGTGTCACCACTGCTCCAAACTTTGTGCACAGTGTCAAAGTTTTCTTCAGAACTGAAAGACAGACATGATTATAAAGGAAACTGTATAATAAAATTATGATTGCTGGATTTAGAAAGAAATGACTGTATAATAAAATTATGATTGCTGGATTTATAAAGAAATAAGACTGTATAATAAAATTATGATTGCTGGATTTATAAAGAAATAAGACTATAATAAAATTATGATTGTAGAAACTGATTCTAGTCTTGCTTATTAGCATCGTATAAAAATTTATCTCTATACAATAATAAATATTTAAAATATCATCTGATTATATTATATTCTTCATCTTTCTCTCTCTTTTATTAGGTGTTCGTTGACACGCCCGGTGTTGTAACCTCACTAAGTCGTCTAAAGTAAGTTCTTTAATGTTGCATTTTTATACACAGTAATTGTTATAACTGTATTTTGTTTTTGTTTTTTGTGGGGTGCGATGATTTCTTCCAAATATTAGACATCTTCTGTAGACCAATATTTACACAATTATCATGCAGACTATTATCCTCATCTTTGTTGTTGCTATCAAAATGTTTCAGACATCGTTAAGCTAGCGAATATAGATTTGTAGAAGTCCCAACAAGGGAAGTTGTGCATTCCTTAAATATGTAATTCAAACCTTGCTCTATCAATGAAGACTTCATGGCCGATATGGTAAAGGCACATTTTGACTATGGAAGCAATTTCCCTGATGATAAAGAGGATTCTGGTTCAATTCCTGTCAGAAGCAAGGTACTATCTATCTTTAGCAGCACTTCTCAATCTAGGCCAGTTATTAATTTCAATGTTTAAGAAAAGAAGAAAATCAGGTATAGCAACTCAAATATGTGTACCCACTAGAAATAATGTTTATAGTATTAAAAAAATTCTATCTATATGGA
>OZ038510.1:76898325-76958325 GCA_964036315.1 Acanthosepion esculentum
CCTCGTAAAGGATGAAAAGGAGAACTACTCCACGTTCACCGCAATCTTGAACAAACATTATGACGACTTCAAGTTGGCACAATTAACTCTGGAGAAATTCAAGTGTCTTATTTTTGTACAAGGGTTAGTCTCAGCTAAGGATAGTGAAATGCGCCAAAGAATACTTTCAAAACTGCAAAATGAGCCTGGATTAACACTACAAAAATTATCAGAAGACTGCCAAAAATGCCTAAGTATAAAGAAAGACTCGAAGGATATCGAGGAGTTAGGAGTAGCACATATATGTAAGTTGAACAAAAGTTTACGTTTTTCACCCTCCCTGGAAAGAAAACAAAAATTCTATAATAATGAAAAAAGATTTTCACCCTCCCTGGAAAGAAAACAAAAATTCTATAATAATGGAAAAAGTACAACGTATAGGACAAATTATGACAAAAATCAAAGCAAATATAAGCTCCCCCCATCTGCATGTTATCGATGTGGAGGACTACACTGGAATAAGGATTGTTGTTTTAAATATGAAAAATGTCTAGCGTGTGGGAAAATGGGTCACAAGGCATCCCAATGTAGGAACAGAAAATTTACTAGCAAGATAAGCGCTACTAGAATGCACAACGAAGACAATATTAACGTAAGAAAATACGTGGAACTTGAAATTTTAAATAAAAAGATAAAATTACAACTAGACACAGGTTCAGATTTAACGATAATTATCCTACAGACATGAAGAAAGCTTAATAGACCGACCATGATACATACGCAGAAAATTGCTCAGTCAGTTACAGGGAAGCGTATAAAATTCGAAGGAGAAGTGATCTTAAATGTGAAATTCCACAGAAAAACTAAAAAAACTCAAGATATTCGTAAGGAAAGATACAGAAAATATGATGGGCACAGACTGGATACAAAAGTTCGACGTATGGGATTTACCTATCAGTTCTTTTTGTAAGAAGATAAAGTGCGACCCATCATCGCTTGATAAGACGGAGGTGTTGAAACAAATGGCTATTTTTGTAGTGATTTTATAACATATTTATATTATAATATTTAAATAAATAATTTTATATATATATATATATATATATTTATGTGTATATATATATATACATATTTATTGATGTGTGTATATATATATATATATATATATATATATATATTGATGTGTATATATTTATATATACTTATTTATGTGTGTGTGTGTGTGTATATATATATATATATATATATATACTTATTTATGTATATATATATATATATATATATATATATATATACTTATTTATGTATATATATATATATACTTATTTATGTATATATATATATATACTTATTTATGTATATATATATATATATACTTATTTATGTATATATATATATATATATATACTTATTTATGTATATATATATATATATATATACTTATTTATGTATATATATATATATATATATATACTTATTTATGTATATATATATATATATATATACTTATTTATGTATATATATATATATATATACTTATTTATGTATATATATATATATATACTTATTTATATATATATATATATATATATATATATACTTATTTATGTATATATATATATATATATATATATATATACTTATGTATATATATATATATATATACCTATTTATGTATATATATATATATATATTTATGTATATATATATGTATATATATATATATATATTTATTCATGTATATAAATATATATATTTATGTATAAATATATACATATATATTTATTTTTGTATATCTATATATATTTATTTATGTATATATATATATATATATATTAAATCCTTAATTTATTTGTGGAGAAGTTGAATATTTAAATAGCTAACAAGCATTAAATTTAATTTCTTTGTAGAGTTTTTAAACATTTAAATTACAATGAAACGTTAAAATCTGCTTTTATCTAAATTGCTAAAGCTATACCACCCCTCTCCTTCCTCCAAAAACCCTACATAGATCTCTCATCTTTTTACTTCCCCCTTTTTTCTTTTTCCCTTTTTCTTTTTCCTTTTCCCATATCATTTCCGTTAAGTTGACCAATTGAATAGGTCAATGTCTGATCCTTACCCCCTCCTTCCTCAATATTAAGTATTATAATAAAAAGAAATATAAAAATAAATTTTAAAACTCTCCCTTCCCTCTCTAAACTCGACCATGTTTCTCACAATATTCCTCATCACCCTCTGATTCAACTTATATAAGCTTAATATTGCCCGTCAAAAGTGTAAATTTTAAATTCTTTTTTCGTTTCACCTTTTGAAAGTGAAGTCTGAAGATCCAGAGAAAAATAAAATTCTCCGGTGAAATAAATTATTACAATGGAGCCTTAAAGTTGTCTGTTTTTCATTTAAATTAAATTGTGTGTGTGTGTGTATATATATATATATATATATATATATATATATATATATATATATATATATATATATGAAAAAAAACTTAATATTTTTTGTTTATTTGATACAAAAATTTTCTTGGATTTCTTATCTGAACTATTAGTCATTTTGATATCAATTTGTATTTGCAATCATGTTTCTGCAATGAAATAGTAGATTTCTTTATAAAAATGTCTTTTGTTTTAGGCTTCATTATATTTAATCACAATAGTCAATGCAAAATATATCCAAGCTCACTATTTACATTATTAGGACTAAAGTCCTCATCTTTGTCGCCATATTTATTACAGTGTTTCGGCTGTTGTACGCTCCGGCCTTCTTCAGGAGGACAATATTCTGAATAAGGTAAACAGTGTACATAATACCTCATCTCGGAAATATAGACAGATACTGATATCCAAGCTCTTTTTTAAAATCCTTTTGGGGATTATATATTTCTAACAAAATTTTTCCGGATGATTCTCATAGAATTGGCTTCACTGCATAAAAACGTTTTTTTTTTTCTTTTTACTTTTTTACTAATAATAACCAAAAAAAAAAAAATAAATAAATAAACTTCACATGCACTTTCACCCTTAACATAAAAGAAACGTCGCATCCAAGTGAATATTCATCGTAGTTGCATATTACATGTGAACTTTAGCATGAATATTTGATAACACTTGCCTTTTAAATTCGTCCAGCGCCAACAACAAAAAAGGAAGAAGAAAAAAAATATATATATATGTAGGGGAGATAAATCACGCGCGGCATCATAACTGAATTAGTTCCCCCTTACAAACCGTCTACGCTTTTCCCCCTTGTCATATTCTTGAGTGAATGGGTTTAATGTATTTTGTTCTGACACTTCTGCCAGCGTTTGTGTTGACAAGGTGAGGAATTTAATGCCCTCCCCAACGTTCATTTCTGCTAAACACTTTCTTCTTTGCCTTAAATATGCCAAAGTGTTATTTCATGACAGCTAGATTATATTTTTATTTTTTTTAGTTTGTGAAATATCTCTCTCTTTCTGCTGTGTTCCTTCAGTACTTCAGCGATCATGGCTCTCCTTAACTTCCTTCCTTTACAGGTTTTTTATCTTTGCAATATGACAAAATAAAATATTACTAGCAATAAAAAATTTTGTCGGCATTAAATAACCCATTGAAGTTGATATGCCAGAAAACTAAATAAACCAAACCAAACTAAACCCTATAGGTAACCAGGATCGACATACACCTGATGAAGGCCAGGGGGCACAACGGCTGAAACATTGTGATAGCAACAACAAAGATGAGGACAATAGTCTGCACGTAAATAAAAAGGTATAATATGTCTATATAGAGCAAGTGTTTCAGACAAACAGACAGACAGAATTTGCCATTTATTTATTTTGATGGACTCTAATTTGTATTTCAATACATTGTATATATTTTTCATTGTTCATCTATCTTGAATATATGATTCATTATTGTACGTAATTCAGTTACAATAAAATTGATACCTTATATAAACACTAACTTATGAAAATTGATATGATGTAAAAGCTTACAGCTGCATAACGTCAAAACACTGTTTCCCATACATTCACTGAAGTTAAGCAATATCAAGCCTGGTCAGTACTTAGATGGGTGACCACTTGGGAATACCAGGTGCTGTAAGCTTGGATGTGTGGGTGGTGTAATGGAGAGCTGTTAAACAGGGAGCCAATTTCCAGTTCACGTTGAGTTTGTTATACTCACTTATGTGCAAATACCATCAGGAAATATATGAAGCCACCTATTCTCCCCTCAGCTATGGGTTAATTAGTAAGACTTGTATCACTAAACCATTATTATTTTCCTTCACCCAAAATGAGGGATCACTTTATATACTGATTGTAAAATAGAATCAATACCCTACTTTATACATACATTATTATTTCTTGTTTTTTTATTATCAAACTTTCATTAAGTATGAATCTATTTTTTCTTACCCCCACAGCTATCACTAAATCATTATTATTTAACAACCCCCTCCCGCCAAAAAAATTCTTACACTCTTAAAATATTTTCCGGCTTTAAATAATCAGCAAAGGGTTGATAAGCCATAAAAAACAAATCAAACAATATTCTTCTAAAAATTTCCTCGTTTCTCACATCTTTCCATATTTATTCTAAACATTCAAAAAAGTAAAATCGCATCTCTGTTGCCTTTCTCCACGTTTCACCATCAGCATTTACTGTTCCCTCGATTTAATGTTCTTTTACAATCTCGTAGGATGTTCAGTTTGTGAAAAGCACCTTTTGCAATCCTTGCATGCCTTCGGGTTTTACAATCTCATAGTATGTTGTTCAGTTCGCCAAAAGCATGTATGTGTATATGTGTGCTTATATATATATATATATATATTTATGTGTATGTATGTGTGTGTGTGTACGTATGTATATATATTTATATGTATGTGTATATATTTATATATATATATATATATATATATATATATTTATGTCTATGTGTGTATATATATATGTATATATATATATATATGTATATATATATATTTATGTCTATGTGTGTGTATATATATATATGTATATATATATATATATATATATATATTTATGTCTATGTGTGTGTATATATATATATGTATATATATATATATATATATTTATGTCTATGTGTGTATATATGTATATATATATATATATATATTTATGTTTATGTGTGTATATATATATATGTATATATTTATTTATTTGTATATATATATATATATTTATTTATTTGTATATATATATATATATTTATTTATATATATATATATATATGCACATATATATTTATATTTATTTATGTGTATATATATATAACATTTATTCTACATTCAACATCATCACTTGATAAGACAGAGGTGTTGAAACAAATGGCTATTTTTGTAGTGATTTTATAACATATTTATGTTATAATATTTAAATAAATAATTTTATATATATATATTTATGTATATATATATATATATATATATATTTATTTATGTGTATGTATTTATTTATATATATATATATATTTATTTATATGTGCATATATATATATATTTATTTATGTGTGTGTGTATATATATATATATTTATGTGTATATATATGTATATATTTATGTGTATATATATATATATATATATATTTATTGATGTGTATATATTTATATATACTTATTTATGTATATATATATATATATATATATATATATATATATATATACTTATTTATGTATATATATATATATATACATATATATATATACTTATTTATGTATATATATATATATATATATATATATATACTTATTTATGTATATATATATATGTGTGTGTGTGTGTGTGTATATATATATATATATATATATATACTCCTGCAGAAGGTTCTCGATTAGGCCTTTGTCTTGTTCAGGAGTTTGAGAGTCCCTAAGTCTTTGTATATTCTCAACATTGGAAACTCTCCTGGCTGCCATTTGACCTTGGTTTTCATTTGCACAGGGTTTTTTTTTCCTCGGTGCAGCCTTGGCTCTTTTTACTGCAATGTGATCCTCTGTTGGTGGAGACTTCTTTTTGCAAAGCATACTGCTGCCATATACAATAGGCAACAATAATCTACAGAAGAACTGAAAATTTATCTGTGTTTAAGTGTTACATTAATATCTCAGCTTACCGTTTAAAAGTTTAATGATAATTCTTCTGCTGCCACTTAATTTAAAGACAATGTGATGTACGTAGGTCCTTACTCTCTGTACAAACAATTATTTTTATTTCATGGGTGACTTCCGCTGGATTTCACAATTAATTTCCGGTATTCCCAAATTTATTTCCAAGTTATAAAAATTGTTATTGTACAAAAAAGTTCTTCGCGAAAAATTACATAAAAAAATTGCCAAAAGCAATCACAGTAATGAAAATTGTGAATCCAAAATTTCTGTAACATAAGCTATTGAAAGTTAGAAAGTTGTGTCCCTTTAAATGAAAAAGTCTGACGCAGTAACACACTGACATTTGCATTTACTATATATATATATATATATATATATTTTAAATAAAAACAGATTACTTTAAGGTTCCATATAATAAATTATTTCACCACAGCCCTCTTAAAGGACAGTGGATCATCAGATTTATTTCCAAACGTTGAAATGAAAAAGTGAAAATAAATTTACACATTTATGACGGGCAATAATAAGGAAACTCACGAAGTGGGGCAGTGTAGGGAGGTAGAGAGACAGCGTTGAGTTAGATGTAACATTTCTATTGTTTGAAATTTAAATATTCGCTGAAATCTAGACATTGACACTTTAAATCTGTTAACGGAAGTTATATCATGATTAGGAAGTGGGATGGAGAGAAATATATATTGAAAAAAGAGAAAAAGAAAAAGAGAGAAAAAAAGAGAAAGAAGTTGTAAAAAAGTGTCATTAACTTCTATTGGAATAGGCATTGTTTGTTTTCCTTTACTTTGAGATTTCGTAAATTTTTCAGTTTAAACAGTCTAAGCCATTTAATTATGTTAAAGTTTTTTTAAAAACCTTATTACGGACATTTTGGGGATTTAATGTGAAATAGTCGATTAAAAAATATAGAATTTACATTAAAACACTAGAAACTTTTTCTCAAATATAAGTTTACATCTAGTAGTAAGTGATTATTAAGATGATATCTTTATCAGTTTGAATTTTATTTATGAGATTGATTAGTGACTATTTTTACATTGGTAAATTCTATTACTTAAAATTTAGTATTAATTTAATATGGAGTGGCATTTTAACGCAATATTATAGATCATGCTCCATCATATATTGTAAACACATCTATGTGAATTTCATACACATACGATCTTTCACATCTGCAGTCACTTATACAGGTACACGTGTACTGATATACATGGGTAATTTCATATATCTTCTTAGATCTTTCCGTATACTTACATATATGTATATATATAGGGGTGCAACTAGAATTTCCTAAAGAAACTTCTCTAAGAAAGAAATTAGGTGATGACTTTAGTATTTAATCATCAAAAATCTAAATATTTTATCATTAATAATGATTATTAAAATGTAATTAATTTAAGAAAACAATATTGTAAGTATTGTAAGTGGGGTAAAAAATCAATAAATACTTGCAAGTCTTTTTTCTTTTAAACATTTTTACATACGCACAACACATATACACACATATATATGCACACATAGGCACATATTTACACACTCACACACACACACACACACACATCCCCTCATACACATATACACACACCTATACATCTATCTATCCATACACATATATATATATATACATATCTGTATCACCACATGCCCACATTTATACATATATTTCTACACATACATACATATACACATGTACACACACATATATATATATATATATTTCATACAATTGGAATTAAGATACCATTAGTGAATGAGTATTTTCACCTGCGAATTTTAAATTTAAAACTCACTAGATTTTTCAAACTGTTTATGGTGTCAATTTGTTGAAGAGGAATGGTCATCTAATGGTATGTTAATTCCAATTGTATGAAATAATTTGCTCTGTTTAATGAAAATGAACTGTTGAGCACTCTTTGTGAGTCAGGTCAGTTTTAAGATTTAATATTTAAAATTCTATATTGTCTTAATAGGACTCGCTTGGATTACTATTTGTGTGTGTGTATATATATATATAATGTCATTCCATCTTAATCAAATTTTTGAAAGTTCCTTTGGGCACCATATGAAATTTTTCTTCGTTATCAGCTGATTTTATCGTAGCTATATATTTATAGTTAAGCAAAACACAACACACATGACATGATGATTGCATTTAGCATGAAACAAACTGTTACCTCTCAGTGTTGACTTCAATGTCCACTTTTATACTGGTATCACAAACAATTTATTTCCAAACAACAAACTACATGGTTCATCCTTCAAAGTAATACCCCTCGAGTCTAATGCAGTTTCGCATCCTCCTCTGACATGTTTTTATGCACTACTGGAAGGACTCTCCTTCAAAAGGGGCCCTCTTGATGATCTCCTTGAAATTGGGGAAAAGAAAACAGTTGCATGAGCAAGATCAGATGAATAGGTGGGTTGTTCCAGTATGGCAATGTTGTTGTCAGTAAGGAACTGCCAGATGCTTAGGGCGTTGCATTGTCGTGGTAAAGCTGCCACAATTTGTCCTGCCACAAACTCATCTCTTCTTGCACACTGAGTGAAGAAAACACCACAGGATCTCTTTGTAGACTTGCTGATTGATCATCTGGCGGTGTGGCAAGGACTCACTGTGGACAATGCTTTTCACATTGAAGAACAAATAAGTCCCGTTACTTTCAGACAGAGTTTATATATATATATATATATATATATGTGTGTGTGTGTGTGTGTGTGTGTGTGTGATAGGAATTATTAGGAGGATTTGAGATAATCATAATTAAGTAATTCCTCGAGTCTAGAAGAAACCTCAACAGAATGCAGAAAGCACTGGACGGCTGTTTCGTCCTATATTTGGGACTCATCAGCAGTGCGCATCCACTACCGAGAATTGAAACCCGGACAGTTACGATATCAGGCAAATGTCATACCAACTGTACCAATGGGCCTCGGTGACAAAGAGGTAACAAATTAGACTCGATATAGCACCGCTCGATCACATATTCCGTGGTGGAACTCATCTGGGTTTTCCTTACCCATAGAACTGTGCCGCCACAAGCCACAACTTCTCTTCCCAAGCAGCTCCATCCAGAGCATTGGAATCCGGTTCAAGCAATGATATACTAGTGATAGAAATTATTAGGAGAATTTGAGATAATTATAATTAAGTAATTCCTCAAGTCTAGAAGAAACCTCAACAGAAAGCAGAAAGCAATGGACGTCCGTTTTGTCCTATATTTGGGACTCATCAGCAGTGCGCATCCAGAGAATTGAAACCTGAACAGTTACATTATCAGGCAAACATCATACCAACTGTACCAACAGGACTTGGTGATGAACAGATATGGTTTCATGCAAACATGCAATCTTCATGTGCAAAATACTCACTGGCCCTTATAGCATTATGAAATTCGTGTCTTAAGACTTTTTTATTTTATTAGTGTTGCCTATAATATTAGAATTAATTATTAATAATTTATATCGTTTGAATTCTTGAGTTTGAAAGAGGAAAAATTTTTTAAAATTATTTTTTACATAAACATTATATTATCATATCCATATCTATCTATCAAA
Source organism: Acanthosepion esculentum (assembly GCA_964036315.1). NCBI lineage: Eukaryota > Metazoa > Mollusca > Cephalopoda > Sepiida > Sepiidae > Acanthosepion > Acanthosepion esculentum. Next base: position 76,907,990 of record OZ038510.1, read on the forward strand.
CTTCCTAAACTGCATGAATTTAAGCATCCTACTAGGTTGGCATCTAGGTCCCACCCTTTCACTGTCAAAACAGTTAAATATGGCCATCTCTTCTACTCCAACAGGTTCTTATCTCGCACTTCCCGGCAGTGGAACTCCCTTCCTCTTACTTGCTTCCCTGATAACTATAATCTTCAAATATTCAAATGTAATGTCAATCAACATCTTATGATGCCTTCATCCTGATCCATGTCCTTCTCTATATCCTTTTCTTTACTCTTGCTCTCACTCTCTGTAACTCCTTGCATGCTAGTGGCACTCCTGCCTTGTCTGCGGTGAAATGCTTATAAAAAAAATTAAGAAATTATTTTCATTGCAACAGTTCTGACGAGGTACTTTCACTGGTACCCCAACTGCATGAATTTAAGAATGTTACTAGGTTGACATCTCGGTCTCACCCTTTCACTGCCAAAAACAGTTAAATGTAACCGTCTCTTCTACTCCAATAGCTTCTTCTCTCACACTTCCTGACAGTGGAACTCCCTTCCACTTACTTGGTTCTCTGATGGCTATAATCTTCAAATATTCAAATGTAATGTCAATCGACATCTTCTGATGCCTTGATCCCAACCACCGTCCTTCCCTTTATCCTTTCCTCAAACACCCCTGTTTACTCTAGCTCTTACTCTCTGTAACCCATTGTGTATTAGTGGCACTCCTGCCTTGCTTGCGGTGAAATGCTTAAAAAAAATATAGATATTATGACTTGATACTACAAAATTTAATTATCGCCTTGGATAGAACTTATGTAAACATACTAGAAAAACAATGGGTTATCTTAGGAACCTTTCATTCAAACCTTCATCAAAGAAAAAGATCATTGCAGGAACAATTATTATTATTTTTTAACAGGAACAACAAAACACACTTTAAGGGACTAACACACGATTAAAATATATATATATAGAGAGAGAGAGAGAGAGAGATAGATAGAGAGAGATTTTCTCCTGTCTAGTCCCTTAAATTGTATTTCGTTGTTCTTGTTATAAAATTGTTTCACTGACGATTTTTTTTCTCTGACAAAAGGGATGGTTGATGATTGTGAACTTTCAAACACCCGTCTCATATAGAAACACAGACACGAGAACGCAATACATCAACACAGACACGAGAACACAATACATCAACACAGACACGAGAACGCGATACATCAACACGTACACGAGAACGCGATACATCAACACATACACGAGAACACAATACATCAACACAGACACGAGAACGCGATACATCAACACAGACACGAGAACGCGATACATCAACACAGACACGAGAACGCGATACATCAACACAGACATGAGAACACAATATATCAACACAGACACGAGAACATGATACATCAACACATACATGAGAATACAATACACCAACACAGACACGAGAACACAATACATCAACACAGACACGAGAACACAATACATCAACACATACACGAGAACGCAATACATCAACACATACACGAGAACGCAATACATCAACACAGACACGAGAACACAATACATCAACACATACACGAGAACGCAATACATCAACACGGACACGAGAACACAATACATCAACACAGACACGAGAACGCGATACATCAACACGTACACGAGAACGCGATACATCAACACATACACGAGAACACAATACATCAACACATACACGAGAACGCGATACATCAACACAGACACGAGAACGCGATACATCAACACAGACACGAGAACGCGATACATCAACACAGACACGAGAACGCGATACATCAACACATACACGAGAACACGATACATCAACACAGACACGAGAACGCGATACATCAACACAGACACGAGAACGCGATACATCAACACATACACGAGAACGCGATACATCAACACAGACACGAGAACGCGATACATCAACACAGACACGAGAACGCGATACATCAACACAGACACGAGAACGCGATACATCAACACAGACACGAGAACGCGATACATCAACACAGACACGAGAACATGATACATCAACACAGACACGAGAACACAATACATCAACACAGACACGAGAACGCGATACATCAACACATACACGAGAACATGATACATCAACACAGACACGAGAACGCGATACATCAACACAGACATGAGAACACAATATATCAACACATACACGAGAACACGATACATCAACACAGACACGAGAACATGATACATCAACACATACATGAGAATACAATACACCAACACATACAGTAGCGGCCATAATATAAGGAACGGAAACAACAAAGACATAAATATGTGTATTACTGAACAAGTAATGCATGATTAGCAATGAAATTTTTACCGAATAAAGATTAGGGTGTAATGCATAAATATTATACAAAGTTACAAACATTTACATAATAGTTTTTTTTTTAAATAAAGATTAAATGGAACAATGGAAATAAGCTACTGGACAAAAGTTAAGGAACGATCTTGTTAATACTTGATTGTGAACAAAATATCAACAAAATTTAATATTTGGTAAACATACCCTTATTTTCAATGACTTCTCTGCATCGTTGACCACGTGATCTAATTAATTTCTTAACTTAGTTTTATTTACTCACACTTACTCCAGGGGAGGTTAGGGGTGTTATTTACTCACACTTACTTGGTGGGAGTCGTATTTACCTGCACTTACTCGGGAGCGGGGGGGATGTTGTATTTACTTGCACTTACTGGGGGGGTGCATATTTACTTGTAGTTACTCGGGTGTGGGTAGGGTAATGTATTTATTCAAACTTACTTAGAGAGTTTTATTTACTCACACTTACTCCGGAGGAGGTTAAGGGTGTTATTTACTCACACTTACTTGGTGGGGGCCGTATTTACCTGCACTTACTTGGGGGCAGGGTTTTATTGATTGATTGATTATTTAACCAGCATATCGACCTTCGTTGGGCCATTCAATGCTGAAAAAGTTTTTTTCCAAAAGGTATAGTTGGTAATATTATTTTTCAAAAACGTATATCTGGTAATAATATTTTTCCAAAAACGTAAAGCTGGTAATAATATTTTTTCAAAAACGTAAAGCTGGTAATAATATTTTTCAAAAACGTAGAGCTGGTAATAATATTTTTCCAAAAACGTAGAGCTGGTAATAATGTTTTTTCAAAAAACGTAGAGCTGGTAATAATGTTTTTTTCAAAAACGTAGAGCTGGTAATAATATTTTTTCATTTTCATTCTGGTTTTTGTGATCTTTATAAAAAAGCAATTATTTTGTTGATAAAATTTAATTGCTTAGCTACTCAAATAAAGTTCAAATATGCGGATGTAGTTTGTCGTCATACCCCGGACGCGGATGTAGTTTGTTGTCATACCCCGGACGCGGATGTAGTTTGTCATCATACCCAGGACATGGTAAAAATATGGAAGTTCACTATTTGCCCATAGCTGGGACCCCAACAGGTGCTACCACCCCGGGTCTGGGTGGACCTGGGAACACCAGCAATTACGAGATGGTTCCACGCTTCCTCAAAACCTCTTGATCAGAGGCCTTGCTGTTGGATGCAGTTTAATGTTGTACCCAGGACGACTTGGGGGCAGAGGGATGTTGTATTTACTCACACTTGTTCGAGGGGGGGTTGTATTTACTTGCACTTATTGCTGGGGGTCGCATTTACTCACACTTACTCAGGGGAGTGTGGGCCGTATTTACTTGCGCTTACTTGGGGCGGTGGTCGTATTTACTCGCACTTACTTGGGGGGTCACATTTACTTGCACTTACTCGGGGAGGGCGGGGGTTGTATCTGCTCGAACTTAATTGGTGAGGGTCGCATTTACTCACACTTAATTGGGGAGGGTGGGGGTCATATTTACTCGAACTTACTTGGGGGGGGTCATCACATCAGTGATCTTTTTTGGATTTCTTTTCTTAATTCGTAGAAGTTTTTCGTGACTCCTAAATTCGTTTGAACAAATCTGCTATACTGTTCAGAGACATCATCGCAACTATTGGAGAGTTCTGATGGAAAAATGCGATGTCAAGATGCATTATACTAATGGAATATGCTTTCCAAAAGCTAAGCAATGTGCTGAGAAACAGAAAAACTTAATTAGAAACAAAGAAAAAAAAACACTGGATTGTTATGTGATATCCATCTGCTCATATGGCTGTGAATGCTGGACAATCTCCCCATAGATGAGATCTGTCCAGAGTATGACGATAAACTACATCCGCGTCCTGGGTATAACGATAAACTACATCCAACAGCAAGATCAGGAGGTTTTGAGGAGCATGGAATCAGCTCTTAATTGCTGGTGTTCCCAGGTCCACCCTGACCCTGGGTGGTAGCACCTGTTAGAGTCCCAGCTATGGGCAAATAGTTAACCCCAAAACTGAGGTAAAAAGCATTATAAAAGCATAAAAATGGGTTTTAATCCCAGAGATACTTTGTAAAAGAATTGTTACCAGAAATAAATTTTTGAAAAAAAAAAATCTGTTACCAGCAATATATTTTTTGAAAAAAATATTACCAGCAATACATTTTTGAAAAAATATATATAACCAGTAATACATGTTTTAAAATAATATTACCAGCTATACATTTTTAAGGAAAAAATATTACCAGAAATAGATTTTTGACAAAAAATATTACCTGGAAAAAAAAAGTTGTTGGCATTAAATAACCCATTGAGGTTGATATGTCGTAAAACACAACAAACCAAAACCATAGATGAGAAAATTCTTGAAGCAAGAGAAATGTGATTCTACAGAAGGATACTGAGAATTCCATCGAAAGAGCGAGTAAGCAACGGCAACCAAATAAAATGACAACAAAAAGAACACTTATACTCAGAATCAGGAAGAAACACCTGCAATTTCTTGGGCACATAATGAGGAAAGAGGGCTTGGAAAACTTATTCCTCACAGGATATATTAAAGACGAGAGAGATCAGGGAAGGCAGTGATCCACCAACATGACAAGCTTGTGTGAATGGATGGTAGAACAGGGAGTATTAACAGGGGAAAAAAAACTGCTATGGGTCACGAGGAAAAGGAAGTTGTGGAGAGCCATTATCGCCTATGTTCTGACAGAGAACACACAAGATCTAAAGTCAAACATTTGCTGTAATCAATCTATGATCACACTCCGCAGACAGCTGAAATGTTTATCTTCGTGAAATTGGTAAACAGAATTTCTCCATTTCTTAAGAAGTCAATGACTTGTCACCATTCTTGTCTGAAATGGATGTCCATTGCTTACCTTTCTTTTATTTAAACAGTGTATTTGTGATTTGAAGGTTGCATTCTGATGTGTGTTTCAAACATTATCTTGCTATTGATTGGTTGTTTGCTTGTGGAATGTGTGTCAGCAGTATCTTCCCCTGGAAGGGCACTGAAATCTCCACGCTCAGTGATTACATGGTTCTTTGGCATCTTGTTGCTGACATCAGTCGGCGTTCCATAAGGCTCGTTTGTATCACTGCTACCTTCTGTGAGTTTCTCTCCTGCGGTTCTTGGCTCCCGTCTTTGCTCTTTAATATCTATTATTATAAACTAATCCACTTCCTGCAGCACCATTGGAATTCCTCCAAGCACTTGTTGCTATCAGAGTTTTTCAATTAAGATAGAATTGTTATTACCAAACACTTCAAAAGATATTGCCAATTAAAGTTTCAGCAGGGTTAGCAGAAGTGAACCAAAAATATGCCATCTTGAAACACATGGATATGACATAACGTCATGAATTCTCATCAGAATGATTTGAAAATTTGTATTTAACCATTTTTTAGGGTGAAGAATTCCAAAATCATTGTTATAAGACCTGATTTCAATTTTGAAAATATATTAAGGGCTGAATATACATCCATCATACCACCCTCAAAAATTGGGTATGTGAAAATTATATAATTTGTTCTCAATTATACTTCCCCTGCCTCACTTAATACATGCACACACACACACATATATATATATATATATATATATATATATATATATGCTCTACTTACTGTATTGAGCACTTTATTTAGTTATTTTGTGTACTTGTATCGGGGTTTTTTTCTTTGGGCTTTGGACCTGCATGCTGAACGATTGTTTTTGACAGGCGTTCATGTTCTCGGCTCTTTCATTTTTTTTTATACCTTTTTTTTCCTTCGTTATTGATTTGATTTTTTGTAAATCAAGAAACCGAAGGTTTTCCGAAACGATTGTAGTTACTTATACTACTTATACTACGATTGTAGTTACTTATTACTACTAATAATAATATTAATATGTACATATATATATATATATATATATGTGTGTGTATGTGTATATATATATATATATATATATGTACATATATATATATATATGTGTGTGTATGTGTATATATATATATATATATATATATATATATATATGTGTGTGTGTATATATATATATGTGTGTCTATATATATATATATATATATATATATATATATGTGTGTGTATATATATATATATGTACATATATATATATATTTTTTTTTTCTGTTTATACATTAATTTTATTGATAGAAATATCAATAAAGTCGGACTGAAGCTTTTACCCTCCCTCTTTCTTTCTTCCTTCCTCTTCAACCCGTGCCCACCCCCCACCGAAGTTAGAAAACCTGAGCCAAATCCAATGGGCTAATCGCCAGATGGTACATTAACACCCTCCACTGTGTCCAAGTGCTTCCTCAACACCCCCCCAAAAAAATGGACTCCTCGACTGTCACTTTGGATGATGTCTCTCTGTACTCTGTTCACACTTGCTCTGCGACAATGACGATAATGACAAGGGTGGGGCTGTTGTGCACGCCTTTTTTTTTTGCCTTTCAACGTGGCGCTTCTGATTGATTCTCCCATGTTTCGTGCAAAATAAAAACCATTGATTTCTTTCTTTTTTTCTAATTCAAGATGCTACTACTACTTCTTCTTTCTTGTTTATCTTCTATCATTACTCCCCCAGGTATGGGTTAAATAGTAGGGATTGTTATAGGAGAAATTGTTAGACTCAAAAAAATTGTTATTGCAATATTATCCTAAAAAAAAATTATTTAAAGGGTTGATAATCCATAAAACAAAAACAAACCATCATTCCTTCTTCCTTTCTTTCCTTTCTTTCTTTCCTTCTTGCTTTCTTTCTTTCCTTCTTTCTTTCTTTCCTTCTTCCTTTCTTTCCTTTCTTTCTTTCCTTCTTTCTTTCTTTCTTCCTTCCTTTCTTTCCTTTCTTTCTTTCCTTCTTTCTTTCTTTCCTTCTTTCTTTCTTTCTTTCTTCCTTCCTTCCTGCTTCCCTGCCTCTTTCTTTCCATTTGTTATCCTTTCTCCCCCTCTTTTCTATCTTTTCTTCTTTCCTTCATCCTTGCCTCTTACTCTCCTTCCACCTCTCTCTCTTCAATCCTTCTTTCTTCCTTCCTGCTTTCCTTTTTCCTTCATTCCATTTGTTATCTTTCCACCCCCTCCTTTCTATCTTTTTTCCTACTTCCCTCTTACTCTCCTTCCTCCCCCACTTTTCCTTCCCTCTTTCTTCCTTCTTGCTATCTCTTCCTTTTCCCTTGTTTTCATTCTCCCTCCTCCTCCTTTCATCTTTCTATCTTTCCTCCTTATTGTCTTTCCTTATTAATATCCCCTCCCCATCTTTTCTCCTTATTTTCCTTCCTTCTTTCTTTCCTTATTCTCTTTCTCATAGATCCCCTGACAATCTCTTACGGAACCACAGTGTCCCACCCTCATAGGTATAACGATAAACTGCTTCCACGTCCAACAGCAAGGCCTCTGATCAGGAGGTTTTGAAGAGCGTGGAACCACCTCTTAATTGCTGGTGTTCCCAGGTCCACCCTGACCCTAGGTGGTAGCACCTGTTAGGGTCCCAGCTATAGTAAACCCCAAAACTGAGGTAAAAAACATTATTAAAGTGTAAAAGTAGGTCTTAATACCAGAAATACTTTGTAACAAATTATTACCAGAAATAAAATTTTTGAAGAAAAAAACTATTACCAGCAATACATGTTTTAAAACAATATTACCAGCTATACATTTTTGAGGAAAAAAGTATTACCAGAAATAGATTTTTGACAAAACAAAACATTACCAGGAAAAAAAGTTGTCGGTATAAAATAACCCATTGGTGTTGATATGCCGTAAAACAAAATAAACCAAACCATAGTGTCCCAGGAAATACCAGTTGAGAAACACTGATTTACGTCCTGACACCTTTTCTTTCGTAGCCTAAAATCAGACAATAATTCATCGTATTTCAAAAAGCAATTGACCTTTCAGAATCTGATGTCATTTTTCATTTCCGTTCATATTTTGGAATTATTATTTTTTCATTTCTAATTAGCATAATTCCCACAAATAAACAATTAGTGTCACTTTTGAATCAGAAACCCAAAACAATTTTAATTTCAAAAGTTACTTTCTATTTTTTATTGTTTCTTTTTCCTTCTTTTTAACGACTGAAAGACTTGCAAACTCTCAGCTCGTTGCTTCTTTTTATTTCATAATTGTACTTACCTTATCAATTTCTTTCCTCAGGCATAATCTTGATACAGAAATGGTATCTGCTCCGTCCACCAGTCTCCAAGTCGCAGACATGAGTAAGTTATGCAATTGATGTCATTTGTAAATGCATTTAAGCAAAATAAATTATTTATATCACTTTTTGATTTGAATTGAGGCTTTTTTGATGGGCAAAAATCATAATTTGTCTACAGTGACTGCCAATTCCTTTCCCTAAAATTTCTTCCCAAGAATTGCTCCAGCAAGAGAGATAAGATCTTACACTTCATCATCTGATCTACCGAGAGCCAATGTCACCACTGGCAATAAATATACAAGCAGCTTACAACAATCTCCTGCTTCCGAGTCCAGCGAGAGAGATAAGATCTTACACTTCATCATCTGATCTACCGAGAGCCAATGTCATTACTGGCAATAAATATACAAGCAGCTTAAAACAATCTCCTGCTTCCGAGTCCAGCGAGAGAGATAAGATCTTACACTTCATCATCTGATCTACCGAGAGCCAATGTCATCACTGGCAATAAATATACAAGCAGCTTAAAACAATTTCATTATGTGTTAATGTCCTCAATGTGTTATTTTTGTTCTATGTTAACATATGCCACAGAAATGTGTTGATGTGTCCTAGATTATTATTTGCTATTATGTTAGCATTGGTTTTGCTATGCAAAGTGTAGCATTGCACCTTGGGCCAGAACGTGGCCGTCCTAGGTATAACAATAAACTACATCTGCATCCTAGGTAAGATGATAAACTATGTCCAACAGTAAAGCCTCTGCTGAAGAGGTTTCGAGGAGCATGGAACCATATCTTAATTGTTCCCAGGTCCACCCTGACCTGTGGTAGGAGCACCTGTTAAGGTCCCAGCTATGGGCAAATAGTTAACTGCCAAACTAGGGTCAAAACACTATGAAAGTGTAAAAACAGGTTTTAATACCAGAAATACTTAGCAAAAAAAATTATTGCCAGCAATACATTTTTGAAAAACAAATATTACCAGAAATAAATTTTTGAAGGAAAAAAATATTCCAGCAATACATTTTTGAAAAAAAAAATATTACCAGCAATAAAAATTTTGTTGGTTTTGAATAACCCATGAGGTTGCTATACTGTAAAACAAACCAAAAGTGGAACCTGGTTAAATTCTAGATACAGCTTCTACTGCTGTGGTTGAATGCAGGTCATGTTTGAAAAGTGACGCCATTATGCAGAGCAATTAGTGGCAAAGTTGAAGGTTTGAAAAGTGTTATTTCCAATGTCATAAAGGTCTGCAACGTAAATGGAGGTCACTTGGATTAGCCCAGATTTCGAGAACGAAACCAAACGGCATCATTGCTGAATCGTATGAAACGTTCACCTGCTTCTTTTGGGCAGTGGGAAAGTGATACTGTCCATATAAGAATGAAAAAAACTACGATTTGAAAAATGGGCCCCATAAAAATGAATCCTATAAAGATGGGCCCCATAAAAATGAACCCTATAAAAATGAGAAACAAGGAATGAGCAAAGATGTGTCCAATGCAACAAAGAGCATAAAAACTATAAAATGGAACTGGAAATTTAATGTGATATAGAATTTGAAAATGATTTAGGTTTGAGGTATAGGAGGAAAAGGGTAGGTAATGGGGGTTTTCAATGCATAGCTTATATGTGGCACAAGGTCAAATGTATGGGCCACCCAGTAAGGATTGAACTCACTACTCAGTCCTAATTGTTCTAGCATGACAAGCTTGCTAACAATCACACCACATCAAAGTGCCCAAAATGATGTTCTAAGTGTGGCACAAGGCTAAAAGTGTAGAACATCCAATAATGGATCAAGGAGGGCAACCAATGAGCATCACAACCCCTCTGCAGAAGAATGAGTGTTAAACAAAGAGCAGGGAGTATTATGGAGGGAGGTGTATTTTTTTAAACTGCCCAATGTCCGGTAAGTCCTCAGGTTACAAGTGGTTATTAATCTTGGTTCGACTTCCATTTTTTGCCTCATATATACAATGGAAATTCCCAATAAAAAAGAAATGCAAACATGACTTTGTTCTTTTTTTTTCTTCCCTAGAATTGCTGTAGTTTGTAAGTCCTACAAGAGAGACAACGTCTTACACTTCCATCATCTCATCTATCAAGAGCCAATGACATCACTGGCAATAAATATACAAGCAGCTTAAAACAATTTCATTTCATTATATATTATATTAATGTCCTCAATGTGTTATTTTAGTCCTAACTATGTTAAGATATGTCATAGAAATCTGTTCTTACGCCCTAGATTATTACTTTGCTATTTTGTTAGCATGGGTGAGTGATGCAAATGCTTATTTACTGAAAATCGTAGGTACGTTCCAACTTACTCAGAAAATTGTAATGATGCTTCGTAGCCAAGGAGCTTCTGTACTAAATTACCGTATTCATGGGTCGTAAGTCTTATGTAAAAATATTGGATTCGGTAATGCTTCCTTTATCCACAAATCGTCTCAGTCAGTCGTGGGTTTTTCAGCAGAATAATAACCAAAAAACCATTGGCAGACTATTTGAAATAATAAATATGAAAAGTATTTTGTCTCAATCGTAGATGAGATTGCGAAATATTGATATCAGAATAGATCCATTTACCAGAATAGATATTTTCGTCTATCGTCCGGTTCACACTCCTCCCCTGTTTTTTGAACAGGAGTAAAGGTTTATCCCTTGTTTCCTGTTTCGGATTGGGTTTCCAATTCCTTCTAAAATCTTTTCATTCTCTTTCACTCCCAGTGGCCTCTTGTATCTTAGTGGCATTATTACCTTACTTGGGGTGAAATGATTTTTAAAAAAAATGTCAAATTTAGAAAGCAAACAGAAAGTTCAATAAGTTTGTCTTGCTGTGTAGTTGGCCCCCATGTCTACCAATCATTGTCTCGTCTATATTTGCCCCCCTTCCATTTCACATTAAACCATATCCCGACCATCCTCCTCCTCTTCCCTTTTCTATGTGCCATGTTCATTGATGTTGTGGGCAATAACGGCTCTCCACAACTTCCTATCTTTTGGTATATTTTCTTCTTTTGATATTTTCAAGTCTTCAGTTTCATGAAAATTTCATCTTCTTTTGCAGTTGGGATCATTGTGGATACATCAAATCATTGGACGTGCAAAGAATTGGGTGCAAATATTTTGCAACTTCTTCATCTCAATTCAGATATTCCGAGCATATTAATTTTGAACAAAGTAAATTCTGATTTTCTTTACAAATTTATTTCTCAAATATCTATTCGGTAAAAAAAGTTTGATTGCTGAAAATAATGTTTTATTTCATTTTTTTTTTTTTTTCATCGCAAAATTCAAATTATAAATTAATAAAGTTTTTTTGGGGTTTTTTTTCTGGAAAACCCTGAATATTTTTTTGTTGTATCCTTAAAGAAGTTTACAAACAGACAAAGGTGGGACTCGAGTGAAAGGAACAGCAACACAGGCGTAGATAAAAGAAAGAGGTTTATTGTAAAAGAGAATATACTACTGAAAGACAGGGAATTGGTTAGCAGGCTAGTAATTCCCAAAGCAAGGTTATTTACCTCACCCTCCCCTATGCAAAGTGTAACATTGTACCTGGTTAAATTCTAGATACAGCTTCTTCTGCTGCAGTTGGGTGCAGGTCATGTTTGAAAAGTGACGCCATTATACAGAACAATTAACGGCAAAGTTGAATGTTTGAAAAGTGTTATTTTCAATGTCATAAAGATCTGCAACGTAAATGGAGGTCACTCGGATTAGCCCAGATTTGGAGAACGAACCCAAAAGGCATCATTGCTGAATCGTATGAAACGTTCACCTGCTTCTTTTGGGCAGTAGGAAAGTGATACTGGTTGGATGCAGGCCATGACTGAAAAGTGACGCCATTGTCAAAAAGTCACAATTGATGAAAAACATGGAAGGAATTTTGTTCTCGTTTCTTCATGTGCATCAACATCAAGATGGGACAGCTGCTACAAGATTTGGGAAATGGCAAAAAAGTGCGCAATGTCAAAAAGGATTCCTCTTTGTAGCACTCACTATGGTGGACTGAATCGCTGACAAAACGGCTCCTCTTTTATGAACTTTCTCAGTCCGGTCAGCTTAAGTCATAAATTACATCTGTTAGCCCCACACTATTTGGATATTAGATTTTGATCGAGTCCAATCTGTGATAGATAAGAATATTCCTCGAAAGTGCTTGTAACTGTCATATCCAATTAAAGGGTCATTTTTGAAACCCCCAACTTGTTTTACGAGCATCGTCATATATCACTACAAAGTTTTAGCATGTGGTAGGTTAATGTTTAAATGCCATAGACTACCAATATGTGTAGCTCACTTTATAATACAGTGTATTGTATCTCCCACATTTTAGCATCCTGGGTATGACGATAAACTACATCTGTGTCCTGGGTAAGACGATAAACTACGTCCAGCAGCAAGGCCTCTGATAAGGTGTTTTTGAGGAGCGTGGAACCACCTCTTAATTGCTGGTGTTCCCAGGTCCACCGTGACCCAGGGTGGTAGCACCTGTTAGGGTCCCAGCTATGGGCAAATAGTTAACCCCGAAACTGGGGTCAAAACACTAGGAAAGTGTAAAAATAGGTTTAAATACCAGGAATACTTTGTAAACAATTATCAGCAATAAATTTTTGAAGAAAAAAAAACTATTACCAGCAATACAGTTTTGAAGAAGAAAAAAATCATTACCAGAAATAGATTTTTGATAAAACAAAATATTACCAGTAATAAAAATCTTGTCGGCATTAAATAACCCATTGAGGTGATGATATACCGTAAAATAAAATAAACCAAACCAAATCTCCTACAAACTGATTTCTTACAAAGAATATATATTCTATTCATACGAACCTATCCTAAAAATTTTGTCGGCATTAAATAACCCATTGAGGTGTTGATATGCCGTAAAACAAAATAAACCAAACCAAATCTCCTACAAACTGATTTCTTACAAAGAATATATATTCTATTCATACGAACCTATCCTAAAAATTTTGTCGGCATTAAATAACCCATTGAGGTGTTGATATGCCGTAAAACAAACCAAACCAAACCAAACCCACATTTTAAAGGTTGACAAAAGGACTAATGTAACTGCTATTAAAAATTTATTTCACTGTTGTTTAAAGAAAGTTCTACAGTTTTGGTGACTGCTATTTGCCATGCACTGTTGGAGACAATTCCTAAAGTTTTCCATCACCTGAGTGCATCAATGTCTTCTAGACAGCTTTCTTTCAAGCGTTGAAACTGTGACCCAGGAATTTTCAACCCATAGCTGTATCAATTTCTTATCCGGAGCTGCATCATTCCAACATAAACATGAAATGAGTACGAAAAACTCTCGGTGTTGAATGTACAGATTCACCAGTCTTAAAAAAGATGGGTGCCATCTTAGCATGTATCCTCCCACCACATTTGTATCCTGACGTAAAGAGAAAAGCAAAAACCGAAGGAGGAGGGATGACATTTATTGTTGTATTATAAAATTTAAAATCAAAAAAAAATATAAAAGAAGAAATTTGATTAAAAAAAAAAAAATCATAAAACAAGATATTTGAATCCTTTCAATAAAAACATGTCTTTTAACATATTGAGAAAAAAGTCTGGGCAATGCGTTAATAATGTAGGCTACTAATATGGTGGTAGGATACACACTAAAGCAGAAACTGATTGATAGGACACATGCTAAAATGGCACCCATTATTAAGGCATTGCCCTGACTTTTTTCTCGACATGTTAAAAGACATGTTTTTATTTAAAGTATTCAAATATCTTGTTTTTATTTTTTTATTTCAAATTTTATAATACAACAATAAATGATGTCCCTCCTTCTGTTTTTGCTTTTCCCTTTACGTTAGGTCATGTAGGATACAAATGTGGTGGTAGGACACACTGATCGGTAGGACACACTCTAAAGTGCCGCCTTTTCATGTTTATGTGGTTAAATATTTGTTGTCTTTGTAAAACTGTAAGGTTTTTGGTAATAAAATATGAGTAGACGTATGTTGACAAAAGCAACTTGGATGCAGGGAGGTCATTTAAACAAGTCTACTAATTGTCGGAGGTTATTATTTGTCAGAGATTATAAAATCATAAAACAAGATATTTGAATCCTTTAAATAAAAACATGTCTTTTAACATATTGAGAAAAAAGTCAGGGCAATGCGTTAATAATGTAGGCTACAAATATGGTGGTAGGATACACACTAAAGCAGAAACTGGTTGATAGGACACACGCTAAAGCGGTACTGATATATGTTTCAACAACACAGTGTTCATTGATCCAAGCTTTGATAGTAAATAATGGTATCTGGAAAAAAAATGGTAAGACATTAGCTAGATGAAGACACCATTGCCATTTGCCTAAGTTCACTCGCATCACAGAGGTGACAGTTTAAAATGTGGGAAGTATTTCTGCTACAGCCTGTAGTATAGTATTACATATGGTCATCAAATGGAATAAAACTGAGGCCGCATATTAATTATAGAAATCTCCTTCTTCTTGTCGCTGAAGAACTCCCAGTGATTATTATTTCATAATAAAGAATTGTGGGTTATCCCACTTGACTTTGCCATATAACCGTTGACTGGGGGCGCTCCTTAAGCCTATAAAAAGGCATGCATTTCTTTTCCTAGCTTTTTTTTCTTATTTTTCCACCATAGGCTTTCAAATGCAGTTGTATGTATAGTTGGAATGCAGCCTCTGGACTCACATGCATTTTTCTTTATTTTGACTGTTGACCGCTCTCTTTCTCTCACGTGTCTACCGCATATGTTTATTTCTCACACACTCACACATATGCACACATGTCTGTTACGCAAATTTCACACACATTCTCTTATCGCTAATTTAAATATTTTTTTTCTTTTATTATAATTGCATATTCATGTAAATCCTTTTTGTCAATACATGAAATTGGTTCATTTTTTTTTTTTTACTTGGACTCATATAGAGTGTCCACCATAATAATTTCGGGTTAAATATTCCAGGAGACATGTTTCTACCTAAACACACTAGCACCCCACAATAGAACTATGAACAAGTCTCCAGGAATTTCTCTTATTTTTTCTTTGAATCTTTCTCAGGTTGACCGCATCAAGGAGAAAGAGACTCTGCTAGAAATGGTGCGTGTTTTGACCGAAGATCACACTGGTGGAGTTAAGACACATGTCTATACCAAAAAGAATAAGAAAAATATGAGAAAATCCCTTTTCACAAAGCACAATTTGAAAGTTCCAATTACTGAACCCAGCGTTCCTCAGGCTCGGACTATTCCGGTGATGTCTTGCGCTGACGCCGTACAAGAGTTACCAAAAGAAAGTGATAATAGAATGGTTGAAACTAAATCTGATCAGATTGAAACTTGGCAAGACTATCACACCCGAATGCAAGCACTGAGGCAGAGTTTGAAGGGCAAAAAAGGATGGTGCAAATTTGAGAAAGTTTTTATGATTTCTGCCCTCACCGGAGATGGAGTTTCACAACTGAGAGTAAGTAAAAAAAAAAACTTTTTTTTTTTTTTTTTTTTTTTTAAAGAATTTTCTTCAGATCCAAAAAGTTTTTCAGACATTGCATTTTGGTTTGAATTGGGCAAGAAAATGGAACACAAATATAACAGCGAATGTCATTTGCCCTAAAACTGACTTCATTGAAATCATTAAAATTGAATCTTCACTTTATCAAATGGTTCATTTCATTAAAAAAAACAAAAAAACTCAAATTATCAAATTAAAGGGGGATAACTTTGTTTTTTTTAAAATATTTTTGTTTTTGTGTTTTTTATTATTTATCATTTTAAAATTTTGTTGTTTATTTACGATAATGAATAATCTTATTTCTCCATGCATTCGACACTGGTCTTCATTCACGTAATAATGTTGATTAATATTTTAGTTTGATTCTAGGAATATTTAAAAACGAGTAAAAAATTATGAAAAACAAATTGTTGTGTAGAAAGACAACCGACCTTCTCTATCCATTTATTTTTACTATGAGTAGAATGTCTGCTCATAGAAACAAGGTCGCGGGAATGCGTACGACGACTCAACGCTACACGTTGAGTCGTCGTACGCATTCCCGCAATGGCCTACGGTATTTACTGTTATTGTATTCCATGTCCCCCATGTGATTAAACCTTTTCTTCGCTAATCTTTTTTGTTCCAGTGTTTTTTTTTGTTTTTTTTTTTTACAATATTATTAACCAGAAACTAAGGGCGTTAAACTTGCATTAGGAACCCATTTGTGAAATACGTGCATAAAAAAAATTAAATATTTAAAAAAAGGTCTTCTATGTTATTAATTAATATTACACTTTTTTTTATTAATTTATTTTAATTATGTGTTCGTCTTGTCTGGTTTTTTTCACATTGCCTGGCAACAAATTATTAAATAATAAAAAAAAAAAGTACAAAAATAATTTAGTTCATTTGTGAATAAGCCCAGCAAGTTTCATTAAAATCCGACAATTATTTGATTTTTACATGGATTTCCAAATAAATCTATGAAAAAAGACACTAAAAAAACTAATGGTAAATTACATCGACCGCCGACGTAAAAAAAAAAAAAAAAAAAAGCCAAAATTTCGAAAAATTAATAAAATAATCAAAAAATACTTTGGTCTTTCCTCTTAATAATAACATAAACATTTTAACGATAAAGCTTTGTTTTTATTAAGTTCGTACTTTTTTTTTCTGGGCTGCTGATTTTTTTTTTTCATCGAAAAAGTGGATGTACTTTTGTATTTTAATCGTTCGTATTTTATTTTCATTGTCTTTGGGGTGGGGGATAATTTCGTGGCTTTAACTGATTTCAACCTGAAACAAACCAACTCACTTGTCAATCATTCATTATCGTAAATAAACAACAAAAACGCATGTCATTTTTAAACGAGACGAAATTAAAGAAAAGCGCCATTTGCAATAGTTATCTCCCTTTAATTTTCTACGTTTGGATTTTCCGGCGAACAAATGCAAAAGAGAGCTTGCCACTGATGGTCAACTGTTTGCACTTTAGTGATTCTATTTTACCCTTGGTGCACACCCACTTTTGACCTTACACTGGATGTATATTGACTTTTTCATTTCTGACATTAAAGTTATACCAGCAGATGTAAAGATTCGATTGATAGATATTCAAACTTAAAACATGGAACCAGTATTTCCAAAATAGACTGCTGAAAAAAAATCGTCCCAAGAAATACATAAGCGAAACATCAAAGACAGGGTTTCTCAACTAGGTGTGTTTTCTTGTTTTTATTTACATAATTTGGAACCCGTCATGAGTGTAAAAAAAAACAAACAAACTCCCCTATAAAAATAATGCATGTAAATGTATGTCTGTTAATATGGAAAAGAATGAAGATTTTCAATAATATATGCATATTATTTGGAATGCCCCTTTTGAACTGGACAATCTTGGAAAGTGGGGGATGACTTTCTGATGTCGGAGTTAGCTCCTCCTTAATTCCCTAATTGTTCACTAGGGGTCGCTCTCTCTACACTATAAATACTGGGCGACTTCTTGCCTCGTTCTTTTTCACTTTGCATTTCAGCGGACATATTTAAAAATGTGATCTCTCGTAGAGATCAGCGTTTTCGTCCACTTGTGGGAAAACGTCATGAAGCACACATACACGTACATACGAACTTTCACCAAAATACAAGCTCTTTACATTCACACACAAACACAAATGTTAATGTGTTTGTCACTTGTAAATTTGTTGTTTAATACATATATTTGTCGGCATATATATATATATATATATATATATATATATATATATATATATATATATATATATATATATATCAGTCTTGTTTGTTTTCTTTACATCTGCGGTTGGGCTCAACTTGAGTCCGCCATGTTCTTGTAGTTGGTCCTTCTTTTAGCAGGAATAAACAGCATGTGTTTCTAATTCAACAACACTTAAATACACGGTCCTCTACATTACAACTAATATAAGGATTAAACACTACCAAAAGGAATTATTCGAAATTTCATAAAATTTACAATGTAAGCTCTCTTAGAAGATAGCGTCTCCCCACTTGTGGGAAGACGCCGTGAACATGAAACACATACACGTACATACTTTCACCAACAAACAAATTCTTTACGTCCACACACAAAGACAAATGTTAATGTCTATGTCACCTGTAAATTTGTTGTTTAATACATATATATGTCGGCATATATATATATCGGTCTTGTTTGTTTTCTTTTCATCTTCAGTTGGACTCAACTTGAGTCCGCCATGTTCTCGTAATTGGACCTTCTTCTAGCAGGGAATAAACAGCACGTGTTTCTAATTCAACAACACGTAAACCCACACGGTCCTCTACAATTCTAATAATATTGACATGCGGATGATGAAATAAATGCTAGTCTAAAAAAAATCCCTGCAAAACTGTTCCCTATTCTTTTACGATTGGACATGCCAGTTAAAGAAGAGCTGAACAGAGTTATTATTACCCTGTCTCCACAAAAATAATTTAGCTAAAGAATTTTCAACAAGATTTAACCATTTCACGATGACAACGAACGCAGAATGTGCATTTGAAATTTCGCTCAACATCGACTGTTATTTTTATCACTTTTGTGCTGAAAAGGCTCTACATTGATAGGGGGATTAGTTAGTTATATCAGAAAAAAATAAAAGAAGACAAAATAATCAGTTTCCTTTTTAGGATTTAGGATTAAATATCCCCACTTGTGGGAAGACGCAGTGAGCATTATACACACATAGATGTACGTACGAACTTTCACCAATATACAAACTCTTTACGTGCACACACAAACACAAATGTTAATGTCTTTGTCACATGTAAATTTGTTGTTTAATACATATATTTGTTGACACATATATATATATATATATATATATATATATATATATATATATATATATATATATCTCGGTCTTGTTTGTTTTCTCTACAACTTCAGTTGGACTCAACTTGAGTCCAGCATTGTTCTTGTAGTTGGACCTTCTTCTAGCAGGGAATAAACAGCACGTGCTCCTAATACAACATTCAAACCCACACGGTCATTTATACTGACATATGGTGAAATGAAGGCATTGGGTAAAAATGGTTGAGAACCACTGGTGTAGGAATTTAAAAGACTATACGAATACAAAAGCAATCTTTTTTATCAAAATGTTATAATGCTCGTAATTTCTGGTTATTGTAAGGAAAACAAAGAAAAGATTTCATCACCTGAAGAACATGGATTAACAGTACAATAATAATGAATACTGTAGTTCCGTCTGACAATGCTTACGATTCAATGCTACTCGTGGCAACCTCTTCCTATGAGCAGGTGTCCTACTCATAATGAACCTTCTCTACAATTAGTGTAGAGAAGGTTGGTCGTTTATCTACGCAACACACAAGATATGGTCAGTACAATTAGTCAACGTAATAAGTCTGACCATTATTTTGACTAAAATAATGCAGTTTTAATTAAAAGGGAAAGGTAATTTTCTAAGGCAAAAATCTATAGAAAGTGCACTGATTTAAAAATACATAGTAAATGTATGTCCAGCATCATGCAACATATGTCCTTTTCTAACTCTGTAATTACAATGTGGGATATTTAAAAACAAATTGAAACAAAAGCAATAAAAACTGAATGACGTCGGCTAAGTTATGCATTGAGATAACATCAGACGGCAAAAGTGTCAATTTAAAGCTAGGTGTTCCTGTATCTTCAGCGTTTCTTGATGTAGAATTTTAACCAACATTTGTTGTATTTCTTCATCATTTTCCCACCCCCTGGACCTCATCAATAAAGCTGTTATTAATCTGAATTCGTTTTGAAGGACAAAACAATTTTTTTTTTTTCACTCTTTCTCATTCAACGACTCAGTTAAATATTCATAAAAAAAACATTTAGTAAGCGGGGAGGGGAAAAAAAAGTGAGTTTCTAAACTGAGCCTTAATAACAATCTTTTTCTTCTTTTTCTTTTTTTTCTCTGTGTCGCATTTTCTGTCCTCTGTTAAAACCATTTCCCAGATATTTAAATTGTCGTACATGTTTGATTTTGGTATCTCCAATTTTTATTCAGCTTAAAAAACCCTCTATTTAAAATCTTGCTGTTTCAAATAAGACTCAGTTTTGCTCACAAGATAATGTTTGTTTATACTTTGATCCCCCCCCCCCTTTTTTTTTTTTTAACTTTTCTCTTTATTCCAAATAAAAGACTATTTTTGTTATAAAGTTTTCTTCTCTTTAGGAAGGAGTTTTTTTTTTCATAGTTTATTACTATATAGAAATTTTTTAAAAAGTCATATCAAACAGAAAACTATGATAGATTAATTAACAGCTTAAAATGTATTACCAGGTATGTCTCGTTAGCACCTTGAAAATAAGTTTTGAAACAAACACATAATGGCATAAATAAAGAAAATAAACACTATTCATAATGTTTTTCTTTTTGCAAATTCTCAAGAACAAAAAAAAAACCCTGTAAATTCACTTTCATCATATGTTTAGGTTTTATTAAAATTCTAATCTTCATTTCTTAAAACAAAAAACATTGCTAAGAAGTGAAGGTAGTTAAAATAATAGTGGTGTCAAGGGAAAAATACCATCCTTTTTCACACTCCAGTTTTTTGTGGGCATGAAGGTCCAAGTTTACATAATAATAATTTTATATATATATATATATATATATATATATATAACTGGCCCAATTTTCATTTTCAGGATTATTTATTGTCTCAAGCTGTACCTGGAAATTGGGAATTTCACAGTAGTTTGGTTACAGATCAGGATCCTCTGGTGTTGGCTCGTGATTTGCTTTGGGAAAAACTCCTGGAAATTTTGCCAGAAGAAGTTCCATACAAAATCCAAATTGTAAGTTTTTTCTGCATTTTTTAAAAAAGTTTTGCTTTATTCAACAAATGAAGTTCTGAGAATTTTGAACAATGGAAATAATATTTTCCATAAACACTAATTCTCAAAGGTCCTTTTCGTGTTTTTAATCTTTGATATTGTTTGTCTGCATGTTAAGACTTTCTACATTCCCAATGATTTTAATGCCACAAGTTCCATTACCACTTATCCAATTGTAATGGCAATTTAAGCCTTTTTTTTTTCCTTGTAAGGAAACATTTGGCATCAATTGACTGAACTGTAAATGCTTCTCAAATCAGATTTTCATTCTATGGCTATTGAGTTGGGATCAAAGTTTATCTTTTTTTTTTCCTCATCACTACCTTCATCTCTAATGGTAATGCTTGTTGTTTCCTATTATCTGGCATTCATTGAACCTCGGCATCTCAGTTGTCAGTATTTTCTTTTTGAATTACATGTGCTATCCATTTTAGTTGTTGCTGCTGTTGAAAGTCTTCAGGCGATGTGGTTTCCATTATTTGTTTGTGATTTTACAACATCAGTCCATGAAGTTCAAAGAGGGACGGCCCTTACTAAGACCGACAGGCTTCACTTGCTTTAACAATCTTCAGAAGCGGTTGTATACTGCTGACCTTATAGACATTTCGGTTGTATACTGCTGACAGTATAGACATTTCGGTTGTATACTGCTGACCGTATAGACATTTCGGTTGTATACTGCTGACAGTATAGACATTTCGGTTGTATACTGCTGACCGTATAGACATCTCGGAACAAGTTTGGCACCAAGCATAATATTCAGATGAAAGTCTCGATCTGACGAGGTTATTCAAGAACAGGACGGGAGTTTTTAGTGACAGTAAATAAAAACCCAAATGCCAAACGTACAACAAAGAATATATTTTGAGTTTTGAATGGATTGAAAGAAAAAAAAATATTTCTTGTGAAAAATACTTTTTCTGCCTTTGAAAAATGGAACAAAATAAATGGCCGTCCATAACTTTTTGAAACAATTTTGTCAAGAAAAGCCTCAACATTAGAATCAACATAACATTTCCAATGATCCAGAAATAGATTTGTTCATCATAAAAACTGAGTTTATAGGAAACCGATCCATATTGGAATACAGTTTCTGGCATGTATATGCATCTAAGGCTCAGGAAAAAGTGGCAATTGGCAGGGGGACAAGCCCAGTGAATAGGAAAGGATTGAGCAAGATCTCTACCCTCATTGCATCAGTTATTGTTGAAAGATTTTTCAAGTTTAATCAAGATGCGTCTTTTTCTCTTTAGTGCTGCTAGCCAAAAGGTCTTTTAATACATCAGTATTGAAATCATAGCAATACAATTCTGCTGCCGTAATGGTTTGACAAAGTTCCAACAGGCTGGACCAGATTACTCTATTACGGCAACACTAAATGATCAGGATGCTAATTTGGGAGTGGATTTCAGTTTTGAGAAACTTGATTGAGGAGCATGTTTGTGGGCACCCCCCCCCACTCAGTAGAAAATGTCACATTTCTGATTATCATACAGAAATCACTTTTCATCAAGGCAAAGAACATTATACAAAAGAAAGAAAAAGAGGAGGGTCTTTTTAAAAGAAACATGCAAACTGCAGCAAATACCAAACAATGCAAATTGCAGATGCATTTTCTTCACTTCACCAAGTGGTACATGAAATCTTCCACCTGCTTTCTTATAGGTTATGGGTTTACTCCCACTTTTGCAGCAAACACCTGAGTGTTTATTTCTGGACGAACAAACATTGGACTTCCCTCAATTCTTCATTTGTCCAGTGATGATTCGTAACCACAACTGGATTCTCATCTTGGAGAGATTGGCAGAAATAAATATTTCAGACAAATGGCACACAGTCCATTTTGAAGTTGACTCTACCCACTGATCATTCTTCCCGCCGGTGATTTTAGCGGCACGAGGGCAAGGTTGGCATTCTTCCCGCGGGTGATTTTAGCGGCACGAGGGCAAGGTTGGCATTCTTCCCCGCGGGTGATTTTAGCGGCACGAGGGCAAGGTTGGCATTCTTCCCCGCGGGTGATTTTAGCGGCACGAGGGCAAGGTTGGCATTCTTCCCCGCGGGTGATTTTAGCGGCACGAGGGCAAGGTTGGCATTCTTCCCCGCGGGTGATTTTAGCGGCACGAGGGCAAGGTTGGCATTCTTCCCCGCGGGTGATTTTAGCGGCACGAGGGCAAGGTTGGCATTCTTCCCCGCGGGTGATTTTAGCGGCACGAGGGCAAGGTTGGCATTCTTCCCGCGGGTGATTTTAGCGGCACGAGGGCAAGGTTTGCATTCTTCCCCGCGGGTGATTTTAGTTGTGCAAGGGCAAATGTCGTCATCATACTAATTCAAAGGGCATTTATTTTGTTGCAACAAAAAAATAAAATGAAATATAGGAATAAAAATTGCTTTTTGCAGATTAGGAATAAGAATTACTTTATATCATAAATAAAACCTTCTTTTTTTTCCTTGAACAGAAAACACAAATGTGGGAAGTGACGGACGACCAGTTGCTGATTATATTGAATGTCCTTTGTAAAAAGAAGAAGCATTTGGTAAACGGATCTTTTTTTATTTCCTTCTACTCGAACTCTTTTCAGAAAAGAAAAAAAAATCCAATGTTTTTCCATAATGGAGGGCATATGTACGAACAGTTCGACCCTTATATATTCTGATTTAGCATGTTTTAAGGGAAGTTTTGGTAAACAATTCATTTCTGTATTCTTTATACAGGGTGTGGCAGAAATACCTCCCCACAACGGTAAGATATTACTGGCAAGGGGTGGGGGTCTTCATCTAGCTAATGTCTTACCCTTATGTGGAGATATTTGTTGCACTGTGTATGAAAGATTTACAAATTAAACATATGAAATAGTTTGCATTAGAAAACAAAATACACCAACACTATTTACATTATTCGGACTATTGTCCTCATCTTTGTTGCCATATTTATTACAACGTTTCGGCCGTTGTATGCTCCGGCCTTCTTCAGGTGGTTGGAATATCGAACTGAACCCTTTATTTCGCTCACTGGGGTAGACTGTTCTAGTTCCACGTGCCATGTCTAATGGATGTCAGTTATCAGTTATCTCCTGTTAATTCCCCTCTCCAAGTTCACCACTGCCATAACCGGGTATTTCTTTGGGTCCTGTCACTGGATGTAACTAATGCATTTATCCACTGTGCCATGTATACTAAAGGACTTGGACAGGGGAATTAACAGGAGATAACCGATAACTGACATCCATTAGACATGGCACGTGGAACTAGAACAGTCTACCCCAGTGAGCGAAATAAAGGGTTCAGTTCGATATTCCAACCACCTGAAGAAGGCAGGAGCGTACAACGGCCGAAACATTGTAATAAATATGGCAACAGAGATGAGGACAATAGTCCGAATAATGTAAATAGTGTACATAATACCTCATCCCAGAAATATAGACAGATGCCAAAATACATCAATATTTCCAATTTAAGCCAAAATTCATTTATTTTTATTTTTTTTTTTAAATAAACTGGCAAATTTAATGAATGAATTGTAGAATATTAAATACATACTTATTGTTTAATGAAGAATTCTTTGTTTTAAATCATTTTGTGATCACATTGGCAGCCACCGTTAATGGTGTTATTTTAATATAATACAACTGGTGTTATTCTCACATAATACATGGGTAGCCCCCCCCCCTCCTTACTGATTTTTTTTTATCCACACGCATTAATAATTATTCAAACTAATGAAGACTTTGCCCATCCTCAGAAAGTCAATGAATTATTTCAACATGCTTGTCTCTCTTCAAAATCCCATAAAATGGTATTTGTTTTTCTAGCATATGATCATTGGTACAAGAGGCAGCAATATCCGAAATGCCAGTGAAGCTGCCCGCCAAGCCATGATGGATGCTTTCCGGATTGATGTTCGTCTCAAGATTGAAGTCACATTAGAAACAAGCACTTAATAAAAATTATATTAAAAAGTGATTTGCGCCTTTTTTTTTTTTTGGGACTTAGATTCCTGTATTCTTGTTATAGCTTGGAATAACAACTTCGTTAATGTAAAAATAATTTCTACGCAAGAAGTTGAGGGCGGGGAGCGCAATCCAAGGGGAACAATTCAGCCAGATTATTTTAACAGTTACTTCCCTTATTTCATTTTGCTTAAGTAATTTTTAAGTGAATTTAAGAAATTAAAAAAAAAAAGGAAATATGTAAAATACGACGTCTCTTAAAATAAACTTTTATATATATATATATATATATATTTATATATATATATAATATAAAGTACGAAAAAAAAAAATGCCCAGACGACATGTGTTTAACGGATGTCAGAATTCGTTGAAAAATACACGCCTACCCTCCCTAAACTTAACCACTTTTTCGAACGTATATCATAATTGATACAGCAATAGTTAATAAAAATGACCACGCTACCGCCCCTGTCTGGATGATTGGATTTCTCTGTATCCTGGGAAAAAGGAAATTATGAATTTGTATGTGCGTTTAAAACTCAGTAAATTTAAATATAAGTTATTCAAAATTTGATTGAAGATGAAACAACTCATGCTTTTAATTTAATTATATAATTAAATTTGAAGTTTTTGAAACATGGTTATTACTGTGTAGCAAAGAAACCATATTTTAAATCAGTTAATTTATATTATTTATGCTCTGTAAATTTACATTGAGCACTATTTTTTAAAAATAAAAATATCAATAAGAACACCAGATTATATATCTTACTGTTTCATTAAATAATATAGACAAGTTTTGTCTATTTATTTTAAGTAAGTTCCTTTCATATTGTCTGATAAGCTTAATCACAATATTGTTGAAAGACGAAAGGAAATCACCATATTGATACATGTTTAAAACCTATCTTAGCTTTCGGCTTACATAAGCCATTATCAAAGATATTGTGTATGTGGCCAGGCATGTTGTTTTAAATGCCTAAAAGTGTTAGATTTATCATTCAAATGTAGTGTCAAGCGTTTTGAAAGCAAGTTTGTGGTGTAATCAACATAAATATTATTTAATCCGTTGGAGATACAATCTCCCAAAGGGCACTTGAATTTGTAAACTATGTTGGTTTTTTGCAAATCACTAACGGGGCGGGAGGTAGAATCATTGCAAATAGTTGGATATACTAGATTTAGTGTAGTATATGATTAACCTAATTTTGCCAGGATCTGTTGTAGATATATTAGTATTTAATTTTTTAGTATATTTTCATCTTGTTTATAATTAGTATGCATTTGACTACGATATAGGAGATTAATATGTTTGGGACTAGTTGAAGCCGTATTACGTACTATTTGCTTAGTACTGAGACTTCGAAGAGAGCATCTTATTTGTTCATCAACTATATAGTTTGGAAAGCTATTATTAATAAGTGTGTTTTATATTTTTAGTTCACTGTAAAAAATCTGTTTTGTAGATGAATTAGCAATTATAAAAAATCTAATACATCATGCAAAAAACTATTTTATAGTAATAAGGATATCTGCTTTTGTAGTACTCAATTCTGGAAAAATCCTTGTTGAAAACACAGCTATACTTAAACATGAAAACAATAAACAAAAACTAAAACAGTTGAAACCTAACCTGAACAAAATAAACTATGAAATCTCCACAAATATTCTTAAATGCCTATAATTGATAACAGAAGCCATTGGTTCATACCAACGGCTTTCCATACTCAATACTCATCGGATTCACTCTCACGTGGTCATGTGTGACGTCACGAGATGCAATTTTTGTTTCCGCGTCTCGTATACACAAGTTTGTCGTTGCTTTGAAATTTTTCATGCAACAAAAGCAGACTATCATTATTGTTTCGTCCGTGTATTGGTTGATATATTGAAAAGTAATTGTCATCTTTGATGATGGCTTATGTAAGCCGAAAGCTTAGATAGGATTAAAAAATATGTATCAATATTGTGATTTCCTTTCGTCTTTCAATGATAATGTGATTAAGCTTATCAGACAATATGAAAGGAACTTGCTTAAAATAAATAGACAAAAGTTTTCTATATTATATAATGAAAAATTGCTGCCGAAATATACACTATATATATATATATATAATGAAAAGGATTAAGAGGAAAAAAAGAAAAAACAAGTATCACTTAAAGAACTTTATTTATGACTTTATGAAGTTGGCCATCCACAGTTAGAGCGGAAAACGATTTTTTTTTTTTTTTTTTTTTTTTGTGTTTTCTTTTTTCCCTTCATGAAATGATGAAAACTGAATGATAAACGTCAGGTCCAGCAGCGGCCAGTGCCAAACTGTCACTGCATTAAAATGTCATCGTCATCGTGTTTTGGTGAAGTTGGTGGATTGTAACAAATGATGACAACGGCAAAAAAAAAAAAAAAAAAAATTTCTTGATCACCAAGAAAATACAGATAAAAAAAATTTTTTTTCTCTCTTTATAATGAATTTTTTTTTTTTTTTTTTTTTTTTAGGAGGTTCAAATACTCTCAATCTTGTGACTTTTCATTTTTTTTTTTTTTTTAAAATGGTCCAACATTTGTTTCTTCCAATGTCTTGTAAATGTTTTTTTTTTTTAAGTTTTATTTCATAAGTTTGTTTTTTTTTGTTTTTTTTTGTTTCGCAGGATTAAAAACAAAAAAAAATCAGATCAAATGAATTGCTGCATCGCCAAAGAGATTTTCCCCCTCCCAACCCCTGTTGCTGCTGTCATCCCCCACCCCCGTGTGTCTACATTCGTGTGTGTGTGTGTGTGTGTGTGTCTACCTGTATTAATCCAGTTTCACTTTCAGACAAAGTCAGTGATGTTTACGCCGCAACCACACACATTGGAATTTATTTTTGCCCCACCCAAATGAAAGTACTTAGCCTTGGACCCAATGTCGCCACCTGTAGATGAGGCAGGCCAGTAGTTTTTGGTTTCTAGTGAAAGCTTATAAAATTTATGTCTGTCCCCTCAGAGGCAGAGTTGAAGAGGCAGAATTCTTTTTTTTTTTTTCTCGTCTCTTATTCAAAGGGTGGAGTCAATTTGTCTTGCAAATTAGTTGGAAAGGTCAGATTGCTGTAGGCATCGCTTCGTAAATGACCTGCTTCAAAGATGCACACTATTCAGGATTTCACAATAGAAATCAGCTTGTTGACCATAACTATGACGAACGATGTCTTTTTTACCAGGTGAATCACACTTGTAAAATCTGACCGTCTTGTTCAAGTATACAAAAGATTTTAACCTGGCAGAAAAACATCCAAAATATTTTGTTTTGTTTTTTTTTTTTTTTTTTTTTTTCCAGATTTGCACAACTAAAATTTTCATTTAGTAAAGTAATTAAAATAGCTGTTTAAATATTTAAAAGTCAATTTCACTGCAAATTCTGCAGTAATTCTGTTTCAATTTACTTATTCAACTGTCTCTCTCACTCTCAACGTTTAAGTGCTTTTGAGAATTTGGGCAAGTTGGTTTAATGCAGTTTTGACCAAAAAAAACATCAACATTTGGCAATAGTGTGTGTGTGTGTGCATGCAAATTTTCTTTTCAGCCCCCTCCTCTCCAAGCTGATAAAAGCCGATTGTTGCCGTTGGGTATTGTTATTGATGCCAAAGATCACAGGCAAAAAAAAAAAAGTCTTTCTGCCCAAAAGAGGAATGTCTCCAACAATTTGTCCTGATTTTCATTATAATTAACCGAAAATTAATTCTTATAACAAAAATTTTTAGATGGTTAAACTTTCTTGGAATCAACTTTACCGTCAAAATGTCATTTTGAAATTCTGCCAATGGTAAATAGAAGAAGAAGAAAAAAAATTAACTTCATGAAGAAGTTACAAAAATGCCAAATGAAAAATGGTTCCCACATGTCACTAAAGTATACTTAGTTTTAACTTTAACATAAATAATGAAAGCAACAGATGAACTTTTAAAGTGACCCTTTCTTTTTATATATATATATATATATATATATATATAAAATGTGTGTGTGTGTGTGTGTATGTATAGATGTTAAAAGTCATTTTACTACTGTAAGTAGAAAAGCAAAGTAACAGAGTGTGTCTAGCTCTCTCGTTTAGGTAAGGAGACCGATATGGAACTCTTCATCTCAACCTTTCTAAGCTGTTGATAACCAACATCAATTTATTTTCCATTATTTTATCAGTTGAGATTAGACAAAATTCCAATTCAGAACTTTAGTCAGGGTTTTTTTTTGTTATTATTTTAAGATAATTCATTTTTTAGAAAATCAATCTGCTTCGAGAAGCTGCTGCTAAAACGTTGCATCCTTTTACTCAATGCACCAATCAGAAATGTATTTCATGCATTCAAAACATGAAACTTATGATTTTCTAAATAAGCCAGAGCCTAAAATAATCTCTTTCCGAACACTAAAAGGGGGAAACCGTGGGTTTCATGGTAAGAAAAGTAAATCCAGTTGAACAAGATGGACTCAGTAAAGAAAAAGTTAAAAAGCAACGACTGTAAATTAAAAAAAACAGAACTGATGAGTTTAAGTCAGTTTGATTCAGGTTCAAAGAAATTTCATTGCTTTGCTTAGAATGCAACAAACATTTTTAACTCCTAAACTAAATATTTTCTGAAGTAAATTTCAAATTGCCTTTATCACAAAAATCTAACTCATTTCCAAAGAAATAAATGTGTTTTGTCAAAAAAATAAAAATTTTTTAATCATATAGCCGTTATATTTCTGGACATAAAAAGGTGAATTAATATTTCTGAAACTTACAAATTGCTGTCGTCTTCATTGAGGAAGAAGGCTAGCTACCGTGATTGATAGCGCTAAATTTGGTTAAGCTTCATGCAAAGCAAAAAAAGAATCAGTCTTTGTGAACGGCTCAAGAAATGATTCCTAGACATTTGATTGGGTTTTTGTTTTGTGACCATGAAGAGGGAAGAACATCAGAGAAAAAAATTAAATCTTTAAATTGAAGGGTGAGGTGTGTGTGTGGGGGGGATACTAAGTCAATTTGTGTTTCCCATATAAATAAAAACAGCCTTAAGTGAAATTGTGTAAAGCAAAGAAATACTAGCAGATATTAAATTACTAGAAAAAGTGGAAAACTGATGATGTTGATAGCAATTTCTATCCCGAAAGATGAAACAGAAATGATACCAGTGCATTAAATAATCTTTATGCAATTATATAAAATGCAATTATATTGAAACAAATGGAAAGCATCAATTCAGAGTAATTAAATCAAATCTTATTTTGTATCGATAAATATAATGATGATGATGATATCGAAATCATAAGAGGCAGTGGGACAGGGTTTATGATATGGACTGATCAGGATTCCTCACAAAACGTGTCTCAGAATGAGGACTTATTACAGAAAACAAACAATTATGGGAACGGACACTTGACATCCAATTTGTTCTCCTTTCTTGACGGATAATTTAGACTAATTCGTAAACAAGAAAGAAAAAGTCCCACTCAGTTAAAAGCAGGCATAGGTAATATTTTTGACATTTGAAATATTGAGACCTAATCAAATATATATATATATATATATATATATTTTGTTTCCAAATAAATGTACTCATCTTTTAAAGTACATATTTAAGTTAATTCCCATCGTCACCCCCCCCCAACTCCCAAATACACACCTGAGGAAGACTAGAGGTTAAAGATGATGTTTTATATAAATAAAGTTTGGTAAGGGAGTGAGAAATTTCACAGGTCAGAAGAAATTGCTTGATTTGAAATGATGTCCTTATGATGGATACGAGTTGCCTCCCTTGAAACTGTTAACGTGTTTAAAAATAACCCCCCCGCACTCCTTGACCGGTGGGATGTATAAAGAGGAGGGGGGGGATTTCAGGCTTTTTTTTTTTTTTTTTTTTTTTTTTATATTAAAAAAAAAAGCTGAACAAATTAGGCAGATTGCATTGGATTAAAACATCATTGTAACTGGCCTCAGACAAAATTCAACTTTAGACTTGGGGGGGGGGGGAGATTAAAGAAAATCAGTTAAGTCACAAATCCAGTGATTTAAAAGAAAGAAAAAAAAAAAAAGAAAAATTTTTTTTTTTTTTTTTTAAAACTCAATCACTTCTCCTTCCTCCATGGAGTCTAAGGGCAAAGATGTCCATTGGACAAATGTGGATTGACCAGTTATTGTGAAAACAAAGTAGCAACAAACTTGACAAGTGGCAGCAACAGGAGATCACTGTGTGTGTGTGTGTGTGTGTGTGTGTGTGTGTGTGTGTGTGTGTGAATCTGAAAACAAATTTTGTCAAGAAAGAATCATTTGCATTGGAGAGGGAAGGGCATCTCTTCCCTCTCTTTTCTTATTTTTTTTTAGCTTCAGTTCCAACTTGGTAGTTGTAGCAGGGTGAGGTACTTAAATTTTTGTGGGTTTTTTTTTTGTTTTTTTTTTCCCTTCCACACACCATTATCTTTGGCATGATCCCATTAGAAAATGAGTCCTGGGAGTTTTCTTGGCCAGAGGTTACTCCTTTGTATCCCTTTATTGTTGTTTCATTTTTATTATCATCTAAACTGTATATTTAAAAGTTCTTTTAAAATGTAAAAGTAAATTAAAAAAAAATTTTTTTAAATTTAAAATGGCCCTTTCTAATTGCACCCAGAAGTATACTTTGCTTCGTCATTTTCAAATGTCTCAGGTTTTCAGATCATTGGCAGTGGGCTACCCATGGGATCAGGAGGTGGCATCTTATTGCCCAGTGCCCAATTTGGTCAATGGAGGGGGCTGCTCTAGAGTTACACCTCCAGTTTAGCAGGCTGGCTGTTTATAAAAGGCTCGTTCCACATGCGACGTAAATCACCCTGAAAAGATAAAAGAATAAAAAAAAATATTAGACTCACTATATTTACCCCTTCCCATTTCACACATCAGGCAGACAGATATGTACGTGCATACGTTCTGTTGATAACATATATAGGTTAAAACAATAAACTGGAAATACCTGACCTTGCTACCCCACTCACCAGTATATATAAATATTCAAGCCAACAAACATGGCCTGAAGATTGTGCCCAACATAAAACAGATTATCAGTTCTCAAAGTCCACAAATATTAACATTTGCTCTATCCCTGATATTGAGATATTCGTTTTACCCATAAACATAGCATACCTTAAAAGCATATATATATATATATATTATATATATATATTATATATATATATATATATATATAACACACACAAGGTGCGATTGATAAATTGTCATCTAAATTAAGCAAGAAAGAAAATAGCACTGACATCTTGTTTTAACAGCTCTATTTACCAAAATTACACAAAAATATTTTGAAATACTAAAGAGTAAATTGATTCAATAGATTCACCATTGGCTTCAACCACGGCCTCCAGATGACTTCAGAATCTCCTGCAACTCTTCTGGTCTGTCTCCTTGTTTAAGTTGGTGAATGCTGCCATAATCCTTGCTTCAGTTCATCTTTGGTGTTACAAAGAGTTCTGTTGGTCTCTCATTCAACTGCGCTTGACATATAATAATCAAAGAGGGTTACAGCCTGGGGAATTAGGTGGCTAGATGTAAGGGGTGATGTGATCACAGAAATTGTCTGACAGCTATGACTGGATTTACTTGCTTGTGTGGCATGTTGCAAAGTCCTGTTGTCAGAGATAGGGTCTTCCAGCAGGGCAGCACTACTGCCTCCTTATCAGAAATGATCAGAGTGAGTTTTCCAAACTGGCATACCTTCGTAATCACCATTAGACTCATTGAACTCTTTCTGAATCCTCTGCACTGTCCTCAGATTGACACCCAAACACTTTGAAATGTTTGTATTGGAGCTTCCGACACAAATACCAAGCAGTACAGCAGGCCGTTTCCAAATTTCTGGCAAAGTGAATTGTGTCATGGGGCTCTTCTCACAGACAGTGGCCAACTGACCCCTGCTCTATGCTGTGAAGTCGACAAAATCAAAAACAATGTGCATGTGCAAAATTAATATAAAATGGTGAAAATTTACCTATTGCACACTCACTCTCTCATATATATATATATATATATATATATATATATATTTTTGTTTTAAAAAATTTTGGATTTATGTAGGTTGCGTGCATTGGTGTTTTTATGGAAGTGGGAGGAAAAATTGTTGTGACGCCACTCATGCTTATGCAAACATACCTGCACGCCCGTACACCCATTGAGGTACACAGACACACACGTGTGTATGTGTGCATTTGTTTTTTATCTAGGGAATGCACCTAAATTAGATATTAAGAATTTTTTAAAAAGTAGTTCTTAGATATTAAAACAAATAAAAGTAAGTTTTAATCTTAGTTTTAAAATGTGTATATTTTCAAAACTACAAGTCATTTTATTTAAACCCAAAGTAAAAATTATTCTTTTTTTAGCCACTAGTCCGTGTCAGACAGTAGTTTCAATAATTTGAAAATTCTTTTATTACTATCAGTTGCTTTTCTTTCTTTTTTGCTTACTTTAATTTTTGACGGAATTCACTTCCTCGTGTCAGAGAAGAAATGAACATCTTCCTGGTTGTAGCTTTAGGTATCTTCTAACTGAGTGTACAATTTTATGTAAAAAAAAAAAAAATTAAAATTTTCCATTTTTGGCTGTTCAAAGCAAAATATCAATTCAATGAATAAAAGCACGTACATATTACATATTTAAAAAAGATTATTTTATATTTTCTTTCCAGCCATATGAATATTTTTACGATTGGACCAGAAATACATGAGAAATTGCAAGTTGATCGGACTAAGTTGCAAATTTATCAATCTCAAACGAAATCAGATATTGACTGGAAATGCTATCATTACACAAGAAAATGAAAGGCTTCGTTAGAAAGCAAAAATACTAAATTAAAAACCAAATCGAAAACCGTGATATAAAGGGGGGAAAAAAAAACGGAACCCGATACCGAAACATAAATTGCCAAACTAACGAACTGTAGCCTCCTTACATATTGTGTATTCATGAGAATGTTCATTTTTTTAAAAGACGTGTGAGTGATATAGGTATCCAATATAGGTATGTCCAATTCTGATTACTGTTTAGTAATTTAACTATTAAAGGATTGTTGGTGTTTTTGCTACTCAGTCATGTAAGTACAGATAGTAAATTTGAGAAAACTATGAAGTTGTCTGGTGCACTGTCTGTTATGACATCTAAAGAGAAGCCCTAAAAATTGAGGATTTCACAGGTAAGTGTTTTTGATTGCTATATCATTAAGAATGATAAAATTAGATGTTGAGTCAATGTTTTTTTTGAGCCATATATATATATATATATATATATATATATATATATATATGCATGTTTCATTAAAAACAACAGACAAGGTACTACGGTTAAGCTTTTTATTTAATGTTTCTTGTGTTCGAACAAGAGCTTTCTGTTCTGGACAAAGTGTGTAAAAACTGTCCAAATGTTTTATATTTCCGAGCGCTTTCGGCTATACCTTTAGCCATTATCAAGGATGATTCGATTTTTCAGCTTAATTGTGTGTGTTCATTATGTGTATGTTTTAGTGTGTTGTAGAGATGTTTTATATATATATCGTGTATTGAAACAGCAGATGATTATTCAAACGCATATTGTTAAGTATAACAAACAATAAATGTCTATTACGTTTGATCAGGAGCCGTTCTAAACTTCATATAGTTGCTGAAGATGACCCATATGAGCAGAGAGCTTAGATTAAAGAACAGCTTAATAAAAAAAAAAATATCCAAATGTTGGGCAATTTTTGTCTTTATTTTCACCCGAAATTAAAACAACCATACAAAGTTTAGAACGGCTCATGATCAAACGTAATAGACATTCATTGTCAGTTTATATTTAACAATGTGTCTGCATGCTTATATTTTAGGAGGTCCTGTAAAATATCAATTGCTTATAAAAAGGTAAATGGACTTGTATTAGTTATAGGGTATTTGGTAGCTGTTGACTGTTTTGTTAGCCGAGGTAGGTTTACAGAGTCGTAGATTCAAGGATCCAAGTAATGTCTATTCACGATTCATTGATAATGTTTCCCCATGTAACAGCCGAGACGTTTGATGGCTTTTCTTTTTGGTTGAATAGATCTTTATATTGCAATTGGGAAACACTGTTGAATGCCGAATTATTCAGACAGGAATGTAGTTTCTTATAATATTGAACGGCTAATTTCTGCCATCTTTGTGCCAGAGGCATTTCAGAGGTTTCACTGTACAGACTTGACATTGAAGCTATTCTAAAAGCTCCGAGAATGAGTTCTAGTCCCTGATGATGAATTGTATTCATGCTCCTTCCGATAGGATTTCCTTGTAGAACCATAAATAAAACAGTCCTAATCCAGTTTGGACCTTAACTAGTGATTGAGATAATTTTCATATGGTCTATCTGTGTGGACAACCACTGAGTATTTGGATTGTTTTATTACATTTAGCATGGAGATATCTAATGTGACGTATATCAGATAACCTGTCAAAGAAAATGCCCAAGAATTTATATTGGTCTACTATGGGAATGCCAGAACCATCAACTTTTAAATCTGGGTTGTGATGTAGCTTTCGGAGATGGCAAAAATGTACACATTGATTTTTTTGTTTTGGAGAATCTAAATTCATTTTCTGGAGACAATGTATTAATGAAATTCTTGGTGTTGCCGCTGCTCAGTTGTATGGATATTTTTCAATCTATAACAGATCAAGAAATCATCAACACACAATGAACCGTCAATTCCTGGATTCAGGTATTTAACAAGATTATTAAATTTATTAAAGAAGGTAGTAAGTGATAATATAATCCCATGTGGTGTACCAATTTCTTGGTCATAGACAAGGGGCTGCAAAAGTAGGTGTAGAGTAATGAAAATACTGGCATTAATAACATATCAACTTACTGTATACCTACTTTTGCAGCCCTTTCATCTGTCAGAAAGAACAGTGCCAACACAGACAATGGAAACACAATCTGTTAGAAAGCTATTAAGAAAGATTGGCTGTCTATTATTAATCATTTGTCTGAGAGTTTTGCAAAGACGGCTAGTAAGCGCAATTGGCTGATAGCTTGAAGGATTATCCGGATCTTTGTCAGTTTTCGGAATTGGAATCACAGTGGCTTGTTCTCCGAGACTGGGAATAGTGCCACTGATCAATATGTTGTTATATATCTCTAGTAAGTAGTTGAAGGAAATGTCTGGTAAGTTAAAGGATTTATTTAGGAAGTCCAGTTGTTTTGATAAAGAGAAAGGTTTGGCTAGAATCTTTGTTGCTTCAATAGAAATTTACTTTCTTCTTCTTTTCTTCATTTCTTTTGAAATCATGAAATTCTTTACAATGAGGATTTGAAGAGGAATTTTTTTTTTTTTTTTTTTGGCTAATAGATTTTTAGCACATTTTGAGG
The DNA here is from genome assembly GCA_964036315.1 of Acanthosepion esculentum. Lineage (NCBI taxonomy): Eukaryota > Metazoa > Mollusca > Cephalopoda > Sepiida > Sepiidae > Acanthosepion > Acanthosepion esculentum. Next base: position 76,944,752 of record OZ038510.1, read on the forward strand.
ATTTGAGTTTTGATTTTGGTATTTATTGCTCTGCAAAAGACGGAAGTGTTTTTGTAAAGTGAGTGACATAATATTCATTATTAATGTTTTCATTTTCTCCTAGCACCAGTTCGGTTTCATAGTTCTTTACATAATATCCAGTCAACATTTTTAATGTTCCAGTGTAAAGATAGGCTGCCTGTTAGTTCTTGATTACAATTGGAAAGCAGTGACTCCCATAGACATCATCACATTTGCTAGTCATATTCTAAGTAATGGGTCACTTAAGGTGAGTTGAATAGTTGCATATTGCTATATATATATATATATATATATATATATAATTAAGTAACAAAATGTTAGGTAAGCCGTATGGATAATCCCAAGGAGGATGTAATCCAGAGAGCTCAATGTCAAACCAGAGCAAATATCAGTTAAATAAATTAAAAAAAAAAAAAAAAAAAAAAAACAGACAACCTTACGGACACATTGATTATATTTTATTTCCTCAGATTTTCTTTTATGCTTGGAAATGTGATCTGAGGAACCAGGAAAAAAATCACTTTCTTGGGGAAATAAAATATAGTCAATGATTTCACTTGCATCCATTACATTCACTTACATGCTAATATCCTTGGGAAAGGTAAAAATCCTCACTTCTCCCCCTAGCTATGGGTAAATATCAGGACAGACCGAGTTCTATAGCCTTGGATAGCAACTGGTCTACAGCAGAAAGAAATGGCAACCTACTACGTGAAAAAAATCTGCCTCATCAGTCATATATAGAAAGATACATGATCGCCCATGCATGGACTGACATGATGGACTCCCTTGTAGATTTTGACATATGAGAATCCACCAACTCCATTCAGTTTTTATGTTTGTGTCATGTGACATTTCAGTCCTTTAAGCGACCTGTATACAAGTCCACATATTGTGCAACAGTGAGGATCTCTGGACAGAGTAACAGGAATACTTGCTGATGCTTTTCGCCGTTGTCTTTCATCTTTTAGTCAGCCAATATGACCAATTGCAAAATTTCTGATAAAACTCTGGTTCAAATATCTCCAGTGATTTCTATCCAGGGCAACTCCCCCAAAATTAATATGAAGCCCACTGACAGCTGAGAGGTTACTCGTCAGCTTGTCTTTATACCCAATCCACGGACGTCCTACAGTTCTTTGGCCACTGTCAAGCTGACTGTACATGAGGACCATAGGTATTCTGTTGTTGCTCAGCTTTGCAACATGACTGGTTCAAGGAAAGTCTCAATCCCACCAATGTTGTGTGTGTGTGTGTGTGTGTGTGCATCTCAAAGAAAAAACTCAATACATCATCAAAGAGTTTGGCAATAATTTATTTCAGACAGACAACTGCTGATGAGGCAGTTGTCTGAAATAAATCATTACCAAACTCTTTAGTGAAGTATTGTGCTTTTCCTTTGATATATATCATATTGTTCTGTATTTTGATTGATAGATAGATTAGATAGATAGATTAGATAGATAGATAGATAGATTAGATAGATAGATAGATAGATTAGATAGATAGATAGATAGATTAGATAGATAGATAGATAGATTAGATAGATAGATAGATAGATTAGATAGATAGATAGATAGATTAGATAGATAGATTAGATAGATAGATTAGATAGATAGATTAGATAGATAGATTAGATAGATAGATTAGATAGATAGATTAGATAGATAGATTAGATAGATAGATTAGATAGATAGATTAGATAGATAGATTAGATAGATAGATTAGATAGATAGATTAGATAGATAGATTAGATAGATAGATTAGATAGATAGATTAGATAGATAGATTAGATAGATAGATTAGATAGATAGATTAGATAGATAGATTAGATAGATAGATTAGATAGATAGATTAGATAGATAGATTAGATAGATAGATTAGATAGATAGATTAGATAGATAGATTAGATAGATAGATTAGATAGATAGATTAGATAGATAGATTAGATAGATAGATTAGATAGATAGATTAGATAGATAGATTAGATAGATAGATAGATTAGATAGATAGATTAGATAGATAGATTAGATAGATAGATTAGATAGATAGATTAGATAGATAGATTAGATAGATAGATTAGATAGATAGATTAGATAGATAGATTAGATAGATAGATTAGATAGATAGATTAGATAGATAGATTAGATAGATAGATTAGATAGATAGATTAGATAGATAGATCCATGAAGAGAGCTCAATGTTTTTAATATCCTATATTAAAAAGGATCTATTCGGATTATCCTTACCACTTATGGATTTGATATTGCTACCAGCTTCTTCAGCCACCCAGGAATTCCATCAACTGATTTCACCAGGAACCCTTACGGTATAAAACACACAACTTCTTGTATTTGACCTTCAAGTCCTTCCAAAGTGTTAGTTTGGTATTGTAGACTTGCTCCTTTAACCAAACTCAAAGAAAAAAAAAAAATCACAGGGTGTTAAAGTAAGGACTCCAGGCTGTCCACTCATCTTCTAAAATAGGGAGCACTTTTCAACCCCCCTGTCTGTATGCAACTTGTTCCTGAATAGATTTAAGTTTTCTATTTCTGTTGTTTTGTGTCTCATCTACTCTAATGCCTCCCCAAAGTTTGCTGCTGCTGTTGAAATCTCCCATAAGAATGAATTGTCTTGGGAATTGTTGTTGAAGGTGCTCAGCTGCATTTTTGCAAAGTCCACATTGAGAAGGGATGTATATTGAACGTCAACTGATGGTCTTGTGTGGTGTTGTTGTACATTCATATTCAGGTTGGTTTGGGAGATTTCTTGTGGGGAAACACATTTGCGTAATCATTACAAGGATGTTATACTCCTATCAGTGAATAGTCGCATTCATCTGTGGGTTCTTTCATTCCCCCTTTCCAGATAGGTGGAGTATCAGAAGTTCATGTTGCTCCTTTCGTTCGCTGACTGACTGGCCCTTGCCACCACATACTAATACTTATCTGTGTGTGTGTGTATATATATATATATATATATGTGTGTGTGTGTGTGTGTGTGTATATATGAAGAAATATAGTCTTAAAGTGTGGTATATTTATGGGATAAAGTGCTCAATATCAGTGATAGAGCGTGTGTAAATATAAAATTTAAAAATATTCTTAACTGTAAATAAGAGTACGCTTTTTAATAAAACCTCTTTCAACAAGTAACACATTCATTTTCATCATGGAATTTTTTTACTCAAAATTACTTGAAATTGGAAAAAAAAAAAAAAAAAAAAGATGAAGATGGTGAATGTTGTCACTGAAAGTACTTGCAAACTATATGGACCAAACATCCGATCCATTGTACAATTAATAAAAACAAGGATCATTTCGTTCAGCGAGGGGTCAGTAAGTTAATGCCTTCGAGGTACTGACCAGGCTTAATATTGCTTAACTTTGGTGATTGGATGAGTATCGGTGTGTCAACATGATGTGGCTGTAAAGCCTTTTGGAAAGGATTTGAGAATGGAAAGAGGGGCGGTGAATTCGCCATTAATTACATTAACTTTATTGACTTATTCTTTGAATGACTATTTTACAATATTAAGCAAGCCACATTATTTCTTAAAATATATATATATATATATATATATATATATATATATATATATATATATATATATTTATTTATTTATTTTGTCAGCTTTGATGATAACATGTCTACTATAGAATATAGTATTCTGGGGAGAGTATACACCAGTATTAGGGCTTGTGACCAGCAGACTGATCTATAAGACCTCTCAAACTGCCCATATAACCTGAGTAGGAGTCAAACTGGAGTTTTACAGTCCATATGGCTATTCACTCAAGTCATGGACTGTTCAGGTCTTACCTCTCTGCAGAAGTGCAGTCAGCATGTTCCGCAGCCCCAGCCTACAACACAGGCATAAAAGACCCTGTGACTATATAATGATGATGTAAAATAAATATACCATTGTGAAATATAAGAACTTTGGTTGAGGTTTTATTTTTAATCATGTCATACTAGGCAAGGTGATAAAGCCACTACAGTGCTACTGAGAGTGACAGAATCCAAGAAAACTTTGAGGAGAAAGGACAATAAAAGAACAGGATTCAAGGAGAAAGATGAAGACTGACGATGCATTTAAATTTTTGTAGATCGTAGTTGACAAGAAAGCAAGAAGCTGGAAGAGAATTACACAAGCAAGGAGTGCAAAAGAATAAACTAGAATAGAACTTAGTTACATCTGGCCATTTAGTACTACAGGAATCTAATATTATGCTTAAATTCATGAAGTTAAGGTACCAAAGCGATTAAAGTCAAAATGACAGGACAAGACCAATAACATTGAAGATTCTTTGGATTTTGTCAAGAATCATTAGATACATAGCAGAAGCAATATTGTTGCCACATCTGGTCGAGTGCTTCTGCTATGTATTTGGAGATTCTTGATAAAATCCAAGAAGAATCTGCAATGTTAACAGTCCTGAATTGGCATCTCAGTCACTTTCTCAATGCTGTAAAAGTTTACCTATGCCTTTTCTATAAATATTTTCATGGTAATTGTTTTGATGAGCTATCCTCTTTGGTACCTAGACTTTATGAATTTAAGTTCAGTACTTGATTGGCAGCTAGGTCTCATCATTTTACAGTTGAAATGGCTAGATGTGACCATAATTTGTTTCTTTTCTCTCTCTTTTCACTTGTGGAACTCTCTTCCAGACTTCTTGCTTCTCAGTCAATTTTGATCTTCAAAAATTTAAATGCAATGTCAATCGTTATTTTTTGTCTTCTTAATTCTTGTTCTTTTTTTGCATATTCTTTCACAATAAGTAACCACTTGCGTTTTAGTGGCTTTATTGCCTTGCTTGTGGTGAAACGATTAAAACATAGTGGCAAGCAAAAAGAAACTCGATCTGTTAATTCTAGAAGAATGTACATTGGTATTTTCATTAAACTTTGACTAAAACAGGCAATGAATCCATTTTCAAAATTTCAGCCTTAAAACAAAAACAAAAAACAGCATAGCCGCCATAAACACACGCATTACATGCATTCTTTTATGATTGTTCGTACCTTAAGATAAGCCATAGTGAGCAGAGGAAGTAACGTAAAAGGAACCAAATAAAGAAGCGCTGGTTGAGCAGCTTTAAAAACTTCTGAGGAAACGGTGGCAGTCAACAGACCTAAAAAGATAAAAAATACAAATTTGTTATCACATTCAGATATGAAAATAAAGGATTATTTAATAGAAACCAAGAAAAACTGAACACTCACCTTACATCAGATTAAAGAATAAAATTCTGTAGTTAAACAGATGATTTGGTAGAATTAAGTTGGCATTTGGAAGAAGTCTTAAGCAGAAAGTGAGTTTTATTTGTCCTAACTGATGAGAATGATACTTAACATGAAACTTTGCAAAGCACTTTTGACATCTGAAAATGTTTATCATCTTCAATGTTGAAATCAAACATAAATACAATTTTGAAAAGATTTTCTTTAAAATGATATACCACAATAAAATTAAATGTAAGGTATTTGAACAGAGTTAAAATTAAACACTGCTAATGCCATCTTGCAACAAAATCAGAACAACATTTTTAGTCAACCAAAAAAACAAAAACAAACTTTTTCATGTATAATTCTTGAAAGGACAGACGGATTCGTTTTCTAAGAAGACCTGTCAACTCTTTGGAGGTTATTTAAAACCAGAAAATATTTTAAGATTGTAAGAATTTTTTTCGTTTGGCAATAATAGTGATCTAGTGATACAAGTTTTACTAATTAGACCCTAGCTTAAGATCGAGTTAATGCGAATGATCCATTCCTTAGCTGTATATTATGTACTTTGTCAGAGCTACATAGAATTTTGAATTCAAAGTTTGCCTTCTCCTAGACCAGTTGCTACCCAAGGTTATAGAAACCAGGCTGTCCTATTTACCCATAGCTTGTCGGGGAAGAGGTGGATTCATACCTTTCCCAAGAAATCCAAGTGGAATTGGAACCCTGCTCACTGATTAACAATACTGAACCATTATCCTTTACACCACTCACACATCCATGCTTACAGCACATGGTATTTCCAAGCGGTCACCCATCAAGGTACTGACTAGGCTCATCATTGCTTAACTTGGGGGTTCAGACAAGAACCGATACTTCAATGTGATATGAGCTTAAGCCAAGATCACCTGCACATCCAAGCTTACAGTACTTGGAATTTCCAAGTAGTCACCCATCAAGGTACTGACCAGGCTTAATATTGCTTAACTTTGGTGATTGGATGAGAATCAGTGTTTTCAACATGATGTGGCTGTAAAGGCTTTTGGAAAGGATTTGAGAATGAAAAGAGGGGTGGTGAAGTTTTTGGTTCAACTCATTTTATGGAATTGGTATCCAGATGTCTGCTCATTGAAACCTGATTATTGAAAATATATTGTCTAAAATTATTAAAAAATAAGAAAAAACTGCCATCATCAGTCTGAAAGAATTCATTTTTTTTTTCTTTAAACAAAAAAAAAAAAACATTTAAACTTGTTTATCTTTTATGTTTTGTCTTTCGAAAAAGCTGTAAGAAAAGAGAAAAAATGAGGTTGAAAAGATTTACCTAAAAAATATCCTATTAAAGAACAATGAAAATATGTGATCTTCTGAATGGTGTTGATTGGTTGAGGAATTCCTGCCTCAATGCTGTTAAGCTGGGACTTCTTGTAGGCGTCGTACCTTAGCACAAAGCAGAGTAGCAGGCCCGGCATCACCTGAGCCACAAGAAACGAAAATCACTTTCAATGTTGCAAATCTCAGACAAACAAAATAAGCAATGATATCAAGAAAGATATTTTTTTTTAAATAAGAAAAATTCAATTCATAATCAAAGATGAATATTTCAACAGTTTTCTCAACCAATTTCAAAAATATTCTCCAACATTCTAAAAAGGTAGCCATTTTCAAAACCTTTCAATAAATTTAAATAACTGTTTTACAATGTTAGAGAATTAATATTTTTAAATCAGGGAATTCATGATTTACAAGTAAATTGATGCATACATATATTTTTACTCATATAATATTAAAGTTGATTGATAAATAAATTCTCCAATCCTATAAAGTAAGTTCAGGATGAATAAGGAAACTGCTATTAAAATGGAGCCAATTTATTTCTCTTCAAAATGATGAGTGTTGATAAGTAAGGTCTTCAATCCTGTAAAACAAGTTTCAGACCAGATAGAATAAGGAAACTACTATTAAAATGGAGCCAATTTATTTCTTTTCTAAATTACAAGTCTTCTTTATAACATAATGACCATTTTGTATTACATTTTTCTTAAATGTATTATCCATTTTCTCATGCCTGGTTTCTGGTTTACGCCTGATCAAATTTCTATTGTGATACTATCGACACCCACATAGAAAAGGAGATGTGGTCTTATAATGATCTCAAATGTTTCTGCCTAATGCAGAACCAGCAGGTGGCTCTTTCTGAAGTCTAAACAGCATCCACTTTAAATGAAGGGGAACAGGGAAGTAAAGGAGTGGATGAGGGTTTTTCTGGAGATCAAGTGGTAACCAAACTGTAAATCGGGTGTGTCCAAGTGCTGGTCTATATTAACAGTCATGCCTGGAATCAGAGGAGTTCTGGTTTGCTCTTGGTGAGAGAGGCTTGTCCATCGCATTGCCAGCCACCATGCCAGGATGAATAGATGAGTGAGCAGTAGCGATCCACATAGCAGACGTGGTTTAGTGTCACCCTACCTACTGGCCCAAGTAACAGGGTTCACGGTCTTATTCTTCGACAAGGCACTTCTCGTCTTTCATCTTATTACCTTGTGAGCAGTGGCAGGCACTTTCCCAACTTCCGGTGCACCCCAACAAGATAGAAAATCGAAATGCAACATGGGGGTAATCATGGGATGGGTGGTGGTAAACTTCGACAAGTGTCACATTGTATGCTTACTCAATGCTATTACACAACAAACCAAGATTTAAAGCAGCGACCCTCATATTTTTACATTTCAATGCGCAGGCAGACATGAGTACAGACAGACGGGGCAAAGTGACGACAGAGACAGACGGGGCAAAGTGACGACAGAGACAGACGGGGCAAAGTGACGACAGAGACAGACGGGGCAAAGTGACGACAGAGACAGACGGGGCAAAGTGACGACAGAGACAGACGGGGCAAAGTGACGACAGAGACAGACGGGGCAAAGTGACGACAGAGACAGACGGGGCAAAGTGACGACAGAGACAGGCGGGGCAAAGTGACGACAGAGACAGACGGGGCAAAGTGACGACAGAGACAGGCGGGGCAAAGTGACGACAGAGACAGGCGGGGCAAAGTGACGACAGAGACAGGCGGGGCAAAGTGACGACAGAGACAGGCGGGGCAAAGTGACGACAGAGACAGGCGGGGCAAAGTGACGACAGAGACAGGCGGGGCAAAGTGACGACAGAGACAGGCGGGGCAAAGTGACGACAGAGACAGGCGGGGCAAAGTGACGACAGAGACAGGCGGGGCAAAGTGACGACAGAGACAGGCGGGGCAAAGTGACGACAGAGACAGGCGGGGCAAAGTGACGACAGAGACAGGCGGGGCAAAGTGACGACAGAGACAGACGGGGCAAAGTGACGACAGAGACAGACGGGGCAAAGTGACGACAGAGACAGACGGGGCAAAGTGACGACAGAGACAGACGGGGCAAAGTGACGACAGAGACAGACGGGGCAAAGTGACGACAGAGACAGACGGGGCAAAGTGACGACAGAGACAGACGGGGCAAAGTGACGACAGAGACAGACGGGGCAAAGTGACAGAGACAGACGGGGCAAAGTGACAGAGACAGACACAGATATAAGTTAATATTCCATAGACGCAGCAAAGCGTTTATCTTTTCTTTTAAAACCAAAATTGAAAACATTTTCTAAGACTGCTCGGGGAAAAAAAAATGCAAGGTATTTTCCTTCTTAAACATTGTAGCCATTTCATCCTTGACATAAAAAAAATATCTTTTCATGGATTGGCATCATTTTCTATATGATAGAAATACTGTAAGTATGTATGTTTCAAGATATAGAAATGCACACAATGTGTAATGCTTTAATTTTAGTTGTCGTGTATGCAAGAAAGATTTATACATGCAATTATAAGAACTGTTGTATTTTCGAGAAATGCATTTTTTTCAATGATCAAACAGAAAAAGACATCATCAGAATGTTGCATGACTTACAATATCTCCGAGTCCCAGCATGGAAAAATGACTGCTATTCTGCATACTGGAAGAGAAGAAGAAAAAAAGGCCCTTTTAAACATGAGCAGAAGAGAGTCTCTGTAATTATGAAATCATCCATTAAAAAATTAATTTAGCTTAGTTATGTTGCAGAGAAATGGTTGAGGAGGAGGTCAGAAACATCTTCTGAAGGAGAGGGAATTCTTGTAGGCACTGGCTGATATTTCAATTATTGTATATATTCACGGATAGGTTGCTCCACCCCCACCCCACACCAGATCGGTCACACCCCTACTTTATGGCTTAATAATTGATGATTAACTGTTGACTCACAAATAGGTCACACTATAATCTTGGGAGTTACGCAGCCCTTTTTAAACGTAAGAATTATCAGATATCTACCGTTATTCCAAAACTTACAATTATTAATACACTTTTGCTTGCAGTTAAAATACATTTTGTCAATCAACAGGTAAACAAACGGAAGTAACTTTTGTACTGGTATTTTTTTTACATTCACCACATCATTTTTATATCAAGTCAACTAGATAACAAAAAAAAAAAAAAAAAGAAACAAATGAAATAAATACAGAACAAAATGTTACAGTACATTTAGAAAAAAGTGTTTATCTATTTATATACCAAGTTACGGTTTTAAAATTCATTCAGAACTGAATCCCAAGAATTCTTCTTCACTCTCATCTTGGGAGTTACACAGCCCTTTTTAAATGTAAGAATTATCAGATTTCTACCTTCATTTCAAAACTTACAATTATTAATACACTTTTGCAGTTAAAATAGATTTCGTCAATCATCATGTAGACAAAAGGAAGTAACTATTGTACCAGTAGTTTTATATTTACTGCATATTAAAAAAAAAGAAACAAATACAGAAGAATATGTTACGGTACATTTAGAAAAAAGTACTTATCTATTTATATATATCAAGTCACGGTTTTAAAATGCATTCAGTGTTTATGGGTATCATTTCCGATTTCTCAGAATTCATGGTGACAAGGTACAGTTGTTGTACATTTGTTGAACAGATAGGTTGCACACCGAATATTTTTGGGAAATTTTTGGTAAAAAAAGTGACCTATCTGCGAGTTTATACGGTAGTTAAATGATATTCAAAGTGTAATGTTTTAGTATCTGTCTATATTTCTGAGATGAGGTATTATGTACACTATTTACATTATTGTCCTCATCTTTGTTGCTATATTTATCACAACGTTTCGGCCTTTCAGTACCTGTCTATATTTCTGAGATGAGGTATTATGTACACTATTTACATTATTCGGACTATTGTCCTCATCTTTGTTGCTATATTTATTACAACGTTTCGGCCTTTCAGTACCTGTCTATATTTCTAAGATGAGGTATTATGTACACTATTTACATTATTCGGACTATTGTCCTCATCTTTGTTGCTATATTTATTACAACGTTTCGGCCTTTCAGTATCTGTCTATATTTCTGAGACGAGGTATTATGTACACTATTTACATTATTCGGACTATTGTCCTCATCTTTGTTGCTATATTTATTACAACGTTTCGGCCTTTCAGTATCTGTCTATATTTCTGAGATGAGGTATTATGTACACTATTTACATTATTCGGACTATTGTCCTCATCTATGTCGCCATATTTATTACAACGTTTCGGCCTTTCAGTACCTGTCTATATTTCTGAGATGAGGTATTATGTACACTATTTACATTATTCAGACTATTGTCCTCATCTTTGTTGCTATATTTATTACGCTTCGGCTGTTGTACGCTCCGGCCTTGAGGACACATGGCACAATGGATAAAGGTGCTGGTTAGATCCAGTGACAGGACCCAAAGAGTGTTAGTTCAATACCTGGTTAAGGCAGTGGAGAACTAGGAGAGGTGAATTTTTAAATGTAAGAATTATCAGATTTCTACCTTTATTTCAAAACTTACAATTATTAAAAGGAAGTAACTATTGTACTGGTATTTTTATATTTACTGCATAGTAAAAAAAAAAAGAAACAAATGAAAGAAATACAGAACAAAATGTTACGGTACATTTAGAAAAAAGTACTTATCTATTTATATATCAAGTTAGAGATTTAAAATTCATTCAGAACTGAATCCCAATTCTTCACTATCATCGCTGTCGAACATCATTCTCATTTCTTCATGCTCTTTGTCATTTGTAAATAACTTAAGAATGCTTTTTAATATTATATGAAACAACAATTAAAGGAAAAACAACCATAAAGAATATATTTCATTTCTTTAAGTCTTATTTTCCAACGTCTTTTTGACAAAATATACATATTTTGACTCAGAATAAAAATAATAAAAAATGGATTTGAAATTAGTCAACACTTATTTTGAATTCGATGAGAGAGGAAGCCATATTTTGAGGAAAGATAGCAGAGGATCTTTAAATATTCTGAAAATTTACCCAGCTTAAAGACCAAATTAAAAATGGAGACTTTTTTTTTTTTTTGTATCAATTTGCCCCAAGCAAGGTTTGTTGTTTGGCTGATTTTGTTTAACAGCATATCAATCCTGTATATATTATATACAATTTAATACAGTTTATATACAATTTAATACAGTTTATATACAATTTAATACAGTTTAATGCTGAAGTTTACATATTTTTTAATGTAATTTTATGCTACAACTACAGATATTTTGTACTTCATTTTATACATTCAGAGTAAAGTTGTTTTTTTTGGGGGGGAAGGGGGGGTTGTTTTTTAGATATATATTTTGTAGATCATAAAATGTATTGTTGGTAATTTTACTATAGAAATGTATCTTTATATATTTATTTTTTCATTGATTGCCATTTAGTTATAAAAATCTATTGTTGGTCATTTTATTATAAAAATGTACTGTTGATTCTTGTTTCGGGTGTTCACTATTTGCCCAGAACTGGGACCCTAACCAGTGCTACCACCCTGGGTCAGGGTGGACCTTGGAACAACCTCTAAATCAGAGGCCTTGATACTGGATGTAGTTTATCGTCATACCCAAGACGACCCCTAAGAAAGAGGCTTCAGCAAGTAGAAGAATAAAAAAAAATTTAGAAGTGACTTGGAAAAAAAACCCTCGTTACTTATTTTCTAGAACTGTAAATAATTTATGCAAGGTAAAGTTTCTCAGACTAGCCTCTGAATGCGTTGAACTCATATCAATGCATAAAAAGTAAAAAAATAAAATTTTTATAAAGTTCAAAGAAAGATATTGACATTTTGCTTTGTTGTCCACGAAATCAAAAGAAGTCATGAAGATTACAAAATGTTTTTGCTACTTTTGAATTGTGCCTTTAAAAAACCCCCCAAAAAAACCATTAGGCAAGAAACAAAATTTGAAATTTAACACTTTCTGGGCTTGATACTTATTCAATAGTGACAGATATATATATATATTTTTCAACCTCACTCGACTCCGTGCCATATCCAAGACCACCATGTGTTCGGTAATGGAGCTGCAGTACGCTGATGACAATGCCACCCCAGGTCGGACTACAGAGGACCTCCAGTCATTAGCGGATGCATGCAACACGGCCTATGAACAATTTGGTATTCAGGTTAACACAGAAAAGACCAAATTATTAGTTCAACCTCCATCTGGACTACCGCTCCCAAACACTAACATCACATCAATGGCCAACCGCTGGAGCAAGTAGATCAGTTCCTCATATTTGGGGAGCATTCTAAGATCAACTCCCACATGCAGAAAAGACATGGAGAATAGAATCAGGGCCGGCTACTCCGCCTTTGGCCGACTCAACCACCGCATATTTAAAAACCATGCACTGACAATGACCACCCAAATCATGGTCTTCCGGGCAGTAGGCCTCTCCACCTTTTTATACACTTGTGAAACATGGACCCTATATAGAAGCGAGGTATAAATGCTAGAACGCTTCCAGCAGCTGAAACTAAGGCAAATCCTCAACATCTCTTGGGAGAGCTACACTACCAACACAGAAGTGCTGAACAGAGCCTCAGTGAGCAGCGTCGAGGCCACCATCATCCATCACCACCTCCGCTGGGCAGGACACATCCACAGGATGGATCCTTCCAGGCTCCCCAAGAAAATCCTATATGGCGAGCTGGCCATTGGGACTAGACCATGAGGAGCACCCAAAATGCGCTACAAAGACCAACTAAAGCGCACCGTGACACTTACCAACATTAGTTTGTCCTCGTGGGGAAAAACTGCCAGGGACCGAAAAACGTGGAGGAGATCAATACGCGATGACATCGCGGACTTCGAGGAAAAGAGGAGGGAGAATGAAGAGGCAAGACAACGAAGTAGGAGACAGTGATGTGAACGACCCCGTCCTCACCCTCCCTGTGAGCATTGTCCGTGACTATTCTACCAAC
>OZ038510.1:76963325-76985825 GCA_964036315.1 Acanthosepion esculentum
AGAGGAAAAAGACACACAAAAAAGAGAGGAAAAAGACACACAAAAAAGAGAGGAAAAAGACACACAAAAAAGAGAGGAAAAAGACACACAAAAAAGAGAGGAAAAAGACACACAAAAAAGAGAGGAAAAAGACACACAAAAAAGAGAGGAAAAAGACACACAAAAAAGAGAGGAAAAAGACACACAAAAAAGAGAGGAAAAAGACACACAAAAAAGAGGAAAAAGACACACAAAAAAGAGGAAAAAGACACACAAAAAAGAGGAAAAAGACACACAAAAAAGAGGAAAAAGACACACAAAAAAGAGGAAAAAGACACACAAAAAAGAGGAAAAAGACACACAAAAAAGAGGAAAAAGACACACAAAAAAGAGGAAAAAGACACACAAAAAAGAGGAAAAAGACACACAAAAAAGAGGAAAAAGACACACAAAAAAGAGGAAAAAGACACACAAAAAAGAGGAAAAAGACACACAAAAAAGAGGAAAAAGACACACAAAAAAGAGGAAAAAGACACACAAAAAAGAGAGGAAAAAGACACACAAAAAAGAGAGGAAAAAGACACACAAAAAAGAGAGGAAAAAGACACACAAAAAAGAGAGGAAAAAGACACACAAAAAAGAGAGGAAAAAGACACACAAAAAAGAGAGGAAAAAGACACACAAAAAAGAGAGGAAAAAGACACACAAAAAAGAGAGGAAAAAGACACACAAAAAAGAGAGGAAAAAGACACACAAAAAAGAGAGGAAAAAGACACACAAAAAAGAGAGGAAAAAGACACACAAAAAGAGAGGAAAAAGACACAAAAAAAGAGGAAAAAGACACAAAAAAGAGGAAAAAGACAAAAAAGAGGAAAAAGACACAAAAAAGAGGAAAAAGACAAAAAAGAGGGAAAAGACACAAAAAAGAGGAAAAAGACAAAAAAAAGAGGAAAAAGACACAAAAAAAGAGGAAGAAAGAGGAAAAAGACAAAAAAGAGGAAAAAACAAAAAAAGAGGAAAAAGACAAAAAAGAGGAAAAAAAGAGGAAAAAGACAAAAAAAATGATCTACAAGAGAAAAATTAATTTTAATAAATATTTACTTACTGGGTTCTCTGCAGGTCTGGTTGCGACTTTCACCATCACATTCGTACTAAATATATATGATGAGAAAAATACCTAAAAGAAAAGTTTTTAAAAAATGTTCATCTTTTTACTCATGACAACTGTAATAATAAAAACACAATAAGAAAAAAAAAAAAAAAAGATTATATCGCAAATAACTTCCAATCTCTTACTACAGTGTCTCTATCAACCCTTTTATCTTTATAAAATCCCTTAACAGCACTACCTGACAATGAGATTGAACCAGTTATGTTTACGCAATGCTTTAATTCTATATGTCATGTGTTTGCTCTGGTGGTGGAATTTTAGAAGTGGCTTTTCTTTTATAATGAGAGGCTGCCAAATGGTATTTATTTTTATGCTGGCTCTACTGATGATGTTTGTCAGGACCGATTCTTTCAGTTATCTTATCTTCTAATGCTGTTTTTGTCTAGTGACTTTATTCCACAGGGGTTGATGACTACTCTTTTTTTTTTTTCACTTTATATATGGTTAGCAATACCCGATTTCAATGTTCCTCTGCCCTTACTTTCAATGGTAATATTAGCCGTTTTCCTACACAGAAACATTTGGCATTCGTTGACTCAACAGCCACTGCTGATTTCAGTTGGAATGTATAAAATCTTTCTCTACAAACAGTTTTTTGGAAAACTTGTTTCTCAAGTCCAGTAATTGTTATGACTCTTTCCAGTATTGATGGAGGTTTCCTTCCTAACTTTTTATTTGAAGTCTTGTGGAATGTTCACATCTTAATTATGCCATTACTTTTGCTTCGACTTACATGTGCGTTGTGTCATTGGTGGGGGGGGGTGCTTATTTGTGTCAGTTAAGAACGAACACACAATTTGAATATTCATACATTATATTTGCCACAGATGTAAAACATGACCAGTGGTTTACTGGTAGACTGTTCCATACCGGATATGTGAGAATGCATGACCACCATCTTGAAATATCTTTTCTTCTGTTGCCTAGGGAGTTTCAATCAAGAGGCATAACTTGGTTTCCATCTAGGGTGCGAGTTAGCTCCCTAGTTATGACATCCGTCCTAACAATGTGCTATACATTTTAATTGTTGCCGCTGTTGGTAGTCTGCAAGTGATATGTTTTCTGCTATTTTATAGAGTTCTTTCTTTGTGATTGTGCAGTGCCAGTCTGCAATGTTCAAAGAAAGATGATCGTTGCCAAAGCCCCCCCCCAACACTTTACTCGCTCAAAAGCTTTTTTTCTCAAGGGGCAACTGAAAAGTGAATAAGACTGGCGAGGATTAAATACAAGAAGATATTCCCTAAGTATGGGAAGCAGAAGAATAATCTAGACTCACCGATTCAGTTTTGAGTGTCTTATGTGCCATGTCTCTTTAGGGCGTAGGCGATCATGACCCTCCACATTTTCCTGTCCCTTGTCGCTCTTAAGTTTTGTGTTTTTGCTATTTCTCCCGTACCGTTCTACCATCCATTTAGTCAAGCTCATTATGTTACGCACTGCTTTCCACTGTCCCTCAATCTGTCCTGTGAGTATCCTGAACATAGAATAATCTAGACTTCCTCAAATTTGGACTAATCTTCAAATCCAAAATTTTGTTTTGACATAAATATGAAGTATTTTCTTCCTCGAATCAGAACGCTACCCTCAATACCAAACATTTCAGATGTTCGGTTTAGGGGAGTGTTACGGCTGGCACAACACAAAAATAAGATAAAACAGATTCTTGGAAATTGAAGTTGAATGAAAAGATTGCATGTAATAACGAAAAGTGTATAATATTATTTTTTCTTCTTAGAAAAATAGTTAGATATTCACATGTATATAAAATAAAGAAGTTTGGTTAATAATATCATGGAATAAAAGGTGAAGTATTTTGCCTTTTCTTTTTGAGGACTGTTGGAACTTTGATTCTTTCAGTCGAAGCTTTGTTCATGAATCAAACAGACCAGAGTCGACCTCAGTGGTCGTGGCTGTGGGTTCAGGAGGTCAACTGGCTATTTGGTACGAACTCCTGTTTATATATGTTTTTTGAACCCTCTAGAACCCAGTAGAAGTTTCTAGAGACTTCTAGAAAGTTCCATTCTATTATTATGGAAGCTAAAGGGCTTGGTGAATCGGAGCTTTTCGTAAGATAAAAAGGGCACCTAATAGCTACAGATTTAAGTCATCATTTTAAGGTAGGTTTTATATTTTATAGTGTAAGTATAAAAAGTTAAGGCAAAATGGGGCCTCGTAACAGGGAGTTGTACTGTATATCCTTACTTTTGTCTTCCTTTAGAGATGGTAATTGTTTTAGAATAAGATATTTCATAAAGTGTCCTAATTTTTCACAAATTAAGATATTTGTTCAGCACAAAGTTTTTCACTACTATTGATCGTCAATTATTTTTTATCCATTTATGTATTCAATCTACCTGTTAAATAAAAACCAATCAAATGTTACAAATTACCTTTCGTATCCTAAACTATAAAACTTTAAAATTTTAAGCTTACCACAGCAGCCTTTTCTTCCGCAAATCCAAACAGTACCTTCAATAAACATCTCACATGTTCAGCTTAGAAGTTGTACTGTATTTTGTTTAATTTGCCTAATGTCCTTGATAGAACACGAATCTGTTCAGCTACCAAGAATTTTACTGTTACACCCATTTGTTGAGGTTCAGGTCAGAGGTTCTTCATAGATTCCTTGAGTAAAACAGTATTGCCTGTTCAAAGAGTATGGGTTGGCATATAACTACTCCCTCCCTCCCTCACAATTTGCCCCCAGAGAAATGCTATAAGGAACAGATTACATCAATGCTATTCTACACCAACCAACCAACCAACCAAATATAATTTAATACCAACAGAATGAAAAGAAACATGTAAAACACCTTAAAATCTGTTCAAATACAACTGGTTAAATTATCAATATTTTTCAGATGAGCACTTATCACTTGCATTATTTCCAGTTGGACTAATATCCTCAGCTTTATTATTATTATTATCCTGTTTCAACTGCCAGCCAAGCCTTCTTCAGGCATCTGCTGATCTGGATAAGCTTCAAGGAATCTTGAACTGAACATTTTATTTA
Organism: Acanthosepion esculentum; assembly: GCA_964036315.1. NCBI lineage: Eukaryota > Metazoa > Mollusca > Cephalopoda > Sepiida > Sepiidae > Acanthosepion > Acanthosepion esculentum. The sequence goes on from OZ038510.1 coordinate 76,967,489, forward strand.
ATCCAGTACAATAGCCAAGTGGATTAAAACATTAGTTTGTAAATTTGGTGGCATAGTAAATGTGAGTTCAAGCCCTGAGCTGGGTAGTACAGATTCAGTAGAAATAGAGTGATAATTGAACAATGCTAAAGAACAAGACACGAGATATCCCCAGACATGATCAGTGGAACGAGAACAACCTATCCCCTTCGATTAAATAAAGGGTTCAGTTTGAAATTCTCTGAAGGTTACCCAGATTAATATTTGCCTGAAAAAGGTCAATGTATACAATGGCCAAAATACTGTGATAACAAAGAGGAGACAATAGCCCAAATGTATAAAAATATAATAAAAAAACAACAAAAAACAAATTAAAAAGAAAAAAAGTCATATTTGCTAATTTCTTTTCAATCTGAATTTACGAAAGACATTAGATATCAAACTGGTCATCTCTTCTTTTACATGGCTAAACAAGAGAAAAGAAAATGAAGACTGAAATTCTTACTCACCCAAAATACATCATAAATTAAAAGACCAACAAGAAGGAGCGTGGAGACCTTCAAGCTTGGAAGTCTGACTAAAGCAATGAAAGCCACACACAAACCCATGCCAAGAGCTGAAATCAAAGAAAATTGGGTTACGCTTAGAAAAACCAATTTGGCTAGATTTATTTAATGAAATACTTCAGACCCAAACAAATCAGTCAATTAATCATGAACTTTTTTTTCTTTTTCATGCTATATCATTTTTGTTGCAGTTGTAAATCCAGGCAATGCTGTTTTTTGTCTAGTTAGTCCAATAAGTTTTATAGTTATTTTTCGTATTTTCTTGAAGGCCAAGAAGATGTTCATACAGTATTTTTAACAATATCAATAAACAAGTTTTACATTTTATAAAATCCTGATGTGAAATTAATATAAATTGATTACAATTTTTATGGTTATTTTTCATTAAAGTTTTATGTATCATGTCTCACAGATTTACATTAAGATATTGTGTTGTTTTCAAATTGTCCGTTTATTTTAAAACAGAGAACCAGGGCTGTGGAGTCAGATTCAGAGTTGTCGTGTTGGAGTCGGAAGCAATTAAGGGGTCATCGGCGCCGGTAAAACTATAGAGTCCGGTTGTATTTACACTTTATATAAAAAGTCTTACATTATAGAATTTTTATTTTTATTATTTTTTCGACTTTATATTTAATATTTCCTTTAAAGAAATTCATCTCAACTTACTTTTTTAATGTATTTTATTTTTTTTGTAGTTATTTTGTATTTGCAAAAGTATATATATGTAAAAAAAAATTTAAATCCTATAAAAGATTATATTTCAATGTCTGTTATAAAGTAGTTTTAGTTTGGTTATTTACTTATTTCTTATTTGCAATGATATATATATATATATAGTTAATTAAACTATCTACTTAATTCATATCATATTAACTGAAAAACACTCATAAAAAAATATGTGGATTTACCAAATTACAAAATACATAAAAATTCTCACTTTAAATATTTAAAATTTATCGTTGCGATTTGCACGCTCCAACACCATATAACTGTTAACAAATAGCTCATTCTTAAAAACATCTTTCGGTCGGATAAACACATTTAAATCGTCTCCCAGTTTTGATTCTGATGGATAATAAAGCCCGACGATGATTGCGCGATGCATTGAAAGTATACTAGCAGAAATAAAAAATACACCATATCCATTTTATTTATTTATGAGGATCTCATCATTCGGAGGATTATCAGTAGTGGAATGCTTATGTTTATGTCTACTAGCGAAGTGATTTCGCCAATAATCGCATTCATATTGCTGATTGATTCAAGGTATGATTAACTCTTTGTAATATATATATATATATATATATATATATATATACACACACACACACAAACAAACAAACATCTTTGCAAATAAGTATATATATATATATATATATATTTAATATAAATATAATACTTAAATATTTGTATCTAAAAAAAAAGAACATATAAACATAAAAAATGTCTTAAAATAATTGTCGAACTTCGACCATTTCATAATGTGTGACGTCATTTGTTTAGTCACCCATCTAGATAGTGATGAAGCTCAACATTAATTAACTTTGGTGATCATTTGTTTTACAGCATATCAACCCATTGGGTTATTTAATGCCAAAATTTAAACACTTATATTTAAACAGTCAAAAGTTTTGTTTTTTTAACTAGTAAGACTGCTATTAGTTATGGCGATATTTCTTTTTTAAATTATATTTTTGAAATCCATTTTGTTGGTAATTTTACTATAAATATATAAAAATGTATTACTGGTATTTTTACTATAAAAATTTATTTTTATCCTTTCATAGTGTTTTGTTTTTGTTTGGCGTTCACTATTAGCCCATGAGTTGAGACCCTAACAAGTGCTACCACTCTCTGTCAGAGTGGAGAGTCACAAATAAAAGCACAGTTAACTAATCGGTCAGAAAGATCATTAAACTACATGGTTGTATTTGGAAGTGGAAGAATACGCAAAGAACAGTGGCTTCCTTCTGGAATTCTAACAAAGCTCCACTGTTTTCAAATAAACATAAATGGTCGGTTCCCTGTACCATGCCAGTAAGTACCTGACTCCTCTTGTTATCCTCTACCTTTATTAGGGCCAAATCAGGCCGAAAATGGAGTACTGCTGCCGTATATGAACAGGAGCTGTACAATCTTCACTTACCAATGTAAATAGAGTCCAAAAGCATTTCTGCATCCTTGTGGGTGATGAATTATTTTTCACCCTAGAAGCCCTTTCCCCACAGATAAAATATTGCAAGCTTCTCAATACCAGCACTATTCCCATAGAAAATGTTCAGACAAACTACATTCCTTAAGAGCCACTGTGCTATGCACATTATAGAAAAACCATCCTCATTCCCTTCGTATTTTATTGGTGATATGTAAGTTTCATCCTAAAATTCCCATGAACCAGTGGTTTGTAGAACTGACTCCCAGGAGGTTGCTTTCCAGATCACTACAATTTTAATCTGTTCAAGTCTGGGGCTAACTATCATCTTCCCCACATATTCACATAAACTGTGCCTCTTACTCTGTAACACTATCTTGAGTGGCTCTTGTACAGGGGTGATGAACAGTGTTGTTAAAAAAAAAAAAAAACTTTTGTGATGTCAACTTGTTACCACTTTTGGCATGTCAACGAGTACTCATTATCATTTTTGTAATGCTCGTTGTAGTAGAGACTTTGCAATCGCAGATACAACTATAGTAACACCGTTGAACAATACTGGTGTCAGGCACCTTCAATTAGTACTTGCTCGAAAAGTAACCACCAAATAGTAATTGTACAGAGAGTGACTAGAGTAGAGAATAGCAGTCCGTATAGTAATAGAAGATAGACTAGAAATGGGGATCCATATAGTATAGAGGACAGACTAGAAATAGTGATCATTTAGACATCACACAACTTCCTACTTATGCATTTCCTCTATGGTCACATGGTCTACTTAATTCAATGATGGGATCACCTGTGTTTGCTCACACTCAAGTGTTGGCAGCAACACTTTATTCCTATATAACACTTTATTCCTATATAACAAAAACTGAAAAAGAAATTGTTAGACAGCAGCATATTTAAATACATTCTGAACTTCAGGAAGTCAGAGTCAAGAAACATTGAATTCCAAATTTGAACAGAACCAAGAAGAAATAATATCAGATATAAAAACAAAAACAAAAAACTGTTAACTTGCCATCCATGAGAAGCCAGTGCCCTGTGAGTACCCATATACACACAATGAGAAACGACAGACAAAAAGACATAATCTCTGCTGCTGTGAAGCGGCCACAAATGCCAAAAGAAATCCTGAAAGGACAAGAGAAGGAAATTAAGGCATTTATCTAAAAAAACATTTTTAAATAATGCATAACAAAGTAAATGAAAGAAAGGGTGTATCGTCAGTCGTAATACCATTGCAACGAAGTGGTCAACATTGCTTTATTCAGATGAATTGGGATGTGAAAAACTGTACTGGTCCACAGCCTACATCTGATTCTCACACATGCCGCCAAGAAGTTGCATTGGCCACACCCAGGTGAAAAGCATCAACCAGCTGGCTAAACTGTGAGGGTAGTTGGAATGGCTTCCCGACCCAACTAACAAAGAGGAACACATCTCTCCAACCCACTTGTGCTAAGTGAAGTGGTCATCAGTCAATTGCCAGCCCAGGTATAGGAGCTGTGCCTCGGAGATCAATGGCTTTGCCAGTGTGCAGAGGAACTTCCGAGAGGAGGCATGGGGTAACCTCAACATCCCCAGTGCAAAAGGAAACAGCAAGCCATTGCACTATTCTGCCTTGAATGTCACCATGAACCACAATTACAACATAAATAGTGGGGGAGTGGTGATCACATCAGTGCAAAATGTGCTAACTGAATGAATGATGAAATCAAAGAAAAAAAAATGAAATTGAGAAAATAGATGACATACTTTTAAAATTCATCTTCATTTCAATTGGCGATGAAGCTTTGACCTGATCAAAAAAGATCACCTGTGCACACAGTGCATAAAGTAAGGCTGAATGCTCATATTCCAACACAGATCTCAATGATACTCTGTTCAATGAAGAGCAACTTGAGACTCACAAAGTAACTATGAAACAGCAGATCAGAGGTATGATCACGATGAAGCTTTTACAAAGGCTGATTTTGTACGAATTCTTTGTTATCGAGTTTAACTCTGAATCGATTAGATTTGCTCTTAAAAGTGCTCACCTACTTTACTGAAAGGGAATAAAAGAATAAAGATTATAAATAAATTAAAAATTTTGGGAACAGGTGACAACAATACTGGAAATTGAGAATTTTCAGCCACAAGTGTGTGTGTATGTATGTATGCATATATATATATATATATATATATATATATATTACACACACACACACACACACACACACACACACACAAAAGCAGTCACAGTTGGATTGAAGCAGATCAGTTCTTGATCATTCATTAACAGGGACAGACTGCCACTGCTGCTTGGTCAAGTTACCAGTTGGACATCATGATACTGAGATGGGCAAAGAGTTGGTAGGAGGAAAAGTTGAAAGGAAGTGCTGATATATTAGTCTAACATGGCAAAAGTTGTGGGAGGAGGACGCGTGCGGTGAGGGCGAGGAGGAGGACGCGTGCGGTGAGGGCGAGGAGGAGGATACATGAGAGAAGCACGAGGAGGAGGAGTTTTTTGTTGTTTTTTTTAAATTAGAAGGAGATTTATCCTCCCCCTACTATTTCTCAGATCTTCCAGTGTGGCAAAGTCAGTTTCTGCAGCCTTGGCTTCATCAGCTACCAGCAGGCTCAGACAGCAAGTGCATTGTCTTCATTCATAAAGTCAACTGTTGTATTTTACAACATCAGAAGTGACCACAGCTTGGACAAAGCTTACAAGAAAGAAAAAAAAAATGCCAACCATATTCACTTACTTCTGTCCACTGGAACATGGCCGGATCATGTACTGACACATTGGTAATAACAAAAATGCAAATGCAACTGTAGCCAATACTGAAAAGAGAAAATAAAGGGTAAAGAATGGTTATTGAAGAATTTTCTTTATCACTAATACAGGAATTCCTTAAAAAGTAAACAAGAATGAGCATTCTGTACAAAGTTCTTGAGAGGGGGTAAGAAATGATTTATATCCCTTACAACTTAAATTAATTCACAGCAACAAAACCTTTAATTTTAAGATTCACATTTCAAAATTACTGTTCTCTATTAAAAATTGATGACATTCAGCATACAAATGTCAAAAGTTATACATCTCGGCTTTTAACTAATTAGGCATCTATATAGAGTAATAAACATTGCTAATATATGTGTGTGTGTGTCTGTATTTATTTATTTATATATATATATATATATATATATAAATAAATAAAAGAAGAACACTGATCAGGCATGTTTGGTTATGAAGCTTATCAAGAAATTGCTTCTCACATACAATGGATGCTTTCTTTCCCAAGATAAAGTGGCTGACCCATTGTACCCAAATAGCAACTTAACACACTAATTAAGCTAAATGACATTTTCTAATTTATTGGAAGTACCTAGGAGAAAGTGGTGTGTGTGTGTGTGTGTGTGTAACTTGCAGAAATTGTGTAATATATTTCCCCCATCGCTGGTTGCTCTCAAGAAAAGAAGGTAGAAGTGAAAAGATAGTGGATCAATAATGCTGCAAATGGTCTGGAGTTTGAAACGAATGTGTGTTAACATGCTTTAGTGATCGAATAGATACTAATGTCATGTGACTAAAATGATGTTACTACTCAAAAACTTTTTAACATGTGCTGAGATTGAAACAAATGGGTTGCCATCTTTTGACATGAAGAGTCTCCAAAATATTTAATCATTTTTTTTTTTTTGCGGTTGAATTGGTAGAGTATAGTTGTATTGTTGATTATAACCTGACAGTAATTAGAAGGGTACCTTTGATTTTTTTTTCTAAATGCTTATACATGGTACTTTGCTCAAGGAGATAACAGGTGAATTTCATTGCTGGTTATGCATATTTAAATCAAGTCCAAATAATCATCTTTTGCAATGTCCTTTGAAAAGGAACAAGAATAGTTTTTTTTTATTTTTAGGAAGAAAAAAACCCAAAATCCGACATTTTAGTGTAAATCTATAACAGAGAACAAAATAAATTACGGTAGTGAGGTACAGAAAATGTAAATTCAAAAAACAAAGGATAAAACACAGAAGAGAGTTTCTCTTTTTTTGTGATTTTAACTATTTCAAATATAAAGCAGAGTGGAAGGAGATGAAAATATGAGAAAGTCTTAGGGCATTAATGTGTAGTGATAGCAACAAATCAATTATTAAATAACACCCCAACCCTTATTACTAGACTATGTAGTAGTCTGAAACCAAAATAATAATTAATAATAAAAGAAAAATTAAAAGTTAAGCAATAAAAATACTTTAAAATACAATGGTAATTAACAATGAAGAAAAAAAAATTAGATTATAAAAAACAGTTAAATAAATATAGAATACTCTCATGATGCATCAGAACAAGTGTTTAACTGCAAAGTGAAACAAAAAATCAAAACCTTCTCTCTTCATTTTTCAGCAACAAAATAGGAAAGACATCCTGGACAGTTCTCTGATAAAACATGTTGTTACCAACAGATAAACAAAACTTATATATATATATATATATATATATATATATATATATATATATGTGTGTGTGTGTGTGTGTGTGTGTGTGTGTGTGTTCTTTAAAACATACAATCATTTCTCTGAAATGTATACTGAAGCATTTTAACATTTTTGTCTATGCTTATTTTGTTGTATCTCGTATAGGATTTTGTTTGTAATTTTATCATCCTGTTGTGAGCTGATGATGCCCTTATTAACCCCCCACCCCAATACACATATAAAAAAATTACATTCAGATATGGCCAACACATCACCAGAACATGCCACAATCAATAAATGAACATTCATAACAGTATTATTACAAAGTTAGGAATATTAGTCCTGAAAAAGTTAGTGATGGTGCTTTATTTTAGATAAATGATCGGTTAGGACTGACAAGATTAATACCAATGTATGGGTGTATGGCTTTGCGGCTTTCTCTGAATGTGGATCATCTCATGAAGATATGAGAGGCTTTATCTTTTTTCCCCTCCCAAGTGGGGTGCTTATATATCTTCCTGTCATCCAGTTGTTCAAATCATAAACAGTTGGGTTGACCACCAGTTTACATGATTAATGTATTTGTTTTTTATTTTGTGTTTCAATTTTTTGTTTTGTTTTCAACATCAGAACATGCATGCAAAGTGTAATGCATTACATCAAAACATTACTCATTCATTCTTTTCTTAGTGTACAAAAATTAAAATGTACCCCACAATACAAAGAAAGTTATAACAATTTTAAAACAGTAGGTTTTGCACCCTCAAAAAATATGCAGTGGCAGGGGAGACAACTCTAGAAAGAAATTGTCATGGTAAACATTAAAACTCTGAGAAGAATAAAGATGAGAATATTGATTTGGGAAAATGTCATCAGAAATTCATCTAATATGAAAAATCCAAGAAGCTTTGTTCAAATTTAGAATGAAAAAGTGAATCATGAAATAATATGAAATGACCGGTTTTTGATTTAAGGGAACCTTTCTCTAAGACGACAGCTGAGACAAAAGAGGTGTGAAACCAAGAAAGCAGAAGTAATTATTGGGCGGGGCAGTCAGACAGGGTCACAAAATCATAGAGAGAGTCTGAGGTGTAAATAGCTAACCTAAGATGGTGAAAATACAGCCAAAGAATTAAAATCTGTCTTTTAATCAATACAGGAAGTGCCTGATGCAAAACGGGACAGAAAATGTCACATCTTGTCAAATAAGTTTCAATCATCGCAGATGAACAATTTCTACTGTGCATTGCCCAATTCCTCTAAGTTCTATCGACAGAGTAAATTTGAATTTGATAACCCCATTTCTCAGAAATCTAATCTTTTTTCCCTAAGTATAAAAATGTGGATACAATTATTCTTGCTGTCTTGACAGAAAAGAGAGATAACGTGCTTGAAGATCTTACAGAGTTATAACACTATAGCTTCTCAAATCCATTTTAAATTGCTAAGTTCCAAGATACCAATACAAATTCATTATCTTTGAAAAACAATTAGATATAACCTTTTAAGACAATATGGTTTGGGGATTGAATGAGAAAATCCAAATATTTAAGGTACAAATTAAATTCCTACAGAATTTTCGGCAGAATAGATATCTCGGCAAAAACAAAAAAAAACAAAAAAGTGAAAATTAATTTTATGCGTAAAAAAATATGAGCAGTAACAGGACAGATACATAGAATCCAAAGACAGAACAATGATATCAGAGAAAGAAAAATTGCTTCAAAGATGGAAAGAATATATAGGAAAACTATTCCATGGCGAAAGAGAACAACTGGCAATACACAGAAATAACGACAGACCAGAGATATTAAAAACCAGCTGCACTGACCAAATTGAACAGAAACAAAGTGGCAGGGCCAGAGGGAATTGTAATAGATATGCTGGCAGACTTAGATGATTTCAGCATCGACAAGATCACAGAAATAAATGAAATCTACAACAGTGGTGATATACCGGAAGTGATAAGCAGATTTATTTTCATAGTACTGCCGAAGAAGCCAGGTGAAAATGAATGTGAACTCCATCGGACAATCAGCCTAATGAGCAACATAACAAAACTCACCATGCAAATTCTAATGAACAGAGCAGGCAGTAGAATCAGAGTGGAAATAGGACCGTGTTGGTTCGTCAAGGACACCGGAACAAGGAATGCAATATTTATGCTCAGAATGTTATCAGAAAGAGCAATAGAAATGCAGGAGGACAAGTACCTGTGCTTTAAAGTATGCCACAAAGATCTGTTAGAGCTGCTCAGTAACCTTTGACATATTCAGGAAGAATAATCAAGAATAATATTGGTAGCAAACCACCAACATACGGATAGAAAAGGAGTTCAAGAGATATGCAAAAATAGAAAGTAAGACAAGGATGTGTCTTCTTAACAGATTTATTCAACCAATACAGTGAAGTAATTCTGAGGGAATTAGAAGTCCTGCCAGGATTTATTATTGGCAGCCTTAACAACATAAGATATACAGATGACGCAGTGTTGATAGCAGAAAGGAAACTACAAAAGTTCCTGCAGAAGGATAACAAAGAAAAATGAAAAGAAAGGGCTAAAAATAAATGACAAGGTAATGCCTGGTTGTTAGCAGAAGGATGAACCCAAAATGCAAATTACAAATCAAGGGACACTAAAATCAAACAAGTACAAAAGTTTAAACATCTGGGAAGTGTTCTAACAGAAGACGAAAAGTGTGACACCGAAATCTGAAGATGCATTGGGACGACTGAAGATGCCTTCCAAAAGTTAAGCAGAGTATCTAGAAACTGAAAAACTTCAGCGGAAACAAAAGAAAAGATTACTGAAATGTTACGTGATATCCGTTCTCCTATATGGCAGTGAATGATTCACAATCCCCTCAAAAGATGAAGAGATTTAAAGCAACAAATATGTGGTTCTACAGAAGGATGCTGAGGATATGAAACACTTTGCCAAGTTTTTTTTATTTTGTTTCAAAGAAATAAAAGTGGAACCTCAGTTCACGAATTTAATTAATTCCTGAAGCCTGTTCATAACCTGAAATGTTTGTAAACCAAAACTATTTTTCCAATAGGAATAATTGTAGAGAAAAAAGTCAGAGTACAATAAAATTGGAAAAGAAAAGCACGGCATAACAGATGAATGTATGCAACATGGCGGTTGACTCAGAAATTATTCTGTTGAGTTAACTTGCTTTGGCTATATTTTTCAAGAACTGAAATTTTGTTTGGTAACTGAGGCATTTTCATCTCAAATTTTTTGTTCTAGAACCGAGGTTCCTCTGTAGTTTAAAAAAAAAAAAATAAAAAAAATAAAAAAAATAAATAAATAAATAAAAAAAATAAATAAATAAAAAAAAATAAATAAATAAAAAAAAATAAATAAATAAAAAAAAATAAATAAATAAAAAAAAATAAATAAATAAAAAAAAATAAATAAATAAAAAAAAATAAATAAATAAAAAAAAATAAATAAATAAAAAAAAATAAATAAATAAAAAAAAATAAATAAATAAAAAAAATAAATAAATAAAAAAAATAAATAAATAAAAAAAAATAAATAAATAAAAAAAATAAATAAATAAATAAAAAAAATAAATAAATAAATAAAAAAAATAAAAAAACAAAAATAAAAAAAAATTTTTTTAAAAATATAAAAAAAAATAAAATAAAATAAAATATCAAACCAATGACATTAGTACTAACAATTTCAATCCTTAACTGAAAAGAGAATCTGTCTTCAATGCTCCTAAAAAGAAACTTTCATTAAAAGGTGTTGCTGCTCTTAATTACATACACATAGCATTAAAATATGTCAAATGTACCACTTACCACAAATTATTATTCACTTTTTATTTTATTTATAGCAAAGTCATTTGTGACTTGCTTTGGGCAGAATATTTACTGTGTATTTTTATAGGTTAAAAAATTTTAAAAAAAGCCTTTCAAAATTAACTTTATAAAGTCAAATTTATTTAATGAAAATAAAAATTAAAGACAAAAGAACCGTTTCCAAACAGGACAAGTTTCATCCGGTTCTATCAAATGAATTATGTGACACATGAACACACAAATATTTTAGGTTTTATTTAACCAGGCAGTTTTAAACCAATGAAAACAATGTTATCTAAAGAGATGTCAGGTTTTAAACCTGCTGGGGGTAAGAAAGATCAGAACAGTGAGAAATACCAACAAGCTTCATGTAACTGAGTTGCGATGAAGGCTGCTACAAAGAAAAAAAAAAATGACATTTACACAAAAGATGTCTTATTAATGGTCAGTTTGTCAGTCATTTGTTTGCTTTTTAATATGGCAGTACATTAAAAAGAATCTCATTTCTATTTGTTAATGTGGCTATGAAGTTAGGCGTGTTCTTTCTATGACGACACATATTGAAAGGTCAATAGAAAACGACTCTACAACATTTGGAGAAGGCATCTAATAGCAAAATACAAGTCACACAAGAACTGCAAAAAGAGATTTACATTATTCGGACTATTGTCCGAATCTTTGTCCTCATATTTATTACGTTTCGGCCCTTGTAAGCTCCGGCCTTCTTCAGGTGGTTGGAATGTCAAACTGAACCCTTTATTTTGTTCACTGGGGTAGACTGTTCTAGTTCCTCAAGGACACATGGCACAGTGGATAAAGGGTTAGATCCAGTGACAGGACCCAAACAGTGTGAGTTCAATACCCGGTTAAGGCAGTGGAGAACTTGGAGAGGGGAATTAACAGGAAATAACTGATAACTGACATTCATTAAAACACGGCACATAGAACTAGAACAGTCTACCCCAGTGAGCGAAATAAAGGGTTATGTTCGACATTCCAACCACCAGAAGAAGGCTGGAGTGTATAACAGCCAAAACATCGTAATAAATATGGCAACAAAGATGAGGACAATAGTCTGAATAATGTAAATATTGTACATAATACCTCATCTCAGAAATATAGACAGATACAAAAAGAGATTTTTTATTTTAAACTAAAAGTCACACAATATGGCCATACATGTTAAGTGTTTGTTTCTACTTACGCTAATACTCTTTCAGGATTTCAGTTTCAATAGAAAATGAACTGTAACTGAATCATCAACATCACTCAAAGAGTTTCAAGATTTCAATAAAAACATTAAACAAAGACACTATGTTCTTGTGCATGTCTAATATATAAAGATCAAAGTTTGTGTGGTTGTAAGCTACTTGGCCACTCTGTTGAATGCTGCCATTTACTTTGCTTTTACAATTGATGGAAGCACAATTCTCAACGAAGTGACTGCAGAATATAATAGCACAAAGGAAAAAGACTTGCCCTGCACAATACTTTGCAGCATTCATTACGAGGAAACTTTTATTTTTGCTTTTATTAAAGTTTTATCAAAGAATGAGATCTCTTATTCTCTGATGAAACTTTAATAAAAGCTAAACATGTTAGACTTATAAATGCCTCTTATTTGTTCTATGGTGAGAACATTGGCTGAATTTTGATCGGAACTTTTCACTGTATAATGTTGAGTCTATGCAGTTAATATTCATTACCGAATTAAGTGTATTGCCAAGTGGAGCAAATCATGCCAAAGAAGTAAATTCTTTTTGTATAAAATAAATGATTTTTTACATCACTATACGACCATTACTAGGTACATGTGGGGGTTTTACACATATACACCAGCGATGCAGATATTAGGAAGTGGGACAAGCTAAGAACTTTTCACTACCCCTTCATTTATATATATATATATATATATATATATATATATATATATAATACAAATAAAATTTGTCACTGAGCTAACTGATGTTATATTCAGCACCTTGACTTTAGAGTTTTGTAAAATAACCTTTTTGTAATCATTCAGTCCACTCATCAGGAGGTTTCAGCAATTGATTGCAATTTTTTTTTTTCATTTTTTGTTATATTTATACTAAGTTTGATGTAATTAATTTATGCACTAGTTATTTATTTTGGTTCCTGTGTGTGTGCATGTATTTTAAATTTGGATAAAGATCCAACAGAATGGTAAATCTGACAAGTTGGGTGAAAAAAAAAAAAAATATTCAGGTTACACTGATCAGCAAAACATGAACTTTTTTTTTTTTAAATTGTCATAGAATTATATCACACACACACACACATTCAATAGCCTAATAACCAGTCACCACTTTTGATTGACAATAATTTGTATTGTCTCATAATAGAAAAACAATTTTTTGACATATAGTGAAAATTTCTTCAGCAAGCCATTCAATGGTGATTAATTCAACTGAACCTTACTTGCATTTATTCTGGCAGAAAAGGCTTTTAGGCTCCAGCTAAACTGAAATGATTATGTGTCATTGTTTCGTTTTTATGGTTTAAAAACCCTTAGGTTATTTAAAGCCAAAACCTATTTCAGATCATAGGATGTCGCTCACACTAGCCCCTGTATTCTCAAATAGTCGCCCATTTAAGCAGTGACAAAAGAGACCTTGCCAAGAAACAAAAGAGAAATCTGGACATACTTACTGGCTGTGCAGATTGCAAAAACCATTTGAAGAGAATCAAAGAAGAGGAACATAACCAAGAGAGAAACAGATGCAGCAATTGGCAAGAACATTGCCTGACACGTGTCAATTGTTTGTACATCTGAAAAGAAGGAGGAAGATAAAATATGGCAAATATTAAAGTCAATAAAATAATTACAAGATCATGCAAAGATCATCGGGAAATTATGACATGGTATAAAACAACAGGGATCAATGTAAACCAGCCATTTAAAATCCAAAAAGAGAACCTCAGTTTCAAAGTGGTTGATTTTGTTTAGTGGCATATCAACCTATATGGTTATTTAATGTAGAAATCTAAATATTTTGAAAGCAATTGTATGCCTTCAACTACAAATAATAAGCATTGTTGGGCATTTTGCTACAAACAGGCATTGTGGGTCATTTATTATATATATATATATATATATATATATATATATATATATATATATAGCTGGTATTTTTTGGTATAGAAATTTATTTTTATACTTTCAGCGTTTTGTTTTTGTTTGGGGGGGGGTCACTATTTTCCGATAGTTTGGACCCTAACAGGTGCTACTACCCGGGGTCAGGGTGGATCTGTGAACAATATCCATTAAGAGGTGGTTCCATGCTCCTCAAAAGCTCCAATCTCTCAATCCGAGGCCTTGCTGCTGGATGAGTTTATCGTCAAACACAGGACTTCATAATTTCAAACTCAAAACTGGCAATTTCAAATAAACCAAAGCATTTGTGAAAGTTTGGAGTTGAACATTTCAAAACTTTAAGAAGTATGCGATATTTGCGAGGTAAGGATTTAGTGTTAGACATCCTGGGTATAGCGTGGCAAGACAAGGTGCCCAACACTGAAGTTCTGTCTCAAGCCGGTCTGCCCAGCATGTTCACACTGCTCAGACAGCATAGACTCCGTTGGTTAGGCCATGCCCACCGCATGCCACATCCCTAAAGACCTCCTGTATGGAGAGCTGGCCTCTGGGAAGAGACTTGCCGGGTGGCCACAGCTGCAGTAACACTATGTCATGAGGCGCGACATGAAAGCTGTGGACATCAAGACAGTCCTGAGAGAGCCTAGCATCCATATGATCTGAATGGAGAGGAACCCTGACCAAACTCCTCAAGTCCGGGGAGGAGAAGCTGACACAAGTGGCCACGGAAAGGCAGGCCTGCAGAACGCAAAGTGACAGCTCCAACAGACCAGAAACAGAAAACACATGCAACCTCTGCAACAGAGATTGACACTCTTGCATCGGCCTCTAGAGTCACAGACGTTGATGCTCCAACCAAGTAGACAGCTAGGATGCTACCCATGGTCAACCCTGACTGACAGTGGCCTACTTACTTTGCTTTCGCTTGTCCCTAGGCCTTGTGAATTTAAACGTCCTACGAGGCTGGCATCCCGTTCCCACCCCTTCACCGTTGAAACTGTTAGATGTAGACATCTCTTCTACTCCAATAGCTTCATGTCTCACACATCTCTCCTATGGAACTCCCTTCCCTATTACTGTTTCCCTGACAAATACAATCTCCAACGGTTTAAGTGTAGTGTCAATCGTCATCTCCAGTTGCCTTGATCTATCCACTTCCCTTCTCCACATTCTTTCATTCCTATCTGCTCTCGCTCCAAATCTTCTGTAACCCCTTGCCTTGATCGACCCTCCGTCTTTCTCTTTCTCCACATCCTCTCGTTTACCACTCCTATCTGCTGTTCCTCCATCCCTTCTGTAACCCCATGCGTAATAGTGGCCTCCAGCCTTGCTTGGGGTGATACGCTTAAAAAAAAAAAAAAAAAAAATCTTATTAAGGATTTAATGACAAAACAGTTAAAAGGGTCATTGCATTGCCTGTTTTGTGATGGCAAAAGAAATAAAATGAGAGAACATCCAGGAAATATTGCCAGTTGAGAAAGTAAATCAAGTGAAACATGGCAAAGGATAGAAACAAGGACAAATGCAAAAAGAAAAGAAATAGAGAAATAAAACCAAAGAAATTCTAGAGATTGATAGACCAATTTCTTTTTATGACTTATCAACGATTGTGGGTTATTAAGAGTCGAAAAATATTTTTGATTCTAACAATTCTTTTATGAGTGAATACTACATTAACAATTTTTTTTGAGAACAATGATTTATTTCCAGATACAAGTCCTACTATTTAGCCCATAAAAAGAAGGAAGAAATGGATTTATACCTTTCCAAAGGATATTTGCACATAAGTGAATTTAACAATGGAATTTGAACTCTGTTGGACAATTTCGCATTTTGAGCCTCTATCCATTGCACCACCTGCACATCCACAAATTGGCAAAAAGAATGGGGAATAAATAAGAGAGGCTTATGAAAAGGATTTTAGCTCACCTGTAATTGAACTTTTTGGAGATAGGAACAACAAATTTAACCAAGAAATGCACAAAGCAATCATGTTAAACATATAATTGGCATGGAAGATAATCTGAGCCAGACAGATATTCACTTTAATCTAGTTTCTGATCTCAATTTTTAAAAGTGACCTAAAAATGATGAACTGTATTTCAAGAAATGTTGTCTTACTTCTTAACACTTCAGTGAGTTATGATATGCACTTAGGCAATCATGTATCTTTCGATACAGGACCGATGAGGCAGATTTTTTTCCCCACAGTAGGTTGCCATTTCATAGACCAGTTGCCATCCAAGGCTAAAGAACCTGGTCTGTCCTGCTATTTACCCGTAGCTGGGTGGAAAAGAAAAGGATTTATACCTTTCGCAAGGGAAAGCACGTAAGTGAATGTAATGGATTCGACTGGAATTCAAACTCGGCTCTCTGATCCAGTTACGTGCCATGCGTGATACATGCCTAGGCGATCATGTATCTTCCGTTACCTGACTGACGAGGCTGATTTTTTCCCGCAGAAGGTTGCCATTTCTTTCTGCGGTAGACCATTTGCCATCCAAGGCTACAGAGCGCGGTCTGTCTTGCTATTTACCCATAGCTGGGGGGAGAAGAAGAGGATTCATACCTTTTCCAAGGGTATTAGCACGTAAGTGAATGTAATGGATTCGACTGGAATTCGAACTCGGCTCTCCGACTCATCAATCCGAGCCGCTATCCATTACTCCACCGTGCCGCCACTTATCATTTAGTTATCTGGAAAGAACACATTTTATACATGGAATGACAGCATAAAATACTCAGGTTTCACGTTAGATAAACTTTAAACATTGCTTTTTTTCCTGTAATGTTTAAAGTCTCAGAAACCAAGCAACATAAATATCTGACATGTTTACTCTACCCATTACCTACTCTATGAGTAGGTATCTTTTTTTTTGTCTTATTTTTCTAAGTGTTCACCCCATGCAAAGAAGGAAAGCCACTAACAAGCAAGAGGTTATTGGGTGTGAAAGTATTAGAAAACAGAAACATTACTAAGGAGTGAGAACAGAAGAAGAGTAATCAGGAGATAGTGATTGACATTGTATTTAAATTTTTGAAAATTAAAGTTGACTGGAGAGCATGGAGCTGGAAAGGAGTTCTACAAGCAAGAAATACAAAAACAAGAAACTTATGGTTACATCTAGCCAACTTAACTGTAAATTAATGAGACCTTGCTTAAATTGAACAAGCTCTTCACTATGGTACATAGACTATAAATTTAAGCACATTAATAGATTCACAGTAAGGTTTCTTCATTTTACAGTTGTAATGGTGAGATGTAACCTTAAGTTCTATGCTAACAGTTTCTTTTCTCGCACTTCTCGTTTGCGGAACTTTCTTCTAGCTTCTTACTTCCTAATCAACTCTTGTCTTCAAAAATTTAAATGCAATCTCAATTGTCTTGTTCTTTTAATTGTTTTATCATTTTATCTCCTTAATAGTCTTTTTTTTCTATGTCCTCTAATTACTTGTGTCTTAATGGCTTTATTGCTTTCCTTAAAAAAAAAAAAAAGGTGTGAGAAAACTCATCTGAATGGAAATGCCTGTAATAATAATTATAATAATTCCTCATCACAAAAATTCCAACATAGAATATGTACCTTCAATAGTACCTGAGACAATACATATACCATTAGACATAACCTGTTAGTGTAGGAACAATTAATGTACATATATACTAAAATTTCTTTTCAGAATAAGATGAAGTGTAGTATCTGTTTGAAGTTGCTTCCTTTTTTAAATTTGCTCTTATTAAAGAGTAAGCATCCATATACAAATATAGGTTTGGTTTGGTTTGTTTTACGGCACATCAACTTCAATGGGTCATTTAATGCCGACATTCTTTTTTTTCCTGGTAATTTTTTGTTTTGTCAAAAATCTATTTCTGTTAATATTTTTTCCTCAAAAACGTGTAGCTGGTAATATTTTTTTCTTCAAAAACGTGTAGCTGGTAATATTTTTTTCTTCAAAAACGTGTAGCTGGTAATATTTTTTTCTTCAAAAACGTGTAGCTGGTAATATTTTTTTTACTCAAAAACGTGTAGCTGGTAATATTTTTTTTACTCAAAAACGTGTAGCTGGTAATATTTTTTTTACTCAAAAACGTGTAGCTGGTAATATTTTTTTTACTCAAAAACGCGTAGCTGGTAATATTTTTTTTACTCAAAAACGTGTAGCTGGTAATATTTTTTTTACTCAAAAACGTGTAGCTGGTAATATTTTTTTTACTCAAAAACGTGTAGCTGGTAA
>OZ038510.1:76989186-77146686 GCA_964036315.1 Acanthosepion esculentum
TATCCAGAAAAACCATGACATGTGGAACTAGAATAATCTACCATGGACTAAATAAAAGGTTTGGTTCAAAATTCCAATCTATATCACCTGAAGAAGATCGGAGCATATAATGGCCAAAATGTTGTGAATATGAGAAAGAAGAGGACAACAGTCCAAACAATGTAAATAGTATAAATAACTTACTTTCTATAAGCAAAATATATATTTTATAGAACTGCTGTTTTATTGCAGTTAAAATCGAAATTAAACACCAAAGATATTTAAATTATTGCAACATGCTTGGAAATTTCAACAAAGAAAAGAAAAGAAAAGAAAAGAAAAGAAAAGAAAAGAAAAGAAAAGAAGAGAGAGAGAGAGAGAGAGAGAGAGAGAGAGAGAGAGAGAGAGAGAGAGAGAGAGAGAGAGAGAGAGAGAGAGAGAGAGAGAGAGAGAGAAAGAAAGAAAGAAAGAAAGAAAGAAAGAAAGAAAGAAAGAAAGAAAGAAAGAAAGAAAGAAAGAAAGAAAGAAAGAAAGAAAGAAAGAAAGAAAGAAAGAAAGAAAGAAAGAAAGAAAGAAAGAAAGAAAGAAAGAAAGAAAGAAAGAAAGAAAGAAAGAAAGAAAGAAAGAAAGAAAGAAAGAAAGAAAGAAAGAAAGAAAGAAAGAAAGAAGAAAGAAAGAAAGAAAGAAAGAAAGAAAGAAAGAAAGAAAGAAAGACAGACAGACAGACAGACAGACAGACAGACAGACAGACAGACAGACAGACAGAAAGAAAGAAAGAAAGAAAGAAAGAAAGAAAGAAAGAAAAAAAAAGGCTTCATATATGTAGATAGGATGTGACATTTGCAATCAAAGCGGTACTATCTGTTCACAGAAGAATAGAAAGAAAGAAATAGAAAATGAATGTCCTGACAACTGTCAGTTTTGTTTATGAAACTCAAGTCAGCAATCTGTCCAGATTGTCAGACGTACATAGAAAAAGACAAGGGAAATCCTTTTGTATTTCATGGAAAGTTAAATGTTGCCGTCACGACAAAGAAAAATTAATGATAGCAGATAGAAATAACAAGTTCAATCCTCAGTGTCAAGATTTATGGGGTTAATTGCAATATATACTTACAATAAGTAATCACTGCCATCCTCTTTCACACCTCTTCTTACTCTCTGCAATTTTATTGGCTTTTTTTCGGGGGGGGGGGGGTATTTTATTTTTCTTGGACAATTTTAAATGATCAAAATGTGTACGTTTTATATAGCAACACTAATTACAAGAGGAGTTATTTTTATCTTCACATGCAATAC
The DNA here is from genome assembly GCA_964036315.1 of Acanthosepion esculentum. Classification (NCBI taxonomy): domain Eukaryota; kingdom Metazoa; phylum Mollusca; class Cephalopoda; order Sepiida; family Sepiidae; genus Acanthosepion; species Acanthosepion esculentum. The sequence goes on from OZ038510.1 coordinate 76,990,465, forward strand.
TAATTGCATATTCATGCTCCTCAAATTCCATAATATGCATTATAATGACAAGGACACTTTGAAAGCATTGATCTTTGCTGGGTAACTGTGAGTGATCCATATTTAACATGGTATTCAAATACAAAAATAAAAAATATATATATATGGTAAAGTGTTGTAACAAAAAAAAGATGGGGAATTTGCTAATCTTAAGACAGGACTAAAGTGTTTTTGTTTTTTTTGTTTTGTTTTGTTTTTTTAAATACAGGGTCCAACAGAAATATCCCCCACATAATGGTAAAACATTTTTGGGGTCTACATCTAACCAATGTCTTACCATTACATGGGGGGGGGGTATTTCTGCTGCACCCTGTAGAAGCAATGACTGTTGAATCAAACAAGTATTCTTCTGAAGTTTTATCCAATTCCATGGCCAACACAATATTTTCATCTAACATAGCTGACTGGTTGGCATACATACATACATACATACACACACACACACACACACACACACACATTCAAGGACATGCGTCTACTAGGGCATCTAGCCAATCCCTATTGCAGACGCCTGCTCTGTGGTTTATGCTGTAACTATGCTGAGCAGACCTTAGTCACAGTTTCGGGAAATGAGCGTGTTATCTAGTGAGATCAAAAATGTGAACAAGGCCAGTGCATTCAAGCCTTTGGTCACGATGACTATGTCTGTGCTAGCACAGCTATCGACAGCCCCCAAGGGTTCCATCTACCCAATTTCACTCACAAGGTTTGGGTCAACTCGTGGCATAGTTTTCAGGCACTCTCCAAAAGTGCCACGTGCTGAGATCGACCCGCTCCAGTCTGATAACATTAGGAAGTCTCCTTTGACAAATCAATCCTGGTGAGATTCAAACCCGGGTCTCATGGTCAGAATGCAAACGTTCTAACCACTCGACCATGTGCCCAGAGTACGTACACACACACACACACACTTGATCAGGGTTATCAGTTTGGTTTCAAGCCCAGTGTTACCAAATTTTGAACTGATTTTCTAATTATTTTATGAGCTATATCTCTTCATGACTTGGGCAATCTTGGCTCTCCACAACTTCCTATACTTTGTAGCTCTTAATAAGGTTTTGTCTCTTCACCATCCCTCCCTTTTCCCTGTTCCCCCATTCACTTACACAAGCTTATTAGGTGGGTTATTTGAGGTGTCATTTTTGCCATCAATATATCCTGTGAGTGTTAAATTCTTCAAGCCTTCTTTCTTCAATCTATGTCCTAGAAATTTCAACTGTATCCTCATTAGCAATTTAAATTAGCCCTGCTTATTTTAAAAGTAACCAAAAAATTGTTGCAAGTAGTGAAATTCAAAATTTAGTAGCATCGAGCTGCCTGACAATCCACTACATGACAGCAAGGCCACTTGCATAGACAACTGGTAAAGATAGCTATAATGCAAAAACTAATATTCAAATATTAGAGTGTAGGTTATTCATAAAAGTGTATATAAATATGTTTTAAGACATTTTTATGTTTATACATTCTTTTTATAGAGACAAATATTTAAGTAAATGTTCTGTTTTATAATAAACAGTATTAACAACATTTACCGGCCTGAATGTCCGAGAAATTGTCATTTACTTAAATATTTATATCTATAAAAAGAATGGTAAACATAAAAGTGTCTTAAAATAATTGTCGGACTTTGTCCATTTCATAATGTATGTATATATATATATATATTATATATATATATATATATATAAGAAGACATTTTTATGTTTATACATTCTTTTTTTATAGATACAAATATTTAAGTAAATGCTCTGTTTATAATAAACAGTATTAACAACATTTACCAGCCTGAATATATTCATAGAAAATATTCGTCCTCCGGCAAGAATCAAACCTGTATCCTATACGGAACTGTCATATAGCCTGACGTGCTTCATCGATTGAGCCACAGAGGAGCGTTTCGGTTAGCAAGGTCAATTTTACTGTTTTTAAACTACAATTTTAAAAAATCGACCTTGCTAACCGAAATCGACTCAATCGGTAAAAGTACATCAGGCTATATGACGGTTTTGTATAGAATACAGGTTCGATTCCTGTTGGAGGACGCATATTTTCTACGAAAATTTCTGACAGTCAGGCTGGTAAATGTTGTTAATACTGTTTATTATAAACAGAGCATTTACTTGAATATTTGTATCTATAAAAAGAATGTATAAACATAAAAAAATGTCTTAAAATAATTCTCAGACTTTGTCCATTTCATAAATATGTTTATAAATAAATAAAAAAAATTTTATTCCCAAATAAAAATATATTATCCCATTACATTATTTTCTTGTTACTCTGAGAAACTGTTTCAGTGGAATCCAAAATGTCTTCATTACCTTTAAATTAATGTTATTTATGTAAAGAAAAATTATGCAACTTCCTTTCAGCGACAGTAAGAAAATGTTATTGACTTGTTATTTTTTTCAATTTTGTTGTTAAATGATAATTTGCAAACATTAATTAACTATACAAGCCAAGTAAGTTTTTCCTTTAAATTTTTATAAAAAAAAAAAAAAACATCAAAAATACTAATACTTCAAAGTATTAGTAGAATGTTTTTTAATGTTAAAATCTGGTTCGCATTTAGGAAAAGTCACAAAAGCAATTTGGAGTTGGTGGGATCAACATGACATTTCCCCCAGCCCAAAGTTGGGATTTGGGTAGTGATTGAGTATATTTACTTACTTCCATCATTCTCCCCAGTAAAACCTGAGTAGTTGTTTTTGTCTTTCTCTTTCTCCCTATTCTCTTGCTCCAGATTCAATGACCTGAAAAAAAAAAAAAAAATTAAAAAATAAAATAAAAATAAAAATCATTGTCATCTTTTTTAATTTATTTATTTTTTTTTTTTTTTTTTTTAAATCTCCTTTGGAGGCTGAAAATAGTTATAAAAAAAAACAAAACTTACCATAAATTCAGAAAAAGGGAAAACAAATCAATGTAGGCATTTCAAAATGGCTTCCTAAAATGTAAAAGGAAGAGAGGGGGGGCAAGAAAGAAAATTAACCACTGGGTGTGTGTGTGTGTGTGTGTGTGTGTGTGTGTGTGTGTGTGTGTGTACACACACTTTCTTTTTGTTATCAATTCTTTTCAGCTGACAAACCCAAAGTAAATTAGAATCAAAATTAGGGTGAGGAGAAGGCGAGTGGAGGAAAATATTTCAGGTGCTAGAAATTACCAAAATAAAAATCATTTAAGCAAAATGAAAATATTCTTTAAAAGTCTCTTTCTCCTTAACTACTATTTAGAATTACATTAACAGATCATAACATCTATTAGAGAGATAAAATTTAAATTATTATTGCATTATTCTAAAATTTTAACACATCAGCAGATAGCTATTAATGTCAACAACTGAGCACAAATATTTATTAATTAAAAAAATTACTAACTGATGTATATTATCCATAACTACATGTACAAGAATGTCGTTTTTCATAAAAGTTAAAAAATAAACCATAAATACATAAAAAATGCGTATATTGTCGAAAATTTCTTTTTCCACAATATAGCTATTTGTGCTGTTATAATGCTTATTATATAAACAATAATAATACTGAATAAATTCTTTTAAACATTAAGGTATATTTAATCACATCTCCCTAATAGCTGTCGAGATCTGTAAATGAAAAGAAAACGTTTCTTCCAGAGAATAGCTCAGTAATGAGACATTGGTAAAATTATCTGTTCACATACAGAAATCATTAGATATTCACTAACCAATCAGTTAATGTTACCGTTGGTTAAATGCTATAGAATTTTCTTCTTAAAACTGTTTTTTTTTTTTACTAGAAATTAGATTTCTCAATCTCACCGTTATCCCTCTTTCTAATATTGATGGAGTATTTTGTTTGTTTTTTGTTTTTTTTTTTAATCATTTCACTCCAAACAAGACGATATTGTCACGAGGATACAGGAAGTGGAAGACAATGATAAAGCTTTAATGAGAAATGAGGAGAAATGACAATAAAAGAACTGATAAAAGATGGCGATTGGCATTGCATTTTTGAAGATTGTAAGTGGCAAGAAAGGAAGAAATTGAAAGGAAATTCCACAGGCAAGAAGTTGGTTGGTTGTTTGGGGTTTTATGGCATATCAACCACTATGGGTTATTTAATGCCAGATCCAGTATTTACTAAATATATCAAAAACATCATTGTTTCAAAAACTGGCAACATCATTGTTTCAAAAACTGGCAACATCATTGTTTCAAAAACTGGCAACATCATTGTTTCAAAAACTGGCAACATCATTGTTTCAATGTGCTGGAAAAGACCTGGAAGTTCACTATTTTCCCATAGCTGGGACCCCAACAGGTGCTACCACCCCGGGTCAGGGTGGACCTGGGAACACCAGCAATTAAGAGGTGGTTCCTCGCTTCCTCAAAACCTCCTGATCAGAGGCCTTACTGTTGGATGCAGTTTAACGTCGTACCCAGGACGTAGGCAAGAAGTGTGGAAAAGAAACTTAGAATAGAACATGTGGTTACATATAGCTAGTTCAACAACAAAACGGTGAGACCTAGGTGCCAATCTAGTAGCATGCTTAAATTCATGTAGTCAAAGTACCAAAGAGGAAAGCACATCAGAACAATTACCATGAAAATATTTGTAGAAAAGACAGAGGGAAGCCATGTCACATCGATGAGAAAGCAAGTGAAGTCGAGATGCCAGGCCAGGATTGATTACATTGCAGACCCTCTTCTTTGGATTTTGTCATAAATTTAGAGATATATAAAGGGTGTTCCAATAACCTGGACCAATTTTAAATGTGAATTAAGTTTAAGTGTCTGATTTTTTTTCTTTTTCTTTCAGATCTGACGGACATATTGGCAATGTTATTTTTCACACATAATTGCCATGACTTAAATAACATGATACAATAGAGAATCAAATAAATTTTCACCAATAACACTGATTTATTTACTGCTGACTTTGATCCGTCTTAATGAAACACCCTTATATATAATCCGTCGTAATGAAACAAACTTATGTTTTAAATGTATACTTCTATCATCTCCACCTAATCTCTGAAATATATATATATATATATATATATATATATAAAGGGTGTTCCAGTAACTGATTTTAAATGTAAATTAAGTTTAAGCCTCCAATGATTTATTTATTTTTCTGATTTTGCAGACATTTGGCCGATATTATTTTTCACACATAATTGCCATGACTTAAATAACATGATCCAATAGAGAATCAAATAAATTTTCACCAATAACAGCGATTTATTTACTACTGACTTTGATCCATCTTAATGAAACACCCTTTAGTAGCAGCACCAGGCCAGATATGGCATTAGTATTCACTGAACAGAGAAATGGTAGATTTATAAATGTACAAGATGGACGCTGATGAGAAAAGTTTTCTGGCATAGGACAGTGAAACAACTTTCCTAGCAGCAGACAAAGCAATTGACTCATTATAATCCTTCCACTTCATGTTAGTATGTTATATATAGTTTAGGAAATTTTATTTATTTTTTTATATTTTTGTCATTAAAATTTAAGAGTTTAAAATTCCAGCATTCCCTATCCATGTGCATGTGTAGTTACATCAACATAAACACCACTGTAGTTAAATGAAGTCCTAAATGATGAAATGTGCTACGCAAAAACTTTCCACTTTGTCATTAATGTTCCTAATATATTTTAATTAAATATACAAAACAATAAAGAAAAATTTTAAAAATCCTGAAGTAATTCATTTTCTTTTTGTATTATCCTGGCTGCACTATAAAAAGAATGCAAAAAAAAAAAAAAAAAAAAAAAAAAAAGATAGACTGATAACAAAAAAATGTGGACAGAGGAGGATAGTATTAAAAGTAAATAATTTATTAGTAGTATGACCAAGGCTGAAAACAAATCAGAAAGACATTCCCAGCTACTGTTGTTCAATTTGCTCCTGATTTTCAAAACGATCATTATGTGCCGTGATAATGTGCATATTAAATTCTAAATGTGTCTGGTATCATTATTTAGATATGAACACAAAATGAACCCTGGCAAAAAGCAATGTGATATGGTTGATAAAAAAAATTTAAATAATTATATATATATATATATATATATATATATATATATATATAGAGAGAGAGAGAGAGAGAGAGAGAGAGAGAGATAGTAACAGAAAAAGTGTGGTGGGGGGGATCTACAGAAGGCCAATTAGACAATAAAATTGGATGTGATATGAATACAATCACAAAAATGAAAAGTTTTCCTCAAATATGTTTTTTTTTTTAATGTCATCAAGTCAATAACTGCAATTATTGAACAAATATTTCCTCATAACCAATTATTTCTAACCAGATGACCAAAATAATGGTTTTAATGAAAACAAAATACATGACATTTGGTAAGTACTAAGATACATAACATGGTAAATGTATAAGACAATTAAAAAAAAAAGGTTTATTTTGACAACATGTTTTACCAATTATCTGGCATAAGTAGAAAACATTTTACAAGGAAGAAATCTAGTTTAACAATCTGAAATGTGATTCATATGAATGCTTAATTTTTACATTAACTGTATCGTTATAAAAAAGACTTTAAATTTCAACTCAGTATTTTTTTTTTCTTTCTATGGTTTACATATCGCATATTGTTTCAGTATAAATCTAGTAAGCAAAGGTAGGTATATTGAGAGATAATATAGAAATATTTGTTGATAACATTCACTTTCCTCAAACAAATTTATGCAATTTTTCTTAAACTGGTCTATGCATCTACAATGGGGTGCAGAAAAGTTATCACTCTGCAACACTTTTTAACATCTGACCAAACATCAATTTTTTTTTTTTGGGGGGGGGGGTGATGACACTCCCTCAGAAGTAAGCCTGGGTCAACAAAAGAAACAAAAACCCCAAAAATGAAGTAAAATGTTGGTCATACAGTACACTCCTCACACCATATGTGTGTGTGTGTGTGTGTGTGTGTGTGTGTGTATATAAATATTTTATTTATATATATATATATATATATATATATATATATATATACATACACACACACACACACACACACACACACACACAGAGACAGAGACAGAGACAGAGAGGAATAATGGATAGTGGATTGGATCGAGAGCTAATTTTGAATTTCGCTAGAGTTCATTACATTCATGTAATGGTATTGGTTTAGCTAATAGGTAATTAGCATAAAAAGAGCTATAACTATAGCTCATGGGCAACTTTGAGTCAGTGTACATAGACTATCTACGGCTACTAAGTTTGATCATCATAACAAAGTGGTATCACCTGATGGAGTTCTGTTGAACACAGAAGTACCTGAAAACAAAGATTTGGATAAAAGGCTTTGAGGCACATGCCAGAATAAAGTTACAAGATGACCAAAACACCTGGAAAACAGAAAAAAAATCACAGATCTATTTTTGGCCACTGCAGGATGCAAAGCCATTAGTCAGATTTTGTTAATGACTTACCCGGCGGAAATTGAAAACTTGACATTTAAGGAAACCAAAGAAATAATATTGGGAAATATTCAACGAAAGAAAAGATTGGTCATACAAACAGCCAAACAAACCCACATCTTAGCATTGAAACAAGAATTTGGGAGCCTATAAGGAAATATCTAAGAAGGTTAAGAGATACCAGCAGACATTGTGAATTTCAGGAACCAGGACAACAAGGAATAAGCACAGAGGAAGAATTAATTCAACTCTGATTGGTAGAAAGACTGTACAACACCTCTTATAGAGTAAAGATTTTAGAGAGTTTACAGACAGACCAAATGACTTTAGACGCTTGTATTGATTTCATACAACAACAAGAGGAGTTAATTGAATAATTTAATACAAATGAAAAGCAACCTGAGCTTATGAATACATGTGTAATAAAAGGAAGAATGATGAAATGCAGATATTGCAACTATAAACATGAATCAAAGAGAGAGAGAGAGAAATGTCCAGCATGGGGACAGACATGTAATAAGGGCAAAAAGAAAAATCACTTTCAAGTCGTATGCAGATGATGAGATATCAATGTAAAAACGGTCGAAATAATACACAACACTGTAAAAATTCAAACAAACATTCTTTCATTAGAAAGGAGAAACAAAAAGTTAAATCATCCAGAATATTAAGATGGGCTATAAAGTTAATGGCTTTTGATTATAATACAGAATAATTGAAGGGAAATACAATACTACATGTACAGGCACTGTCCATACTACAATTTGAAAAAGAACAAAATGAAAAAAAAAAAAAAAAAGTCAAGGATAAATTTTCGTATTGGTTGGAAATGGATGTGCTGCCTATGAGCAGACAAGTCCTGGAGACGTTACAAGATCCAGTCTTAAGGAACAATAAACAGAGTAATTGTTCAAAAGCAGAAAGACCATACAAAGAAACCAGACACAAACTATCAATGGAATATGGTCTAATTTGTCATGTGGATTTAGTCAGACCACTAGATTTGTTTTGTTTTATGGCATATCAACCTCAATGGGTCATTTAATGCCGACAACTTATTTTTTCCTGGTAATATTTTTGTTTTGTCAAAAATCTATTTCTGTTAATATTTTTTTCCTCAAAATCGTATAGCTGGTAATATTATTTTTTCAAAAACGTATAGCTGGTAATATTATTTTTTCAAAAAAGTATAGCTGGTAATATTTTTTCAAAAACATATTGCTGGTAATATTATTTTTTCAAAAACGTATAGCTGGTAATATTTTTTCAAAAACATATAGCTGAAAATTTATTTCTGGTAATAATTTTCACAAAGTATTTCTGGTATTAAAACCTATTTTTACACTTTTATAATGCTTTTTACCTCAGTTTCGGGGTTAACTATTTGCCCATTGATGGGACCCTAACAGGCACTACCACCCTGTCAGATCACTAGAAAAATATAGAAAAGTAATTAAAAGTGTACATTATGATGTGCATTGTGGGATAACTACTACACAAAAACAGTTAAAACTGGAAGCATGGTTGCTAGGATACACCCAAGATGTGGAGAATTATGTACGTAAATGTCTTAAATGTGCCAAAATAAAGAATTTGCACCACAATAAGTTACTCTTGGCCTAAGGAAACAAAACCATAGTCTAGAGTTCATGTGTATCATGCACAAAATAACGGTAAGTTTATGCCTAATACTGGTCGATGCTTTTTCTGCCTGTCTCGGGGTTTTCAGGATAAAAAAAATCTATTACCGTAAAACAAATATTACACATAATATTTGCTAAAAATGGAGTACCAAAAACATTAATAATGGATAATTCTTCTGAATTCTCTGACAAAGTCTATGCTTGTGGTGACAGAAGACTGGCTGTGTCCCTTATAAAACACCTCCTTACCAACCTCGATCGAATAGGATTGCTGAACAAATGATTCAAAGATGGGATTGAAAGCATTTTCTTCTAAGCAAGAAAGGATTGAAATTTTCCTACCTAGATTATTGTTGAGTTACAGAACGAAGCCACATGCTGACAAATTAGAGAGCCGTCTGCATTAATGGGCAGACAGATTAGAGCTCCATTAACCATGTCTTACTCTGTTAATGAAAAACATATGATACGAAAGAAATAAAAAAAATAAAAAACAAGCAGGAAGAGGCGTATTTCATAATGCAAAAACAATACAAGTCGGCATTAATATACAAGAATGGTAAAGATATTGTTGCCCATGTAGACCAGTTAAGAGCTAACCAAGAAAGTACAAAGCAAAGCTTAGTTGAAATGACTATGTAGATGAACAAGAAAGCAGGGCAGAAGAATCAATGGATGATCAAAGTTCATCGAAGGACTGAGTACAAAACATGAGACACCGAGGATAAAAGAACTAGATCAAGGTCCCCCATAACGAGAAATACACGTGAAACTCAGGGGAGGGGATGTAGGAGAAACCGTAGATCCAGGAAGGGCGTGAAATCCAAAAGATTGAGAGAGATGTAATGGGATTGGTTTAGCTAATAGGTAATTAGCATAAAGAGACCTATAACTATAGGTCACGGGCAACTTTGAATCGGGGTACGTAGAATATCTACAGCTACTAAGTTTGATCATCATAACAATTCACTTACGTGCTAATAGACTTGGGAAAGGTATGTATCCACTTCTCCCCCAGCTATGGGTAAATAGCAGAACAGACTGGCTCCATAAGCCTTAGGTGGTAACCAGTCTAAGAAAGGGACAACTCTGAATTCAAAACCCAAGGAGTGTCATTTGGAGACCTTGTGGTACACTGTGCACCAATTCTCTGTATTTGCTTCTTCCAGAAAGTGTGGCTGGTTCTACACAAGCCTTCACCATGATAATCAAATCATACGTGCGAGTAGTCTGGCTGTTCACTTCCGAGAACAGAGCTGCTTGACCCCTCATATGTTGAAAAGGAAAAAGAAAACAAAAAAACATTCTTTTAAACATTTTTCATTACATACGACAGACAAGGAAGATTTAATTTTTTTTTTTGTTTTTGATTTTCTAGCATCCTTACATTTTTCTGTTTTGTAAGAGTAAGGGAGTACAGAAATTTTCCAGGATTTTCATTGTCTCAAGCACTTTCGCCCACTTCATTAGCCACTTTCAATGGGAGTTTTTGTTTTGTTGTGAGTTTTTCCTCATGCTTTGACTGTATTTTATTTCTGTGTTGTTTTAAATAGGAGCATTTATTCCAAGCCTTCACATGATAAAAAATAAAATAAAATAATTAAATCTCTCTCTTGTCTGCCATATTAATGATTATATATATATATATATATATATATATATATATATATATATATATATACATGTGTGTGGAGAGAGAGAGAGGCCAACAGCCCTGAAGAGTGCAATAATTATTGCAATGCGCTCACAAAACTTCAAAATCGGCAAGACTGCAATAACACTAATCTGTTAAGTGACAAGTTTCTCCACATTGATTCTATTAACGCTCTCTCCTTACCTTTTGATATTGAGCACTTTATGCCGAAAACCTACCTGCCTAAAATGCCTAACCACCAGTAAACTACGGGAAGAATATCAGTAATTTTGGCACCTAAAATCTCTTACAATACTCTCTCTCTTTCATATATATAAATATATATATATATATATATATATATATATATTGTGTGTATTTAGGCAGCATTTTTTCATTCATACATGTTTCATTAAATAATATAGACAAGTGTTGTCTATTTAGATTGGATTAAAAAATATGTATCAATATTGTGATTTTCTTTCTTCATTTAATGATAATGCTATTAAGCTTATCAGACGATATGAAAAGAACTTACATAAAATAAATAGACAACACTTGTCTATATTATTTAATGAAACATGTATATGTATATATATATATATATATATATAACACATACACACTTAGTTGTATGGATGTGAGTTTGTAACCTCAGGTTTCACATTTTTGTGAACCTCAAGGTTACAAACTCACATACATGCAACTAATTATGTTAGCTCTATCACTGCTATTGAGCATTTACCAATAAGTATTGCATATATCACACACACATCTATATATCTATAAATAAATCGCACACACACATCTATATATCTATAAATAAATCGCACACACACATCTATATATCTATAAATAAATCGCACACACACATCTATATATCTATAAATAAATCGCACACACTATATATCTATAAATAAATCGCACACACTATATATCTATAAATAAATCGCACACACTATATATATATATATATATATATATATATATATATATATATATATATATATGGTTGGGTGTTAGTGTGCTACAAATCTAATGAAGTAAATCCCTCACAGATTTTAACAGAAGCAAGAACAAGAAAGTTTTTAAACCTGAAAAAGTTTCATTAACAAATATTAATTTATAAAACTCAGTAGTCGATTAATGGACAGAACAGGATTGTTAGTTTTGTTTCTCTTCCATAAAAGCAGTTCACTCTTTACAACAGAACAAAGTTTTACTTCTTTTTTTTTATGACTTAATAAACATGAACTGGCAACAGATCAATGTATTGATCTTAAAATCAAAGTGAACACCATTGATTAGCCATGTTCATCGTAAATTTCCAACTGATATCTTCAGCAGGTGAGGACATGAAGCAATCATTAGGAATTTCTATCTTTACATTTACACAACATTCAAAGACCGCCATATGCATATGCTTACACAGAAAAAAAAACAAACAAACAAAAAACACCTATATAAACGTGTTAAAGAGTCTATGTACTTAAAACAGAAATCCATACATGGAATATACAAAGATGTAGATTGTTTAGTTTCTGTATTTCAATACTCATCTACTGCTACCCCCACTCGATATATCAGTGATGAGGTTAAGTAGCATAAATTTGGTAGGCAGCTGTTTTCCTTATGAAAAAACTGAGAAACCTAGTTTATTTATATCATACTTTGGAAGAGACCATTTATAAAGAAAAAGAAAAAAAAAATGGAAGAAGAGCCTTTCATCTCATAACAACGTGAGATAGAACTGAGAGTCCAGTAATCATAGATTTTTCTTTTTTTTTAGATTAAGCCTTTTGACAATTTTATTACTAGCACACTTTGGGTTGATATTGAACTTGAACCAAATCTCAGTGAATGTCAGGATGCAGGTTTAGCTCTTGTCAGAAACGGACTTATTGTGTTTACAGTATTTGCATTGTTTGGACTGCTGTCCTCATCTTCATTGTCATATTCATGACTTTTCGGCCATTATACGCTCCGGCATTCTTCAGACGATATATGTCGGAATATGTTGATAAACCCTTTATTTTGTCCACCGGGATAGATTGTTCTAGTTCCACATGCCATGCCTTTTCGGGCTATTTCAGTTTTCAGTTATTTCCTTTTAGTAACTCAACTCTCCAGGTTTTTGTTCACCTCTGCTGTGCCAGGTATAGAACTCGCAATCTTTGGGTCAATTCACTGAAGTAGTTCAACCAACGCTTTTATCCACTGTCCTTGGAGACAAAATAAAGGATTCAGCTTGAAATTCCAACTTATATCACCTGAAGAAGGCTGGAGTGTACAATGGCCAAAACATCATGAATATGACAATAAAGATGAGGACAACAGTTTGAACAATGTAAATAGTGTAAATAATTATAATACATCATCTCAGAAATATAGACAGATTCTGAAGAAGACTACAAGGACTTATGAATATATGTTTTTCGCTAGATGTCTAAATAGCGATGTCAGGCTACTGAATGCAGTAATTACTGAGTGAAGAGTACAATGGCTGAAACATCATGAATATGACAAAGATGAGGACAACAGTTCGAACAATGTAAATAGTGTAAATAATTGCAATACCTCATCTCAGAAACATAGATATTGCCTTATTCTGATTTGACACTCAAGAGTTTATCAACCCAAAGTGATGTGATTAAAAGTACAAATAATCAGATGGAAAAGATAATAAAAATGATGTCTCCATTTCTTTGCCTCAACTGGTATCTCACAAATCAAACAGAAATGCACTTAAATTACTTTATGGGCTTATAACCAAATCCAAAATGATTATACATCAGTAGCCATGACAAAACAGGAATTCAAACTTGTCATATATCAGTAATTACCGACACTAAGATTCAACCGTGACACTCTGGACTACTGAATGCAGTGATTACTGAGTGACTATTGAGTGGAACTATCCAGTCAAATTAGTGTGAATTTTTGTGCATCAATGATTTGGGTTTCAATTTAGGATTTACCGGACGTTAAGCCGAGCTGTACTACTAACAAGGTATTAACTGAAATGGTTAGTTATCTTTGACTTTTACTTTGTTCTTGTTAAGTATTTATTTGAAGTTGTAATTAAATACCGTTTTAACATTGAAGCTTTGAGCTAATCATTAACAGACACCATACATCACAAAAAAACTGAACGTTTTTATTGATGGAATTATATGTAGAGGAAAGAGCCAGTCCGAACTGGCTAGCCTGCTAAGTTGCCTGAATGAAACCACTTTCATATACGGTATGGTAATCAACACGGAAAAGATAAAGCTGATGAGAAATAATGAGGAATCAATTGGGACACCAATTACATTCAGTGGTCAGCTTTTATATATACATATAAAGAAATATAGTTTTATGGTGTGCTATATTTATGGCATAAAGTGCTCAATATCAGAGATAGAGCGTATGTAAATATAAAATTGGACATTGAAGTTAACACTTAGAAATAAGCCCTTTATTTTATCCACTGGAGTATATTGTCCTAGTTCCATGTGTCATGCCTCTTCTGAATGTCTCAGCATCGGTTATCTCCCTTTAACTCAGCTCTAAGTTCTTGTTCACCTGTGCTGTAGTAGTGTATTGAAATCACAACTCACAAAGTCACCAGATTCAACCAATGCTTTTATTCACTGAGCCATGTGTTCAGAAGAGGCATGGCATGTGGAACAAGAACATTCTACTCTGGTGAACAAAATAAAGGGATCAGTTTGAAATTCCAATTACCTGAAGAAGGCTAGAGCATGCCAAGGCCAAAACATCATGAGTATGGCAACAAAGATGAGGACAACAGTCCGAATAATGTAAATAATTAAAATTTCTGGTGTCCGACAGGTCTAAACACACAGCTCAGCCAATCTCATTGGAGTTGTAACAAATTTTATATTAAGTTTAGATGAATTCTTTTCAATTGCACTTGTGCTAAAGTTAGTGGGTATTTTGTCTCTAAGTTTTATTCAGGTTATTTATATTGTTGTTATATACCGTACCCATGAACACTAATGGGTATGTCCCAATCCTCATAAATACGTTAGACACTATTGTAAGTGGGGGTAATATGCTATCTAAGTAGTCCACCACTAGCAGTGGTTTACCTACTTCACTGTTGGCGAGTATTGTATTTTGTTGATGTTATAAAGATTACCATTTCATTTCCAACCTCTGTTTTGGTTATTCCCCATTCAGTAACCCTTTCTAGGTTACAACAATTGTTTATTCTTATATTTTTATAAATTTGATGAGCTTTCCGTCTCTCATTAAATGCAAAATAATTAAGATATCCAAAGAGTTCAAATGTATGATGTATTGTAACTATTTACACTATTTACATTGTTTGGACTGTTGCCCTCATCTTTATTGCCATATCCATGGTGGGGCCGAGGGTCGATTATGACCAGCCAGGTTTATCTATATAAACGCGTAGTTATGCTGGGAAAAAAAGTCGTATTTTTTGGCTCGTCTTTCTTCGAAACGTAGAAATGCTGTTTCTATGTCCATTGATTTGAGCATCCAATGAATAGATGTCATTATCCACAATGCTAAATGGGAGAACTTCTTCAGAACACTTTGGAGAATCATTCCTTATATTGCAAGCATCTTTGTCTTGAAAGCATCCTGCCACCAGTCTAGCTTTACAGATTTGCTGCCGAAAAACTTTTAATAATATAAATCCATATGTGGATATCTGCAATTGACTTTCATTGAATACTTGTGCGTAAACGTAGTCTTCAACCCAACTTTGGTGTTCCTTCTTTCTTGTCTTTTCTGGGTCAACATTTGAGGGAGGGTTTGGTTGGTTTGTTTTATGGCATATCAACCTCAGTGGGCCATTTAATGCCAACAAAATTTTTTAAATAGATTCATAGCAATAGTTTGGTAAAAAACGGTGTGTATGTATACACATATATTTAAACCATTTTTCAGTTACTCATATTTTTGAGCACAATCACATGTATTGCTGGTAATAGTTTTTTTTTTTTCAAAAATGTATTGCTGGTAATAGTTTTTTTTTGTTTTTTTTTCCAAAAACATTGCTGGTAATAGTTTTTTGTTTTTTTTGTTTTTTCAAAAATGTATTGCTGGTAATAGTTTTTTTTGTTTTTTCAAAAATGTATTGCTGGTAATAGTTTTTTGTTTTTTTTCAAAAATGTATTGCTGGTAATAGTTTTTTTGTTTTTTTTTCAAAAATGTATTGCTGGTAATAGTTTTTTTGTTTTTTTTTTTCAAAAATGTATTGCTGGTAATAGTTTTTTTTTTTTTTTCAAAAATGTATTGCTGGTAATAGTTTTTTTTTTTTTTTTTTTTCAAAAATGTATTGCTGGTAATAGATTTTTTTTTCAAAAATGTATTGCTGGTAATAGTTTTTTTTTTTTTTTTTTTTCAAAAATGTATTGCTGGTAATAGTTTTTTTTTTTTTTTTTTTTTCAAAAATGTATTGCTGATAATAGTTTTTTTTTTTTTTTTTTTTTCAAAAATGTATTGCTGGTAATAGTTTTTTTTTTTTTTCAAAAATGTATTGCTGGTAATAGTTTTTTTTTTTTTTTTTTTTTTTCAAAAATGTATTGCTGGTAATAGTTTTTTTTTTTTTTTTTTTTTTTCAAAAATGTATTGCTGGTAATAGTTTTTTTTTTTTTTTTTTTCAAAAATGTATTGCTGGTGCTACCAACCCAGGTCAGGGGGGACCTGGTAACACTAGCAATTAAGAGGTGGTTCCATGCTCCTCAAAACCTCCTGATCAGAGGCCTTGCTGTTGGACGTAGTTTATTGTCTTACCCCGGACGCAGATGTAGTTTATCGTCAAAGTCAGGATGCTTGAGGGGGGGGGGGTCATTATATTGTCCTCATCACAAAAAGTCTGTCCATCTTATCTTGTTTGCAGAAACTTACATGCTTGCCATTCTAAAACTCCATGTTCAAAGTCTAGGCAAAAAGGTACACATTGTTCCATAACTACATTTGTCATGTATTTGTTTTCACCTGTTGCTTTGCTTGGCAACTTATGACATTCAATTTTCTCCATTCTGAATATTCGTCATTGGAAAACATTCATTTAATTATTTGTCATGATCTAGAAAATTCAGTTATCTTAGAAATGTAATTTTGTTTAGGTAGGTCAACACTTTGCTCTCAGAGTTTGATGTTGTTCAACACTGTCATTTAAACAGCCGTGTGAGTGTGTGTGTATATATATATATATATATATATATATATATATATATATATATAGGTAGGTAACTATACTCGTGTCGAAAAACTTCAAATTCTTGATTTACCAATAGTTAAATCAATCTTGAAGAGAAAAAAAGGTTTTAAAAAAGAAACAGCCAGGAACATGAAAGTCTGTCGAAAATAATTGCACTGATACAGGTTCAAGGCCCAAAGAAAACCCCCGATATGAGTAAACAACTAACTAAAGAGCATGATACTAACGTAGAGCAAACCTAATGAGCCAGACAAACCTACCCAGGTTTCACTTAGGCAGATCGTCAGAGTCAGCTGGCTCTCTCTCTCTCTCTCTCTATATATATATATATATATATGACATTTTTTATGTTTATATGTTCTTTTTATAGAGGCTGGTAATTGTTGTTAATACTGTTTATTATAAACAGAACATTTACTTAAATATTTGTATCTATAAAAAGAACATATAAACATAAAAAATGTCTTAAATAATTGTTGGACTTTGTCCATTTCATAATGTGTGTATATATCTCACACACAAACCCAAAGTCTTGGTACTACCAATAAAAATCCTGCCAGGTGATTAAAAGAGAATTATTACAAAGAAAAAGTAACAATGATTAAAAAAAAAAAAGATAAAGTAAAAAATAAAACAATATAAAAAAAACTAAGAACAAAAGTTCAAGAGACACACACTGACTAAAATAGTAACAAAAAGTACTCTATGCTTACCTAGATTACCAACAGAGAGCAAATATGTTTCCCAGTGTTACACAACAGAAAGAGACAAAGTTTGGATTACTACTTAAGCTTCACACTACTGCAATCTTCAGGAGCCTGAAGATCACAGTAGCATGATACTTAAGTAGCAGTCTGAACTGTGTGTATATGTATATATATTTATGGAGACAGGTTTCGTTGAATAATTTAGTTTGTTTACTTATTTTCAATAGGATCTTTTCATATTCATGGATAAGCTTTTTGGTGTCGTTATTGAAGGGCAAGAGAAAATCGCCATGTTTATACATGTTTCTTTTATTCCGAGTACTTTTGACATAGCACAATGTCATCATCAGGGTATTGTTTATTACAGGATAAATATTGTGTTCATTATTGTGAAAGATGAAATTGTTGTGTTCATCTGAAGGTTAAATTTCTTCTATGTGGAGTGAGGAACACTGAAGTCAGTGTGTGTGACGGCTGACACCATTTAAGGGGAGGTAGCTAAGTATGGTGTGTGTGTGTGTGTATGTATATATATATATATATATAAACACTTGTTCAAAGATATGCTTCTATATTTACGCTGAATATATATTACAAATTTTATACATAGAAGGATGGATTAACTGCTGATTGACTAAGATTCTGTTTTTATAGTTAAAGGATTATATTTGGATATTATTTTTCTTAAGTAAGTAAGAGTGTTCTATTATATATACTTATAAAGAGCTTTTTAATACACGTTTTAAAAAATATATAATTTGTCCTTAAGCTCCTGGTGGATATTATTTTTTTTTTTTTTTCCCCCCAGAAGAAAATGTTGAAACTTTGTTCTTATACAGTCTCCTCTTCCTCCATTGTCACTACCTTATCAATTTGAAAAATGAGAGGGACATATGCTTAACAAATGATAATAATAGACTTCAATAGAGTTTTTCTGGTTGCTTTATTGTGGACAACATCGAAATTTTTCTTTTCAACAATCAGTATGAGTGTTGAATTACAAAGCATTGGGGAAAATGTCCACGCATCGCTGATAGCCGCTCTAAATATTCATTCATTCTCTGGTGTTAGACTCACTTTTTAATGCTTTGTAGGCAAGTCACAGTACGTTATGGCACAATGGTCAAAATTAATACAATAATCATCTATTGATATGTCACTGTCTCTGGTATTTCTCAAATGAATCATATCAAATAAAAGTCAACTAGTAATGGAAATGAAATGCAAAAGGAGCAACCAATTGCTGCAGATAACCGTATCTACTCCCATTGGTCAAAGAAACAATGTTTAATATGTTGCCTCTGCAGAAAGACTGCACATGGCTTCCCTGCCAGGACATAGCCAGTGCATACTCCAGAACATCTGCTTATGAAGAAAGGAAGTGTTTACCAACTATGAGATAGTTGGGATGATTAGCTGAGCAGTGAATGAGTTAATCAAAATGATTCCTTTGCTAGCCAACCACTAAAGTTTTGGGTTCCATAAAAGCTGGCACATTTTATGGAAAGAGGCAGAGCTTGGCAGTACATCGCAGTGACCGCACAATGGGATTACCCAGCATCATTTCAAATTTGTTGTCATTGTGTTTCTACTGTCTCGGCTGTGTTCATCCTATACGTATGGTGTTCCCATGTGAAAGTCTTGTCCCTGATGTCCTGCTCATCATGATCCGGTGTTTGATTCCAGTGCTGCTGAATTTAACATCGCTCGTCGTCGACAGATACCCAACCAATAAGAAGAAAATCCCTTTAGTTAGCCTGTTCAACTTTTCATATAACTTTTTTGATTCCATAATGGGAATCATAAAATGGTTTGGTCTACTTCCAATATGGCCTCCCTGGCTTTTCCCTCCAAGGATAAAAATATAATGGATGGTTTCTCAAGGCTGATAGCAAGTTCCCAAACTTCCATTTCTTTCCTCCAAGTATTGTATTTATACATTTTTAAGAATAAGTTTTGAGGCCATTTTGTTGATCACTGTGCTCTACTGCTAATGTAAATTTAAATTAAGGAACTTTGACAAGTGATATATGGAGAGAATGATTTATTTGTGGATGGATATTGCCAGCTATGGGACTTCTACTTCCAGATGAGACTGTACCTTCTTTTTTTGGACAGTGTCCAAGGGGAGCAACTCATGTGAATTAATATATATCAGTGGTGACTGTCATTAGTGTTACTTAAGTGGAGACCAGTTGGTAAAGATCCTGATTCTCCTTTTGTGAAAATGATGTCAACAGATTTTAGTGTGCTAATTCTTACTTGCAGCCTTCTACTACCAAACTCAAAGTCCTCTCTCCCACTCAAAGTCCTCTCTCCCACTCAAAGTCCTCTCTCCCACTCAAAGTCCTCTCTCCCACTCAAAGTCCTCTCTCCCACTCAAAGTCCTCTCTCCCACTCAAAGTCCTCTCTCCCACTCAAAGTCCTCTCTCCCACTCAAAGTCCTCTCTCCCACTCAAAGTCCTCTCTCCCACTCAAAGTCCTCTCTCCCACTCAAAGTCCTCTCTCCCACTCAAAGTCCTCTCTCCCACTCAAAGTCCTCTCTCCCACTCAAAGTCCTCTCTCCCACTCAAAGTCCTCTCTCCCACTCAAAGTCCTCTCTCCCACTCAAAACATCTCCATAATGGGTCTATTCTGGTTCATTACAATTTTTAAGAAAGCTTATATTTTTTGTTTAAAGCTTTTTACCCCAGGCAAGGCTGGAAGCCACTAGCACGCAAGGGGCTACAGAGGACTTGGAGCGAGAGCAAATAGGAGTGTTAGAGGAAAGGATGTGGAGAAGGATAGAGGATAGATCAAGGCAACTGGAGATGTCGATTGACGTTACACTTGAATAGTTGGAGATCATAGTCATCAGGGAAACATGAACGAGGGAGTTCCATAGGCATGAGGTGCGAGACATGAAGCTATTGGAGTAGAAGAGACGTCTACATTTAACAGTTTCAACAGTGAAAGGGTGGGAACGGGATGCCAGCCTCGTAGGACGCTTGAATTCATGGAGCCTGGGACCCAGCGATAGCAGCTCATCGGAGCAATTACCATCGAAGTATTTATAAAAGAGACAGAGAGAGGCGACAGTGCGTCTGTGAGAACGAGACTGCAGATGAGAAGCCAGATCAGGGCCAATTACATTGCATACCCATCTGTGGATCTTATCAAGAAACTTGAGGCAAACAGAAAGGGCTCCAGACCATATATGGCAGCAATACTCCATGCAAGGGTGGATGGTTGCTTTGTAAATTTGGAGGATTGATTCAGAGGAGAAGAATTTCCTGGCCCAGCACAGGGAGCCAACTTTCCTTGCAGTGGATGAAGCAATTGACTCAATGTAATCGTTCCATCTCATATATATATATATATATATATATATATATATAATTAGGACGATTTGAAATGATCATAAGTAATTCATTGAGTCTGAAAGAAACCTCAACAGAATGCAGAAAGCACTGGACGGCCATTTCGTCCTATGTTTGGGACTCATCAGCAGTGCACATCCACTACCGAGAATTGAAACCCGAACAGTTACAATAGAAGGCAAACTCCATGCCAACTGTTCCAACGGTCCTTGGTGACAGAGGTAACGAATCAGACTCTATATAGCGCCACTCGATCACATATTCTGTGGTCGAACTGATCAGAGTCTCTCTTAACCCATAGGACTGCCTCCACAAGCTACGACTAATTTCCCCAAACCGCTCAGTCTAGAGCATTAAAAGCCGGTTCAAGCAAAGATATACAGACAGAAATAATTAGGAGGATTTGAAATAATTATAATTAAGTAATTGATCGAGTCTAGAAGAAACCTCAACAGAACGCAGAAAGCCATGGACAGCCATTTCGTACTATATTTGGTAATTATCAGCAGTGCGCATCCACTACCGAGAATTGATACCTGAACAGTTACGATAGGAGGCAAACGCTATACCAACTGTCCCAACGGGCCTCGGTGACAAAGAGGTAGCGAATCAAACTCGATTAATTATGATTATTTCAAATGGCCTCCTCCTTGAGGACACCCAGATTTAGTCCTGAGGCTTCAAACCAGGAGATGGCATGTTGAGAAGCAACATAAATGTGAAAATTCTCATGCAGTCATACTTTTGGCACCTGTGCAAGGGAGAAAGAATGTGGGACCATGTCTATGGCCCCTGAATCTGGGTACTGATATTGATCAAAGTCCTGCAGGAAGAAGTGGCATGATACGGTCATTGTTGCTCATGAGCCCCAGGACTATCACTGATGCCTTCATAGGGGGTCTATGTAAAATGACTTGTCATTTCTCCAATTCATCATTGATTGCCATAAGCATGGTATACTGTTTCATTTCCTGTGCGTGTGCATAAATTTCTTATATTTATTGTTCCACCACCCTAAACATGCTTCTTCATGTAACAGGAAATCTGGGATTCTGTAGCACATACACTGGAAACACACTCGCAACGGATTCTGGTTCAGCACGCACTGACATGACCTGCATTGAGTACAAAAGCCTTCTGAGGTCACAACAAACCTTTTTTATACGTTCTTGCCAAGCCAAGAGAATTTGCGTATTGAGCACACTGCCAGCCTCAATGAAGCATGCGCCTCATCATTCCAGCGCCAACGTTTGGACAGTTTGCCTCGTTAGCAATTCGCTCGCCCTATATGCACATTTAGGCTACGTTACTCTAGCCCTCTTGGACCGCCAAGGTAATTCTCCACACTTCAGTGCCAATTTCTTGTTTTTAATTTTTTTGTTCAACAGCTAGAGTAGCAAAAAAGTTAATTAATGTCCTTTAGTGCCTAACGTGCTAACCCGACAGCCAATAGTAGTGCCAATCAGTTAATGAAAATCCATTAAGAAAAAAAAAAATACAGTAAAGTTGTCAGATTAGTATGGATTAGTATTGACAGCCAGAAGAGAATGGAGTAACTACTTGTAGGGTTAGTAGGTTATTGGTATAAAACTCGTCATTAAAAATGACGGCATTGTCTATATAGACTACAAAGGAATGAAAAAGTGAGAACATAAGAAAGAAGAGTAAGAGAAATGAAGAAAGAAAAAAGAACAGAAAAAAACAAGATGTGGGGAGGGATGATAACAAAAAAAGTAAAAAAATGATAGATCATTAAAAAAAATTAGGGTCATTTCTTAGTAGGGGGTGCTGCAACAATTTAACAAAGAATTAGGAATCGTAAAATTCAAACTGACGACATTTACACTATTTACATTTGGACTATTGTCCTTATCTTTGTTGTTATCACAACATTTAGGTCATTTTGTGCTTCTGGCCTTCATCAGGTGTATATCGACTCGGGTGACCTACAGGGAATTCCAAACTGAAACCATTATTTAATATAGGGGGGGGGTTCTTGCTCCACTGTAAGTTCAATATATCCTGTGATATATTATGCCTAGTTTAAATTTTGGTTAAAAATCATCTCTGTTCCATCCAAAACAGCTTAACATTTTTTTGTGTGTTGCTATTAACTGGGAGAATGTGACCCTTTCAAAATGAAAAGATATCAATTTGAATGTTTGTGTTTTGTTTTGGAACTTTAGTCACTAGAAGATGCTGATATTCAGTATCGAGTTATTGTCAAAATGGGAGCAAGATCCTAAAATCATTTTGCAGTCAGTGACTGAGGAATGTCGGAGATTAATAAACTTGAAGCACAATAAAACTGAAATTGAAAAATCCAACAATTATTCAGGAGTAAATGATGGCTTAAAAGTAACGAGAGAAAAAAAAAAATTATTGTCATCAAGTGAGGAGTGACACTTTATAAGATTTTATCCATTTAATAATTGTGTTTGTTATCGATTGGTACAAGAGAAAAAATCTACAAAGGACAAAAATCCGAATTAATTTCCAAAATCTGAAAAGAAGTTGACAGTAAAAGTAAATTTCATTCTAATGATCGGTGGGATTTTTCTTCAAAGGACATCTGTTAACGTACCAAGGTTAATCAAATGTCATTGTTGAAAAATTCAGTTTGAAAGAAACACTGGACACTTTTCACATGATACAGTGATAGCAATCAAAGATTGTAATCAATTAACATTAAATCAAATTGCTGAAGTTAAAAACCAATTCTCTGATATTTGATGAGGATAATAACTGGACAGGGAGAGAGGGGAGATAAAAAAAAATAAAAATAAAAAAAAATAAAAAATTTTATGTTTTTTTTATTTTAACATCAAGGAGTAAAATGGTGAAAAATATATTGCTGAGTGCCAAAGGGGCTTTATGCTTTTCTTCATTCTGTTAGGTCAGTGGTTTTTGAAAGTGAAGATTTGACCAAATTGAAAAGCTACAGATTAAAAGCTATTAATAACTAAATGGAAAAAATGCAAATGATTTTATGGACAACCACTGCAGGAATACAAGAGAAAAAGTACTTAGGAAATTAAAATAAAAGAAATTTAAACAACTATAGCACATTTCTCTCATCCTTTAACATCAAGACACGGAAGGTTATTCGTGAGTATGAAAGGATTTTGTTAAAAATTAGCAGACAATGTCCGTAATTTATTCAATCAGACACACACACATACACATATATGTGTGTGTGTGTGTGTGTGTGTGTGTGTGTATTGATGTAATAGGAAAGAACAGTTAGATTAATGATCCAAAGTTCTTTAGTATTTATGTTCTTATCTTTAAAAAAAAAACAGTGCTCAATACAAAAGTAGAGCTTAAAATTATAATTTATTTTTAAAAAATATGATTCCATCGCAACATAAATTACTGTTTTGCAATTGACTCAAGTCAACAATTTCAAAACAGTAATTTCTGTGTCGCGATGGAATCATATTTTATATATATATATATATATATATATATATATATATCCGATGCAATGAGAATGAAAGTAATATATAAATTCCAACGTTCGCAGCGTTAATTAAAAAAAGAGCTAGATACAGGTAGTAGAGCGATAATTATTTATTTATTATAATTTTATCATATAGACAAAACCATTTTACTCACAACAAAGATGCAACTTGGTTTCAGTGCATTTTAACTGCACATCTACGGGTGAGGGTCGGAAATATCTCAGGTAAAATGAGAACAAATGGAGTATAATTCTACTGTCCGTAACATTAAATTTAAAAGATGTCTCACTACAGAGTAGAGCTAAATATTATTTATTACTGGATATTAAAACAAAAACACGTTAAAAATCACTACACAATTACAATCATGTTTCAATAGCACAAATGTGTCTCCTCAGCCGATGTCAAAGCACTGGCTAGCGAAATATTATATAACACTTGAAACATTATTTTTAGTGAATACTCATATTTGAGATGTTCTGTTTATTTATTAAATAGTATATCATCTTTAATAAATAAATGGAATGTCTACCCAAATATGAGTGGATACTCAGATTAGATGTTCCATTTATTTAGTGGATACTCAGATTTGAAATAAAAATGAGTATCCACTAAAGATAATGTTTAAAGTTATTAAAAAAATCTGTTGTACTGATAAAAATCCTTAGAAAATTACTATATATATATATATATAAAATTAAATAAAGGTATGGACATAAAACACAGTCGTGAAATCGACGTTGGATATTCTGTATATTCACACACACTATATATATATATATATATATATATATATAGGTAACTATACTCGTGTCGAAAAACCTTCGAATTCTTGATTTAACAATAGCCAAATCAATCACGAAGGGAAAAAAAGGTTTTAAAAAAGAAAGAGCCAGGAACATGAAAGTCTGTCGAAAATAAACGCACAGATACAGGTTCAAGGCCCAAAGAAAAAACCAGATACGAGTAAACAACTAATTAAAGAGCTCGATACAAACGTAGAGCAGACCTAGTCAAACCTGACGATCTGCCTAAGTGAAACCTTGGTAGGTTTGTCTGGCTCATTAGGTTTGACTATATATATATATATATACACACACAGAGTAAATATAAATATCCAATGGTTCCAGTAGGAAGAAATCACTACTGTTCAGTAGTGAATGCAGACAGTGTCGTCATTTTGGCATGAAAACTCAGGCCAACTTAAACTTTAAGCAACAAAATGAGCACTGACCTTTGGAATCAATAAATGTCAACTTTCTGTTGTCTGCTATAACATGAGAAACAAAACTGACCTGCAGGGTAAAACATTCCCGAGAAGAATTAAAACGCAAATTCTTTCTCTGAAGAAAAATAAGGATTTCTTAAAAAGACTTGTTGATCTTGTCCTTTTTTCCCATTTAAGAATTCTACAGTACAATTGTGTATTAGTGTTGAGTCATTTTTAAAATTGAAGTCAATAGAGAAAAGCTTCAGTTATTCAAATATAAAGAAAAACTGAGCAAATAGAAATAAGAGGAAAATTCTCTCAGATTTTGAAACCAAAAATTTCTTTTGGTCAAATAAATAAAAATAACAATGAGAATTTTTTTTTTTTAAATTCTATATTTGTAACTTATGTCACTTGAATAAAATAGAAAAATTTATATCACTGTTTGTTTGTAGCATCTTGTAAAGAAATAAAGATTTTGTTTTACATTTAAGAGAAGTTAATTGTGTTGTATATATGTGTGTGTGTGTGTGTCAGGTAAATAAGAACAAATTATAATATTAAAAAATTGTATTTGAAAGAAAAATATTAAAAAGAAAAATATTAAAAAGAAAAAATCACATTTTTAAACTTGGAAAAACAGGAAAAGATTATTCAATAAAACTGCCTTCACCTTCGAGGATAGCCTTAATGCAGATATGGAAGTTCTCTTTCATTGAGGATTTCAACGAGTCCTTGATATTGCGCAAGCACCAATTATCAGTTTTCTTCTTTGTCATGCCGTAAACATCACAGGCCAGAAAATCCAAATTAAGAGAATTAGGCAACCACATGTTGGGGTAACATGAGTGAAAATTTTTGACCAACCAATTGTGGAGCCTGTGAGAGCAATTGGAGTATTGATAGAAAACATGTCCATACTCTTTAGGGCTTGAACAGTGTACCTAGCACCTTAATGTAGACAGTGGTATTGACCCTGGAGGCTCAGCAAGAAGAAAGGTGGTATAACATGTTCATCATTACTCGCAACACTCTGGACAAATGCAGAAATTAACTGTCCTGGGTATGACAAACTACATCCAACAGCAAGGCCTCTGTGCAGGAGGTTTTGAGGAGCATGAAACAACCTCTTAATTGCTATTGTTCCCAAGTCCACCCTGGCCTGGGATGGTAGTACTTGTTAAGGGCCCAGCTATAGGCAAATAGTTACCGTCATTTTTTTTTTTTTTTTTTTAAATTATTACCAGCAATAAATTTTTGAAGAAAAAAATTATTACCAGTAATACATTACCAAAAATACTTTAAAAAAAAAAAAATAAAAAAAATATATATATATATATATATATATATATATTACCAACAATAAAAATCTTGTGGGCATTAAATAACCTATTAAGATCGATATGCCGTAAAACAAACCAAGCCCAAGAAAAATTTAACTTGGTGTACATCACTATAATTACTTTTGTGAGGTTCACTCATTCCTACTGCTGGCCTGACCAGGAATTTGTCTATCTCAGAGCCACAGTGGTTGGGGGACTATTGCCATAGTGTCATGAGCACAACCTGCTTTTCAACTCATCTCTGCTTAGGAGATGTTAACGTTTTCAATATGTCTTGGTCTCAATCCTGTTTAAAGTGGGTTTAACGGCCAGCAATACCATGGGAAAATTGCCCAAGCAAATTAACAAAAATGTAGGAATGACTGCAAAATACTTTCCCCTCCGCAATTTATAGGCAGAAGTACACAACTGCATGCTGGGATTTCTTCCTAGCCAATAAAATAGGCCTGTTCTCAGTTCCATCTGACTCAGTCCCAGTCTGTCTTGTCTTGAATTTCTTCTTGTATGCCAACCCCAATTCTTAGTTTGTCAACTTTTTGCTATATAACTTGTTTCGCCTTATTGTTGATTTGCCTTGCAGATATTGTTTTTGTCCAGTTTCTTTTTTCCTTTTTTTTGTTATTGTTTATTGCAAACAATGTCAATTCTGTCCGTTACACAGTTCTGCCATTTATTTACATTTAACCATGACCACTCACTCTATAACTCAAAATCATCTCTAGTTTAGGTAGCAGCTTAAGTAAAGGATGTGTCTTCTCGCTGGACATATTCAACCTTTACAGTGAGGTGATTCTGAGAGAACAAAAAGCCCTACCAGGATATACTGTTGGTGGACACAATCTTAACAAGATATGCAGATGACAGGAGATTATATATATATATATATATATATATATATATATATTTTAATAATTTGTCGAGCTTAGAATCCTCAACAGAATGCAGAAAGCACCAGACGGCCATTTCGTCCTATATTTGGGACTCATCAGCAGTGCGCATCCACTACCGAGAATCGAACCCGGATCGCTTCGATACAACACGAACGTCATACCAACTGTACCATGGGACTCGGTGACGAAGGAGACATTAACTAGACTCGATATAGTGCCGCTACTCACTCAGTTCCGTTCACTGATACCCATCCAAGTATACAGTTATCCAGAGTCTCTGAATAACCTCGGAAACTGTGCCCCAAGAGCCACGACTACTATTTTGACCCTTAGCCGCTCTATCACAGAGCTTAGCTGGATCTAGCAAGATTTGGGGCAATCTGGATAACTCTGTATACTTGGATGGTTATCGGTGAATGGAACCGAGTGAGTAGTGGCGCTATATCGAGTCTAGTTAATGTCTTCTTCGTCACCGAATCCCATGGTACAGTTGGTATGACGTTCGCGTTGTATCAAAGCAATCCAGGTTCGATTCTCGGTAGTGGATGCACACTGCTGATGAGTCCCAGATAGGACGAAACAGCCGTCCAGTGTTTTCTGCTGAGGATTCTAAGCTCGACGAATTACTATAAAATTAGCCTAAATCCACAAAATCGATTATATATATATATATATATATATATATATATATATATATGGTTTGTTGGTTCCAGTCTATGGTGGGAATGATTGCAAAACACTCCCCCACTCTCCACTTTATAGGAAAAAAGCACAGAAATGCATGCTGGGATTTCTTCCTAGCCAATAAAAGAGGCCAGTTCTTGGTTTCATCCAACACAGTTTTGCCTTGAAATCAGAATGCTACGTTCATTTATCCAAATTTGCTTTTGTATGTCAACCCCCAATTTTTATTTTGTGAACATTTTGCCTTATTACTGTTAATTTGCCTTGCATATATTGTTTGCTTGCTCTATATTAGTTTTTTTTCGGCCTGTTCTTTTCTTTTTCTTGTTATTGCTTATTATGAACTTTGTCAATTCTGTTTGTTGGGCAGTTCTGCCATTTATTTATATTTAACAAATGTCCACTCAATCTACAATGTTTGAAAGAGAAATCTGCATGTTAATCTTTTATTTATGGCCTATTAAAGATGTTCTCAAATAACTGACACACTGTACACTTTAAATTGGTACAGGTTTTCAAGATAAGAAAATTGGTATAACACCTAATTACCATATTACATTAAAGTTAAATCTTTATTTTTTTTAATACAGTCAAAAAGCTAAAACTCAAAGCAGTTTGGTTTCATGGAGATAATTTATTCACTGAAGTCCATGAATTATTTTGAATACATTCTTTTTCAGTACAAAGAAGGAAAAATAAACAATTGACTCTTAATAATTCTAGAAAAATTCTCCTACAGACGCACCCATTCCTATGATTCTGTTCTATGAATTAACCAAGAGATTTAAAAAAAAAAAAAAAAAAAAGTTTCTCTATATTCTAACCCCACAAAAATAAGGTAGAAGCCATAAAATCAAGAAAGAAGGATTCTTTACATTTGACAGAGAAAAGTAATTCTCTATCAGAGTAGAAGTCTGTATAAACAAAGATCTGTTCTCTCCCATAACCACCACCAATTCTAGAGAATTCTTCTTTTTTTTTTTTCAGAAAGTCTAAAGATCATGAAATTTTGGGGGACTTTGAAAAATTCCAGTGTCTAGAAACCAAAGGTTTTCGTTCTCTTTATTTTTTTTTTTTTTTTTTTTTAAACCAGATATACGTATTAGTCTGGATCCAAATCAACAGACATTTTTTTTTGTTGTGTTTTTAGGATCAGATTTTCTTCATTTCTTTCTGTTTATGAGCACATCTAATTATCTTCTTTTGATGGGGGTTCGAATTTTTAATTTTTTTATAATGTATTGAAGCAAAGATGAAAAAATAAGATTTTTATGCCATTATACCGTGCGAGTTCAGACCATTCCAATGAATTGCCAAAGTCCCCCATAATATCAGCAGCACTTTGAAAGTATAGTCACTTTCAGAATGGAGCATGTTATTGGTTTCAGAAAATTTGCTTTCATGATTTAGATCTCCAAGAGGAACATCCTTGTAGTCATTACTCAACAATTAAGAATAACTTTAAGTAAGAAAAAAATGTAATTTCTCAAATATGGGGCCATCAACAACCCTATTTATCACTATTGCAAAATATAAATGTTCCAAATTTAATTAAAAAGTTCAATTTTCCTTGGCAATTTTTCAATTCTTTGACATTGTTAGAACACTTCCCAGATATGACATAGGGAGGAAATCGAGACACTGAGATCCGAAGATGTATTGGGATGGCCAAAGACACATTCCAAAGCTGAGCAGAGTATTACGAGACAGGTTTTATTGGAAACAAAGCAAAGAGTACCTAACTGATACATGATATCTGTCCTCCTGTATGGCAGCGAATGCTGGGCAATCTCCTCAAAGATGAAGAAGAGAATTGAAGCAACAGAAATGTGGTTCTACAGAAGGATGTTAAGGATACCATGGGCCGAACATGTGAGCAACAACTAGGTTTTAGAGAAAATGGAAACAAAAAGGAAACTTATACTTAACATCAGAAAGAAGCAACTGAAATTTCTGGGAAATGCAATGGAGAAGGAAGACTTGGGAAATGCAATGGAGAAGGAAGACTTGGGAAATGCAATGGAGAAGGAAGACTTGGGAAATGCAATGGAGAAGGAAGACTTGGGAAATGCAATGGAGAAGGAAGACTTGGGAAATGCAATGGAGAAGGAAGACTTGGGAAATGCAATGGAGAAGGAAGACTTGGGAAATGCAATGGAGAAGGAAGACTTGGGAAATGCAATGGAGAAGGAAGACTTGGGAAATGCAATGGAGAAGGAAGACTTGGGAAATGCAATGGAGAAGGAAGACTTGGGAAATGCAATGGAGAAGGAAGACTTGGGAAATGCAATGGAGAAGGAAGACTTGGGAAATGCAATGGAGAAGGAAGACTTGGGAAATGCAATGGAGAAGGAAGACTTGGGAAATGCAATGGAGAAGGAAGACTTGGGAAATGCAATGGAGAAGGAAGACTTGGGAAATGCAATGGAGAAGGAAGACTTGGGAAATGCAATGGAGAAGGAAGACTTGGGAAATGCAATGGAGAAGGAAGACTTGGGAAATGCAATGGAGAAGGAAGACTTGGGAAATGCAATGGAGAAGGAAGACTTGGGAAATGCAATGGAGAAGGAAGACTTGGGAAATGCAATGGAGAAGGAAGACCTGGGAAATCTGATACTCAGAGGACAGATAGAAAGAGGGACAGGGGAAAGCAATGTGTGACCTACTTAATGGGCTTGAGCAAGTGGATTGCAGAAGACAAAACCTATTAAGAGCTATAAGGAACAAGAGGAGGTGGAGGGCAATGATCGCCGACATCCTGAAGGGAGATGGCACATAAAAGAAAGTTAATCAAAAACATGTCTTTCTTTCTTACTTGAAATTTCACTTTATTTAATCATCTTCTCTCTAACCTCTTTCTAACGTCTTTTTCTGTTGTTTGTGTTAGTCTTTTAGGACTTAGTCGGTTGTACGGGAGAGTAATGGATTGTGGCTCAGGTTGAGGAATCGGAGAACCAAGTTTGAATTCCATTTGAGTTCATTACATTCACTCACGTGATAAAACCCTTGGGAAAAGTATGAATTCAACTCTTCTCCCCCCAACTATGGGTAAATAGTAGGATAGACTGTGTTCTAAAACCTTGGGTGGCAACCAGTCTATGAGAAGGAAAACTGAATTCAAAACTGTATGTAGCCCTAGCATATCACCTACTATGCAGCTATGGAAAGGATCATATTCCCAAAGACTCAATGACCCCGAGTATGGTTGACTCCTTTATTATTTAATCTTTTACAACATGTACCACTTCAACTTAAAGACAAGATCATATTTATTCAGTCTCCCATCATATAAACAAAATCCTCATTTTCTGTTGTGTCAACACCCCAAATTTATCCCTTTTCAGTATTTCACCTTATAAAAAATAAAATATAAACACCTGCCTAATGCATATAAAAATTTGCTAAGTATTTCTGCTTCCCCTAATATGAATTGTCAAATTTATTTATTTCTATAAATTTAAAAATAGAAAAAAAAAGACAACACATTGTCTCTCGTCGGGTAGCTAATGAAAAATATGTAGTGGTGGGGAGATAGAGTTTCCTTCCCTCCCTGGAAGCCAACAGACCCTGCACACTTTAAAATTGATTAACTATCTGTTTGCAATTGGTGGGTAGGTCAAATTCAATATTGCTACTGCAAAATTATGGTAGTGGAAAATTTATTTAAAAAAAAAAAAAAATGTAAAATCTAACACCAAAACATTGTCATACTCATCGTGATGATGATGATAATAATCTACATCCAAAAAGCAGATTAATGTATCAGATTAAGATCTGACAGGATAACATTACCTCCATTTACAGCTGTATACACCTATTAAGTAATGTAAAAACTGATAGCACAAGCCACACAAAAGCTTTAAATTATCTAAATCTTTTAATTGCTTTTATATAAAACATTGTACAGATATTTGTCTATTCAAAACGGTTTCAAGTAAAATAATATGGCTTGGTTTGGTTTATTTTGTTTTATGACACATCAACTTCATTGGGTTATTTAATGCTGACAAGATTTTTAGGCTATATTCTTTGTAAGAAACCAGTTTGTAGATCAGGTTTCATTGATGCATTTTTTGAGAGTCAAATGTAATGCTGGTAAATTTTTTTTTCTTCCAAAAATCTACTGCTAGTATTTTTAATATAAAAATCCATTTTTATACTTCCATAGTATTTTTGACTGAGACCCTAACAGGTGCTACCACTCTGGGTCAGGGTGAACCTGGAGCAGCAATTAAGAGGTGGTTCCACACTCCTCAAAACCTCCCAATCAGAGGTCGTGCTGCTGGATGTAGTTCAACATCATAGCCACGAGGAAGTAAGATAACATGATAGATTTGCCAATGAGAGTAGATAGGGTTTGAATCTCTACTCCTGTTCAAAAGATCAGAGACGAGTATGAACCAGGCAATAGGCAAACATATGTACTTCTAGTAGGAGTGGGGAAAATAGTAATAATTATACAAAAAGAAATTTGAAGATGTTTAAAGTTACTAAACTGTAAGACTATGCCACTGGTGATATAAATATAAATATATATAAAAATATATATATATATATATATAAAAATATATATATATATATATATATATAAAAATATATATATATATATATATATAAAAATATATATATATATATAAAAATATATATATATAAAAATATATATATATATATATATAAAAATATATATATATAAAAATATATATATAAAAATATATATATATAAAAATATATATATATATATATATATAAAAATATATATATATATATATAAAAATATATATATATATATATAAAAATATATATATATAAAAATATATATATATAAAAATATATATATATAAAAATATATATATATATATATAAATATATATATATATATATATATGTGTGTGTGTGTGTGTGTGTGTGTGTCATTTCAATCAAGCACTATTAAGAAAAAGGTAATTCTAAAACTAACCGTCACCACTATTAACACGCTACACTTCATTAATGCATTGAGCACTCTGGCTGCTGGCATTTGTATATAATATGTTAAAATTTCTCTTTCTCTGCTGTGCACTGACAACTTAGGGGTAGGATCTTCGACTGATGCCAAATCGGCTTAAAGCAATCAGATGTCTAGCCACACTGATGAGCTGTGTGTGGAGATTATATATAAAGGATTCAACCTTTGTATCTAGATATTAGCTTGTAAGTTATATTATCAGCCACATGCATACAAGAGTAGCCTATTGTATAAATATCATATATAATCATGAGTATTCCTGGATATTTTAGACAGGCAGGATGACTGACCAAATATCAACTATTTACTACAAAGGTGACTAAATACTATTAAGTTGTCAGATTGTCTTATATAAATATCAGATCTTAACCCATGAAATGATTTACAGAGTTCACTCAGATTAAACCAAGTAGTACGATAAAATTCCTGAACTTAAAGGTTTTCTAGATGTACAAAATCTAGAAACAGATTGTTGTAACCTAGAAAAGGTTACTGAATGAGGAATAACCAAAACAGACGTTGGAAATGAAATGGTAATCTTTATAAACATTAACAAAATACAATACTCGCCAGCGGCGTGAAGTAGGTAAACCACTGCTAGTGGTGGATTACTTAGATAGCATATTACCCCCACTTACAATAGTGTCCAACGTATTTATGAGGATTGGGACATACCCATTAGTGTTCATGGGTATGGTATATAAAACAGATATTTATTGAAATCAAAGAAAAATAAGGAAAAAAAAAAGGGGGAAAAAAGAAAGTGCTTATTTTTGTTGTCAATTCTCAAGAACAAAAAAAAAATGTATAAATTCACTTTCAGCATAAGTTTAGTTTTTTTTTTTTTCTAATCATCATTTTTTAAAAAACATTTCCAAGAAGTGAAGGTCATTAGAATAGTGGTGTCATGGGAAAAATCTATCCATTTGACACTCCACTTTTTTTGTGGGCACAAAGATCTAAGATTGTCAAAAAAAAAAAAAAAAAAAAAAAAATCATGAAGAGAGAAGAATGAAAAACAATCAATTTTTTTCTATTTCCTCTCAACCTTTATTTGTATCTTTTTTTTTAATTTCTTTTTTTTTTTTGAATTGCCTCCAGTCACAATTGAAAATATCAAAACTTTACTGAGACATCTTCGAACAGGAGAATTGAATCTGCAGAGAATCTCTGATAAGACTTGCATCACAGCAAAATGTTCCTTGTCTATTTATATCTTTGAGATGGATTATTTTTAACCTTTACCACACTAATTTCTTTCTAGAATTGTTCCCCACCCCTGCCACTGCTTCTTTTTGAGGGTGCAAAAACATGAACACCTACATTTTATAACTTTCTTTGTATTGTGCGTGTAGATTTTAACTTTTGTAGACAAACAAAAGAATGGAATGAGTATTATTTTGATGTAATGCATTACATTTTGCATGCACGTTTTGATGTTGAAAACCAAAGAAATCGAAACGCAAAATAAAAAACAAATACATTAAAAAATACATAAATAATTCAGTATCTGTCAAGGACACCTGGCACAGTGGATAAAGGCAATAGTTAGATCCCATGACAGGACCCAAAGAGTGCGAGTTCAATACCCAGCTAAGGCAGTGGAGAACTTTCAGAGGGGAATTAACAGGAGATAACTGATAACTGACATCCATTAAACATGGCATGTGGAACTAGAACAGTCTACCCCAGTGAACGAAATAAAGGGTTCAGTTCCAAATTCCAACCACCCGAAGAAGACCGGAGTGTACAACAGCCGAAACATTGTAATAAATATGGCAACAAAGATGAGGACTTAAATAATATAAATAATTCAATGTAAATTTAACTTTTATTACGCCTTGTGGAGTTCTGGAGTTTTATTACACCTTGTGGAAGCCTTGTGGGGGTTGCAATAAGAAGCAAAATTGCCAAGAAGGCTTTCATTTTGTCAGAAAGGTGATGTTTTTCTTCATGATTACATACAAGAAGAAACCAGTATTTGTTTGCACTTTCTTTCACCTGACTCACATTTGTCTCGTTGATGAATAAAGCTATTATTTTGTTGTTTATAAATAGACAAAATAATTCACCTTCAGAAAGGCTATCGGTTATATCAATGGTCGCCAGATGCATCCATAAAATTAGTCAGGCATGGATGATAGTAGCTGCTAGAGTAGAAAAAGGAGAGAATTCTACGGCGACTATTGTCGCCTGCAGTTTGATAATGGTTAAAGAAAGACAAACTGAACTTTAAGGCTCATGACATGGTTTCTCTATCAAATGATTGTTTTAAGGCCTTGTAAAAAATTTTTAAAACTGAACACACTAAATTCAGCATATGTGTTTTTTTTCTGACACCCTATTATTTAATTAAATCAATTTTTTTCAGTTGTATTTATTAAATACATTTTCAACCTAAGCATTCATTTTTCCTTTTTTTTTTTTTTTTTTTTTTAGAAAACATTAACCAGATTAACATATTTCTGTATGATAACAGTTAGAGCAAACAGTATTTTTCAGGGAGAGTGCAGACAGACAGGGGCAGAGGAAAGAAAGTTTTGTTTTTTTTGTTGTTTGCTTACCTGAAGCTTCCATAGACAATGAGAAGAATAGAGATCACAAATGTTGATAACCTTGAGGAATCTACCACTGAAATGGCTCTGTGAGAAAAACAGAAAAGAAAAAAGAAAAAAAAGAAAAATTAAAATCAAACAAAATATTTGAGTACAGGAAACAACCCACCCCCCCTACTCTACAAAAATTGGACAGAAATCAAAACTGGCAGACAGTTTGTTTTTTTTATTTTTTATGATTCACCCCAAGCAATGCAGGAATGCCGCTAGTACGCAGGAGGTTACAGAGAGTGGGAGAAAAGAGTGGGTAAGGGAAACCAAGGAAAGGATAAAAGCTGAACGGGAGAAGGGGGGGGGCAAGGAGATGGTGATTGACATTGTATTTACATTTTTGAAGATTGTATTTATCAGGGAAGCAAGGAAACGAAAGTTCTACAGGCGGGAAGTGCAAGAAAAGAAACTGTTGGAGTAGAAGTAGTGGTTATATTTAACTATTTCAACAGTAAAAGGGCGGGGCCAAGATGTCAGTCTAGTAGCATGCTTAAACTCACAAAGACCAGGCACCTGGGGGGAAAAAAAAAAAGCTTGTTAGAGCAGTTGCCATGAAAATACTTTTAGAAAAGAGCCACCTGTCGGTGAGAAAGAGATTGGGGTCAAGATACCAAATCAGGACCGATTACATTGCAGGTCCTTCTTTGGATTTTGTCAAGAATCTTAAGATGAGTAGCAGAAGCACTAGATCAGATATGGCAACAGTATTCAATGCACAGGCAAATGGTAGATTTGTAAATATGGGAGAGGGACTGGCAACAAAAGCTTTCTGGCATAACAGCGACTCAATTTCACTTGCAGTAGATGCATCTATTGATTCAATGTAGTTTATTCTACTTCAAGACAGTTGAAAACATGAGGCCAAGAAGCCACAGTGTGTTACTTTCCTGGATACTCTAAGGTTTGGTGAACGTCTAAGATAAAAAAAACTTTGTTACATAATTTCATCCAGAGATATCAACTTCCATTACATTTTTATTTGCTGTAATAAAAATAAACAAATCTGACAACACAACAAAATGTATTTTCATAAAGCTGCTGACATTAAAGCAATATTATCTTTATAATGAAAGTTATGCACGGTGATTGAAAAGTACCACTCCATTTTAAAATATGCATAATTTATTTATTAACTATAATTTTTACAAGAAATGGATACGAGAGGAAAGCGTTAAGCAGGAGGTTTTATTTAGAATTCGATATGAACACCCGATTTCACTACCAGCTTCTTGAGCCAACCAGGAATCATGTCAACTGATTTCACCAGGAACTCTAGTGGTATGGAAGACCAAACTTCTAGTATTCACCTTTCAAGTCTTGGTTTGGTATAGTAGACCTGCTCCTTTAACCAACCCCAAAGAAAGAAGTCACAGGGTGTTAAGAAAGAAGTCACAGGGTGTTAAGAAAGAAGTCACCGGGTGTTAAGAAAGAAGTCACCGGGTGTTAAGAAAGAAGTCACCGGGTGTTAAGAAAGAAGTCACAGGGTGTTAAGAAAGAAGTCACAGGGTGTTAAGAAAGAAGTCACAGGGTGTTAAGAAAGAAGTCACAGGGTGTTAAGAAAGAAGTCACCGGGTGTTAAGAAAGAAGTCACCGGGTGTTAAGAAAGAAGTCACCGGGTGTTAAGAAAGAAGTCACAGGGTGTTAAGAAAGAAGTCACAGGGTGTTAAGAAAGAAGTCACAGGGTGTTAAGAAAGAAGTCACAGGGTGTTAAGAAAGAAGTCACAGGGTGTTAAGAAAGAAGTCACCGGGTGTTAAGAAAGAAGTCACAGGGTGTTAAGAAAGAAGTCACAGGGTGTTAAGAAAGAAGTCACCGGGTGTTAAGAAAGAAGTCACAGGGTGTTAAGAAAGAAGTCACAGGGTGTTAAGAAAGAAGTCACCGGGTGTTAAGAAAGAAGTCACAGGGTGTTAAGAAAGAAGTCACAGGGTGTTAAGAAAGAAGTCACAGGGTGTTAAGAAAGAAGTCACAGGGTGTTAAGAAAGAAGTCACAGGGTGTTAAGAAAGAAGTCACAGGGTGTTAAGAAAGAAGTCACCGGGTGTTAAGAAAGAAGTCACCGGGTGTTAAGAAAGAAGTCACCGGGTGTTAAGAAAGAAGTCACAGGGTGTTAAGAAAGAAGTCACAGGGTGTTAAGAAAGAAGTCACAGGGTGTTAAGAAAGAAGTCACAGGGTGTTAAGAAAGAAGTCACAGGGTGTTAAGAAAGAAGTCACAGGGTGTTAAGAAAGAAGTCACAGGGTGTTAAGAAAGAAGTCACAGGGTGTTAAGAAAGAAGTCACAGGGTGTTAAGAAAGAAGTCACAGGGTGTTAAGAAAGAAGTCACAGGGTGTTAAGAAAGAAGTCACCGGGTGTTAAGAAAGAAGTCACAGGGTGTTAAGAAAGAAGTCACCGGGTGTTAAGAAAGAAGTCACCGGGTGTTAAGAAAGAAGTCACCGGGTGTTAAGAAAGAAGTCACCGGGTGTTAAGAAAGAAGTCACAGGGTGTTAAGAAAGAAGTCACAGGGTGTTAAGAAAGAAGTCACAGGGTGTTAAGAAAGAAGTCACAGGGTGTTAAGAAAGAAGTCACAGGGTGTTAAGAAAGAAGTCACAGGGTGTTAAGAAAGAAGTCACAGGGTGTTAAGAAAGAAGTCACAGGGTGTTAAGAAAGAAGTCACAGGGTGTTAAGAAAGAAGTCACAGGGTGTTAAGAAAGAAGTCACAGGGTGTTAAGAAAGAAGTCACAGGGTGTTAAGAAAGAAGTCACAGGGTGTTAAGAAAGAAGTCACAGGGTGTTAAGAAAGAAGTCACAGGGTGTTAAGAAAGAAGTCACAGGGTGTTAAGAAAGAAGTCACAGGGTGTTAAGAAAGAAGTCACAGGGTGTTAAGAAAGAAGTCACAGGGTGTTAAGAAAGAAGTCACCGGGTGTTAAGAAAGAAGTCACCGGGTGTTAAGAAAGAAGTCACCGGGTGTTAAGAAAGAAGTCACCGGGTGTTAAGAAAGAAGTCACCGGGTGTTAAGAAAGAAGTCACAGGGTGTTAAGAAAGAAGTCACAGGGTGTTAAGAAAGAAGTCACAGGGTGTTAAGAAAGAAGTCACAGGGTGTTAAGAAAGAAGTCACAGGGTGTTAAGAAAGAAGTCACAGGGTGTTAAGAAAGAAGTCACAGGGTGTTAAGAAAGAAGTCACAGGGTGTTAAGAAAGAAGTCACAGGGTGTTAAGAAAGAAGTCACAGGGTGTTAAGAAAGAAGTCACAGGGTGTTAAGAAAGAAGTCACAGGGTGTTAAGAAAGAAGTCACAGGGTGTTAAGTTAGAACTCCTGGCTGGCTACTCATACATAAAATAGGGAGTTACTTTTCAATCACCCTGTATTTAAAACATGATTTGAAGACCGTAACAATATTGTAATCTATAAGCAAAGATCTAATTTTAACACCAAAATGAATTAGCTATTGTTAAGTTTCATATTCCTTTATCCTAGGAGAAACTGTAAACAAAAAAAAACAAAAAACAAATAAAACAAAAAAAAATTATACATCAAAAGAAAAGGCAATGCAATTAATAGAAAATTTATAAGTTTTACAATCATC
The DNA here is from genome assembly GCA_964036315.1 of Acanthosepion esculentum. Lineage (NCBI taxonomy): Eukaryota > Metazoa > Mollusca > Cephalopoda > Sepiida > Sepiidae > Acanthosepion > Acanthosepion esculentum. The sequence continues at coordinate 77,030,237 of OZ038510.1, forward strand.
AAAAAATTCCTGAAAGACCAAATATAATTTTCATCATTCAGTTATATGCCATGTACGATACACGCTTAGGCGATCATGTGTCTTTTGATACATGACTGACAAGGCAGATTTTTTTTCCCGCAGTAGGTTGCCATTTCTTTCTGCGGTAGACTAGTTGCCATCCAAGGCTATAGAACCTGGTTTGTCCTACTATTTACCCATAGCTGGAGGGAGAAGAAGAGGATTCATACCTTTCCCAAGGGTATTAGCATGTAAGTGAATGTAATGGATTCGACTGGAAATCGAACTCTCCTCTCCAATTCCACAAACCAAGCGGCTATCCATTACTCCAACATGCCTCCTTTTTCATCATTATTTAGCCATAACAAAGTAATATGTTAATTCACTCAATCTTACTTATTAATAGAATCAATCAACACTGCCTGACTGCTTGAAGCACTATCAGTACTCTCCACATCAATCATAGTAACCTGATGTCACCCCCATCTCTTATTCACTTATCTGATGGTTTCACTTTCAGAAGGTCTAGCATCCATTTTCCTTTAGGAAGAATGTAGTAAACTATCTTAAATTCATAGAGCCGTACGTTGAAATAGCTGCAAATCCACTTCATCAGCTTCCGCTCTCTTGTTCACTGACTTGATGTGCACTCAGGACCCAGGACATCCAGGCTATCCCATCAACGCCATAGCCAGCACATCCGGGCTATCCCATCAACGCCGTGGCCAGCACGTCAGGGCTATCCCATCAACGCCGTGGCCAGCACGTCAGGGCTATCCCATCAACGCCGTAGCCAGCACATCCGGGCTATCTCATCAACGCCATAGCCAGCCCATCCGGGCTATTCCATCAAACTTTTTCTTTTAAATGATGGAATGATTCTGCCTCAATTTTTATTTGTAGCATGAAGCCAGTGGTATAGGCAGGTTCATGCTTTCAGCCTTTTTGAATTAAGTGGACACACTCCCTCACCCTAATCACAAAAATTGCAGCCGTGAGTCCATCCTTTTTTGCCTTGTGCTTCACTGTAGGAACACAGTCCATAGAAGACTGCCTAACACCTAGCTGCCTTTGGTGCATGCTTCTCCATGGAGACATGGTACAAGTCTCTTCAGATGAGTCAGTTGACCTGATATGCCTAGTGGTTTGGTTTGGTTTACAGCATATCAACCTCAATGGGTTATTTAATGCCAACAAAATTTTTATTGCTGATAATATTTTTCACAAAAATGTATTGCAGGTAATATTTTGTTTGTAATAATTTTCCTTCAAAAATGTATTGCTGGCAATAATTTTTCCTTCACAAAAGCATTGCCAGTGATAATTTTTCCTACAAAACTATATTGTGGTAATTACTCTTTCTTCAAAATGTATTGCTGTTAATAATTTTTCCCGCAAGAAAAGTATTGCTGGTATTAATACCTATTTTTACAGCTCCACAGCATTTTGACCCCTGTTTGGGGGTCAACTATTTGCCCATAACTGGGACCCTAACAGGTGCTACCACCCCGGGTCAGGGTGGACCTGGGAAGACCAGCAGTTAAGAGGTGGTTCCATGCTCAGGGTTCAGTTCAAAATTCCAATCACCTGAAAAAGACTGGAGTGTACAACGATCGGGAATATGGCAATAAAGATGAAGACAACAATCTGAACAATGTAAATAATTACAAAACCTCATCTCAGAAATATTGGACAGATACAGAAATTTTAAAATTTAGGTTTCGTACATCTTGAACATTTTCTTCTCTGCATATAATTATAATATATTTGTGTTATATATTTACCTCTCCTCCCACCCTCTCTCCTATAACACATCACAGTCGTAGTGGAACTGCATGGTGGCTTGCTCAACAAGAAGCCTCCATTTGATCTTGCTGCTTGCCAATGCCTGGGTTTGGGTAAAACTTCCGCCAGTCCATTTAACGACGTTATCCAATTATCTCTTTCTTTGGCATACTTTCCTTCTTGGACCATTCCTTGCCAGAAATTCTGTTGCATTTTTTTTTTTTTTTTTTTGCATTTTAATTTCTTCCTTTCTGACAAATGTCTTCTGTTGTGTTGAATAATACAAGGACCTGTTTATGATGAAACTCGAATCACTGCATTATTTTACCAAGGTCATCAATGTTCGTAATCTTTTTCATGTAGAATTAATGAGAATCATTAAAAGGAATTAAAAGAGAGACTTTTTAACTATCACAGATATTCGACAAATTCATTTTTATATAAACACTTAACATTTGACTAAACGATATCCGAGATCCACTTATGGGGCGGGGGAAAGATGTGTTCTTGGATGTTGGGGATTAAGGTCTCTCTCCTGCCCAAAGTAAATTATAAAAGTGCTGAAAGTTCTTGTGCTGACCCACTTTTCAAAATCTGAACAACAAAACTGGGGACAGAGATTCACTTTTTGGTCTGGTCAAGAACTTTTCACTAACCACTCATAGTGTACAAGAGATTATGTAAATTTATGACGTGTGTGTGTGTGTGTGTGTGTGTGTGTGTGTGTGTGTGTGTGATGCGTGTGTGTGTGTGTGTGTGTGTGATGCATACTTCTATACATTTACCAGATCTATAAGAGTGCATGTGTCCTGAAACCTTTTAGAATGAAAGTTTGTCTTTCCATTTTTATATTGAATATTTCTCTCAGGTTTCACAGAAGGAAGCCCAAATGCTTAAAAAATTATAGCTACTTCATTTTTTGTAAGAATTTTGATGTGGTAACGGTTTGATGGAATACTCCTCTTCCACAGAAAGAAATGGCAACCTACTGCAGGAAAAAAAAATCTGCCTCATCAGTCATGTATCGAAAGATACATGATCGCCTAAGTGTGTATCACGTATGGCACATAACTGACTGAATGGTTCATTCACAATTTTCTTTACATAGATTTTATATATATATATATATAAGTAAACATTAAAGTCAACACTTAGAGGCAACAGTCTGTTTCATGCTAGATGCAAACGTCAGGCCTGACAATTGCGTCTAGCATGAAACAGACTTGCCTCTAAGTGTTGACTTTAATGTTCATTCTGATATTGAGTACTTTATCCCATAAATATAGCACACCTTAAGAATATATATATATATATATATATATATATATATATATATATATACATACATACACACACACACACACAAGTTATTACATTTGAACATATATTTTACCACTACAAAAACATTTGTTTTGATGCCCAATTCAGGCATCTCATCAGGTGGTTATCAAAGATAGTCATAGGGTAACTATCTTTGATCATGACCTGATGAGATGCCTGAATTGGGCATCAAAACAAATATGCATTTTTGTAGTGGTAAAATGTGTTTGAATGTAATAGCTTATAGTAAATAACTATCACTGTACTCTTGTAAATTAATGTTATGTAATGTTTGAATTTATATTTGTTTCATTCTCTTTACATTTGGGGATATATATATATTGAAGAATAAAAATTATTAAAAAAATTAAAATCTTCAGACACACTGGGTTGTAGATTAATATTCTTTCATTTTTTATTATTTAATTTAGATTCCTCGACTAGTTTCGGCCAACATGGTCATCATCAGGAGAAAAAATATTTCTGCTTGCTGGTAGCAGTGAACTACAGAAAAAGAAAAAACACACACACACATATATATATATATATATATATATATATATATATATATATAGGTAAAATGAGAACAAATGGAGTATAATCCCACTGTATGTAACAATATTGTTTTAATATCCTAAATTATATATATCTCTGAAGAGTGGACAGACAGGCTTGCCTATGAAATTCTGAAATCAGGATGCTGAATATAATATCAGTCAGCTAAGTAACAAACATTTAGTCATATTAATCCTATATATATATATATATATATATATATATATATTTTGCAGCATCATGACTGATCTATTTTTATTTCTATGTGCAGTATATCTTTGTCTTTCAGTATCTGTCTATATTTCTGAGATGAGGTATTATGTACAGTATTTACATTAGTCGGACTATTGTCCTCATCTTTGTCGCCATATTTATCACAACGTTTCAGCCGTTGTACGCTCCGGCCTTCTTCAGGTGGTTGGAATTTTGAACTGAACCCTTTATTTCGATCACTGCAATATGAGCTCTGGTAAAAAGATAGATTGATAACAGCAAAATTGCAATATGAGCACTGGTAAAAAATGATTGCTGAAAACATTAGATTTATAATACCCAGAAATTCAAAGACGCAAGGCACAGTGGATAAAGGTGTTAGATCCAGTGACAGGACCCAAAGAGTGTGAGTTCAATACCCAGTTAAGGCAGTGGAGAACTTTCAGAGGGAAATTAACAGGAGATAACTGATAACTGACATCCATCAAACATGCACGTGGAACTAGAACAGTCTACCCCAGTGATCGAAATAAAGGGTTCAGTTCGAAATTCCAACCACCTGAAGAAGGCCGGAGCGTACAACGGCCGAAACGTTGTGACAAATATGGCAACAAAGATGAGGACAATAGTCTAACTAATGTAAATACTATATATTTTTTTTTTTTTTTGCAGCATCATGCCTGATTTATTTTTATTTCTATGTGCAGTGTCCTATTAGGACATAGGCAACCATAACTCCCCACCACCTCATTCCTTGCAGCTTTTAGCAGTATTTCTCCCTTTGTCAAGCCTACTACCCCCACCTCCATTCCTCCATCCCTCCAAACGATCTAGTCAAATAGCTTGATTATTTCTCAGATTCAGTGTATCATTTTAATGAAAATAGCCAAGAAATATTATATTTCTACTTGTTACAAATTCAGACTATTGTCCTCATCTTTGTTGCCATAGTTATTACGTTTCGACCGTTGTACACTCCGGCCTTCTTCAGGTGGTTGGAATGTCAAACTGAACCCTTTATTTCGCTCACTGGGGCAGACTGTTCTATTTCCACATGACATCCTTAATGGATGTCAGTTATCAGTTATCTCCTGTTAATTTCCCTCTGAAAGTTCTCCACTGCCTTAACTGGGTATTGAACTCACACTCTTTGGGTCCTGTCACTGGATCTAACTAACACCTTTATCCACTGTGCCTTGCGTCCTTGAGGGCATCTGTGTATGAATTTCTGGGTATTATAAATCTAATGTCTTCAGCAAACATTTTTTTCCCAGTGCTCATATTGCAATTTTTGCTGTTAACATTGCATGTTCTTACCAGAGCTCATATGATACGTAATAAATATGGCGACAAAGAGGAGGACAATAGTCCAAATAATATAAATAATGTACATAATACCTCATCTCAGAAATATAGACAGAAACTTAAAATGCATATGACCACAAGCATTTTAATATAGAAATACTTTAAATTAGATAAAGATAGAAGCATTTGCGAATGAAATTTTATGTAAGGTTTCAAGGACGAGGGGAAAAAATACCAAAAGTTTCACATTTAATATGATGAATCATCTTCTGGAATGAACTGAAAAGAAACACAAAAGCTGAATATTCACTCGCTACAAGCAGTTATAGTGAGTTTGCAGCTGAAACAGAAACCACTTGAGAAGCAATATTTGAAAAAGAACAAAGTATAAGATACCAACGATTGTTGGTCTAAAGATATTCATTATTTGATAGGAGAAATGATTGCTGTTGACCTGCAGCCATATTCCGTTGTATCTGATCTCGGATTACAAAGCCTACTCAGAGACATTACTCCTAATTACAATATTCAAGACTGAAAATACTTTCCTGAAAATATAATTCTAGATATAATTAAAAAAGAAAAAAAAGAAAAAAAAAAAAGTGAAAACAAAAGTGCAAAAATCCATCAACAACAAGTATATTTTTTTTTAACCACTGACATTTCAACAGCTACTGCAAATAATTCTCCAAGGTAACAAGCCACTGGTTGACAGATCAATTTGACCAAGAAAGAGCTTGTTTTGAGAATTGTCCCTTTTGAAAATACACACAAAAGTTTATGGATTAGAAATATCAAACAATGTTGATATAAGTTCTAGACTGACAAACATATTTTTTTTCTTAGTATTGCAAGATTTTGGAGAAAATATAGAAACTGATATTAGGAAACGTTACTTAGAATCACCATCTTGCTTTATGCAAGCACTTTGACTTCCATCCATTGACTAGATTTGCTCATAATCAATAGAAATATTGTTAATCATTCCACTTCAGCAATAAAGACATTAACAGATTAACAGGATCAGCTGGGTTTAAGGGAAACATTTTAATTCACTGGTTTTCTATGGGTTAACCCTTTGTAGGCTATTTAAAACCAGAAAATATTTTTAGATTTAAAATTTTTTTTTTTTTTTGAGATAATGATTTAGTGATACAATTCTTACTAAATAACCCATAGCTAAGGGAGAAGGGTATTATGTGCATAATATAATGAATCCCACAGAAATTGAACTTGGCTCTCTAATTAACATTTCCAACCCATTATCCATCACACCACCCACACATCCACACTTACAACACCTGATATTCCTAAGTGATCACCCATTGCAGTATTGACCATGCTAGACATTGCTTAATTTGGGGGAATCCTACAGAAAGTGGTGTTCCAACGTGATGTGGCCATAAACCTAGATGCTTTCAGTGTCCAAATCAACTGTGCATTATACCATGGAAACAATATTCCCAGAAGAGGGTAATAAAACTAAATTAAGATTGCAAAGAAAGATTATTCATGAATGCAAAAAGAACCACAAAAGTTTTTCTAAAAGTTATTATGCAGGTTATTTAAAGCCAGAAAATATTTTTAGATTGTAAGAATTATTTTTATTTTGAGATAATGATTTAGTGCTACAAGTCTTACTAATTAACCCATAGCAGGGAGAGAAGAGGTGGACTCATACTTTTCCCAAGGGTATTTCCACGTAAGTGAATATAATGAAAACAAAATAGAATTGGAACTCGGCTATCCAATTAACTATTTGAATCATTATTACACCACCCACACCTCCAAGCTTGGAGCACCTGTTATTACCAAGTGGTCACCCATCTATTTTGAGTAAACAAGCTTTAAATTATTTGAGCATGCCAACTCTAAAGAAAGGAAATAGGAATGATTTAGTACAGGATTCTGAGAAGAGAGGAAAGAAGAAAAGAGAAAAGAGAAAAGAAAAGAGAAAAGAGAAAAGAAAAAAGAAAAAGAGAAAAGAAAAAAGAAAAAGAGAAAAGAGAAAGAGAAGAGAAGAGAAAAGAGAAGAGAGAGAGAGAGAAAAGAGAAAAGAGAAGAGAAGAGAGAAAAGAGAAGAGAAAAGAGAAGAGAGAAAGAGAAGAGAGAAGAGAAGAGAGAAGAGAAGAGAGAAGAGAAGAGAAGAGAAGAGAGAAGAGAAGAGAAGAGAGAAGAGAAGAGAAAGAGAAGAGAGAAGAGAAAAGAGAAGAGAAAAAGAGAAGAGAAAAGAGAAGAGAAAAGAGAAGAGAAAAGAGAAGAGAAAAGAGAAGAGAAAGAGAAGAGAAAAGAGAAGAGAAAAGAGAAGAGAAAAGAGAAGAGAAAAGAGAAGAGAAAAGAGAAGAGAAAAGAGAAGAGAAAAGAGAAGAGAAAAGAGGAAGAGAAAAGAGAAGAGAAAAGAGAAGAGAAAAGAGAAGAGGAAAAGAGGAAGAGAAAGAGAAGAGAAAAGAGAAGAGAAAAGAGAAGAGAAAAGAGAAGAGAAAAGAGAAAGAGAAAAGAGAAGAGAAAAGAGAAGAGAAAAGAGAAGAGAAAAGAGAAGAGAAAAGAGAAGAGAAAGAGAAGAGAAAAGAGAAGAGAAAAGGAGAAGAGAAAAGAGAAGAGAAAAGAGAAGAGAAAAGAGAAGAGAAAAGAGAAGAGAAAAGAGAAGAGAAAAGAGAAGAGAAAAGAGAAGAGAAAAAGAGAAAGAGAAAGAGAAGAGAAAAGAGAAGAGAAAAGAGAAGAGAAAAGAGAAGAGAAAAGAGAAGAGAAAAGAGAAGAGAAAAGAGAAGAGAAAAGAGAAGAGAAAAAGAGAGAGAAAAGAGAAGAGAAAAGAGAAGAGAAAAGAGAAGAGAAAAGAGAAGAGAAAAGAGAAGAGAAAAGAGAAGAGAAAAGAGAAGAGAAAAGAGAGAGAAAAGAGAAGAGAAAAGAGAAGAGAAAAGAAGAGAGAAAAGAGAAGAGAAAAGAGAAGAGAAAGAGAAGAGAAAAGAGAGCAGAGAAAGAAAAGAGAAAAGAGAAGAGAAAAAGAGAAAAGAAAAGAAAAAAGGAAAAGAAAAAAGAAAAGAAAAAAAAGAAAAGAAAAAAAAGAAAAGAAAAAAGAAAAGAAAAAAGAAAAGAAAAAAAAGAAAAGAAAAAAAGAAAAGAAAAAAAAGAAAAGAAAAAAAAGAAAAGAAAAAAAGAAAAGAAAAAAAGAAAAGAAAAAAAGAAAAGAAAAAAGAAAAAAGATTGTTTTGAAAAAAGGCAAGGTTTTAATGTTTCCTCATAATAATTTATGCGGAAATTTAATTTCAAAGATTGAGGGTAAAAAAAAATTATCAGAATATTATTTAAATTCATTCCAAGCAGAGATAAAATTTCTGTGATGTAATAAGCAGTGATGACTGAGCATGAGAATAGATTAGTGGGGGCAGGTAGTAGCCAACGTGACTAATCACCAATTTTCAATTGATTGATCAATACAAATTTAATTCTAACATTAACCCTTAAACAGCAGGTATAATCAATTGATATTTCATTAGAGATCAGCGGATATTATCAATTGATGAGTTAGACTTTAACCAATGAGACTGGCATCATTCATTCAGGGTTCAAATCTAAATGACTAATTGACTAGAATTCATGAGGTTACATAATTTCCTGGCATATTAGCTTGCAAATAAAGTGGCAAGAACAAGCCAAAAAGAGTGTCTACATACACACTTCTTGAAGAGTAAAGAAGCGAAAAATGGTGACGACTTGATGCAAAGAACGCACCAAACAATGGTGACGACTTGATGCAAAGAACGCACCAAACAATGGTGACGACTTGATGCAAAGAACGCACCAAACAATGGTGACGACTTGATGCAAAGAACGCACCAAACAATGGTGACGACTTGATGCAAAGAACGCACCAAACAATGGTGACGACTTGATGCAAAGAACGCACCAAACAATGGTGACGACTTGATGCAAAGAACGCACCAAACAATGGTGACGACTTGATGCAAAGAACGCACCAAACAATGGTGACGACTTGATGCAAAGAACGCACCAAACAATGGTGACGACTTGATGCAAAGAACGCACCAAACAATGGTGACGACTTGATGCAAAGAACGCACCAAACAATGGTGACGACTTGATGCAAAGAACGCACCAAACAATGGTGACGACTTGATGCAAAGAACGCACCAAACAATGGTGACGACTTGATGCAAAGAACGCACCAAACAATGGTGACGACTTGATGCAAAGAACGCACCAAACAATGGTGACGACTTGATGCAAAGAACGCACCAAACAATGGTGACGACTTGATGCAAAGAACGCACCAAACAATGGTGACGACTTGATGCAAAGAACGCACCAAACAATGGTGACGACTTGATGCAAAGAACGCACCAAACAATGGTGACGACTTGATACAAAGAATGCACAACACCATTTTGTATGGAATGCTTCAAGCAGTATCTTAACCTAAAAAAAAAAAAAAAAGAAAAAAAAAAGAGAATTAAATTTTGAGAACCTAACATCTGTTTTATTTCCCCGCTTTTCTCTATTTTTTATAATCTAAAATAGTAAAAAATAAATTTTGTCTTTGTATAGAATTCAAGTGAAAAAAAGAATAAAAACTACCCTTTAAAAAAAATACATTGTGGGGGGGGGGGTACCTTTTTGATGTGAATGTACATTTTATCTTTTCCTGCCACATAGCCCCTTCCCCAGCATTGAGATGTATATACATTTTTACCGAAAGTGTCTTTTCCAGACACAGACGAATAAAAACATCCAAAACATAACATTTGAAAACCAGCTCCAGATGTGTTTATGCATAGATCTTTTTATGCCCTTCTGAGCCTGAGACAAGTCCAATTGTCAACTCATACATCTGGTAGATGTGTAAGCCACCACTCGGATACTTCAAGGTACCTCAGTTTCTTAGTCTTCACAAACAAATAAAAAAATTTTTCTGAAAATGAACAATTAGCAAGGAAGGGGGTTAACAGTTAAAGATGGAAGAAAATGCCAATATGTTTTAGCATATGCTTTTAAGAAAGGTAAAAATTCAACTTAAAGAGATTCGAGTATACTACAGTAAAGATACTATGAATGATCAAATACGCCAAAAAAAAAAAAAAAAAATAATGATATACGGGGCTTTGGGCATGAGATTTTTAATACTGAACAACGCAAGACGGACAAGCAGAAAAGTAGACGTTGATCAAAATAAAAAAATTGAGAATAATCCTAAGTCATAAGGCATGAAAACGAAATAAAAAAAATAATCAAGCATTGAGAATATCAGCTTAGTTATACTAATTACATTCATGATCCATAATACTAAATACAATGTACCGTATATACTCATGTATCATGCAACTTTTGAAGACCTAATTTTGAAGCTAATTTTAAGACTGTCACATTATACACTAGGTATAAAATTAGCATATGTACACCATTGACCAAACTATATGTCAAAAGGTACAGCTGTATTTAAAATAAACATCACACGAATATATACGATAAGTCTTAAAGCACTCACGTGATAGTTCCTGGTTCTGCCATCTGGTCGTCTGTGGCTCCCATGGTAGTCTCACTCTACCTGCAACCAGATAGACATACAATATTAAACCTTAAAAGCAGAATGAACACACATTATAGGAGAAACAATAATATATAATACTATATAACAGAGAGAGAAGCCAGAAGAAAGAGATAGATTATTAAGAATAGAGATGTTTATCTTTTGCAAAAATGTTCCGATACCAGCAAAAACAAAATATTAACTATATTAATACAAGTAGAAGAGATTTAGAATTAGATTTTATAAGTATATCACCTGAAAATGATGAATGGACCAAACAAAATATTCTTAGGAAAGGAAAAAAAAAAAATTGCAAATTCAGTGCTGTATAGAAAGAAAAATCGTTCTTGTTGCTGTCAACAAGAAATAAATATAGAAGGAGATATAGATATGCTGATATTGTCCCCAGAAACAGATGACAGCAAAATGCAGATGTCAAGATAAAAAGTTATATATGACTGATGCTTATTTATATTAAATAGCTTTAATGGCAGCACATGGGCTAGCCGACAGTCATCATCGTGTGTCCACCAAAGGACACATCATCGTGTGTCCACCAAAGGACACATCATCGTGTGTCCACCAAAGGACACATCATCGTGTGTCCACCAAAGGACACATCATCGTGTGTCCACCAAAGGACACATCATCATGTGTCCACCAAAGGACACATCAATGTTAAACATGGATAAATGAGGGCAAGGCATGGAATCTATTAACTGTTTTTTTTCTTCTTCTATGTACCATGTGCCTCCTGGTTGTGGCTCTCCACAACCTCCTATCTCATGCAGGTCTAAGTAATGATTGTCTTTTTACCACCTCTCCCACTTCCCATTCTGCCATCCATTCATATAAACTTGTCAGGCAGATGGCTTGCTGCCTTCCTCCATTCCTTTTTGCTTTTGATATGTTCTGGAAGTGTCAAATTTTCCAAGCCCTAGTTTATGTTTTGATTTTTTTCTTTTAATAAATTCACTCTCGGCAAGGCAATAATGCCACTATGGTGCAAGGGGCGACTAGGAGTGAAAGAGAGTGAAATATACTTCAGAAGGAACGGGAAACAAGGGATAAATCTATTCCTGTTCAAAAGACCAGTATGTATCCCAGAAGTTTTAACTGTCTCCTTCCAATTCCATAAGACTTTCTCATTGCTTGCACAATATGACCAAAGTACACTTCAAGTCGGCAACAAACATGAAAACATACAAAAGCAGCCAATCAAGTAGATACCTCCACTGATTTAGTATACGTAAGGTTTAAAATGAATTTATAAAAATGAAAAAGCTTTCTTGAAGCTTCCATTTTAGTATTAACAAAGCTGAAAGATTTAAAAGTTACTATTTGCAGTAAGCAAAATACTGTGGCATATTTCAAACAGAAATTATATTGATTATATTATATTTGAAATTATATTGATCTATACACGCAATAAGTTATAACAATTTTAAAACAGTAGGTGTTCATGTTTTTGCACCCTTAAAAAAATAAAAAATAAAAAAAAATGCAGATGCAGGGGAAACAATTCTAGAAAGAAATTAGTGTGGTAAAGGTTAATATCAATGTATGGGTGTGTGGCTTTGCGGCTTTTTCTGAATGTGGATCTTCTCAAGAAGATATGAAAGACTATCTTTTTTTTTCCCTCCCAAGTGGGGTGCTTATATATCTTCCTGTCATCCAGTTGTTCCAGGTGTTCAAATCCTAAACAGTTGGGTTGACCACCTGTTTACATGATTAATGTATTTGTTTTTTATTTTGCGTTTCAATTTTTTGTTTTGTTTTCAACATCAGAACATGCATGCAAAACGTAATGCATTACATCAAAACATTACTCATTCATTCTTTTCTTAGTGTACAAAAATTAAAATCTTCACACACAATACAAAGAAAGTTATAACAATTTTAAAATAGTAGGTGTTCATGTTCTTGCACCCTCAAAAAAAAAAAAAAAAACAGTTTCAGGGGGAGACAACTCTAGAAAGTAATTAGCATGGTAAAAGTTAAGTAAATATAATAAAAATCAACAACAAATAATTGTGTTTATGTGGACATTCATAGTTTGTTCATTTACACTTTTTTGTTTATTTTGGTTAGTGGGGGGTGTCTTTTGGTTTAGCTTAACCCTTTAGCATTCAATCTATCAAAATGTGCCTCATAAATATTGACTCACAATGTTCAATCTGCTGTAACCCAACCCATATATAGTCTGCCATAATATATGAAGACATCACCACAAATAATGCAGGAAGTCATGAAAGCAACGAGACTTCGAAAATTAGTATTTACTGGGCAGGTTTGAGCATGTTGAATGCTAAAGGGTTAAAATGTTGGCTTAGTCTAAAGTATGTTGCATTAACTAAGTTGTAATATACTTTAGACTAAGCCAACATTTTAACCTTTTAGCATTGAACATGCCACCCAGTAAATATCAGTTCTCAAAGTCTCGTTGCTCATATTACTTCCTATGTTATTTGTGGTGATGCCTTCATATAGTTGTATATAGTGCATATATTTACAGTTTTCATGGTGGTATTTTTACACTGTATTAGTTTTTAATTTTAGATTTTTAAGCAAAATAGTAAAAATTTGATTTTGTATCTGCATCTTGAGAAGTTCTGATCTAGTAGTTTGTGTTATCTGTTCTCCTCGTGACAGAATTTACTGTTTTTGGATATATTGTTGTAGGCTGATGATATTTTCCTTATTTTTAGTATAATTTGGGTTTTGTTTTTAATTTCACATATATGTTTAGAAAGCAGTGTGATGTCAGTGTATTTACTATTCGTAAAGGATGTTTTGTGTGCATATTTTTGTTTCCAAGGTCCTTCAGTTACTCATAAGTACATTTTTCTTTGTTATCAGCTGATTTTACAGTAGCTTGGTATATTATATTGTTCTGCAAGCAATTACCATTTAAGGTGCATTCGTTCCTTGCTTTGCAGTTACAGGTGGGTTTGATTTGTGATGAGGGTTTGTTGGTTATTTTTCTATTGTGATTTTTTATTATTTTTGTCAGGTTCTCTGTGCAAATGTAGCTGATCTTTAGTGTGTTTTTGTTGAATATCTTGTAGAGAGTGCTCGATGTGAGGAAGTGTGCATGAATTTAATGAATATTTTTTCTACATTTGTTTTATTCTTTTGTTGTATGGTATATGTAGGTCTCTTTGTGTGCATATATATATATATATATATATATATATATATATATATTTATTTTAGACATCTTTAATACTAGTTTTTTGTTTTGTTTTACAAACATAATATCAGGTTTTCTTTTTTAAACCTAGACTTAATGACTGAATTTACTTTAATAAATTTTATTGCATTCATTAAGACCTTCAAAATTTATACAGAGGATTTATATTGTGCAAAAGAATATCATTACTTTTAGATTATATTCTTAATACAAAACAACCTAAGTCATTTTATCAAAGAGAGTAAATTTAATTTTTAAATTTATTAGTTAGGTATTTGATTCAAACAATACCTTTATTAATTCAAGTATTATTTGACAATGACTACAAAATAAAAAAGAAAATGAATCTCTCTGAACAAGTACACTTGTTGCACTGTTCTGATTGAATACAAAATGCATTAAATAATGCATCAAAGATAGAGGAAGGAAGGAAGGAAAGATATTTGAAAGTGAATCACTCTTAATAAAAGACTAAGCATCAGCTATTTCATTCTAGCTTTTGTGCTTTTAATGTCCTCAACTGATTTTAGAATAGGATATGTTGTTTAAAATTTGCAACATTCTTTTATACAAAATACTGCAAAAGAATTTTCTTTGTTTCTTTCTTTTTAGATTTCAAATAATTTTCAAATGTTTAAAATTTTTGTTTAGATTAAACGCTCTCTTTCCTCGCTATTGTCATACTAATCGGCATTATTAGGCCACACCGTTATAATGTACTAATCGGCCACACCGTTATAATGTACTAATCGGCCACACCGTTATAATGTACTAATCGGCATTATTAGGCCACACCGTTATAATGTACTAATCGGCATTATAAAACAACACCATTATAAAGACAAAGCTTTCATTAATATTCTTCATTTGTAAATTTATAAGATTTAAATTACAAAAATATTCATTTCTAAAGTGAACTGAAAACTGAAGTACTATCAGACTACAGATATTACAAGATGAAAGGAAACCAGATTCTCTCACCTCATATATGATACAATTATTTTTTTTTTTTAATCAGATATCATAAGTTAATCACATGTGGAGAAAGTCTCTGTAATAAATCCGTTGATTCTTTGACTCGTATACTAAACACCAGCAGAACTTGTGTTCTAAATCACAAAGCAATAGCAAACCATTCAGAAAGAGAATGAATTAAATTAACCATCAACAAAACAACAAAATTACAGTGTTTAACAATGACCAATTAGTTTCAGCTGTTGACAAAAAAACAACTTTAAACTCATAGTGTATATAGCAACTCGAGTCCGTTTCTGATTCAGAGCCTAGAAGCATTCTTTAAAACACTTTTCCATTCACCAAAACAAAACTGAATGACATCAAAAATATTTTAAGAGAAAAAAACAAAAATAACAATTATACCCTATTTATGTATAATAACCCTATACTTTTAGTAACATATTTAATTCTTGACTATTGAAAATTCCTATCAGTACACAACTATATATTCAGTGATAAAACTTCAGATTTCATGATTAAATGATCAAATTTCATTTCTATGGTAACTTTAATTCCTACAGAACACATGGTTTATTCTAATTAATTTAATAATAATCTTAAAATGTGTTGTATCCTTAAAGAAGGTTACAAACACACAAAACGTGGTACTCAAGTGAAAGGAACAGCAACATGAGTGTAGATGAGAGAAAGAGAGGTTTATTGTAAAATAAAATACTCTATTGAAAGACAGGGAATCAGTTATCAGGCTAATAATTCCTGAAGCAAGTCTGCCAGATATATCCTGTGCACACAATATATATATCTACTGATATAGTCAGTCCACAACAGGCGATAGGGAGAGTGGGACATTCCATTACAGCAAAATGCTATCTTCCTTCAAGACTTAGGCAAACATGTTCCTACAGAACACATGGTTTACTCTAACTTAATAATAATCTTAAAATATGTTGTACCCTTAAAGAAGGTTACAAACAGACAAAGGTGGTAGTTGAGTGAAAAGAACACCAACACAGGCATAAATGAAAGAAGGGTTTATTGTAAAAGAGTATACACTACTGAAAGACAGGGAATCGGCTAGTAGGCTAGTAATTCCCAAAGCAAGTTGCCAGGTATATCCTGTGCACACAATATATATATCTACTGATATAGTCAAACCACAATAGGCAATAGGGAGAGTGGGACATTCCATCACAACAAAATGCTATCTTCCTTCAAGACTTAGGCAAAAATGGCTCTCCCCAACTTCCTTTCTGAGAAATGCTTAGACTTCTTTGTCTTCCTCCTAGACTGGCCATCACCCAAGGAAATTAGTGCATGACATAACTGCAACATGACCCACACATTCAAGGTGATAACAGCATTTTTTAATTACAGAATATTAATTTTAAAGTGAAAAGTTAAAAATAATTTAGAAAACAACATTTTAGATATTCCAAGAAGCATCATCACCCCTTTTCACAAGAACATTTAAGGTGTAGTCAAGTATAAATCTGAAATCTCAATACCCTTCACAATTCAAAGTGGTGTAAAACAAGGTTTTAGCACCAGTTTTGTTTGGCATCTTCTTGTACATGTTATTGAGCTTTGCATTCAGATGACCCAAAAAGAAAAAGAAAAAAAAGGAAAAAAAAGGGGCAAATATTTACACACAAGAAGCAATTTGTCGAACAAAGATCAACGTATATACTGTATTAATCAGAGAGATGCTGTTTGCTTATGATGCAGCTCTGACTACACACACCAAACATGACCTCCAATAGCTGATTAGTCAGATCAACCATGCCTGTAAGGAATTCAGGCTGACTGTAAAAAAAAAAAAAGACTAAACATCATTTGTCAAGATAATTCTGCATCTCTATTAATCAGTATCAATGACATAATGCTTGAAGTCACAGCACTCGTCTGGGCTTTACCATCATTAAAAACCTATCGTTTGGCAGGCGCATCACCAAAACGGCAACATTGATGGCCAAATTGAGTAAGAGAATATGAGAAAACAGTCAGCTGATCTTGTGAAACAAACTAAAAGGTATCCCACATGTTTTAGTGCTCCACTTTACGGCAGTGAAACCTAGACAACATACGTCAGGCAGTAAAACCACCTGGAAAGCTTCCATATCCGCTGCCTACGATGTATCCTCAGAATTACAAAGTTACCAACCCATCGAATGAATGACGGGCATATATCAAAAGACATCAACTTACCAATGGACACCTTATAATAGGCCGCCCCTCACTATCCTTCAAGGACATTTACAAGTGGGACTGACCAGAAATTACCAGGCATCAACTTTGGAAGCTAGCACCATGCTGGAAGAGAAAATAGTTGCCATAGAATTCTCTCCCTTTGCTGCTCTAGGTGCATTCTGTCACCTTGAGACAGTTACTATAAATAAACACTTGTCAACTGTTATTTCCAGTATTTTAAGCTGGAAATAGTCTGCTACCACTTTGGAACAAGGTTAAACTTCCAATTTCCAACACCATTTTAAATGCTATGCTCTACACCAGGTGTAACATCAATTAGTCCCATGTAAAGCCTTTATTCAGGAGGTTTTCTTTGATTCGGACTCCAATAATGGTTTCGAAGGCTTTACTCAAGTGGATATTGACAATGAAGTGTTCAGAGATAGGAGATGATAACTGCTCTCATCCATGGCTGACTAATTTTACGGAAGCTACTGGCCCCTTGTATGTATCTGATAGCCTTTCTAAAGGTGAATTATTTCATTTACTTATAAATGATGAAATAATACCTTTATTTGTCAAAGAGACAAATAAATAGGCTAGTCAGGTGAAAGAAAGTCCAAACAAAATTGTTCTGATGAGACTGTGCAAAAACCCATAATCAACACACACCCCGAAGATTGGGAACACTTCTTCATTGAAGCAGGCATATCCACCGACTCATGCAACAAGGTTTGCGGACGAGAAGCTGACAATTGAGAGCCTTCAAATGCTGGATCGATCTATGCTGAAGGAGCTAGGAGTCACATTAATGGGAGAAGCCCTGTGCATCATCAAGCAGGCTAAGGAAGCCGCCACCCAGCGACCCGCAATACAACAAGTTAATTGAAACAATACGAAGTGGGATAGTCCATTGCTTGGGCTGTGATTGGCTGCTGGTACACGAGTGGAGGTATTTCTGTATAAATACCAGCTTGATTCATCAGTCAGTTTGCAGGGTTTGTATTGAGTTGCAACCTGCTTTATTTTTGTCTGCCAGCTGGATGCTAGCTGGGACCCTTACGCTGGTAAGTGTTGTTATTCTATATCTCCTACCCTCCCATCGCATGTGGGTGGTGGCCTTTGGGGAGGGATGAGTTCCTTTAAACCTGCCTCGCCCCAGATTGGAGCAAAGACAGAATGGGCTTCCTACTTCTGCAGAAGTATTGCTCGTGCACCGCCTAAGTGTTGATGATGGATTAGTGATCTTAGATCAAAGAATCGTCATCCCCCACCTCTCAACGTGCAAAAGTTTTACATAGCCTACATTGGCATGAAGGCACGTGCCAACGAATCTGTTTAAATACCAGCTTGATTCCGGTCAGTTTGCAGGGTTTGTATTGAGTTACAACCTGCTTTATTTTTGTCTGCCAGCTGGACGCTAGCTGGGACCCTTACGCCAGTAAGTGTTGTTATTCTACAATATGTAAACATGAAGAAAGATGGCACTTCTGACGAAATGAAAGCCTTCTTCACCATTTTGCTTTTTTTTTTTTTTTTTTTTTTTTTTTTTACACCCCAGAACTCCACAAGGAGTAATAAAAGTTAATGTTAATTTGTTTTTTATTTTGTGTTTCTCAATTTTCTTTGTTTTCAATGTCAAAACATAATGCATTACATCAAAATATTCATCCATTCTTTTATTAGCAGGCAAAAATAAAATCTATACACACAATACAAGGAGAGTTATAACTGTTAACTATGCTGACTCCTACCTAGGATTGAACTCACTATCCTTGGCTAACAAATTAGACTCTTACTCCCCAGCTTAATGGATATGTTTTTAAGCAATGACAGTAGCTTATTTCCCTTCCTACCAAAGTGGATTTAACCATTAGGCAGTATTTAAGTTTTTTTAAAATTTCTCCTCAGGAAACGTTTTTCTGTTATTTGATGAAGTGCTGTCACTGTTTGTTGAGCAAGATCTTGTTTTAACAATAACAATTTTAAAACTGTAGGTGCTCATGTTTTTTGCACCCTCAGAAAACATGCAGTGGCAGGGGGAACAATTCTAGAAAGAATTTAGTGGAGTAAAGGTTAAGGAGGTGTCATGAAGGTTGGGAAAAAGTAAAACCGACTGCTGGAAATCAGAAGACAATGCAGGAAGCAGAGACAGCAATCTCAGAGATTCGTTCCACATTCCAGTTTCATCTACCACACCCGAAGAAGAGAGTGCCATGCAAAGATTAGACTGTTAAGCCACTCTAGACACTGCCTGCAAAAGGACTGAATTTTCAACCAAACCCAGTGTTACCATTATCTCAGTGGATATCTAATTCTTAAATCAAAAGATGGTGCGAAGCTGCTCATATGATGACTGTCGACTCATTAAACATGAATAAGCATTACTAACAAATTTGATCAATGATTTTTGGTTCTCGTGAGAACAATAACTTTAAGCCTGCAAGTGATTTGCAATGCTTATTGCAGATGTAGCAGACTAAATAGTTTTATATAGTGCGTAAAAATAGGATGATAGTGACACCAAAAACTTTGCAGAAATGGGAAAAATTATCCATCAGAGCCTGCCTTTCCCGTTTTGTTTGGGTGACTAAATCACAATCCTCAGTGCATATATAAGATCTAACAAGAGCTTGGAATGCCTTAGATTTAGTAGAAAAGTGTTGGATGTCTACCAGCTGTATGATACTGAATACCCTGATCACCATCCTTAAAGGATGAAGAAAAGAAAATGGACAACAATGTAGATGCCACAATGTCACCTTGCTTGATATCATTCTGTACTTTGATGGGTTCTGCAAGTAAACCAACAATGTTAACAGATATTTCCAGGTCTTCATGAAACAACTGGATGAAATCCTAAAAAATGGTGAGGACAACCTAAGCATCTAAAGATGCTGCCTTTGTACATGTCCCCAGTCCTTTGGAAACCTCCCGGCGCACAGGACGATTTTATGCATGATATCAGCTGAGTGATCGCCACCATACCAAAGGATTTCACCAAAGATGCTGTCCTTACCAACAGCCTTCCCCATGTTCAACTTTTCAATAGAGGTTTTTACTTGTTCCATCGTAGGAGGAGCCTTCATAGATTCCAGAATGGGTCTTTGCTGAAAGTGGTTATGGTGCAGTCAAAAGAAGTTAGCAACTCTGTTTTGGGACGTAATTTCAGATTGGGCGATTCTTCTCGCTACACTGGTTTCTTGGTATTTATCGTTGTTCTCTTCCCTGTATCCACTTCGTCATTCGTTCCTCCTATCACAACTGTACGTCTAGTACGATGTGCCCTGACAGAAGACCTCTCCCATCTCCACAACGGTCTACTTATCATGGGAATCACTAACCACTCACCTGGATGATAGACATACTAGACATATGGAGACCACAGAATGGAGCACTAACACACCTGGATGTCCCTCCTCGATTCTGTCCAACCACGCTAATTTTCTACACAGTTGCTAACGAACCAATTTTTTTGTGGGGACAACAAAGAAGAAGTGTCTCTTTTGACGGGACAGCGTACTCGCCTTCTCTCAAATCGAAGTTCAACATGCCAGACAAAAACAAACTCTTTCATCGAGAATAAGGCAAGTCTTGTTCACCATTTCTGCCATTTACCTCCCGTTCTGATTCACTGTGTCTGCCACGGCTAGCTGAGCTGTCAATGAATGTTCATACATTCCAGCAAGTGATGTTGAGTCTTGATTTAATTTTCATTGTTTGATTTCAAGCATTTTGGACACGCTAGAGTGGAGGAGTTGCTTGGACACACACATACATACACTGTATTTATACATAAGATATACACATTACACTGTATGTCAGAGAAAACAGTTCATCGTCATATGCCCCACTTATTACTATTATAATATTTGTTTAAATAAGAGAAATGCATCAATAAGAAAACTGTATATATTAGGGCAAATCAGAAAGTAAAAACAATTTTGATTGGTTTGGTTTGTTTTACAGCACATCAACCTCAATGGGTCATTTAATGCCAACAACTTTTTTTTTTTCTGGTAATATTTTTGTTTCGTCAAAAATATATTTCTGTTAATATTTTTTTCCTCAAAAATGTATAGCTGGTAATATTATTTTTTCAAAAACGTATTGCTGGTAATATTTTTTTTTCCAAAAACGTATTGCTGGTAATATTTTTTTTTCCAAAAACGTATTGCTGGTAATATTTTTTTTTCCAAAAACGTATTGCTGGTAATATTTTTTTTTCCAAAAACGTATAGCTGGTAATATTTTTTTTTTTAAAAACGTATTGTCGGTAATATATTTTTTTTTTTTAAAACGTATTGTCGGTAATATTTTTTTTTTTTTTAAAACGTATTGCCGGTAATTTTTTTTTTTTTTTTTTAAACGTATTGTCGGTAATATTTTTTTTTTTTTTAAACGTATTGCCGGTAATATTTTTTTTTTTTTAAAACGTATTGCCGGTAATATTTTTTTTTTTTTTAAACGTATTGCCGGTAATATTTTTTTTTTTTTAAACGTATTGCCGGTAATATTTTTTTTTTTTTAAACGTATTGCCGGTAATATTTTTTTTTTTTTTAAACGTATTGCCGGTAATTTTTTTTTTTTTTTAAACGTATTGCTGGTAATATTTTTTTTTTTAAAACGTATTGCTGGTAATATTTTTTTTTTTAAAAAACGTATTGCTGGTAATATTTTTTCTAAAAAAACGTATTACTGGTAATATTTTTTTTAAAAAAACATCACTGGTAATATTTTTTATTAAAAAACGTATTGCTGGTAATATTTTTTTTTCTTCAAAAATTTATTGCTGATAATTTTTTACAAAGTATTTCTGGTATTAAAACCTATTTTTACACTTTCATAATGTTTTTTTACCTCAGTTTCGGAGTTAACTATTTGCCCCTAGCTGGGACTCTAACAGGTGCTACCACCCCAGGTCATGGTGGACCTGGGAACATCAGTAATTAAGAAGTGGTTCCACGTTCCTCAAAGCCTACTGATCAGAGGTCTTGCTGTTGGACGTAGTTTATCGTCTTACCCAGGACACGGATGTAGTTTATCATCATACCTAGGACGCGTATGTAGCCTCAGTTTCGGGGTTAACTATTTGCCCATAGCTAGGACCCTAACAGGTGCTACCATCCCGGGTCAGGGTGGACCTGGGAACACCAGCAATTAAGAGGTGGTTCCACGTTCCTCAAAAAACTCCTGATTGGAGGCCTTGCTGTTGGATGTAGTTTATCGTCATACCCAGGATGGACAATTTTGAAATCACACAATAAAATCAACAGGGAAGCACCGACGTACCATCATACCGTTAAGTGTCAGGGAGCAACAAGATGAGAGACATGTTTGCTTTATTCTGAAATTGCATCATCAAGGAACAATGTGCCATAGTGCCCATCCTGTGGGCAGAGGGATTCATACCAGCACAAAGCCATTGCCGGATGTCTGCATAGTATAGAGCAGGCTCTATGAATCAACAAAAGGTGTATGATTGGTTAGAATTTTTTTAAATAGGGAAGAACAAGTGTAACAGACAAAAGCCGATTTGATTGCCCCATCAACATCACACTCGAAAGAACACATTTAGACAATAGATTCCTTGATCAAGGAAGATTGATGAATCACGTTAACACAAGTGGCAACAATTGTAGGCATCAATTATGGATCTATGAAAAGCCATTGCAAATGATGACTTCTGGTAACAAAGTTTGTGCGCCCAAACAAGAAAGCTATGCAGACACGGTATCGTGTGCAACTGAAAAGATTCTTTTCAAAAGGTTTGGTTTGTTTTACGGCATATCAACCTCAAAGGATTATTTAATGCCAACAAAATTTTAATTGCTGTTCATGTCTTTCTTCAAAATTCTATTACTGGTATTTTTTTTAAAGTATTGCTGATAATAATTTTTCCTTCAAAAATTATTGCTGGTAATAATTTTTTTATTACAAAGTATTTCTGGTATTAAAACCTATTTTTACACAAGTTTGGGTGTTAACTATTTGCCCATAGCTGAGACCCTAACAGGTGCTACCACCCCGGGTCAGGGTGGACCTGGGAACACCAGCAATTAAGAGGGGGGGTTCTACACTCCTCAAAACCTCCTGATCAGAGGCCTTGCTGTTGGACGTAGTTTATCGTCATACCCAGGATGCAGGTGGACCTGGGAACACCAGCAATTAAGAGGTAGTTCCACGCTCCTCAAAACCTTTTGATCAGAGGCCTTGCTGCTGGATGTAGTTTATCGTCATACCCAGGACGGCTTTTCAGAAGGGACAAAGAAGCTTGTCAAATGATACCAGATGTGCATTGCAGTGAAGGGGCACTATATGAAAAAGGAGAAATGCATTTGTTTTTCATAAGTGGGAATAAAGGTATTGTATGGAAATTGCATTTACTTTTTTATTTAATGGATGATAATGAAAGTGGATTAATGGATGATAAAAGAAGAAAAAAAAGCGATTATGAGTAACAATTAGTAAAATTAAATGATTCAAAATAAATGTTAGGACTTAAAACATCTATCCTACATACACACACACATATTATATATATATATATATATATATATATATATATAGTGTGTGTGTTTATCTAAATCTAAAAATAAACAGGCTAAAATTCACCTTCCCTGCCGTGCGCCGATGGCTTGGTGGTAGAAGTACCGACTGACGCAAATTCAGTCGGGTTTCAATCCTAGCTAGAGGCAACCAGACATCTAGCCACACTGATGAGCTGTGAAACAGCGAAACAGTCTGTCTGTGGATGACAAAAATACTGGCTCCTGAAAAATTAATTTCGGTTGAGCTCTTTGGTTTGAGGTGTGAGTTTGTAAACAGTGACTATTTAAGCTAATATTGCACGACTCTTCGGCAGAATTGAGTCACTGTCAGTCACTGTGTGTTTATCTAAATCTAAAAATAAACACGCTAAAATTCACCTTCATCCCTGCCGTGCGCCGACGGCTTAGTGGGAGAAGTTTCGACTGACGCAAATTCAGTCGGGTTTCGATCCGAGCTAGAGGCAACCGGACGTCTAGCCACACTGATGAGCTGCGAAACAGTCTGTGGATGACAAAAAAAAAAAAAAAAAAAAAATATATATATATATATATATATATATATATATATATATAGTAGACTCTCGTCACAGACAACAAATGAGGGCTCAGCAAAATGAGGAGGTGCTCAACTTTTATGGACACACACATCTCCCAAGGCCTGCAGGTGCCTTGGGAACTTTTATAAAGATGGGACGTGTTTGAGCCATTTTGCTCAAGTGGTTGAGGATCAATTGCCACATGTTTCTGCAAGTGGACAACAAGGCCTGCTTTACTGCGTGCGACAAAGCCAGAGTGGCAGGTAAGGCTATCATTTAGAGGAGCCGTATACTGCCAACTTTCTTTAATATTTGCACGCACTTAATCTCTATGTTCAAGTTGGACTCGCTCAAATCATTGTATAGATGAGAAACAGAAGAGGTACCATCTCCTTCGATCTGATGTTTGTTTTCTCAATGGTGGTGTTTACTGAACACCCAACACATTACTTGGTGGTGACTGCTTGTGCAGCACAGTGCATATACTCTCCATCAAAATAACTTAGCCTGTACTGGTACACAGTTTGCCACATGTCAGTTGTTGAAGTAATTGCAGGTATTAAATCAGAATTTTCCTTTTTTTAGGGAGATGTCCTAACAAGGATTAAGGTGGCCTCTCTCTTCCAATGGCTTTACCAACCAAAGTATTTCTATGTCCCTGCAACATATATATATATATATATATATATATATATATATATATATATATAGCCTAAACAGCCCCCCCCCCCAATCTTTAAGTATACAAATAGAAAAAATACTGTAAGAATTTTTGCCGTTAAAAATTAAAATTTTATAAAAAAAAACCCAGACATGCATTTAGCGGGTGTCAGAATTTGTTGAAAAATACATCCCTACGCATCCCTAAACATAACCCCACTTTTGAATGTAACTATTAACTGATACAACGAAAATTGAAATTGAACACGCTACCACCCCTTGTCTAGATGAGTGGATTTCTCTGTATCCTTGGGAACATTCAATTATGAATCTTTGCCTTGCCTTTAAAACCGTAAATTTTTAAAAATGAGTTACTCCAAAATTTGCTTGATGAGGAAATGGAACTAATGTCTTTAATTTAATAACAAAATTAAATTCGAAGGCTTTAGCTTCCATTTTTTAAACATGGTTATCACTGTGTAGCAAAAAAAAAACATTTTAAATTAATTAATTTATAATATTAATGCTCTGTAAATTTACATTGAGCACTATTGTGTAAAAATAAAAATATCTATAAGAACACCGGATTTTATATCTTACTGTTCTTTCTTTTTATTTATTTATATATATATATATATATATATATGGTTGGTGCATAATTATCAGGCATTTTTCTTGGCAAGTTATATGTTAATAAAAATTGCTGTTTTGTTTAGTTTTTTTTTTTTAATAAAAATATTTTATTTTCAGGTTATAAAAATGCATGTTGATAATCATACGCTCCGGAATAATCATTTAAAAATGTTACTGTTGAAGTGTTATGTTTCTTTTTTTCATAATAAATACTGTTTGAAAAATGCCTGATAATTATGCACCAATCCAATGTGTGTGTGTGTGTGTGTGTGTGTGTATACACATACACACTTTGTTGTCATGTGTAATTTTTATATTTTTTGTTGAATAAAACAAAGAAAAACTACTACTATTACTATTCAATAAAAAAAATGGTCAGAAATCTTCGAGCCCAACGTAATTGGATGTGTGCACAAAGATGTCTCTGAACAAAGGTTTGGTTTGGTGGGTTTTATGGCATATCAACCTCAATGGGTTATTTAATGCCAACAAAGTTTTTATTGCTGGTAATATTTTGTTTTGTCAAAAATCTATTTCTGGTAATATTTTTTCCTTCAAAAATGTATTGCTAGTAATATTTCTTTTCCTCAAAAATGCATTGCTGGTAATATTTTTTCAAAAATGTATTGTTGGTAATAGTTTTTTTTTTCTTAAAAAATTTATCGCTGATAAATTTTTTTTTACAAAGTATTCCTGGTATTAAAACCCATTTTTACCCCAGTTTCGGGGTTAACTATTTGCCCATAGCTGGGACCCTAACAGGTGCTACTACTCCAGGTCAGGGTGGACCTGGGAACACCAGCAATTAAGAGGTGGTTCCATGCTCCTCAAAACCTCCTGATCAGAGGTCTTGCTGTTGGACGTTGTTTATCATCTTACCCAGGACACTGAACAAAGGACTGTTATAAAAAGATTTCAGATGTCCATATAAGATCTGACCCACTCCCATTTTAATTTAATTGAGGTAGTAACAATAGAATCTTATTTTTCAGAATTTATATGTAAGGCCTGATGTGCATGCAAAGCCTTTATTAACCACTTATTGGAAACAGTCAGGGGAGAGATTGGATGAATATCTTCAGGTGCAAAAACAACTGAGTGGGTACTAATTACCGAGCTGTCAATAGTGAAAAGTGTAAAGAAGAGGCTTATTCATGTTTTTGTAAGTGGTTTAATACCCTCTATCAAGAGCGGTTTGAGAACTAAATACTTGATCTGCGATAACTCTGAAAAAGGCTCAAAAGAGATAAGAATCATATTCTGCTTTACCAACAACTTTTAGTGGAACAGCAGCAGTTACTTCCAGTTCTAATGCAACCCAAACCTCAGCTCATCTCTAAGGCATAGAAATGTTTCCTCAGTGAGAATAATAGACATCTTTACCATAACTCAATTTACATCATTCAGACTATTGTCGCCATCTTTGTCGCCATATTTATTACGTTTCAGCCGTTGTACACTCTGGCCTTCTTCAGGTGGTTGGAATGTCGAACTGAACATTTTATTTCACTCACTGGGGTCGACTGTTCTAATTCCACATGACATGTTTAATGGATGTCAGTTATCAGTTATCGCCTGTTAATTCCCCTCTCCAAGTTCTCCACTGCCTTAACCGAGTATTGAACTCACACTCTTTGGGTCCTGTCACTGGATCTAACCAATGCCTTCAGTCACTGTGCCATGTGTCCTTGAGGACATCTGTGTATGAATTTCTGGGTATTATAAACCTAATGTCTTTACCAGTGCTCATATTGCAATTTTTGCTATTATCATTGCATGTTTTTAGCAGAGCTTGGTTAGATCCAGTGACAGGACCCAAACAGTGTGAGTTCAATACCCGGTTAAGGCAGTGAAGAACTTGGAGAGGGGAATTAACAGAAGATAACTGATAACTGACATCCATTAAACATGGCACATGGAACTAGAACAGTCTATACCAGTGAGCAAAATAAAGGGTTCAGTTCGACATTCCAACCACCTGAAGAAGGCCGGAGTGTACAACAGCCGAAAACGTAATAAATATGGCGACAAAGATGAGGCCATTAATCCAAATAATGTAAATAGTGTACATAATACCTCATCTCAGAAATATAGACGTTTACCATAACTATCCAGCAGTGGAACCAACATGTAACAGATATGGCAAAAAAGGAATCATTTCTGCAAAGGGATATTGTTCATCAGGGACAGGAACATTGGTTGCACTTCATTCTACAACTCTTTCTATGATGGTATATATCTCAGAAATGTTACACCTTGCTAATCAGATTAAATGGAAAGATGGTCAGGTAATACTTAGAATCTTCTATGCCAATTCTAACTATATAATGCCTGTTTCATATTGTATGGGAGGATCAAAATTCTCAAAGTAACTGACAAACAAATTGGAATATTGTAGAACATTCTTGATATTGCAAATTCATATTCTGAAGAAGAGAAAGTTATTTTAGTGGCAAAAATCTTTCAGGATCATGTATAATTTTACCCTTTTGTTGACCCAGGAAGTCTACAAAAGTTACAGAGAATGTGTCCTTATGACTGCTTGTCAAATTAAACCTCACAGCAGCCTCAATAAATCTGTGGTTGGTTGGTTGTTTGGGGTTTTATGGCATATCAACCACTATGGGTTATTTAATGCCAGATCCAGTTTCCACATATTTATTAAATATATATACTTTGTAAATGTAATTTAAGGATAATGTTGGCAACATCATCGTTTCAAAGACGTATAGCTGGCGACATCATCGTTTCAAAGACGTATAGCTGGCGACATTATTGTTTCAAAGACGTATAGCTGGCGACATTATTGTTTCAAATATGCGGATGCAGTTTACCGCCACACCCAGGACGGGGATGTAGTTTATCATGATATCCAGGATGCAATAAATCTGTGTTACAGAATCCTAAGGCCAGAGAGCCAGAATAGTCAGCAACTAGCCAGAGTGCCTCAAGGGCAGTGCATTCTGACAGTGATGGGTTATCAGGGTTTTGAATATAAGTTCAAAACGGAGTGAATTCAACAGAGGGTCTCAAGAATTTTGAAGTGCTGATATGCCTCCCACACCCAGGTTTGCAACTGGCTAATACCACCCAGGGAGAGACACTGACCTAATGTGTAACATGCATTCCTGTGACATCAGTCCTTCTACTGCCTCTTAGAATCCAAGCTGCCACTCTTAATGAGAAGAATACCAAAAATAAATGATCCTTTTCGCTTATACCCATTTTATGAGTAGCGTGGGGATCCCAAGGCGACACAGAACACAACACCTGAGATTAAAATCATGTCCTTCCTTACTTTTCCCAACAAACAGCTAACATATCAGAAGGAGATGTTGTTGATGAATTCATCTATTTTGATGGTAGATAGAGTTCAAGATTATACTAGAGAATTGATATTGTGGCACAGGATTAAACAATTTGTCAATACTTGGCACAGTTAAACAACTAACAGTCTGAAATTGTTTACAGTGTAAGAGTAATCAACTATCATTCTTATGTTACTCATCAGTGGTCAGTACAACATAAGCTCATTAAAGGTAAGTGCTTGGCTCAATTATCCCTTCTGTCAATAGACTCCAGTTTCAATGAAGATATATTTCCTTGACTTAGTAATTCCTTGGCAACAATCAGTGATAAGATTAGTAAAAAGTTGAAAAGGATTAACAGAAAAAGTTGACAATGTACAGATTTTATTGGTGGCTTCTACCCACAGAAATTTACACAGATGTTCCAATGTTACTTTGTAAAGTTCTATCCAAGGATGACATCAGCATACAGAGAAAAGAGACAGCCTAATATCAGCTCAGCTGTACAGGATTTGAAGAAACTGGTTCGACTAGAACTTCTTCAACAAAGAAATAGGACATCAAACAAATGGACTTTGTAGAAGTTTCTGTGATCTGATAAATCTGAACAGCTGTAATTTCAGTTCTACTGCTAAGGAGTCAAACCAAATCAATTCAAAAATTTTCTTCAAGCTATTGAGCAAGAGACGAGATAAAACTATCAATCATTATGAGAATTCTAACCGTGCAGAATGAAGTTGAATCTATTGCTCGTATGGACAAGTAATTGATTCTTTGCATGAGGGATGCTCATTATAGGCTCCATTATGCCAATCTGAGCATGTACACAAAACCACCTGTCGGAACGTACATTTTTGTGATGTATTGCTGCACTTGACTTATTCTTCAGTACATAGTAATTCTTTTTTTTTTTTTTTGTTGAAAGGATACATAGATTTTTCTATCTAACTTTGTTGTTGTCATCACAATGTCTCAGCCACTCTGCCATCATCAGATGTGTTTATACAGGTAACTTTGAACTGAATCCTTTATTTAATCTACAGAAGTAGATTGTTCTTGTCCCATTGCCCATGTCTAGTTTTTTTTTTTTTTTTTTAGAATTAATCAGTTATTGTTCATCCTGAGTGAAAGTACACTGCCCAGACCAGAAATTGAACTCACAAGTGCTATGTCAGCCAAATCTATAATTGATTATAAATTCTGAACAAATGTTAATATGAAGTTGCAATATTTGGTGAATACAGCAGATGAGTGAAAACTTCTTCACCAGGATGTAAAAATATTTGGAGAGTAATAAATGGGAAGAAAAAGTCAAGCATTATCCTAATGGAATAATACACCCTTTCTCTCAACTCAAAGAGCCACATTTGTTTGAAGTAATCTTTGGGCTTTCCAGTAAGAGCTCAAAACTTCAAATCAACTTTGGATGAAGATTAATTTTCAGTACCATTAATGGTAGTTTATTTCACTTGCAACCATAATCTCTTACATTTAACATTGTTATAAAGTATCTATGTTTCATTGCCAGAAAGATTTAAAATAAGTATATGGTCTAGAAACTGATTTTTTTTTTCTTTTTCCTTAACATGTATGCAAGCTATACATAAAAAGCAAGAAGGTGCAAAATGATTTTCAATACTTGACTTGGATATTTACAGTATATTGACTAATCTCCTTTTACATAACATTGATTATCCTCAAGTAATCAATTTGATGCCTACCAATCTGAAATAGTCAACCCACCCATGAAACAGCTTGAAATTTCACAAGTCATAGAAAGCATTAGGGGAGTAAAAAATAATATATATATATATATATATATATATATATTATGAAAAGGACTAACTCCGACAATTATTTTAATATATTTTCTGTTTATATGTTACTTTTATAGATACAAATATTTAAGTAAATGCTCTGTTTATAATAATCAGTACTAACATTATTTACTGGCCTGACTGTTCAAGAAATCTCATAGAAAATATGTGTCCTTCGACAAGAATCGTACTTGTATCTTACACAGAACTGTCATATAGCCTGATGTGCTGTACCATTTAGCTGCAGAGGAAGCATCTGGCTAGGAAAGTTAAATTATTGATCAGATGCTTCCTCTGTAGCTAAAAGGTACAGCACATCAGGCTATATGACGGTTCCATGTAGGATACAGGTTTGAGTCTTGTTGGAGGACACATTTTCTATGAGATTTCTCAGAGATTCAGGTTGGTAAATGTAGTTAATACTGTTTATTAAAAACAGAACGTTTACTTAAATAAATGTATCTATAAAAATAAGGTATAAACAGAGAATATATTAAAGTGCGTGTGTGTGTGTGTCGTAAACAACAAAAAATATGTTAAATTTAAATTTCAGATGCACTGGGTAGTAAATTAATATTTTTGTTTCATTTTTTTGAAATTAGGTTTTTCAACTAGTTTCAGCCAGCAAGGCCATCATCAGGAGAAAAAAATTATGGCTTGTTAGTAGCAGTGAACTAGTGTGTGTGTGTGTGTGTGTATATATATATATATATATATATATATGCTACACACACACACATATATATATATATATATATATATATATATATATATATATTTGACTCTCCAGTCAAATTCAACATATGAGGGTTAAGCAGATCAGTTCCTAGGTGAAGGTTTTGTGCAGAACCATTCACACTTTTTGAACGGCTGAATACAGAGGCCTGGTGCACTACGTGCTACAAGGTTCCCCAAACGACCCTACGCAGGTTTTGAATTCGGAGTTGTCCTTCTCCTAGACCAGTTGCCATCCAAGGTTATAGAACCCAGTCTGTTCTGCTATTTACCCATAGCTGGAGGGAGAAGAAGAGGTTTCATACCTTTCCCAAGAGTATTAGCACGTAAGTAATGGATTCGACTGGAATTCGAACTCAGCTCTCTGATTTCTCAATCCAAGCCAATATCCATTACTCCACCATGCCTCATTCATATATATATATATATATATATATATATATATATATATATATATATATTTATTTATTTCTTGAGATAATGACCAAGTAAATAGGACAGAAGAAACAGTATACTTAGATATATAGCAAAAATTGACAGATACCTATCTTCAAAGATTCTTTATTCAGAGATCAAAACAAAAGAAATATTAGGCAAAAAGTAATTTGGTGCACTTTCTAACAGCAGTCATTTTTTTGTAGATTTTTTTTTTAAAGATTTCACTCTTTCTTTAATCATTAAATATATCAGAATTATTTTATTTTGTGGAATATCTAAGCAGTCTAAACTCAATACATGAAGCAAATTGTAGAAGATTCTCAAAAAATGTCCTTTATTTTTTTTTCATAACTGTCTAGACATGTTCAATAGAATTCTTCCTATAAAATGAATATATTTTTTCTCTCCACAAAAACAAAAATATGTTTGTAGGCTACTGAGTTCAAATATTCTTGGCTAGACCATCTCTAGATCTAATGATTTGGTTTACTTTGGAGTGAGCTTGATTCAGTTACAGAATATATGATCCCCTCTCACAGCGTCTAATTTCTAAGCCTTGAAGGTCATTTAATAACCAGTGTCCAAATTAATTACAAGCCACTTCCTCTGGACATGACATATTTACTCACTGTTACAAGAACAACAACTTACTGTAAGCAAATATTTGATTATGATGTGGAAAGGAAGAATGTTATTAAACAATTGCACTTTTTCTTTTTCAAAGATTTAATTCACTTGAGTATTATGTGCAAAAAAGACAAAGATTGTCCAGAAATAATTAAGGATTTTCACACAGAACTCCATGAGTGAATAGACAGCACATTTTGTTTACCTTTCACATGAATATATGCAAGTTATATAGTAACAGATTTTGACAAAATTATCTTTAAAGGGAAACTTAGATGATCCATTGGGACCAAAATCAATATAAGTATCAAAGACAGCAACCATTTTTCTACCTCCTTCATTTTTACTGTGTGTGTGTGTGTGTGTGTGTGTGTGTGTGTGTAAAAAGAGGTGAGATATTCATTTTCTAATTGTGAGACCTGGGTTTAAATCTCACCATGGTTTATTTCCTGATTATATTGTCTTGGGAACATGTGACACCATTTGGGAAGTGATTGGAGAGAAGAAAAAAATGATAGTTGACCCAAGCCTTGTGAGTGAATTTCGGATACATTTTTCAGAAGCTGGAAATGGTTGTGCTATAGCTGTAAGTCAAAAGTAATCATGTCTGAAGGTTTGATTGAAACAGTGTTCAGCTATTAATCACACCAGATTATGTTTTCACTCAGAAACTGTAACTACGGTCTGCTCACAAAGTTGTAGTATAAAGCACACGTTGTCTCTGTAACATCCCAACACCAGACACAGCAGCTTGCCTGGACGAGTAACATCACAAATTGCGCCTTGGACTGATTGACAACATGCAGCATGATCTGATGAGTCACAATTTCTTTCAAGCCACTATTAGGGTTCTGGTGGACACAGAAGACATGATGCTATATGGTTCAATTGTCAAGCTGGTGGTGGTATGTTCATGTGGAATGGATAGAGTCTGCTGATCAGCCTAATCATGTCATTAAACAGTCACTACTACACTTTATGACTATTTGCTCCCATTCATGAGTGCCATATCATTAGTTACACAAGTTGACCAGAATTGGCTTGAGGAGAATTCAAAAGATGTCTGAAAAGTATAGTGGCTACAACTTTTACCAGACATGAACCCAAATAAGCAATGAGTAGAAAGTTCTTATTATATTCTATATATCCCAAACCTAGAAATATAAATAATAAATGTGTTGTAGAAAACGATCAAAATGGTATGGCTGAACATCTCTTCAAAGTCCTCCAACTACTTGTAGAATTGATGCAATACTCGGCATATATCCCTTTATTTCTGGTAAGCCAGTGTAATGGCTGATCGATCAATACAGATTCTATTCAGTTTTAATTATTCATTTATTATCTGCTTAGTCTTTCAATTCACATATTGATTTCAATCTACACTGGGGAAGTTCTTGGTTTCATCCGATTCAGTCCCGATCTGTCTTGTTTTGAAGTCATTTACTTATCCAAATTTGCCCTTGTGTCATTACAATTCTTAGCTATATTACTGTTGCTTTATTTACATTATTTGCCCATTGTACACTCTTCTTCACACTTTATTTCACTCACTGGGGTAGACTGTTCTAGTTCCACATGCCATGGATGTCAGTTATCAGTTATCTCCTGTTAATTCCAAGTTCTTCACCGGGTATTGAACTCACACTCTTTGGATCCTGTCACTGGATCTAAACAATGTCTTTATCCATTGTGCCATGTGTCCTTGACGACATCTGTGTATGAATTTCTGGGTATTATAAACCTAATGTCAACAGCAACCATTTTTATAGACAGATACTGTTGCTTTGCCTTAGTGTTAATTTGCCTTGCAAATATTTTTGCTTGCTTTATACTATTTTTTGCCTTATTCTTTTTCTTGTTATTGCAAACTTTGTCAATTCTGTGCTTCGGACAGTTCTGTTACTTATTTTGTACTTGACCATAGCTATTCACTCCACACACGTTTTCATGGCAATGGCAATGTAAAAAAAAAAAAAAAAAAAAAAAAATATATATATATATATATATATACCTAAATAAATGGGAGAAAAAGAAATAAAAACATGAACTTCAAATATATTATCATTCTCCACAAAAACCAAAAAAAAAAAGCAAAAAACACAAACAAACAAAAAAGCCTGGAATAGTTAATCTCATTTTATCCTTAGATAGCATTTGGAATATTTACACAATATTATTTGAACAGTTGTGCACATATTGTCTGCCATATTCACAACATTTTGGCCATTGTATGCCCCAGCCTTCTCCAGGTGACTGGAATTTTTAACTGAACCCTTTATTTTGTCCACCAGGTTATATTGTTCTAGTTCCACATGCCATGCCTCTTCCAGATGTCTCAGTATTAGTTATCTTCCTTTAATTCAACTCTCAAAGTTTTGGTTCACTTCCGCTGTAATCAGGTATTAAACTCCCAACTCCTTGGGCCAAGGAGTTGTGAGTCAGCCAACGCTTTTATCCACTGGGCCATGTCCTCAACCCCTGAAGAAGGCCCGGCGAGTGTACAGCAGCTGAAACGTGAATATGGCAACAAAGATGAGGACAACAGTCCAAACAATGTAAATAGTGTAAATAATTATAATACCTCAACACAGAAATATAGACAAATAGCATTAAGAGTGTTGAGCTAATTGTTTAATTTTATCAAATTTGACATTTTTTTATTTGACCCCAACAGTAACGATGGTAAAAAATAGCTAATATTTATAGCATGTGTTGTTGTTGTTGTTGTTGTTTTTAAGAAAGGTAAAAATCTGGCTAAAATAGAAAAAAAAAAGATATGCAGTTTAAGAAGAATATACTGTGAATGAGGTGATTGTGAAGTTTCACGTTAGAGATTTCTCACTGAAAAATGCCACAATGATTTGGACCAGTCAAAGTTAACAGCAATCACATTAACCCGAAGATGCCGGTGATATCATTTACAAACCAATTTAGATGCTAAATGTAAACAGACATTGATTTCCCTTGAACTGAAAATGACTATGGTAATACATAGGATACCAAGCAACACTGCCATCTGGTGAACAGCTGTGAAACAACAATGGTAAAGATAGCTTCTTGTAAATAGTTTTTTTTTGTTTTTTTGTTCAGGCTTTCAAGGTTTTAAAACATTACTTGAGAATGATCAATATTACACAATGAAGAACATTAAACTCAAAATATTGGGCGGGGGACAACAAACATTTGCTTACATTAGCTAAGATATATAGTTTCCATGAATTTATTGACAAAGAACCTACACTCTTAGATGTCAGTGTGCAATTAATTACTTAAGTGTTCTTTTTCTTTAAAAAAAAACAAAACAGTGTGACAGGTGACCAAATGTGGATACTTCACAACAATGTGAAATTAAAGAGATTATAACATCATAGTTTTATAGTTTTTTTTATTTTAAGATTCAGACAAAAGTTTTGCTAAATGTTGTTTCAGTTTGACAAAAACAAATTGATGATTTAAATTCTTTAAGGATTCCTGCTATATGAATAAGAAAAGATTGGAATCTTAATTTCTCAAAATTTCATAAAATTAAGTAAGTGGTGGTAACAGATATAAAAAAAATTTAAAAAATTTTTACCAAGATGTTTTTAAAAAAAAAAAACTTTGAATAATGTCATTCATTTCTGAATAAATTTAATTAAAATGCAACAATTATTTGATATCTGCAATCATTAGAAAAAAAAAAATTTTTTTTTTTTTTTTACACTGCAAAAAATACACTAAATTTCCCAAACCAAAATTCTCAAAATGCTAAAAAGAATTCAAAATTTAGTAAAATAAAATAAAATAAAAAACTTTGGTCTCTCCTCTTAATAATAAACATTTGGATGATAAAACTTTAAGTTTGGGGCCTTTTTCATCTTGGTATAATCATTTTTTTTAGTGAATTTTTGGAGGTACTTTAGATATTACTAAAACTCTAATGCAGGGGTGGGCAAACTACAGCCCGCAGGCCACATGTGGCCCGCCAAACAATTTCGTGCGGCCCGCTTTAAAATGTGATTTATTAAAAATAATATTTTTCCTTTAAAAGCTCTTTATTTTGCCAATTTTAAATATCAATTATTTTGGTTTATATATATATATACAATGCGGCCCAGTAAAACTATAAATATTTAGAATGCGGCCCTTGTACTAAAAAGTTTGCCCACCCCTGCTCTAATGTATGTGTTGCTCTCTCTCTCTCTATATATATATATTATATATATATATATATATATATATATATATATATATATGTATGTATATGTGTGTTTCTAAGATACAACTTATATGATACATAATACCCCAACCAATTTAGGAGCATATTGTACCTTGACCCCCCTGCTGGGTGCAGTGCCAAATTTCATTAAAATTAGATAATGAGTTTTTGAGCTAGGGACATTTTCTTTTTTTTACAGTGTTTTTAATAAGAAACTCAGTATTTGTTTTCAATACACATTCTTATATCAATCCATATATATAAACAAACATTTGCATATTAGATTCCAAATATTATGTGCTAAAAAACAAACATTCATAATGCATTATAACAACATTATTAAATAAATTTAAATACGTATAATATTTATGTAATTCAATAGATTACATTAGAATTTTTTTTTATATAGACAACTACTTGAAAAATAAAAGTTATATGTCATGTGACTTGATGGTAAATAACTAAATAGATACATACTGATTTGCTGCCATTTTGAAATAAATGCAAGAAACAAGTATGTATAATATAAAATATACTTCATGCAATGTATTAACCATGAAGCCCAGTGGAACAATAAACCTTCTTATACCATCTTTAGTATTAATTATTAATTCTGTATTCAAAGTATGTTTTATTTAAGAAATTTTTCTTTTAGGCTAAAGTAGTAAAACATATCTATTGATATCATAAAATAATTTATTTTCATACTTTAAATCCAGATATATTTGCATGATGGCATTTTTGGTACTTTTCAGTGAGTTTCAGGCCAGAAAATCTTTTACTTATTAACTAATAATTACTAAAAAGATATACTTATTTTGAAAGA
Source organism: Acanthosepion esculentum (assembly GCA_964036315.1). NCBI lineage: Eukaryota > Metazoa > Mollusca > Cephalopoda > Sepiida > Sepiidae > Acanthosepion > Acanthosepion esculentum. The sequence goes on from OZ038510.1 coordinate 77,067,648, forward strand.
CTATACCTCAAACTTTTCATGCAATGTGTTAACTATGAAACCTTGTAGAAAAATAAACCCCACCCTTTAACATCTTTAAATACAAATTAAAATTGATAATATTGTTACTTCATCATTTTGTATCATGAACTGCTTTTTAAAGAAACCCATCAGGTTTATAGATGGTCTAGTGTCACTCATCAGCAGTGGTTCCTAACCTCTCTCTCTCTTTTTTTTTTTTTTTCTTTTTTTACATGGCAGCACACGATTGAGTTTTTTTTAATTTTTGCAGCACACCTATCAAAAAATTTAAATATTTTCCACTCAAAGTCTTTTTTGAATTGAGCGGTGTCATGATTAAAAAATCGAATGCTTTTATTAAACAAAATGAAATGAAATGGCTTCTGGGTATTATCTCTTCGCGGCACACCAGTAATCATGCCGCGACACAGTGGTTGGGAACCACTGCTCTTCAGTTATGAACTGAGCACTCTGGCTGCTGATTTAGCATTTATATACATCACGTATATGATACGTTAAAAGATTCCCTTTCTCTGCCATGCAGCAATAGAGTCTCTGACTGATGCCAATCCCGGCTTGAAGCAATCGAATGTCAAGCCACACTGATGAGCTGTGATACAGTGAAACTATCTGTGGATATATATATATATATATATATATATATATATATATATATATATATATATAGGGTCCAAATAGCATAATGAGAAGCCATGTATACTTTCTTAATATGTATATAATATAGAAAAAAACAACTGAAAAGTTGCAAATTAAAAAAAATTGAATGTTTTTTTTGTGAAAGTATTTATTTATATTTTTATATATATTTGATATTTCAGATCGGCCCTGATCTTTCATTAGAAATGGCTGTTTTCAGAAGTTTGTTTACATTAAATAGCGTCCATCGCGAGACGCGTACATCACGTTATATGGAATGCAACTGCGTTTGAATATTTCTAACGTAAATCTAACTGTAGTAATATTTCAGATGTTGTTTAAAAAAATTTTTTAACTATATCTAACAGAAAATTTTTTGTTTAACTATTGAAATATTTATAAAGATTTAAAATACCCAAGTCTTTATTTAACCCTAGTTTATATGTATTTAATTTTAAAATCCAGTAAATTTTTTTTTTTCTGCGTGTGTATGTAGAACTGAAATCAGAATCTATCAATACACATTTACAGTTTTCTAATGAGTGTCCTGCTTGATTAAAATGTTCCGCTATGGGGGAATAAGGATTGTTTTGACGTATGGTTAGTTTATGGTTGTTGAAGCGATGAAAGATCGGGGCCAATCTGAAATATCAAATATGTGTGTGTGTGTGTGTGTGTGTATGTATGTATGTATAACAGTGGGCAAAGTTTACTTGTGATGCATTCCATCCTTCAGCAAATTCCCAGCACCTCTCATTCATGCACATGTAGTCCTTCCAACATAGTAAATTTGGTCTGTTGAAGTCCTTAAGTAAACTTTTTCCACTTTTTCTTATATAATTTTCACAATATTGTTTGTTTGTTTATACATACAGACAGAAATACATACAAAGTGAATACTGGAGTCAACAGGCTGTTTCATGCTAGACGCAACTGTGTCTAGCATGAAACAGCCTGTCACCTCTAAGTGTTGACTTCAATGTTCACTTTTATATTCACATACGCTCTCTGATATTGAGCATTTTATCCCATAAATATAGCACACCTTAAGACTATATTTCTTCATTATATATATATATATATATATATATATATATTTCTCAACATTAATTTTACAGAGAAATATCTTTGTATCCTTTATCCAGGTTTATATCTTCACTGCATACACAAACACATGCTCATGTGTTTCAATGTGTGTACCGAAGGTAAATATATTTCTTTTTTTCAATGCAAACTTTGCCTTACTTATACACAGTAGAAAATACTGTTTGCCATAAAAGAAATGTTGACTATTTTGTCACAGGATAATCAACAGCTACATTTGCATTAAATAAACAATTCTTAAACAAAAAAAAAAAAAATTATATTTTAACATGTGCTATACTTCAAATTATTTCTTTTTCTAATGTCAAAGGAACAAAAACTTGATCACTCTTTTGAAGACAAATATAATTTTATCTTGTATAGATTTGTTTAGAACATACCATTGCACACATCAATAACAGAAAAAAAAGAGAGAGAGATCGAGAGACAAAGAGAATAGCCAAGTGGAGATACTTAATATTTTCATAACTTAACCTGTATGAATGTCTGAAATGAGTAGTTATTTACATGCAGACTATTGTCCTCATCTTTGTTATCACAATGTTCCGGACATTGTGCTTTCTGGCTGCCAATCAGATAACCTATAGCAAATTTCAAACTGAAACCTTCATTTAATTATTTAATTTGTAACATTTCTATAAGCTGTTATAATAAAATTACAAATAAGTCTCATCATTTTCCTTCATTGGTATCAAGTGCCTGAAAAAAGTTAATAGTAAACCTAAACAAGACAAATCCATGATTTTTTTTTTGATTTTTTTAAAATTATTTCACCCCAAGCAAGCAACTAAGATGGGGGGGGGGGGTACTGAAAGTAAACGAAAATGAGAAAAGTTTTTGAGGAAAAAGGACAATAAAAGAACAGGTTCAAAAGTGAGAAGACGATGATTAAGGATTCATTTAAATTTCTGAAGATCGTAGTTGTCAGAAAATTGGAGCTGAAAGAATTCCACTGATAGGAAGTGTGAGAAAAAAAAAAAAACCCAACAGAACCTATGGTTGCATCTAGCAATTTCAACATTAAGAGGAAAAATTATCAAAACAAATGCTATGAACCTATTCATAAAAAAGGGACAAAGAAGCTACGTGACTGCACTGAGAAAGTGATTTAAGCCAAGATACCAGGTCAAGACTGATAATATTGCAGATTCTCCTTTAGATTTTGTTAAGAATCTCTGAATACATAACAGAAGCACCAGACAAGAAGTGGCAACAATATTCAATACACGAACAAATAGTAGACTTATAAAGGCGCACAATAGATTTCGGTAAGAAAAATTGTCTCTCCTAACACAGTAAACCAAGCTGATGGTAAGCAAAAAAGGTTCTTTAAGACAATTAAAAAAGAAGTTTAGTTTAGAGGCATTAAAAATTAACAAGCCATTTCTTTTTAATTAGATTTTGATCAGTAAGATACGTTTATTCATGATTTATACATGCCAATGTGGGAGAAGCAACCGTTTCAGTGACAACAGTTTTGGGACCCAATATCAACCAGTTATTAAATAGTCAACACAGAGAAACTGCTGATGGGTGGTGAAAGTCATAGAAAAGTTTTCAGATCAAAGTTAACATTTGATTGGGGGGTGGGGGAGGGGGGCAACAATGTAAAGTACATGAAAATGATTGGTGGTAATAGAATGTAATTCCACAAAAGGTGTTCATTAGTGACCATTCAACAAAAGACGGTCTTTCAACTCTTTTAGAAATAAGTGAAAGAGAAAGATTGGAAGCTATTGTGATGGAACATAGGCAAATTGGGCAAAAATGATAACATTATATAAAAAAAAGATAAAAAGAGATATATATATATATATATATAAAATCTATTATTCAAACCCATCAATACCTACATGGATCATGTGTACAGACAGTTATACATACTTTTTCTGCAATAGATTGACTACATTCATTATCTTTCACAAATAATGATGAATTTGTCTTGCATTTTATAGGTGAATGAAAAGAGAAATCTTAATAGTAGAATGCATTGAAAATTATTTATAAAAGTACTAATTAATTTAGAAGCAACATCCTTTGCTACTATGTTGTTCAGATGGGTCCTGACTTCAACCAGGGTCAGTCAAGCAGGGTTAGTTTGCATAAGATGCCTGTTGAACAGATGGATGGAACCAACACAGAATATTTTAAGGTTTGGTTTGGTTTGTTTTACGGCATATCTACCTCCATGGGTTATTTAATGCTGACAAAATTTTTATTGTTGGTAATACTTTTTCAAAAAAATCTATTTCTGGTAATATTTTTTCCTTCAAAAAATCTATTTCTCGTAAAAAAAATTTCTTCAAAATCTATTTCTAGCAATAATTTTCTTTCAAATATGTATCTCTGGTAATTTTTTTTTTCAAAAAATGTATAGCTGGTATTTTTTTTTTTTTTTTTTTTTTTAAATCTAAAAATGTATTGCTGGTAATATTTGTTTTTCAAAAATGTATTGCTGGTAATAATTTTTTTTACCACGTATTTCTGGTATTAAAACCTTTCTTTTTCTTTTTTTAGACTTTCATAGTGTTTTAACCCCAGTTTGGAAGTTGACTATTTGCCTATAGCTGGGAACCTAACAGGTGCTGCCACAATGAGTTAGGGTGAACCTGGGAACACGAGCAATTAAGAGTGGGTTCCACGTTCCTCAAAACCTCCTGATCAGTGGCCTTGCTGTTGGATATCGTTTATTGCCTTACCCAGGACGGGAATATTTTAAGGCAGAAATTAATCTGCTTAAGAATGTACAATACTCTATTTAAAACTAATAAATAAGAATGAATTATAAAGAAATTCACATTTGCAGAGAGATTTTATATCTCACAAGGACCGAACACAACAAAGCTCCAATTCTCACTTTGACAAAGTACAGCACGTCCCCTGATCAGGCCACAGAATTTACAACAGACTATTGTCCTCATCTTTGTTGTTTTTATCATGTTTCAGCCATCATACCCTCATAATATTATTGTTAATCTAGGTAACCCTCAGGAAATTTTGAACTGAACCCTTTGATATATAAGATTTTAGATTATTCTCATTCTGATGTTCATGTCTCAGGCTATCTCGTCTTATTCAGTACTGCTCAGTTACTGTACACCCCGTTTCCACTGACTAAATTTGCACTACCCAACCAGAGATTGAACTCACAATTACTATATCACCAAATTCATGCACCAATGTTTTAATCCACTAGGCTATTGTCCCATGGGACAATCCCAAGTATAGAAGTTGGAGTTTTAACCTCCTCTACCTGCTGCATATCACATTTGACTGCATTCACCATGGCTTCTCTTTTCTTGAAATACTTATTCCAAACATTGCCAGAAGTCTTAGGAGATGAGGAATTATTATGCCCATTTCTATTTTCTGCTCATCTTGCCTTTTATACCCAAAATAATGTAGACACTGTCCCCCATGGCTTTCTTCACATGTGTGCTATACTCAGAATTCTGTACAAAACCCCTTTATTCAATCTACTCAATATGTACTTTTTCTGCTCTCCATGCTAAGGGAATGAATATATATATGTGTGTGTGTGTGTGTGTGTGTGTGTATTTAGGTAGCATTCATTCATTTATGCATGTTTCATTAAAAATGACAGACAAGGTACTACGATTAAGATTTTTATTTTATTTTTCTTATGTTCAAACAAGTGTTTTCTTTTTTGGACAGTGTGTAGAAACTGTCCAAATGTTTTATAATTCTGAGCGCTTTCGGTTATACTTTTAGCCATTATCAAGGATGATTTTATTTTTTTCAATTTAATTGAGCGTGTGGGTTGTGTATATGTTTTAGTGTTATAGAGACGTTTTATTTTCCGAACACGGTTAGCACATTGTGGCCGTGTTCATAGTTAATATTGTTAAGAGTTGGCTTTTTTCCTTTTTTATTATTAAGGTTTCCATTATTTAAAAAAATTTTTTTTTTTTTTTACATGTGGATGAAGTTATTATGTTTGTATTTTCTACTAGTATGATTTGGGTAGAGTTTGGAAAGTTTGTGTGTGTGTTTAAATGGGTTCTAAGAGCTGTGGTCAGATAGATGTAACGTAAGGCGTCTGGACAGGCAGGTAGTTGCATGACATTGTTTGATTATATATGTAGAGAAAAGGATGAAATCAAAGGATAATAGATAAAGAACAGCATTATGGATGACTAAAAGAATCAATACATATGTTAGTTTCTGACAACCTCTTCAGTAGACCTAGTGTAGAGACAAACACTATCTGGGGGCGTCTAATTAAGGAAGGAAGGATACTCAAAAATACTACCACCTGAGTACAGACATTAGGTTTAAAACCTAATAATTACACCATTTGATTATCCAAAAACCAATTTCCTGGCAATCTGGAATTCACTTCCTATGCTGAGTAGTGTAGAAAAGTCATTTATGCTTCTAAGAAAAAAAATAGACAAGCAACATAAAGTGAAATAGACTAGACAGAATTGATTAGTATGAGATTTCTCTTAAGGATGGAAAGTGTAATGAGAACAATGTGAAAATTATAGAAAGGGTTCAATTGGAAATTCCAAGAAAGTTACTAAGCAGGAGAGAGTCCTGAAGAATGTTGGTGATTTGATTTTGCATGCTACCATTCTTCTGTACAATGTCCAATCCATTATAAATAGTTACACAAGTAAAACAGGAACCAAGAGGAAATAATAACCAAAAATGAGAATAAAATTAAACCAATAAAAGAGAATGGAGGAACTTTACACAGGCAACTTAAATTCAGTAGGTTATGGGATAGGAAATCACCTACACAATCATCAGAAGAGAAAGTTAAACACTTAGCACCCAAAGAATAATTTCCAAATTACAGATTAAGCAGGAACTATTAATTATTCAAGAAATACATATGAAGAATCACACCATTTGCATCTATTCTTAAAAAAAAACAAAAAAAAACACCCAAGTATATTGTTTGGTGTAAGAGACATATACAAATGAATCATCAAAAGTTTTAACAGTTCCTGCTGCATTTCCCCTGAATCATGAAATCGATATGTGTGTGTATTTTATCAGTAATTTTAAAATTACTAAATTAAATACAAAGTTTACATCCTTTATAATCAAACCTGTTCAATTATTAATCAGTGATAAAAACCACAAGGACTAAACATTGATAGCTTTACAGCATTTGACATTTGAACAAGAGTAAAACTAATGTAAAAATAGGTACCTCCAAAAGTTTCCTAAAAAAAAAAAAAAAAATCATACCATAAAAAAACAGATAAAAAACAAATTTAAAAAAAAAAACAGATAAAAAAAAAAAAAAAAACATTAAAAAAAAAAAAAAAAAAAAAAACAAGACATCAAACAACTGTTGAATTTTAATTAAATTTTCAGGACTTCATAAATGAATGAAATTATTTTAGAAAATATATATATATATATATATATATATATATATATATTTTAGGAAGTCTTTGTGAATATATATTTAAAACATCTGTTACCCTCACTTAATTTTATGAAATTCAGGGAAATTAAAACGCCACCCTCTTCATATTAGTTAAAAGCATAACTCCTTGGAGAATTTAAATCATCAATTTGTTTTTGTCAAACAGAAACACCATTTTTCTGAATCATAATATTAAAAAAATGCAATAAAATCATGACATTGATTAGAAAAACTTAATTGCTTTTATAAATAAAATATGTTAAAGACAATATTGACTTAAGAAAAAAGACTTTTTGCAATGAATAATGTATTTTTACAAGAATTGTTTCATTTTTTTTTTATTGATTTTAAATCTTAAAATTCTGTATTAATTTCACCCCTTTTAGGTGATATTATTATTAATTAAAAACTATATTTAATGGAAAAGCTCAATACAAATCATCAAAAACCAATATTTTTAAAAGAATTAATTTTTTTGTATGTGCATATACTTACTAATTTTTGTAGATATGAGCACCCATACATGACATTATCAGAAAATAAGAGCGATGACTATAGTAAATTTAAAGCCAGGAAGTATCTAAAATTCAATAAAACATTAGATTACAGACAACCTTCTTTTAATTTTCAAGATTACTGAGTACCTAAGAATTATATATAAAAGGCACTCATGTTATATTCAATTATGCTTTATGGCAAAAGCTGCCATAGAACAACATTAGATAAACATCAATCTGTCAAACATGTCAACAGCTTAAATAAACAGCTACTGTCAGATTGAAAAAATGCATTTCTGTGATATTTACAACTTAAAGTAAATAATATACATTTCAAATAAACTAATATTCCTCAAATAAAGTTTCAGAAAAGTATTTTATTTTTCGATTATTTTTTTTAATAATTTTTTATTTTTTTAATTACATTGCAATGAAAGATGGCTTTAAAAAAAAAAAAAAAAAAAAAAAACCTTCCAGTTAAATTAAAATAGTTTTTGAAATTTTGTGAAGTATTTTGCTTATTGGGAATATTAAATTTAATGTATTAGATTAAAATTAAAGCTAAAATAAAACCTTCAAGAAAGTTTTTAATTTTTATAATTTCATTTTAAAACTTAGGTATCACATTTTCTGTGGTGGTACATATATAAAAAGTACTTTTTATATTTATACTTTTTATTAAGCATAACTTAGGATATTTTAGAAATAACTATTCATATGCTGAGGTATAAACCTATCTATATAATCTATCACCTTCTAAATACAGCAAACCAATTTTTTTAAAATAATAATTTGAGAAATCAACTGACCCAAATGTGAAACAACTGCACATGCCAAACAGATAAATGGGAATGGCTTTAACACAATCAGCATTTTGACAATCTATTATTGTGATTAATTTCAGTTTGAAAGTATTTTAACAGAACAATGAAATCAACTTGACTCAGAATGTGTGTGTGTGTGTTATGAAATATTGAGCAGTGGGGGTCACAGGGAGGATAAAATTTTTGAGCTTTTTTAAAAAAAAAAAAAAAATTTTTTTTGAGGATAAAGTATGTTAATGCTATTTTGGAAGAGAATTTGAACAATAAAAACAGCAAGTTACCTTGGGTTCCAGAATGGTCAGCTGAAATCAGGCAGAGGCCATCTTCGCAGGACACAAATCATCCAACAAGGAAGCTTACCTACGAGAGATAAGAAAATAGTATTCAAAGAATGTTTTTTAAAAATCATTATTCATAATTATCTTTTCTTACTTACAGCTGTTACAACAGTATAGTGGCATTTATGTCCAAATTCTACAGTTTTCAATGCAAATGCTCAGGAAATTTGGCCCTGTAGCAAAGTTGACTTTCTCTAACAATTATCTAATGTTTTTCATTAAATGTTAAGTCAGTGCTTTGAAATGAAATTATGCTTTATTTCCCCAAAATATTGTTGAGAGTTCGTTCCTGACTAGACTCAGGCCAATTTCACCTCATCCAACAAGTAATGAGCAAGAGAATACAAATGAATTCATTGTTTACCAAATGTACTGGCAATCTGGTATTGTGACAAACTTAGTTTAATATATATCACAATAATAAAATTTGCATCAAGGACATGAATGTTATAACAGTGCTCAATGTAAAAAAATACATACAGTACAGAGCAAATATATATATATACATACACACAGACAGACAGAAGGTGTATTAAAAATGTTATATACATACATACATACAGCTTTGGGGGTGGGTTCCACACACCAAAACAAAGACAAAAGTCTATATAAACCTATGTCCACAAGTACTATGTTTTTTGAGTTATTAAGTTTAAAATATATAGTACACACTGTTAAATCCAAGAACCCAAAAATACCTTTACAAACTTCAAGAGCTGGTTTCTGATTCTACTGTAAACTTTCTTTAAACTTAACTCAAAAAACAAGGATTTGCAGACATATTTGTCTTTGTGTTGGTGGGAGAAACCCACTAGCAAAGTTTGGGAAAGTATTTTTTTGATAGACCATGTGTTTGTGTGTAGTTTTTCTCTTCATGCAAATATCAAACTTATTGCCAATATTATCCTTTTGTTGGCATTTTATTTCTCAAATTTTATTAACTGGACTATGACCTGAAGACTGCATTCAAGCATGAAAGATTGGCGCCACTGTGTGGACATCAGTTACCACTTTTAGATTTACACTATCTCTATCCCAGATATTAAGCACTTTTACCCATAATTAAAGCAAACCATAAAATTATATTTTGTGTTTATACATATATATGCATGCATGGGTGTGTGTATGATTTTATATATATATATATATATATATATATATATATATATATATATATATATATATATATATATATTACTTATATACATATATTCAAACAACAAAGACATACATCTATAAACCTAACCACGCATAATTAATACCCTAACATTTAAACTACCCCCAAGCCAAATCGAAAAGAAAAAATATTAAAGAAAAAGAAAATAATGGATAAGTACAAACATAAAAAACATTTACTATTTAAGCATTAATATAAATGCATATACATGTGTCCTTGCGCGCACACACACACACATTATATATATATATTTGTGTATTTAGGCAGCAATCCTTCTTTCAAGCACATTTCATTAAAAACGACTGACAAGGTGCTTTTATTTAGTTTTTTTATATAATTTTTCGTGCGATCTAATAAAGTTTTTCTTTTCAGAGGATAAATTATATAAAAATTGTCCGAAAGTTCTTTCCCCCCCCCCCCGAGCGCTTTCGGCTATACATTTAGCCATTATCAAGGATTATATTTCAACTGTTAGAATTAGAAATAGTTTGTTATGTGTATGTTTTATAACATTTGAACATGGACATAATATCTTGACCGTGTTTTGAAACAAAAAAATGAATCACTTTATAAAACATACACATAACTATTTCTAATTCTAACAGTTGAAATATAATCCTTGATAATGGCTAAATGTATAGCCGAAAGCGCTCGGAAAAAAAGAACTTTCGGACAATTTTTATATAATTTATCCTCTGAAAAGAAAAACTTTATTAGATCGCACGAGAAATTATATAAAAAACTAAATAAAAGCACCTTGTCAGTCGTTTTTAATTAAATATATATATATATATACACACACACGTGCATGCTGAATATAACATCAGCTAAGTGACATTTTGTGTGTGTGTGTGTGTGTGTGTGTGTGTGTGTGTGTGTGTGTGTGTGTGTGTGTGTGTGAGACACATGAAATGATGCATTTTTGGTTGGTTGTTGATCTAACAAAGTAACCTCCTTAGTAATAAAAGTATCTTGACTTATTCCTGACACTTTTCCTTTTCAGATATTTCTTCTTTCAATATATTGTTACTCAGAAGCCCAATGAAAATGATTACGATGAAACAATGTCAAATAATCTTACTGTCCGAGTACAAACTGGAAAAAAGTACCATCAAATCATTGCATGCAATGAGAAATGGGTACTCTCTGACAGCAGCAAGAGAGTAGGCAAGTGGTTAGATTCAATTGAATCACCAAATCAATACCCAAAACCTCCATTGACCCATAAGAAGTTAATGTTTACTGTATGGTGGTCTTTCAAAGGGGTTATTTATTATTCATTTTTGTCACAAGGGAAAACAATGACAGCACCCTTGTATTGTGGAGAAATTGAGTGTATGCATGAAAAACTGAAAATGAAACATTCTAGACTCATGAATAGGGGTGGCACAATTTTGCTGCATGAAAACCCATGGCTGCACACTTCTGAATCAACTGTCCAAAAGCTGCGTAGCTTGAATTATGAAATTTTGCTTCATCTTCCATATTCACATGATATCTCTCCTACTGATTATCACTTAAGCATTTTTAGCTCTTCATATGCAATAAGACATTCTCCAATAAGGAAGCGATAATAAAAATATTTGAATAATTTATCACATCAATGGATAAGAATTTTTTTAAAGAAAGGATCAAGTATTAGGAAGAATGTGAGAAAATAGTCATTAATCAACATGGTGCCTATTTCAACTAAGTTAGTTATTTAACATTTCAGAAGCATTTTATTCCTTCCAATAAAATATGCCATTGAGGTGTGTCAACCTTATTTACATTATCATAATAATAATTGGTTAGATCTAACTATAATAAAGCTAGTAAAAAAAAGTGCTCCATAAAAGTAGAGCCTTATAAGAGAAGTACACTAAATCTAAAGCTACTAGAGTTTCAATGGGTGAATCTGGATTAGCTCAGGTTTTATTTATTTATTTAATTCTGTATTTCTCATGTGTGTATGTGTATGTACATATATGTATATGAAACCATTCTAGAAAAGAAACAACTGGGCTGGTCATGTTGTGAGAATGGATGAACATAAAAAAAAAAAAAGGTGGTGTATGGACAACTACCAAACTCCAAGCATTCAGTTGGACATCCACTCTTATGCTACAAAGACAAATTGTAAGACAGCTTGAAGCATCTCAACTTTGATCTGAAAACCTGGGAAGCCCAAGCATCAGACTGAAAGGAGTGGCATAAGACACATTTCATTATGTTACAGGGTTAGGGTTTTGAAGACAGACTGAAGCACTGAGATCAAGCTCTGAAGCAGAGACACCATCAAAATCATGCTTCAACAAATTTTATCTGTCAGTGTGGCTTTGTCACCTGCAGCAAGGCTGGGCTAGTATCACACTTAAAGTACAAATGAAATATGTCTTTCCTGATTTTTTCCACAATAGCCCCTGCTAGCATAAGTGTAAAACGAAAGGCACCATCCACTGCTGATCCTGATTTATCGTTCACAAGAGGATAGCCCATTATTTTTATATTATATATATATATATAAAATAATCAACTATCCTCTCGTTTTTTTATATATATATATATATATATATAGCTAGCTTCATCTCTTCTCTTTCAGAGTTTGTATATGCCATACCAGAGAAGAAAAACTAAAAATCAGAATATATTTCTCCTGATATGAAAAAAAAAAAAATTAAAAATTTAGTTTTTCAATTGTTTCATAAATCCAGGGCTGTGGAGTCGGAACACAAAATATTCAACTGATTTTTGGCACCTCCAACACTGACTCGTCTTTATTTAATTAAGTGATTATAGCCTACAAATCTCAAAGTCTATGCATATGCTCCTAACTTGAGTAGACCTATATCATTATAACTGGTTTATATCAAAGAATAAAAACATTGTGGCTATTATATCATACCTATTCATTCTTCAATATTTTCTAATTAAATCTCAAAGTCTATGCATATTCTCCTAACTTGAGTAGACCTATATCATTATATCATACCTATTCATTCTTCAATATTTTCTAACAGAATTAGAGACAAAATCTTTGAAAAGATGTAGAAGACAACAAAATAAAAATGTACTAATGTAAGACTTTTTAAATATCTATATATTTGCAAATAAGAAATAAGTAAACAACAAAACTAAAACTACTTTATAACAGACATTGAAATATAATCTTTTATAGAATTTAAAAGACAATAAAAATAAAAATTTTATAATGTAAGAGTGTTTTACATATATATACTTTTGCAAATACAAAATAACTACAAAAAATGAAATGACTTTAAAAAAGTAAGTTGAGATGAATTTCTTTAAAGGCAATAGTAAATATACAGTTGATGAAATAGCAATAAAAATAACATTCTATAATGTAGGGCTTTTTACGTAAATTGTAAATCCATCTGGAGTCGGGTCACTGAAGTCCTTAAAACTATACCAACTCCACAGCCCTGCATAAATTGGACAGGGTTTTCTAGCCTTGGCTGACAATAATTCATTTAAAATCATGGAGAAAATCAATTACCGTTTGTGAAAATAAACAAGGCAATTCCCAAGTTGCAGATATTTAAGAAAAGGAAGTTGTTGAATCATGATCACCTACATCCTAAAGGAGCATGGGCTTTATATAAGTAGCTCTTCAGTTTTTAATCCAGGATATAAAAGTTTATTCTTTAAATGATTTTCCTATGATTTAAAAGTAATTTGTTTTGTGTGCACAAGCGAAGAAGAAGAAAAAGAAAAGAGAATTACAAAATGTTATTTAAAAATAAAACCCTTGACTAATGTGTCTATATATTTAAAAAAAATCCTATATATTACAATAATAAAACATTAAATTTAAAAAAAAAAAAAAAGAAAGAGTAATTTGTCAATAAAGTTACACTTTAAGAAAATGATTAAAAAACAAAAATATTTTACAAACAAAATCCTAAACGATAAGAAACAATTAAAGGAGGAAATAAATTCTTGTGGAAGTTTAACTGAAACACTGACGACCTTGAGGTGAAAGTAAACAGTAAAATAGGAAATCAGGCATCATTAAAACAGCAGGATTCCTATTCTACTTCCCCTCAACAAAATACTAACATTTGAAATTAGTAATACAAGATTACCGTGGAGTGACCTAGTTCAGAATTAAGCAAACATTTTTATAGGATATTTTATCTCTTTCTTTTTAAAAATAAAACAAGCACAAGAAAGGTTTATATGAGATATGTCTCTTCTACATATATTATACAATTAAAGTTTACTATAGGCTTCACGACTACCAGAAACCACTTTTATAGGTACCTCCACAGAAAATGTGATACATAAGGTATGAAAATGATTTTCAAAAAATGAAAAATCTTGTTTAAAGTTTTTATTTTAGTTTCAAGCTAATAGATTAAATTTAATATTTTCAATAAGCAAACCAAAATACTTTGCTCTATTTAAAAAAGAAAAAAAAAAAAATTTAAATTGACGATAAGGAGATTTTTTTGTTATTTTTATTAGCACCCCACTTTTTAGTCATTTTTCATTGCAATGTAATTTATTATAAAACTCTTCCAAAAATAAAATATACATTTCTGAAACTTTGAGGAATATTAGCTGATCTAATTAATCTGATTTGAAACAAAACAATTATTTAAGTTTAAAATATCACATAAATGCATTCTTTTATTTGACATGCCAAGATCTTTTTTTTCTCTTTTATTGTGTTGACAACATGACGGATCTAACGTTGTTCTTCAGGGCCTTTATCTGTAAAACGTAAGTGAAGAAAACAACAGGAGTGCCTTTTTATATTATATATATATTAAAAATTTTGGAAAATATCCTCCGTAATCTGTTTTATTGAATTTTAGAAATTTTGGCTTTAAATTTACTATAGTTATCACTCTTATCTGATGATATCATGTATGGTCACCTGTATCGACAAAAATGTGCACATTTATACACGTACAAAAAAAAAAAAATTATTTTTAAAATATTGGTGTTTCATAATTTGTACTAAGTTTTTCATTTATGATAAGTAGATATAGTTTTCACTTAATAATATCTAAAAAGGTTGAAATTAATAAAAAAATTTAAAATAGTTTTTAAACTTTATAAATTATTCTAATTAAAATTTTTAAAAAATATATAAACAATTCTTGTAAAAATTTATTCAAAAAGTATTTTTTAAGACAATATTGTCTTTAATATATCTTATTGATAAAAGCAATTAAAGTTTTTACAATTTAATAATGTCATAGTTTTATTGAATTTATCATATTTTTATGAAAATTTTCTATATAAAAAAAAAAAATTCATTTGTTCATAAGACCTTAAAATTTTATTAAAATCCAACAATTTGATTTTTGCAAGAATTTCAAAAACATTGTTTTTTTAACACCAAAAAGAATGCGAAAAGTTCCAGCACTAATCTTTAGCCCACCTGCTGATGCAAAGAACGCCACCAAGATTTTTAATCAAAATTTCAAACATGCTAGAAAGGATTAAAAAATTTAATAAAAATACTTTGGTCTTTCCTCTTAATAATAACATTTTGCTGATAAACTTTTCTTTTATCAAGTTTGGGGCCTTTTTCATCGTGCTATCTTCTTTTTTTATAAACTGTTTGGCAGTACCTATATTAAATACTGTAGATAAAAATTATATATAAAAGATTTAAAAAAAAAACTTTGTAAAATTGCTTTTAGACTTGGGTCAAATTAAAAGCAATATTTTCCTTGTCTTTATAAAAGCCAAACCAGGATAAATTTTCCAAATTATAAACCTGAGCAGCTGGCATACCAGTTGCTGTACATATAACCAACCATGGACAGCAGGGACCCAGGATGAAAGATCCATATCAGGGGGTCAGGATTAATATTAAATTATTAACCATATTCCATCAGATCATGGGAGAAGCAAGTCAAGCTTGTCTTTCTTTAACTAGCTGAACCAATTATATGAACACCACACCTATATCAAACAAAATATAAAAAAAGATTTCCAAAACTAGTGCTAAATTTTGAATGTGAAAGGATTTAATGATAAGAGTGATAAATAACAAGCCTTGACTATGAAGTACCGTAATTCCCCATGTATAATACGCAAAATTAAGGATGTGTATTATGCATAGAAATAAAAAAATTTTTATTTTAAATTGTCATTTCATAGGCCGATTTCAGTTGCGAAATAACTACTCACCACAAACATCCGACAATTTGACACCAACATTCGGCCATTGTGACCCCATAAGGATGTCAAATACAATCAGATGTACCTAACAATACTTACAAATGTAAAATGAAATAAGAATTATCATAAAACTAAATTAGAACAATATTATTCTATGTTTAAAACCATTTTTTAAAATAAGAGTAGGAAACACTGGCTGTAATGAAATTGGAGAGGTACAATTTATAAAGGTTTCATTGCCAAAAAAAGGGGTGCGTATTATGCATGAATAGAAGCATTTTCCCCCACTTTCATCACAATTTTAGGGTTGCACATTATGGATGAAGGCATATTACACATTGGGAATTACGGTATTTTTTAAAAATAATAAAAATGGAGAAGCAAATCCTATATAGAACAGAATTGACAGCAAGAATCTACTATTATGACTTCACTTTAATTTACTTTCCTTGCCCACAATGAAAGTTTCAAAGTGGAACTCACCTGAGTACTGGTGTTTCTTGAGGTGCTACAGTTATTGAGAGCAAACATAATAAAAAAGCAGACGGACAGTAGTCTGATATAAAACCAACAGATCGTTTATTCAAACCTTTTCTTAAATGAAATTAGAATTTTTGATACAATTTATATCAGGGGTTGGCCACACCCAACCTGCAAAGGATTTTTGTCTAGCCCACCAGCTTAATACCTGGACACTAATTATGTAATTAATTTGTGGAGCAAGTTGCAGAAAAAAAAATATCATTTGGAGTTAATTGACTTACAATGCGACAAATTTTTTGTAAATCAAAATTTCATTCCGAATTCACTGTTGATTTCTACAAGAAATATGTTTTGACAAGAAACAAACAGAAAAAGCCTATTAAATAATGTAAAAATGATGGCATCATTATTTGGAAGTACATATGATTGTTGTTCTAATGTAGAAAAGGTTACTGAATGAGGAATAACCAAAACAGAGGTTGGAAATGAAATGGTAATCTTTATAACATCAATAAAATACAATACTCGCCAGCGGCGTGAAGTAGGTAAACCACTGCTAGTGGTGGACTACTTAGACAGCATATTACCTCCCTTACAATAGTGTCCAGCGTATTTATGAGGATTGGGACATACCCATTAGTGTTCATGGGTTTGGTATATAACACTTGTGAACAACCTTTTTCGAAAATGAAATCTACTAAAAGTCATTCAAGAACAAGGTTGGGTGATGACCACCTGGATGATATTTTGCTCCTGTCATCGACAAATATGTCACCTGATGTGAAGAAGTTATCAAACAATAAGCAGAAACAAGTATCTCATTAAATAATTTGCCACTTCTAACTGGATTTCGTTTGTAGTAAGGAATTTGCATTTTTTGTTGATTCTGTTAACTGTTATCTTGTAGTAAAATAAGGAACCGTGTTTAAATAATATAGCATTAACTTTGTTGTTGTTTCTTTAAACTTCCAGACCAAGGCAGCCTTCTGGACAAAGCTGTCCGAGATTGAGACAATTCGTTACATTTGATATCATGTCCTCCTCCAAAACAATGCATAGCTTTCTGGCCCACTCTCTCCAAAAGGTTGCCGACCTGATTTATACTATGTATGTATGTTGCGGCATTCACCCTGGATCGGTTAAGCCGGCTCCTTCCAAAGAATTCACCGCATCCCGAACGAAGGCCGACCAAGCACGGCAATCCATCGCCAATGCTGAAACGAGCGACAGCCATTCACGATTCCAACGGCGGTGAATTCTTGAAACGGAGTAACAAGGGAGTTTGAACTTCACACATGGTCCCCACACCTCGCGTGCTATCCCAGTGGAGGGAGGAATATGCTCTTACTTGCCGCAGAATTTCCACAGAGGCAGGAGTAACCAAGAGGCCGCCGGATGCTGGTGCAGACGCCGAATGGTTTTGAATTCAGAGTTGAACTTCTCCTAGACCAGTTGCCATCCAAGGCTATAGAACCCAGTCTGTCCTGCTATTTACCCATAGTTGGAGGGAGAAGAAGATTCACACCTTTCCCAAGGGTGTTAGCACGTAAGTGAATGTAACGGATTCGACTGGAATTCGAACTCGGCTCTACGATTCCTCAATCCGAGCCGTTATCCATTACTCCACCGTGCCTCCTCTGATTTATACTCTGCAGAATCAAAGATGCTGATATGTATGCAGGCTGTGTCCCTGACACACAAAATCTTAAAGGATGTAGTAAATTTCCCATCTGTGTGTCCCATGGACACAACAAAAGTTTCCCATGAAAAGCGATACATTGCACATATTCTTTCAAAAATTTTTTTACTAGTTTTTTTTTTTTTCTTTCTTTCTTTCTGGAAGCAGTCAGAAACACATCTAGGAATTAAATAAATGCTATCTATAACCTATGAAGATAGTATTTAATTTATATAAAATTAAAGGGCAGTTTCATACTGTTTTTTGGTGGGGAGGGGTACATAAACTTTATTGACCAAAACATTTACTATTTTGCACTTCTATCTTCTGCCATGTCTCAGGCAACTTCATAATTCCATTCTCCAAAACTTTTTTAATCTTTCTCAGAAGAGAATAGGTCTATGTGCCTTCTTTTTTAAATACTGAAGTTCACCCAATACGAAGCCTGAGAGCCACTCAAGGTAGAGCATTACTGTTAAAATGGTAATGATAAAAGGTGTACGATATGAATGAAAATGGAGGTGGTAAGAAATGAAGACTGTGAAGACAAAGAGGATAGATAAAAGACTTACACTTGAAGAGGTTAAGATTGTAATTCTCAGGAATTCATTCAAGAGGAAATCTGTTCCACTAAGTAGTAGTTCTTGGGGATAAAATGCTGTCCAAGTGAAATTTTAAATCTTATATTTAAAATACAGGGTGATTTGACGATGCGAAACTAGCATGGTGTGTCCTAGCTGTAAAAGTCTGAATTAGTGGAACTAAATTCTTCCAGGGGACAGAATTCTTTTATGAAGAGATTTCTACAAAGACTGGAATAAATAATTCAAAGACGCAATATCTACTGAATATAGCAGATACATAAAAACTTCCCAACCAAAAATGTAACAGGACAAGAAACAAGTGATCAAGCATTAAACTGATGGAACATGACAGCTGTTCTCTTAATTCCAGACAGTCATCGATATCTGCCATCAAATGCTTTAACTGGAGGCAGAACCTATTTGAACCAATTGTTTGATTCAGCAAAAGGAACACTTTTTCCAGTCCCAACATTGGAATGAAAACCTGTCTTTGTGCTCATTTCATCTGACCCTCAAATTCTTATTCTATGTTTGTTTTAAAGTATCCACTTTTCATTGACAATCTGAATTTGTTAAAAAAACAAAAAAATATTCTTGTAAGGTCTTTTTTTTTTTATAAGGAAGTCACACATCAAAGCAACTAACATAATCAATTTATCAAACGATTTTCAGTTTTTACTGAGCAATTAATGGTTAGAATGAATGGAAGAGAAAATCTTTTTTTGAAGTCTTATTTTATCTAAAATCCATAAATATCAATAATGAATGAAAAAGAAATTAAAAATAATCTCATCTTTTACAAATTTTTCCCTCCAAATCACTTTCCTGTCTCAAGAAAAAGAAATTAAGATTTCCACGAGATCAACTCCAGCACCAACCAATTAATTCAACACTGAGTGCAGTCAAATTTCAATGTCAATGAAAGAGTGATATTCCATCCCAAAATGGTAAAACCATTGATAAAATGAGCATTTTGTTAAGAAAACTATTTACTCATATAGGAAATGGTAGGTCTTGTTTTATCAAGTGGTTAATAATGATTATGGAAAAATGAATTCAAGTACTTGAAAACACTAACAATTGAGAGCCACAAATTTCAAGCTATTTGGCTTTGGACAATAGGATAAAAAAATATTAAAATAACAAACAGAATGCTTAGAGCATGTAAATCTTTTCAGAAACCTGAGAAAGTTAAGTGTGACTGGTTTTAAAAAGAAAAGTTTATCAAATATTCAAACAAATTCTTTACTCTGATACAAGTCTAATTTTAAGTTAAAAAAACGAAAAAAAAAAAACAATTTCGTCAAGAAACAGTCCATTTTATAATCCAAGAGCCTTTTCTAAAAACCCCTTTTTTTTTTTTTTTTTTTTTCACAGAAGAGAATTAACTGGAGAGAAACAAGACTTACTTCAATGATAATGTCTATTTACAACAATCCTTCCCTTTTTTTTTATTTTGATGGTTTATTGGCTTTTTCTCTTACAGTATTTACAAGGGGTGGGGAAACAGGAGAAATACAGCTTGACAAACTACATGCAAGGTTCTGTGGGCACCGATATATATCAAAGGATCCTAAAGGATGGTACACTTTTCTTCATCAAAGAGTCAACTACTTGTACAGCTGTTGGAATCTATATATATGATAATTCTACAACAAAGCGATTGATAAATTTTTGAATTCATTTACAAATAAATAAATTTTAAATGACTTTATTTACTTACATTATGTGGACCGTTATCCTCACCTACATTGCCATATTCACAACATTTCGGCCATTGTACGCTCTGGCTTTCTTCAGGTGATCGGAATTTTGAACCGAACTGTTTATTTCATCCACCAGGGTAGATTGTTCTAGATCCACAAGCATGAGTGTACAATGGCCAAAACGTTGTGAATATGATAATGAAGATGAGGATAACAGCCCCAAATAACATAAATAATGTAATTAATCATAACACTTCATTTCTGGGGGTATAGATAGTTATGACTATTGGTTTTATTATTTTTCCCCCATAACAATTAATGGTCATCACTGATTTCATGATCCAGTTTCAAATTTATCCTTTGCAATAATTTCATTGTATATCTTAGGTACCAAAATCTTGAAATATCAGTCAAGCCAGAGATATTTTAAGAGTTTCCAAATATAATCCAGATATACATTAACCTGTTAAGGAGGATTTAAATCAGAGATCCCAAAGTTGTCAATATTGACCTCCAGATGTCAATGGTACAATTCAGGAAGTCAGTAAATGTGTGAGAGAATCAAAAGGTGGGTGATAAGTAAATTGCAGTGACTTACAACTAAAATTTTCTAACCCAATATCAATGTCCTTGCTACTGCTGATCAAACATAACCTCCCCAATAAAGATGTCAGCCAATTCAATAAAAAAAGTACCGTATTTTCTTGTGCATAATACAGGAAAATGAAAGGCAAAGAAGTAGATGTCATTATACAAAGGTATATATTTTCAGAAATTTTTATTCAGCTTAAAAAAACCTCTCATTTAAAATGGCAAGTTAGCAAATCCACTCAGCACAATAGATAATAAAATACCAAGTATTGATAATTGTTTACAAAAGATATTTGACATGTCGGCCATATTTGTTCTTTGGGAATCAGCATAAGGTTTACAGATCGATACAGCTATTAGGAAGATGTGATTAAATATACCTTAATGTTTAAAAGAATTTATTCAGTATTATTATTGTTTATATAATAAGCATTATAACATAGCACAAATAGCTATATTGTGGAAAAAGGAATTTTCGACAATATATGCATTTTTTATGTATTTATGGTAATTTTTTAACTTTTTATCAAAAACGACATTCTTGTATTTCTAAATTTTTTTTTAATTAATAACTATTTGTGCTCAGTTGTTGATATTAATAGCTATCTGCTGATGTGTTAAAATTTTGGAATAATGCAATAATAAGAATTTAAATCAAAAGGTGGGTGATAAATTGCAGAGACTTCCATCTAAAACTTTCTAACCCAATATCAATGTCCTTGCGACTGCTGCTCAAACATATCCACTCCAATTAAGATGTCAGCCAATTCAATAAAAAAAAAAAAAAAAAGTACCGTATTTTCTCGTGCAAAATACAAGAAAATGAAAAGCAAAGAAGTAAATGCCATAATATACAAGAGTATACATTTTCAGAAATTTTTATTCAGCTTAAAAAAAAAAAAAAAAACTCATTTGAAACGGCAAGTTTGCAAATCCACTCAGCACAATAGATAATAAAATACCAAGTGTTAAAATTGTTTACAAAAGATATTTAATACGTCAACTGTATTTGTTCCTTGGGAATTAGCATAATGTTTACAGATCGTGACAGCTATTAGGGAGATATGACTAAATATACCTTAATGTTTAAAAGAATTTATTCAGTATTATTATTGTTTAGGTAATAAGCATTATGACATAGGACAAACAGTTATATTGTGGGAAAAGAAATTTTCAACAATATACGCATTTTTTTATGTATTTATGGTTATTTTTTAAATTTTATCAAAAACGACATTCTTAGACATGTAGTTATGGATAATTATACATTAATTACTATTTTTTTTTTAATTAATAACTATTTCTGCTCAGTTGTTGACATTAATAGCTATCTATTGATGCGTTAAAATTTTGAATAAAGCAATAATATAAATTTAAATTTCATCTCTGATATGATATTGTGATCTGTTAAAATTTGAACATTTTGCTCAAAAATTTGTTTACATTTTGATTTTCATGGTTTTTTTTTTTTTTAAATAACATTTTTCTATCTTAATTCTTAATGACAAACTATTTTTTTTCATAGTTTATTACACAAAAATATAAGAAAATCATAAAACAAAATTATAATAGATTTATTAATCAACTACTTGTACATCTGTTGGAATCTATATACGATATACTTCTACAACAAAGCAATTGATAAATTTATGAATTCATTTACAAATAAATAAATTAAAATGTATGACCAGATATTTTAGGAGGAAAGGTGCTAACTAGATATAAGTTTTAAAACAGAAATTAAGAGAAGAACCACACAATGGCTAATTTATTCAGCTTTTTTATCTTCAGAAACACAATGTCATCTCATCATTTCATACACAAGAAAATACAGTATATTAATTTATTTTTAATGCTTTTATTATTAGCTATATTATTTATGAAGTTTATTATTATTATTCAAGCAAATGTGTTGAATATAGGAGGAGAAATAGAAAAAGAAATAAGACGCAAAACTGAAATGAATCCTATTGATAATAATATAGGAAAAAGACAAAAGAATTTCTACTTTTGATAAAATATTGATATTTTTATGTGCATGATGATTAAGAATTCCATGAAGAGAGTGGTCTCAAAAACTTGGGGACTGGTTTTAAATAAACCCATTTGTTAAATTGCCTGCTCTGTAAAAATGCAATCTGATGTGTACGGATTTTCATGAATTGTTGAGTTTAATAGCATATCAACTCTTATTAGGTCATTTAATGCCAAAAGGTTAATTGTTTCATTGTAAGTTAAGGTATGTGTATGATGGGATTGTTGGGTTTAATGTCACATCAGTCTTTATTAGTTCTTCCGATGCCAAAAATTTATTTGTCTATATTTCTGAGATGAGGTATTATGTACACTATTTACATTATTTGGACTATTGTCCTCATCTTTGTTGCCATGTTTATCACAACGTTTCGGCCATTGTACGCTCTGGCTTTCTTCAGGTGGTTGGAATGTCAAACTGAACCCTTTATTTCACTCACTGTGGTAGGCTGTTCTAGTTCCACATGCCATGTCTAATGGATGTCAGTTATCTCTTGTTAATTCCCTCTCTACAAGTTCTCCACTGCCTTAACCAGGTATTGAACTCACACTCTTTGGGTCCTGTCACTGGATCTAAGTGGATAAAGGCATTAGTTAGATCCAGTGACAGGACCCAAAGAGTGTGAGTTCAATACCTGGTTAAGGCAGTGGAGAACTTGTAGAGGGGGAATTAACAAGAGATAACCGACATCCATTAGACATGGCACGTGGAACTAGAACAGCCTACCACAGTGAGTGAAATAAAGGGTTCAGTTCGACATTCCAACCACCTGAAGAAGGCCAGAGTGTTGTGATAAACATGGCGACAAAGATGAGGACAATAGTCTGAATAAAGCAAATAGTGTACAAAAATTTACTGTTTCATTGTAAATTATTCTATACATACATAGTTGGGATTAGTAGCAAATCAACCTTTTTATTTTTATTCATTTTTTTTTTTTTTGTCTGGATATGAGAGAATCTTCCCGGAAGCGCCAGGCCAAACAGCACATCCGGGGCCCATCAAAGAAACCAGACCATTCTGACGGCTACAACTGCTGCAGTTATACCCGCCTAAACAAACAGATTTGCATACCCAACCTTGTAATACAATGATTCCCAATGCTATACAAAAACCCTTAGAAAATGTGAATCATTTCTTGTGTTATCCGCATCAAGACACCCTAAAATTGCGTTACAAATCGAGCATTAATAATTTGTTATTTAGAATCTTTATTTGGATGAATCCATATTAATTTCCAAGGTGGTGTGTATAAAGTTTGATACCCAACTCCTAATTTGAAGAGGAAATCGTTGTTGTCCTCATCTTTAAGTTCAACTTGTTCGCTAAAACTCATCTTGCTTACCATTTGGATGTTTTATTCTCAAAATCTAACCAAAAAGCTTAATTTTGTCCCATAGTTATATTCATCAAATACTTTTTTTTTGCTGGTTGACTATCTTGACTATTCTGAGTTTACATTTAGTTACTCTTCCTTATTTTGGAAACTCAATCATCTTTTAAACTGCTTTTTTTTTTTTTTTTTGCTTTTTTTTAGGTGTTCAACTTTTTACTATTTTTTTTTTACTGTTAGATTATCATCCAGCAAGATTTGTCTCATCAACTTAAGTTACTGGTACAATATTTCTATAAATCTTTCCATAATCAGACACACTTGAAGATTATGTTTGTTATATTATCTTGTCAGAAACTTTCATATTCTCTATAATAAGGTATTAAGATGGATGCACTCATATAAATATAGGTAACTATACTCGTGTCAAAAAACCTTCGAATTCTTGATTTAACAATAGCCAAATCAATCACGAAGGGAAAAAAAGGTTTAAAAAAGAAAGAGCCAGGAACATGAAAGTCTGTCGAAAATAATCGCACAGATACAGGTTCAAGGCCCAAAGAAAAAACCCCAATATGAGTAAACAACTAACTAAAGAACTCGATACAAACGTAGCACAAACCTAATGAGCCAGACAAACCTACCAAGGTTTCACTTAGGCAGATCATCAGGGTCAGCTGGCTAAAGAGGCAACAGCAAACGGCGTATATATAGATATATATATGATGGACTCTCCCGTCGAACTCGACGTATGAGGGTTAGACAGATCAGTTCCCAGAAACTGAAAGCCCGATACCCAACCCACACAGGATTTGATTATAGTGGTGAAGGCTTTGTGCAGGGCCATCCACACTTTTTGGAGGGATGAATACAGGGACCTGGTGCAATGAATGCCACAAGGTCCCCAAACGACCCTCCGCAGGTTTTGAATTCAGAGTTGTCCTTCTCCTAGACCAGTCGCCATCCAAGGCAATAGAACCCAGTCTGTCCTGCTATTTACCCATAGTTGGAGGGAGAAGAAGAGGATTCACACCTTTCCCAAGGGTATTAGTACGTAAGTGAATGTAATGGATTCGACTGGAATTCGAACTCGGCTCTCCGATTCCTCAATCCAAGCCGTTATCCATTACTCCACCGTGCCTCCTATATATATATATATATATATATATATATATATATATATATATATGGTACGTGGTTAGAACGTTTGCTTTTTGACCAGGAGACCCAGGTTTGAATCTAACCACAGGTGATTTGCCAGGAAGTAAACTTCCTGATGTTATCGGTCAGGAGGGGGACGATCCCAGCGTGCGGCACCTTTGGAAAAAGTGTTTGAAAACCATACCACAGGTTGACCCAAGCCTTGTGAGTGAAATTGGGTAGACAGAACACTTGGAGGGTTTGAGTGTGTTGGCCTTGTTCAGATTGTTGATCACGCTAGATAACACTCTCCCTCAGAAACTGTAACTAAGGCCTGCTCAGTATAGTTGCAGTATAAACCACAGGTGGGCTCTGTTGGTGTTGAACAAACACAAATGTGCCTGAGCAAGTGTCTGCAATAGGGATTGGCTAGCCGCCCTAGTAGATGGGTATCCTCAAATATGAGTGGCCATCTCTCATATATATATATATATATATATATATCATTAAAAACGACTTACAGGGTGCTTTTATTAGTTTTTTTTATATAATTTCTCGTGCGATCTAATAATTTTTTTTCTTTCCAGTTGACAAATTATATAAAAATTGTCCGAATGTTCTTTTTATCTGAGCGCTTTCGGCTATACATTTAGCCATTTTCAAGGATTATATTTTAACTGTTAAAATTAGAAATAGTTTGTTGTATGTATGTTTTATAAAATGTTTCATTTTTTTTGTTTCTAAACACGGTCAAGATCGCACAAGAAATTATATTAAGAACTAAAAAGCACCTTGTCAGTTGTTTTTAATGAAATGTGCATGAAAGAAGGATTGCTGCCTAAATACAAATATATATATGTCTTACATACCCTGTCTTTGACAATCCCTGGAACAAGCAGTCTTTCAAACATGTCACACAGAAAAAAACTATACCACCATTATTATTATTAGACTGTGCCATAATGGTCCTGACTTGATGAAGGGTACATCTTAATTATATTGAAGAACCATAATGGTTCAGGGGTTGTAATCAAGCAGAGCATTAAGTGTAATTGCTAAAAATTTTATAAAATATCTGATGCAAGTATTTTATCATTTAGAAAGAACAGCAGAGATTTCTTCCAAGAATGATTTCAGATATAACCATATATGAAATGAATTATGGCCAATGTAAGAACGACTTCAAAATTATCTTCTGTAAGTCTTTGCCATTTTCTCCATTTCACCTTTTATCGAATCCATTGAAGACAAAGAACTAGTACTACTACTATTGTCAATAGTAGTAGTAGTAATAACATTTAGTTTCAGTACTATGTCTCAAAATGATCACTGATTAAATTTCATGTTACCTGTGAGAAAACCCAGAGCACCAAAATATATTATTCCAGGTTTGAAGCTAACAATGAGAATATCAGAAAGTTCCTTATTACAAAACATGTCATCAATTTACTATATATACTCACGGCTAGGTCGCACCCCTACTTTATGGCTTAATAACTGATGATTTACTGTTGACTCACAGATAGGTTGCACCATAATCTGGGGAGTTACACAGCCCTTTTTAAAAACATAAAAATTATCAGATTTCTACCTTTATTTCAAAACTTGCAGTTAAAATGCATTTCTTCAATCATCATGTAAACAAAAGGAAGTAACTGTTGTACTGGTATTTTTATATTTACTTACCATATATTATTTTTATATCGAGTGAACCCGACAAAAAAAAAAAAAAAAAAAAAATGAAATAACTACAGAAGATGTTACAATACATTTAGAAAAAAGTACTTATCTATTTATATATATCAAGTCACAGTTTTAAAATGCATTCAGTGTTTATGGGTATCATTTCCGATTTCTCAGAATTCATGGTGACAAGATAGAGTTGTTGTACATTTGTTGAACAGATAGGTTGCACACCGAATATTTTTGGTAAAAAAAAAGTGTGACCTATCTGCGAGTTTATACAGTAGTTAAATGATATTCAAAGTGTAATGTTTTAGTATCTGTCTATATTTCTGAGATGAGGTATTATGTACACTATTTACATTATTTGGACTATTGTCCTCATCTTTGTTGTTATATTTATTACGCTTCGGCTGTTGTACGCTCCGGCCTTGAGGACACATGGCACAATGGATAAAGGTGTTGGTTAGATCCAGTGACAGGACCCAAAGAGTGTGAGTTCAATACCTGGTTAAGGCAGTGGAGAACTTGGAGGGGTGAATTAACAGGAGATAACTGATAACTGACATCCATTAGACATGGTACATGGAACTAGAACAGTCTACCCCAGTGAGCGAAATAAAGGGTTTGACATTCCAACCACCTGAAATGTAATAAATATAGCAACAAAGATGAGGACAATAGTCTGAATAATGTAAATAGTGTAAAATGTTTTATTAATTTCAATCTCTTTGCTATCCACAGATACAGTTTCACTGTAATAAGATTCCAGTGAAAAATCCAAAAATCTTAAAAATAATTTTTTTTTAGGAGTATGTTTGATGCATATTTCACAAGAATTACAAAGTTGCTGTAATATTTTCAATATTTTACCTTTGAGTAGACAAACTTTTTACTGCAACAATGACTGAATTGTTTATACCACTTGACTGCATTTTTGTCTTCTGATGTGCTTTTGGTTGAGTAATGGGAATATTGTAATTATCAAGCAAAGTACAATTTTAATTGTAGATTTCTTGCCAGCATCAAAGTTTAAAAGTGCTTTGAAGTAAAAGTGGTGGAATGTCAGCATCTATAACATCTGTTAACAATATCAATTCTAACACCGACAATAACCGTTAATAATGTTACTTATCGTATCTTTCTGCCGTCAAAATTTATACATCTTCTAACTTGATCTAGAACACTTCTCTGAAAAACATTTGCATTTTTCTATACCAAAAAACAGTTCCAGTAATAGCAGTAAGACTACACTGCTTATTGCCCTATTCCCCCAAAAGTGGAACTAATATGCTCCATTAACACTAAATTAGTCACATCATCTGTTTGATTGGCCTGGTTTTTTTTTTGGGGGGGGGGGGTAAGCATTTCACCCCAAACAAGGTGGGAAGCCACTAGCACGCAAGGGGTTACAGAAGATTTGGAACGAGAGCAGATAGGAGTGATAGAGGAAAGCATGTGGAGAAGGCTAGTGGATAGATCAAGGCAATTGGAGATGTCGACCGACATTACATTTGAATAGTTGGAGATTATAGTTGTCAAGGAAACAGGAATAAGGACGGGAGTTCCACAGGTGAGGGGTGCGAAATATGAAGCTATTGGAGTAGAAGAGATGGCTACATTTAACAGTTTCAACAGTGAAAGGGTGGGAGCGGGATGCCAGCCTCGTAGGACACTTGAATTCATGAAGTCTGGGAACCAGCAAAAGCAGCTCATCGGAGCAATTACCATGAAAGTATTTGTAAAAAAGACAGAGGCAACGGCGCATCTGTGAGAGAGCAACTGCAGACGAGATGACGGATCAGGGCCAATTACGTTGCATATCCATCTATGGATCTTATCAAGAACCCGAGGCAAATAGAAGGGGCTCCAGACCATATATGACAGCAATACTCCATGTAAGGGCGGATGGTTGATTTGTAGATTTTAAGGATCGATTCTGGGGAGAAAAATGTCCTGGCTTGGCACAGGGAGCCAACTTTCCTTGCGGTGGATGAAGCAATTGACTCAATGTATTTGTTCCATCCCAGGTCAGCGGACATCGTGAGACCGAGCAGCCGCAGAGGAGGAGCTCTCGAGAAGTTGAGCATCAGACATTCTAATGGGATTCAGGGAAGGATCTCTGTGGTGATTAATGGAGAGCAGTTTTGTTTTTGAGGCGTTACAGTTAACCAGCCAATTCCTGCCCCAGTTCACAACCGATTGGAGGTCCTTTTCGAGACAAATGGCCAGGTTAATTTTGTCAGCGACACTAGATTTGTTTTTGAGGCAGGAGTAAATTGTGGTATCGTCCGCGTAGATGCCAACTTGGGAATCTATGGTTACTTTCCATGCCATCAGTACAGCAACAATCTCTAACCCAGTGACATGTACAGCTACAAACATGACCCTTAGAGGTTTTACCATTAATCAGATCTGGTTGGATTCACTATTTTGCTAAAAGAACATATCCCATTCCTATTATTAGGTTCTCTTCTGCCTCAAATGTCACTAATTCAATGAGTTGAAGACTGAACAGGTGGTTTATATGACTAACAGCCATAATACACCTCCTTCAAAGTCATGAATTTATTTTCAGAACCAGGTAGGCTTTCATTAAATGCCACGCCTAACTCTTGATTACAACTGATAAAGTTTTAGTTTCAGACAATAAGTTAGAAGTATATGAATTCTTTTAATGGCTTAGATATTTGTGGTTAAAGCCAACTCATTACTTATAACATTCAGTCATCTTCTGGTGAGATGAGAAATATTCAATGCCCTATATTGCAAGTACTCTATTAGTTATTTTATGACCATCTCTAAGTTTAGCAACCACGTAATGAAATTCAATAAGATTCATTTGAAAGATTGTCACTGGCTGTTAATTAGTTCATCGGTTAAGTGCCATGCGTGATACACGCTTAGATGATCATGTATCTTTCAATACATGACTGACGAGGCAGATTTTTTCCTGCAGTAGGTTGCCATTTCTTTCTGCGGTAGACCAGTTGCCATCCAAGGCTATAGAACTTGGTCCGTCCTGTTATTTACCCATAGCTAAAGGGAGAAGAAGATTCATACCTTTCACAAGAGTATTAGCACATAAGTGAATGTAATGGATTCGACTGGAATTCGAACTCTGCTCTCCAATTCCTCAATCAGAGCAGTTATTCATTACTCCACTAGAAGACACGGTTCAAATTCCAGTCGAATCCATTACATTCACTTATGTGCTAATACCCTTGGGAACGGTATGAATCCCCTTTTCCCTCCAGCTATGGGTAAATTGCAGGACAGACCAGGTTCTATAGCCTTGGATGGCAACTGGTCTACCGCAGAAAGAAATGGCAACCTACTGCAGGAAAAAATCTGCCTCGTCAGTCATGTATCGAAAGGTACATGATCGCCTAAGCGTGTATCACACATGGCACATGACTGACGGTTTATCAGCTATGAAAGCTAATTGGTTTACACCCTCTCTTGTCTAATTTTCCAAGGAATTTCTTCATGTCATCAATTGAATTCAAGATTTAAAAGCTCCATTTCAAGCACAGCTTCTCTTACTTTGGTTTCTTTTATTAAGAAGTGGGTGGTGGGTGCTTCCTTTCCTTTATTTGCATCAGTCTCCAAGATTCAGATTGACCAGTTTTTCAACAGTTAAATATTAAGTTTTTTCTTTTTTTTTTTTTTAAACAATGTAAAACTACAACTAATTATCTCCTGTTACCAAAAGTTAGAAAATTATCATCAACTTACTAAACATTCACAAAAATGTGCCAACACTTTTACAGAAAAATTATATATAATATCCTTCAACAAAATGTATTTTCCAAAACACATTTTACCAAGTTATGGTATAACTTGTAATCAAGTAAAGCCTACATTTTTATAGCTAAAGAGACTTAATTGGATACAAGTTATTTTCATCCATTGGTCATGTGTAATTAATATGGATGCTATCAAAAATTTCTATTTTAATCTATGCAAAGTGTGTAAATATTTGTCAAGGTTTTCTATTTTGAAAATTACTTCTTTTTTTCTTTTTTTTATTGTAATCAGATTCAGGACACATACTTGAAGTAGACTGTAAAGTGCAATAGGAAAATAGGAGGGGGGGGGACAGGATCCAAAACACACAATTATTTGAAATAAAATACTTTTTGTCCTAACAATAATAATAAAAAAAAAATTTAAAAAAACCCTCACATGGTTGAGTTAATGCAGAGTAAGACTAAGTATGCAGATTCCCACTTAAAATTGTCTCATGTATCTCACCCACAAAGGTCATCAACATCACTTGAACTTTAACTGTAGGGTTTAATAAGAACAGTCAGATGACAAGGTTAGTAACTGATGATGATAGCAATAAATAAACTTGGAAGTCATTCCAGGGCAGATAACTGATATTTGGAAATTGTAATTTGCTGTTACATTATAACTTTGCGAGTTTTTCAACATCATTTTGTTTTAATCATAAAGGGCAAACTGTTATGTGGCACAGACACAAAACCGTAAACATTGCAGAATCTAGCAAGTTTGTGTAACAGTAGGTATTAACTATACACATTTTATACAAGTTTTTTTAAAAGCATGACAAAAATTTAAATATATTTTTGAATTATGGAAGTCCAAAAATGACAAAAAAAAAATAGACGAAAAAGAGAAAACCTTTTTTTGTGTGCACACAAGTTGTGTGAGCCAATTAAACTCATAAAGAGGATGGAGATGATATTGTTCAGTGAATGTAGCTACACGCTGGTTTCAAGAAATATGATCTATGCTTCAAACTGATGTTATCCTTTTTTTTATTTAGGAAGGAAATCAAAATACTTTCCAAATACTTTACAACACTCCTATACGATGTAGAGTATCTCTGCAATTTCCCATTTCATGTCACCAGAACTATTTTTAATCAGACTTGCAATTTGGTCACCAATGACTGCAGGCCAGATGGAGCATTCTTAGTCTTCCAGATCAAAGTTGCCACTTTCAGATCTAGCAAACCACTTACAACAGTACTCGTAGCTATGGCACGTATCGTTTTTTTGCTGTTTGGACAATTTTTTTTTTTTTTCTTTTCAGAAAGAAAACCCGTCCTGGGTATGACGATAAACTAAATCCGCATCCTGGGTAAGACAATAAACTACATCCAACAGCAAGCTCCAGATCAGGAGGTTTTGAGGGGTGTGCTGATGTTCCCAGGGTGGTAGCACCTGTTAGGGTCCCCACTATGGGCAAATAGTTAACCCTGAAACTGGGGTAAAAACACTATGAAAGTGTAAAAATAGGTTTTAATACCAGAAATACTTTAAAAAAAATTACCAGCAATAAATTTAAAAAAAAAAAAAAAAAAAAATATTACCAACAATGTTTTTAAAAAATAAATATTACTAGCAATACATTTTTGAAGGAAAAATATTACCACAAATAGAGTTTTGACAAAACAAAATATTACCAGCAATAAAAATTGTCAACATTAAGTAACCCATTGAGTTTGATATGCTGTAAACCAAACCAAACCAGAAATAAAACAATATCAAATGATAAAATACATTCATTTACCTCCATATTCATTTTTTAATGTAATTTTTACATTTAAAATTCACAAATCAAACCATATAAAGATTATTAATTGATTTGTTTGTTTGTTTTATTTGGGGGGGGGGGTAATCACTTAACTCTTTGTCAATTATTTAACGCTGAAACATTTTGGATTGTACAAATAATTATTTTTTTGTGAGTGAATATTGCTTCAATTTTTTTTTTTTTTTTTCCCAGGACAATTTTTTCAAAATACATGTCCTACTATTTAACCAATAGCTGTGGGGAGAGTATAATCTAAGTGAATGTTGCAAATCTGATTGGCATTCAAACTCTGATCCAATTTCTCATTCTGAACATTATCCATTACACCACCTGCACATCAATATTGTATAAAAAGATATGATAAAATATCACCATTCAGCGTATGTATATGTCAAATTTCAGCCATGTGTGAAAAATGCCACAAACGTTTGTTCTAACCCAATAGCTCACATAAGCTGATCGTGAGTTGCCATTTTTGTTCAATAGCTTTTATACCAAATTAATTTTCAATGCAACAGAAAATATAAGTGGAAATTGAAATTAATGACATTTAACCAAATGTTGTCTTTAATGAAATGCTTTCACAAGTCACAATTATATAACCAACGAACCCATTTTAATTATTTCATGACAAGGAACAAGAACTTTTTAATCATTTATCCTCAGCCTATTCTTTTTCAAATTCAGTCTATAAATAAGCAAGTGGCCCAAGAAATTTTCAGTATATTATACTAACTGCTTAGCTTAAGAGGTTATATATTAATTTCAATATTTCACTATATTTCACTAGAGGCTGTATATTAAAATTTTCTATGTTTATAGAGGAAGTATGCTTGATATCAGAGACAGTGCATTTATATCTATAGACAGTGTGGACAAAAGTCTCAACAGCAAAAAAAGACAATCAGTTTTTTCCTAGAATTTTTAGAGTCTGGTCTATTTAAACATATATCTAAAAGCTCTACTTGCCTAAGATACATAGATGACTTTCTTTCATTGTTTCCTCATAATACAAATCTATTAGACATAATGAAACCTAATACAATTGAACCTAAACATTAAATTGACACATGAATTTGAAATAAACAAATCTCTACCTTTCCTGGACATCTTAAAATGTAACAATAAAAAATTAGACTTTATTGTAAACCCAATCAAAAATTAAAATCAAGATTAGTCATAGGATTCAAAGCCTTCAAGATATGCAACTTAGAATACCTAAGAAGAGAAATATATTGACTTCAATAACCACACCATTTCATTCTCAATGCTAGAAAATGAAGCTTACAAAACCCCCAAATCTAAAATTAAAAAAAAAAAAAAAAATTTTAAAAAAAAATTAAAAACACTAATACTAGGATTTTTACCACCATGTCCAAGACAATCAGAAATATTATTAGGAAGAAAAATAAATTCAACACCAATTCAAATGCCAGTACTTATCAAATAAATTGTTTACAATGTAAGAGAGTTTATACTGGAGAGACATCACGTGATCTAAAAGCCCATATCTACAGACACAAGAGAAATTTATGTTTAAACAACAATTCAAACTCTTGTAATACACAGGAACAAAACTGGACATAACTTTGATTTTACTAATGCCACCCTAATTAAAAAAAAGAACCCTCTTAAAAAAGAAAGTAAAAGAACCTACTAATAACAATATTACCAACTATAAACACACAAAAACATTATTACCAGCATTTATTGAATCCATTCTTAAAGAATCTAATGTATTTTTATCTAAAACAAACAGTACGTATGTAAAAATGTTAAAGTCCACATGCGAAAAAAAACAACAATGTCTACTAGACATACACAAATACACATCAATTCCCACATAGACAAACTAAATATCTTTATACACTTACATATACATATTTACAGTTTTTCAGGTAGGCTTGAAATCCATTAATTTCTTGAAAGTTTGGATGGACACATCGTCTATACTTGAATTTGGAATACCACAAATTATACTAACGTTGGTTTAATGGGTTGAATACACATAAAACGTGATTGACCAATGAAAATCAAAAACAAAAATACCAGAATTTCTTCTTTTTCTTCATATCTTATTCTATAATAAAGCTTTAATAAAAGTAAAACCAGTTAGATTGATAAACATTTCCTATTTGTTCTTTATCTTAAAAACAAAGCGCTAATCTTGTATGAATTTATTTTGTTTAAATCAAATCTTCCAGGTCATGAGATCTAATTGAATAAGGTTAATGTGTTTTTATAAAAAAAAAAAGAAAAAAGTTATTTAATTTTTGCTTGACTTTATGTAAAATAAAATAAGAGAAAAAAGAAAAGTATGTTCATGGCTCGTTATATTAAAACCTATATTATTTGTAAATACTATAAATATGTAAGAAGGAAAGATACAAACTTGATAAATTAAAAATTACTAAACCAGAATAGTGTACTATTTCCATCAGTTATAATGAAATAATGAAAACCGGCATTTGATTTAAATGTGATTAATCAGATTGAATAATAATATGGTTGGGATTATCTCTTTCTATTTTTAAATGGACAAAATTGATTTCATTTTATACTCATCAGATTATTATTGATGAAAAGTGAATCAAGAACAACAGTAAAATCATTTGAGATTTCTGGTCAGTTATAAACTATATTTGACAAACTCATTTTTAGATAGGAACTTTTTCTACCAATAAGTATTAACAGGAAAGGCCGATGAGTTTTTTTTTATTTCTTCAGATAAAATTAGGACAAATCAGTGATCACCTGAAGTAATTCAATTAGAAATAACTTCTTTTAAGATAAATTATTCCATAAAGTGAAAAGAGAAATTATCACAAGGACTTGTTAATTATTACTCATCATACTGAAAAAAAAAAAAAAAAAAAAAAAAAAAAAAAAAAAATTTGTACTAATGAGTAACAATTTAGATCGTCACAGGAGGTACACGCCTGTGGTCTTGTATGCAAACAAAGTTACATTTAGAAAATAACTATGACCCAAACATTTTTCCCTAATTTCAATTAAATGATGGTTGGGAATTCTAGTCAAAATAGTGTTTATTTGAATAACTTAAAATTTTTTTTTAAGATTTCCATTCTCTTAAATCCATCACTTATCTAAAAGGTGGGAAAGGTATGAATCCTACTCTCCTCCCAGCTATGGATAAATAATTATGGGTAACCAGGTTCTATAGCTTTGGATGGCAACTGGTCTACCACAGAAAGAAATGGCAACCTACTACAGGAAAAAAATCTGCCTTGTAAGTCATGTATTGAAAGATACATGATCGTCTAAGCGTATATCACGCATGGCACATAACTGACTGATCTAAAAGTACATACTAAAATTTTAGTAGGCAAATACTGTTTACTGTATTTATACAGTCCTTCAGTGTGGAGGGGAACAGGAGACATTTTTTTTTCCCTCCAAGATGTGACTGGGATAAAGCACTCAGTGACCTCAGTGTATCTTCATGACAAAAATTCTGAAAATAAAACTAGCATAAATCATTAATAATAGCCTAATTACATAATTTGTTTTTCGTTATTTTTGAAATGCCATGACCTGCAGTTAAGAAATAAAATGTATCAGTGTTGTATCTAGTGTTTCAGATAACAGAGAGAAAAAACTCATAGGTAAGTAATGAAATAAGAAGGTTTACTACACGAAGATACACTTAGCAATTGACCTAATGTTAATTCCACTTAACTCTGCTTATTTATATAAATGGACAATTTAAAATATAAACACATGCAACAAAATAAATCCAACATTGCCTTGATAAAGTCCCTGAGAGGATGAAACGTTGGCTAAGTGTTGTATCTCTTGTTTTTGAGATAACAGGGAGAAATAAGACAAACTCGTAAGTAAGTAATGAAATAGAAAGTTTACTACACAAAGGTACACTTAGCAATGGACTTAATGCTAATGCCGCTTAACTTTGCTTATTCATATAAATGGAGGATTCCATTCATTTATGTCCCATATGACAATTGGTTTAGCCTGGCAAAGAAGCAGATAAAGGTCAATTTTTGATCCTGGAATTATTTGCTCAAGCATATGACCACAGTATAAGTTAAGGTTGTCTCATGAAGTATTGGCATACATTAAAAAAAAATTTAAAAAATTGCGGACCTTAGGTGGAGAGGGCACTAAAATTTAACAGAGGGAAGATT
The DNA here is from genome assembly GCA_964036315.1 of Acanthosepion esculentum. NCBI lineage: Eukaryota > Metazoa > Mollusca > Cephalopoda > Sepiida > Sepiidae > Acanthosepion > Acanthosepion esculentum. The sequence continues at coordinate 77,104,760 of OZ038510.1, forward strand.
TAAAAAGGGATTTCAGTGAGAAGAGGGTGCTTATTTTCAAAGATATACCGGAAGAGTGTACATTTCTTGGTGACACTCACACCCCTTTGTATCGCCTAAGGGGTGTGAGTGTCACCAAGAAATGTTTTTCTGTTTTCATTTTGAATCTGTAGGTCTGATGAATTGGGTTGTTTTTACGATTCCAATGGAATAAATTATGACCATGGAATATTAGTGTTTAAGTCTTTTTATTATATCCTTACTCTGTCCTAGACATTGAGTTCTACCTGGATCATATCCTCTTGGAATTATTTTTATACACATATGTGTATGTGCATATATAATTGCATATGTATGTGTATATTCACCACTAATATTGTCAATATATGTGTGTGTGTGTGTGTGTGTGTGTGTGTGTGTGTGTGTGTGTGTGTGTGTGTGTGTGTGTGTGTGAATGAAAATTTATACAAAAAGAATTACTTTCATAAGGACAAAAGAAAAAAATTAAAATATTAGCAACATGATCAATTCATGATACTTGACAAAACAGGGGTAAGACCATTCTTTTAAATAATATTTACTAGGGTTTTGTTTTGTTTTTTTTTCTACTCACATTATCATACCTGATATTTTGTTAAACTTAATTGCTCTTTTCATATAACGTATACTACTGATGTATTAGAAATTAGTGAATCATGGGATCAGAGGTTCCAAGGTGCATGTGTTCCACAGCAATAAGTAAAATGTATACTTGTCTTCCATTGTCTCATTTTCATTCATAAAAAAAAAAAAAAATACTAAGATGGAATTAAATGATATGAGTTAATATTTATTGTAATAGTTTTGGTGAAAATTAATGATTTATTGAATAACAAGTCACTCATGTATGATATTGTTCCAAGACCCAGGATAACTTTCATTCAGCTACTAGGCAATATGATCTACATACAAGTCTAGGTGCTCCTGAGAACTTCTTTATAAAAAAAAAAAAAAATTTAAATTGAAAAAAAAAAAAAATTTAAATTGAAAAAAAAAAAAAAAAAAAAAAAAAAAAAAGAAATTTAAATTGAAAAAAAAAATTTAAATTGAAAAAAAAAAAATTTTAAATGAATAAAAAAATTTAAAAAATAAAAATCCCCCCCCCAAATCACTTAACTGCAAGTATTTAGTTTCAGAGAAACAGATTAATTTTTCATTCTATTGTAACATTACAAAGAAATTGTCAAAAAAGACAACATTCTACAATCTTCAAAAAAAGTACATCATCACCAAAGTAACTTAAAGCAAATAATTTAGATACCTAGGAAAAGGTTATAAGAACGTACAGAAAATATGATGAGACATCAAAATCCAAAAGATGCATTGTGGTAGCGAAAGATGCCTTGAAAAAGCACCGGAATCCTCAACTTATGTTGGGGATCCATTCCCACAGCACAATATAACCTGATTTTCAACAGGTCAGAACTCACCTACATAAGCACTCACAAATCTGCCTTAAACTTGGAGCTATAGTGAAAGGCAAAAAGTTCTTAAAAAAAAACACACAAGCAAGATATGGCAAATGTAGCACAATCCAATATGGCACACATCTGGTGAAGAAACACATCTGGTGAAGAAACACATCTGGTGAAGAAACACATCTGGTGAAGAAACACATCTGGTGAAGAAACACATCTGGTGAAGAAACACATCTGGTGAAGAAACACATCTGGTGAAGAAACACATCTGGTGAAGAAACACATCTGGTGAAGAAACACATCTGGTGAAGAAACACATCTGGTGAAGAAACACATCTGGTGAAGAAACACATCTGGTGAAGAAACACATCTGGTGAAGAAACACATCTGGTGAAGAAACACATCTGGTGAAGAAACACATCTGGTGAAGAAACACATCTGGTGAAGAAACACATCTGGTGAAGAAACACATCTGGTGAAGAAACACATCTGGTGAAGAAACACATCTGGTGAAGAAACACATCTGTCTTCCTCATATAGCACCACCTAACGATGTATTATGAGATAACCCTGAAACACCATACTTCAGATCCAACATAACCCAATGACCTTCTGTACTAAGAAAAAACAATAAATTTTGTTAGAAACAAAGTATTAAACCCTTATGTAATATGGGTCCCCCTATAAGACAGTGAATACTGACTGAACAATCTCATCACAGATAAAGAAATTTGAGGTAACAGAAATATAGTTCTACAGAAGGATGCTGAGAATACCATTGACTGGACATGTGAGCAATGAAGAAGTTCTGGGGAAAATGAAAACAAAAAGGACACTTATACTTATAATCAGAAATAAAGAGTTGAAATTCCGAGAGCATATAATGCGGAAAGAGTGCTTGACACTGACAAAACATATTGAAGACAAGGAGGATGAAGGGAAGCAGCAAATAATGTAGCTAACAAGCTTGGGTAAATGGTTGATAGAACAGGGATTGAGAGAGAGAAAAAAAAGGGATCTTTACTAAGAGATACAAATGACAAGAAGTTGTGGAGAGCCATGATTACCAATTTCCTGAAGGAACACAACACACAGAAAAAGTAGAATCAAAAGACATAACACTTCACAAAGATAAAGAAACTACTGAAAGCAACTGGGCATGTGGCCAAGTGGTTAGAATGTTTGTTATCTGACCATGTGACCCAGGTTGAAATCTCATTGTGGTCAATTTATCAGGAGAGGTAACTTTGATGTTATTGGCCTGGAGAGTTGATCTCAGTGTGTGACACCTTTGGAGAGTCCCTGAAAACTATACCACAGGTTGACCCAAGTCTTGCGAGTGAAATTGGGTAGACAAAACTATTTGGGAGCTGCCAATTGTACTAGCACAAAGTCATCATGACCGAGGGTTTGAGTGTACTGACTGTTGATCACGCCAGATAATGCTCTCTTTCCCAGAAACTGTAACTAAGGTCCGCTCAGCTAGTTGAGGTATAAACCACAAGTGGGCTCTGTGAGTGTTGAACAAACACAAATGTGCTAGAGCAGGCATCTGCAACAGGGATTGACTAGCTGAAATAGTAGACAGGCATACTCAGATGCAAGCGGCCAGCTACCACTCAAAGTACATCAGTATATAAAATGTACTCATCTGAAACATTCAGACAAAAATCAACTACATTCAATGTCTAGTTTTGAGTGGACAATGTTAATTGGGAATTGCCAGCAAACCATTTGCCATCATTTATTTCAACTCCAGTGCATTTAATGGCAGCTGCCATCCTCTAAGCTAACAGACGGTAATTGGTTTAGTCAGCCATAGGCAATAGAACTGTCCACAAAAGACCACGAACACCCTTTCCCTGGGGAAAGGTGCAGTTACATACTTTTATTGAAAAAGTCAGTAAAAAGACATGGTTAGATTTCATACCAGTAAATTAAAACATTGAAAAAATACTTAATGAGGGTAACAATTTTTCGTCACAAATTTAAAAGAAAAACTTGTTTAAACTTTAGATATTTTTTTTATTTTTTTTTTATTTTTAAATTTTCCAACCTTTCACAACTTAATCATTTCATGTTTGCTTTTTTTTTTTCTGAATATTCATCTGTGAATGACACGTTTAAAAGAAGTCATAACCTTTTCAAGTTTATTTTAAATTACTTGTTCTATGCCTATTTTGATTAACAGAATTTACAGATTGCTAAATCTTACAATAAATAAAGTCATTATGTGTGTGCCATTAAATACAGATTTTTATCTAACTTTATTATAAATTTATTATAAATTAGGGGTTCTCAACCGGGGTCCACGATGATATTTTGGTAGTCCATGAAGAAAGCCAGTGATATTGCTATAAAGTACCCTTTGCTCTGGGATAAAGCACAGCTCTATTGCTTTTCCAACATCGTCAGGTTTCTCGAATGTTATCAAAAGTTTGCAAAAAACTTGACATTGTGAAAAGAGATGATCTTCGACTATCATTAACATCAATGGAACCAGATATAAAGAAACTCTGGGCAGCATCAACCACAGGGATCTCATTGAATGAATATGCCTTTCTCCCCCACCCCAATCACACACTTAAGTGTGCATAAATAAATGCTGCAGTGAATTCAATTGCCCGAAGAGCTCTGCTCCCCATGGCCTTGACAATGGAAGAAACATTGTAATACTGTAATACAAAATATTGGTCAATAAAAAATTATTATTATTGTAGAATAATTTATTTGCATTAGTTTTCATTTAAAAATAAATCTTAATTATATAAAATTTCTTTGATTATTAAAACCTCAAAATTTTTATTAGTGAAATATAGAATATTGTTGTCTTATGTCAAATAGCTATTAAGGGGTCCACCAAGAAAAAAAAAGGGGGGGGGGGTGGCTATGGGTAAAAAAAAGGTTGAGAACCACTGGTATAAATGGACATGATTACTTATGACTCTTGCAGGTGTAATTCATTTGGCTGAAAACAATACCAAATTATTAATTTGTACAATTCAACAAAGAAAGTTTAAAAATTTTAAAAGTCTTCTAATCATTAGGTTAATATTTATTAGATTAGAATTATCCATTCAGTAGAAAAATCTATTTCATTTTCTATTTTTACTTAATGTATTGAAAAGATTCGTGATAAAATTCTAAGAATGTGCAATGTTATCGGTGTTGACCTGGCATCTCAGCTTCAGTAACTTTCCCACTACCATAAATGTAGCTTTTCTGTACCTTTTCTATAAATATTTTCATGTTAATTGTTCTGATGAGCTTTGCTACCTAGACTTTACGAATTTAAGAGCAGTACTAGATTGGCAGCTAGGTCTCATTTTACAGTTGAAATGGCTAGATGTAACCATAAGTTCTCTGCTAACAGCTCTTCCATTTTGATCTTGTGACTTCATGCTAGTACAGCTATCGATGCCCCCAAAGCTTCCACATTCACTCATAAGGCTTGGGTCAACCCGTGGTATGGTTTTCAGGCACTTTCCAAAAGGTGCCACATGCTGGGGTTGACCCCCTCCAGTCTGATAACATCAGGAAGTCTTCTTCCTGACAAATCAACTGTGGTGAGATTTGAACCTAGGTGTCATGGTCAGAATGCAAATGTTCTAACCACTCAGCCATGTGCCCATAATGTGTGCGTGTGTGTGTGTGTGTGTGTGTGTGTAAGTAAAAACATTTCTTAGATATAAAATAAAAATGAATAAATGGTGAAGTTGTGTCATTGAGACAATTTTTTAAAAAATAGTAGTGTCGGAGTAAACAAAATTTACAAAAATAACAATGAAAACCACATTGTCAACAAGATTCTGCAGACAAAGAATTTGCTCAAACAAATAGAAGGAAAAAAAATGCTGCTTTTGTTTTTGTTATAAAACAAATAGCATTTACTGCTGGTTTATTAAATAAAAAAGTTAAGAATTATACAAAAATATAATTTTAGTTTGAGTCATTTTAATCTATCTTTTATAATTACATTTTAAAACATTTTTTTACCTTTTTGTAACTTGCAGTTTTGTTAATATCAAATTTTATATTGTCACTTATTTCTGTTTAACTTTCAGACAATCCACTGCCATAGAATGCTCAATAAAATCAAGTTTTCCATTAGTAAATAATCGTTGTAGAAATTATATTTCTATCTTAGTTAAAAAAAAAACAATGTTTAGCATTAAACAGTCAACAGTTAACAGAAAAGTTTTCTATACCAACAAAAATTATTTCAACCAGTGGATGTTAGAGTGTTCTGAGGTTTTTGGATCATTTTCTACAACAGCTTTGAAAACATCCTTGTTGACGGATTTTGGTCAACTGTAAATACCTAATGTTCTCAAGTAAAATCTACTGTTAAATTCACTAACGGTATTGTTTCCCAAGTATAGAATTCATATTCCTTGAAATTAGGTTGTATTATACGATTGGCAGGTTTGCAAAATAGAAATTCTGGATGCCATGTTCGAATATAAATACAAATGACTTGCATCCATTGATAGATTTTTTTTTTTTTTAATAGCTTAACAGCTCTTTGCAGGTTATTTGAAGCCAATAAACATATTTTGGATTTTAAGGATACTTTTATTTTAGTGAGTAAATATTGCATTAACAGTTTCTGAGAATAACAATGATTCTGCCAGATACAAGTCCTATTATTTAACCCATAGCCGAGGGGGACAAAATGGATTCTTATTTTCATAAGTAAATGTAACAAACCTAAATGGAATTAGAACTCTGCTGTCAGATTTCTGATACCGAGCTGCTATCCAATAAATCACTCATACATACCAAATTACATAATTAGCAGATTTAAATCAAGATATAATATTACCGCATGAAAAGAAAAATTTATATTGTTTGAATATAAACTTATGGGATACTACATTTCAGATTATTAGCCCTTACGTTAATTCAGTGTGTTAGAAAATAAATATACATATGGTAAAAAAGTATATGTACATAACATGCAAATTTGAATTTGATATTGACCATATATATATATATATATATATATATATATATATATATAAGAAAAATTTAAAGACAAAGTAATTTATGCAGAAGGAAAATCCTTGAGAGTGCCACCATCAAAATATCAATCTATGCTCTGTTTTTTCCCTTATTTCACCTTTCCTGTTTTTACTAAAACAAGTCACTGAATGCATTAGTTACTCACCAATAATGAGTGACCAAAATTTTGATTTAAGAACTGCGACTATAATCAAAAGTGGAAGCAGCTTTACCAAGACAAAAATGTATAAAAAGTGCCTTAATTGCTAGATCATCCACAAGAAATCTATGTTCAGGCTCTTCCAACATTTCTTGGCAGATCTATTATCACAATGTGGGATACTTAATAAGAAAATGGATGGAATCAAACAAGCAAAAATTATCAATAAGATAAAGCTGTAAGCAAGGGAAAAAAATAACCTGTTTTGTTTTTTTAATATAGATTTGGACAGAATATTCTGTAATTTTCTTTAGACCACCACCACTGCCACCATGAAAAGCAAAACATTTGGACAATATTTTTCCCAATAAAAAAATATCAAATGTCAAACACAGTTGATGAATTTTCGCAAAGTTCTTTTTCTATAATGAAGAAAATTATCCATTTCATCATAGAAATCTGGGAATGTTGAAATATTAAGTGCTGTAAGAAAATAGAAGATAGTGTCCAAGGAAAGGAAACATTGTTCTATTTAATACAATAACCAATATTTTTAATTGCACCGATTAACAACACAGTATTCAACTCGAGTCAATATACAATTCCTGTGTACCTAAATGTTTGCATAAAACAATTAAAATGGAATTCAATATTTGTGGGTACGAAAAAAATATTCAAAGTTAGTGCTTCCTTGATATTGTTATACACAATGAAAAACCTCAAATTTATTTTAGCAATGACAAGTTATGAAACCTCATGAGTGCAATCAAGTAAAACTGAATGGAAAAACAAAACAAGCAGTTTTAAAATAATTACACACAAACAAAAGACATGCATATGGGTTTTGCAAATTCAACTACTTCCCACCAACCATAAAAAGGTCACTTGTTCAAATTCCTTCCTTCATAGGAAAGTCATCACTTTTTTTGAAGCAATCTGATAAATTGAGTCAAATACGTGTGTGTGCGTGTGTGTTTTAAAAAGGTATATTTAGGCAGCGAGTATTCATCTAAACCAGTTTGATTGATAAAACCAACAAGGTCTGCCCATTTAATTTTCTTATTGTATTTTTCCAATTTTTAAACAAGATGTATATTGAAACTGAAACTTAATTATAGTAGTAGGTCTTAAATCAAAATTATGGTCACTCATTATGGTGAGTAACTAATGCATTCAGTGTGTGTGTGTATTATATATATATATATATATATATATATATATATATATATATATATATATATATATATATATATATATTATAAAATTGTGTATTTGGACAGCAATCCCTCTTTCGTACAAGTTTTATTGAAGATAACTGACAAGTCACTGCAATTATGTTTTTTAAATTTTTCTTACATTCATGCAAGTGATTTCTTTTCTGGACATAAAATGTGTAAATTAGGATCCTCCAATTATTTGCTGAAAAAACAGTATAGAATTATGAAAAATGACCCCAAACTTAATAAAAACAAAGTTTTATCATCAAAATATTTGTTATTAAGAGAAAAGACCAAAATATCTTATTTTATTGAATTTTTTTAATCCTTTTCTAGCCCGTTCAAAATTTTGGTTAAAAAATATTTTTCCTTTTGGTTTTTTTTTTTTTTTTGCGTGAGCGGCCAAAATAATATTTACAATTAGTATTCTAGCACCTTTTTTCCAGGTGAAAAACACAGATTTGGGAATTCTTTCAAAAATCAAATAATTGGATTTTAATGAAGCTTTCAGGACTTATTCACAAATGAATGAATTTCTTTTTTTTAAATCTTGGAAAAATTTTTTTTTTTTTTTTTTTTTTTTTTTTTTACACACTATCCCAGCATTTAATTTCAAGGAATTAAATTTTCATCTGAAAATTATTTTTATTAGTTAAAAGCAGCCCCCCCCCCCAGAATGTAAATCATCATTTTTTTGTTTGTTTGTTTAAAAAACAACTCCTCATTTCCCAAATCATAAAATAAACAATGCAATAAAACTGACATCATTAGAAAAGATTTTAATTGCTTTTATAAATTAAGTTATTAAGGACAAAAAAATTTTCAATGAATAATTAATTTTTACAAGAATAGTTTTTATTATATTTTTTTAAAATTTTAATTATAATAATTTATAATATATAAATCATTTAAAATTCTGCATTACTTTCCTCCACTTAATAACAATATCACCTAAGTGAAAACTATATTTACTAATCAAAAATTGAAAAGCTTAATAGAAATTATCTTGCACCAAGAGTTTTAAAATAATTTTTAATTTTTTTTTTAGGCATATCAAATATTACATAATGTGCCCATGTTGGAAAGTATGGTCAACCATACATGACATTGTCAGAAAATAAGAGTGATGACTATAGTCAACATTCCTAAAATTAGATTACAGAAATTATTTTTCAACAAAGATTACCAAATACTTAAAAAAAATAAATAAAAAAAAAAAAGGCACTCACCCCTTATTTTCTTTATTATGTCTTAACATATAAAATCTCTGTAGAACAACAACAAATCTGTCAACACCTTTATCAGCACTTGCTACGTGATTGATGAGCGGTGAAAAGCACATAATCACTGCTATTGTTTGTTTTAAAAAATCTATTTCCCTCTTAATTTAAACCTAAAGGTTTCAGAAAAGTATATTTTATTTTTGGAAGATTTTTAAAACTGAGAAAAAAAAAAAAAAAAAATTCCAATCTATATAATTTCTATTTGAAATACACCAGAGTATTTTGCTTACTGAAAATAGTAAATTTAGTTATATAGCTTTCAATTTAATCTAAAAAAAGCTTCAAGAATGCTTTTTCATTTTAAAAAATTAATTTTAAACCTTAGGTTTCAAAGATTAGTGGAGGTACCTATAGTAAATACTGTCCAAATGTTTTATGAATCCACGTACTTTAGGCTAATATATATTACATACAAGAGTGCTGAAACATTCTTGCCCTGATCAAAAAGAGATAATCACTTGGTCATATTTTGGAAAGTGATGTGAGCTGAAAATTTTTCAGCAATCTCATATATGCACAGATCAAATCTCTGTTCTTGTGAACACAACTTCTCTTGTAATGTGTCCATTATTCTACACAATTTCTTTCAGAATTTAATGTCCTAGCCATCTACTTCATAAACAAGGTAAGTATTAAGTGAGAAAAATTATGGAATTCTGCTTAGTCAATTATCAAGTATCAGCTCCACTCGCTGCATCTTCCATCTGATAGTTTATAGTAATTAAGAAGGGGAGTGAAAAATTTAAAAAAATAAAAATACCAGGTAAGAAACAGTACACATTTTCATGGCTCAGTAGACAAAAAAAGAAGTTAATTAAGAAAGTTTAAAAACCAAGAGAGAAGATAAATAAAGTAACGATGAAGAGAATTATTATTGTTATTTGTGATATTAATATTATTGATGATAATGAAGAGAAATTTAACATCAGGCATGGAGAGTTTTCCATCTTCCAATGCAATAAGCTCATCTGCAATATGGTTATTATTATTATTAGAAATTAACGGCATATCAATCCACAAAGGTCTGCAATATGGTTAAATCTCAAGAAATAGCTATAAAGAACACTTGAGTTTTAAGAGGAATTAGTAATTGAGTTATCCTTATGCTATATCACAAAGCTTTTTGTTTCAGGATTTGCTTTTTGTTTAATAGTTTTAGATAAAATGAGGCAACCTTCAGATAGATATCTTTCTTTCATACAACAGATTCTAATGGGGGTGGGGGGAGATGACAAATGCATTTGAATTTTTATTAGAGTGACCCACCAGTTAAATGAAATTTTTCCAATGTACCAGTATTTATATCAATTGTAAGAGTCAATCAATCTATAGTTTATATTGACAAAAGAATAATGATCATATCAATGATAAGAGCAATCTTGCAATTATTAAAATTACTTCTAAAAGGTTGGACTGAATTTGGATACTTTTTTTCCAAACCTTTTGTGGGGTATTTCAAACTGAAACTTTTCTTCTGGATTGTAAGAATGCTTTTTTTTTTTATGAGTGAATATTGCATTAATTATTTGGAGTGATTTTTCCTGATACAAGTTCTATTTAACCCATAGATATGGCCAGAAGAAATAGATTCATAGCTTTCCCAAGGGTATTTGGATGGAGTGAATGTAACAAACTCAAATGGAATATTAAACTCTACTATTCAATTTCTCATCCCAAGCTTCTATTCATAAGCTTTGGAAAAAAAATTTATATATATATATATATATATATATATATATATATATATATATATGTGTGTGTGTTATCTGGTCCATTAATTTTAAGTTTTATGGATGAATCCCTTTTGAAGAAAATTTTAACTGGGTGCATCAGCAGAAGTTGGAAAAATGTGAAGATCTCCAAGAATAATGTGTCAGAAATGGCTGGATAACAAATATATTTCCTAGCAAGGTTAGATGCCAAGGTTTTATTATGAACTGAACTGTATACCCGACTCCTCAGACAAGAAGAAATATATAAGAAAGATGTAGAATAAGGCCCTAACTGCATCAGCATTGATATGGCAGTCCCACAGAGTGACAACAATCCAACAAAGCTTGGTGGTATCGTGAGGTATTGCTGGTGCACTCAGGCCTAGTGGTAATGAAGGGTTACCCCCAAAACCATACCTGAACTCAGTCATCATCTGATGAATGGCATGTTGGAAGCAACACTGCTGTGCCAACAGCAGTCATTGTGTGTGTGTGTGTGTGTGTGTGTGTGTACACACACTATATATTATAAATTAATTGATTTAAAATATAGCGAAAAAAAACATTTTAAATCAATTAATTTATAATATTAATGCTCTGTAAATTTACATTGAGCACTATTGTGTAAAAATAAAAATATCTATAAGAACACCAGATTTTATATCTTACTGTTTTTTTATATATATATATATATATATATATATAAAAATATTGCTCTACTCTGTAATATTTAATTAAAAAGGGGGGCTCAATACAAACATTGGAATTGTACTCTATCTGTTCTAATCATACCTGGAGATATATAAAGGAACTTCCCAAAGTTACTTTTGTAATAGATACTCTAAGATAGTTTGAATAATGTCATACCAAAGCTAGCAACCAATTAGAGAAGTGAATGGCAGACAAATCATAAAAATAAAAAGACCCAAAAAGAAAGGATAATTTTGCAGATACCCCAAAGGCTAAACAGACAACCTGCCTGCTTTTTATCTAGAAGTACATCTAACCAATTAGCTGACCAAGCTTGGTTAAAGTTCTTTTCCTCTCATAAAACAAAAATCCTAATAGCTGGGGTCATTTCAGGTGACTCTCCTTTGTGACAAAGGAAAAGCCTCTGACAAAATTACTTAATTATATGGGAATCCAACAACAGAATGGTTTTGTGTTTGTTCTGCTACTGCCCATTTGGCCTTGACTTAATCACAGGTCACTTAAGATGCCAGAATTTCTAGCAAGCAAAAAAACACCTACAAGTCATTTTAGTACATTGATTCATTAAGAATGCCTACCTACCAAGAAAAGAGTAGTATATGTCAAAACAATCAAGTGAGTTTGTAGACATTTGTCATTTAAGGTCACATTCTATATTTACTTGTTTAAAATTACTATTACATGTAAAGGGGGGGGGGTATAACCCTTAAAAAAAAAACAAAAAAACTGATTGTCATATTTTTTTTATAAAAGTAGAAAAAAGGCAACATCTGAAGCAAATAGTTTGCATAATGGAAAAGATACATTGGGGAAAAAATTGAGAACCATCCTAACATCGAAGCCATCAATAAGCATCAAGTCCATGTTTCTTCTTAATATTTATTAACGTAATAAAAAATAAAAAAGGTAATTGCTAATAATGTTTAGTAGTTTAACTTGTATTTTTATGACAAAATGTAGGTACCTCCAAAGACTCAATAAAAAAAACATGAAAAATAAAATGCCGAAAACTTAGTTACAAACTTTAATTATCAAAATCTTTGTTATTAAGGGAAAAGACCAAAGGATTTTTTTTATGGGAAAAAAAAAAAATTTTTTTTTTTTTTTTGAATGTTCAAAATTTTGGTTAAAAATCTTATTTTTCTGGTGTCAAAGAGGGGCCATAAATTAGTACAGGAAATTTGGGCATTTTTTTTTGTATTGAAAAACACAATTTTGAAATTCTTGCAAAAATCAGATAATTGTTGAATTTTAATTAAACTTTGAGGAATTATAAAATTATTTTTGAAACATTTCTATTTTAGAAAATATTGGTAAAAATGTTTTTCTTTTTACATCTGTTAATTTATGACATTTTAAGAAATATGTTTTTGCTTCACTTCATGTTTATATTAGTTATAAGCACAAGTCCTTGGAGAATTTAAATCAACTTTTATCAAACAGAATCCCCAATTAGAGAAAATCTGCTCTGAATTGTAAAATAAAAAATACAATAAAACTAAGTCAAATCAAAAAAAGCTATTAATTGCTTTTATGGATAAGATAAATTATAGACTAATATCTCAAGAAAAAAAAATCTTTTTTTTCCAATAAATTTTTACAATATAATTATTTATAATAATTTATAAGCTTTAAATCTTAAAACTCTGCATTAATTTGTAGCGGTCAAGTGATATTGTTATTAAATAAAAACTAGTAGTAGGTCCACCTATCAGCTGGTTTACATTCCTCCCCAGTCTTTTGAACAGGATTAGAGGTTTTCCCTGTTCCTTCTGAAGTCTTTTTCATTCTCTTTCACTTCCAGTAACCCCTTGCATCTCACAATTCACAGGTGTGAAAGTTCAATACCAGGCTACAGCAGTGGTGAACCAAAACTTGGAGAGTTGATTTAAACGGAAATAACCGAGACATCCGGATGAGGCATGGCACATGGAACTAGAACAATCTTTGGCGGACAAAATAAGGGTTTGATCCAAAATTCCTATCATCTGACAAAGTTGTAGCATACAACAGCCGAATCATTGGGAATATGACAAAGATAACAGTCTGAATAATGTAAACCATCTCAGATATAGAATGCTTAAAATATTTAAATTTTTAAGGTTACTAAGTGGTTTTAAAAAATTTTTAGAAAAAGGCTTTCATGTTGTATTCAAGTAAGTTTTACTAATTTACCAAACATTAAGCTATCAATAAATCTGTCAACACCTTATAAAAACACCCACCTAAGTGATAAATAATGCTTTTCTGTGATTTTAAATTTAAAGTAAGTAATATTTATTTTAATTCAGATTAATTAAACTTCAAATCAGTTAATCATTTTTCCAATAAAGTTTCAAAAGAGCATTTTATTCTTGAATACTTTTTATTCTGTGTTTAAAGATTTATCAATATGCCAATTTTAGCAATTTAAAAAAACAAACATTCCAGTCAATTTAAATTTGGTTTGAAATACAGTAAAGTATTTTTCTCATTGAAAATATTAAATTTAATCTATTAGGTTTAAATTAAAACTAAAATAAAAGCTTCAAGAAAGATTTTTTCATTTTTAAAATGCATTTTAGGTGTCATTTTCTTTTTAGGGTGTACCTACCCAAATATAAACTTTTTTTTTTTTTTTTTTTTTTTTTTTAAATACATTTTCGAATTTGCATGCAAAGTGTGCAAAAATATTTTTATTGCTTCTAATCTAAAAGTGTGCTTTGAATAAGTAAAGTTTGTAAACTACTGCCCAAAACATTGAAGTTTATCAGAAACCAACAGAACCAAGAGTGGGGAGTGGGGGTGGCAAGTACCAAAATCCAAGATATCACAAATATTATAATACTTTCAAAGTACTAAAATATTTCAGGGTTATTTTAGTGAAACACCACCTGTAAAGAGACCCATTTTCCATTTCAAATTTTCCTTTATTCCGATTCAGGTTTTAGGGAGTTCCGTTTTCAACATAAAATACCCCCCTCATATTCAGTATAGATTTCTCTTTTTTTTTGTTCATTATAATAGTGAGAAAATGTAACATAAATGTTATCAAACAAGAAATTAAAAGGGAAATGAAAAATTTTATGTAATGGAATATCCACCTATTGGATAAGTTGCTCCAGCATGATGATTTTCTGAGACAACCCTTGCAAAGAATTCCACAATGCCAAATAAGAATTAAGTAGCAAAACCTTCAGAAAAGTAGCACCACTAAATCATCGAGAGTCAAAAAGCTACATTATCATTTGATCACTATTGAAATTATTAAATAACATTTTTGAAAAACGTCTAATTCGTAAAATTTGGCTTTCTGAAAAGATAAACTGCCCCCACCAAACTGTCACCATGTGTGATAAGAAAAAGAGAGGATAAAACAAAAAGATGAAATTATTGTTCCCCCCTCCCCAACTATGTTTTTTTTTTTAATTAAATCAAGCCAACTTCATAAAATGTGTTTGCTAAATACTGTAAACACTAGGGAGACAATAGGTAAGGTGAATGTATTAAAACATTACCAACGTTATTTTTAATGTCAGTCTGACGAGTGAGTTAGGAAAGGCAAACATTGTTACAAATAAAGATGGCAATTGGTAAATGATAGAAAAAGAAAAATATCCATTTCAAAATTGTGATTTCCGTTTCAAATAGGCCATTCTGTTTTTCCGGCCATTTTTCCCATTTTTATGGAAGATAAGCCCCTCTATAACTGTATTTTCATGTCCAATATGCATGCCTTTGTTATGGGGATGAATCATCCATCTGGTGTCCTTGAGACAGCCCTTTAAGCAAACAAGTATAGGTGTACTAATCAAGATACTGGATCCATGAACAATGGGTGATGTCAGTTTTGTTCTGAAATTTCAGAAAGTTTCTGGTTACTAAAATGTTAATCAAAATAGATGAAACATCAGTTGGTACTAAGTACATGTGTATCGATTTCCTGGAATCTGCTTAAATTATTATTTTGACTAAGTTTTTGGTTAAAAGGGGTCACTTCCAAATACTTTATTCGATTGTTTATATTGATTTTCTTTATTTTGATTGTCAATCATCAAAAATTAAAAAATATGAACAAATTAATGAAAACTACCACAATATTAAATGTTGTCATGGTTTTGATTTTTTTTTTATTGACCTGACACCTGATAGAATGTAGATGTGAAGCAATAGGTTTCAATGGATAGACAGATATTACTAACTCACCTTTGAGAAGTAATTTCTTCACTTTTATCTGAAAAAGTCACCTGTTTCTTTTAAACCTGTTTTTTCTGTTACGTTTAAAGCTGTACATGTATCTGGCTTTTGATTAACTAATTTTTGTGTGATATTGGTAGGTAATTATTTTATGAGAAATCACAAAAAAAATAAAATGGTAACTTTAGATACAGTGCACACTTTTCTAAAAAGGTACATTATCATGCATAAACATACATGAAAAACATTGTTTGGTGCCTGTTAAATGAAACTCCAGTGAAAATACCTGCAAGGCCGATCTCAAGGACAAGAGGCAGCGCAGGAAATACTGCAACACTATGCCATTGAGCCCAGGCTGGACTTTCAGCTGCAACTGTGTATACCTGTCTGGCATTGGACTTATCAGCCACAAACGTGAATGCAATCAATGTGTAGACACTCCCTCGTGATCTTTGTTTTGCAAAGCAAAGCCATGATAATAACATATACACATTTAACAATGCCACTCATTTGGTTTATGACCATTTCTTATGACCCAACATATATTAATAATGTGTATCCTCCTTATTGGATGACCATTTCTATGACTTCATTGATTGATTGAATACATACAGATGGCATAGACATATATATATGTGTGTGTGTGTGTGTGTGTGTGTGTGTGTGGATTTGATCATCTTGGATAAGGCTTCTGTGATCCCTTCATGCTATTGATAAAGCCTTGCAAGGTATCACCGAGATTGCTGCTGTTTTTGGTGGTAAAGTTGTGCTCTTGTGGGGAGACTTTAGGCAAGTCCTAACCATATTGCCAAGAGGATGGTCACAAGGCAATCATTGAAATCTTTATTAAAAATTCTCCTCTGTAGCTGATTTTCATTCAATACAGATTAAGCCGAAATATCAGGACAACAGCAGATCAAAGGGAATTTGAAGCATGGCTCTTGCATCTTGGCAATGGAACATCAGCAGCTTCACAAGTTCCTAATCTTGCTGTTGATGACAGAAGTGCCTCAAATTTCATGAGTTGATGGTGGATGATATCTTCAACAATGCATCTAAAGAAGAGAGAAGGAGCAGAGTAATTCTTCCGCCAAAGAACTCAGACTGCCTCCTGATCGATGAAGAAGTTTTGAGAACTTCCAGGCGACTGCTGCACCTATTATAGTACAGACAAAGTTTAGACAGATGATCCTGCTGAGGTTGAGTACTACCCACTTGAATTTCTAAACTCTTTGACACCATCAGGAATGCCTCTGAATAAATCGAGTATAAAACCCGTCTCATAGTAATGCTTCTTTGTAAGATTTCTACCCAGAATGGAATCTGCAATGGTACAAGACTGAAAGTAGTGGCCATGCATCAACATTCAATTAAGGATTCCTTAATTAGTGGCTCACTAATTGGCAGACTTGTCCTCATCCCCAGAATAAAGCTGGCTCCAAGCGACTAACTTGCCATTCACCTTGGAGAGAACCCATTTTACTGTCCGTTTGTCATATGCCATGACTATTAACAAGTCACAGGGGCAGACATTTGAGAAGGTGGGATTATTCTTACCTCAGCCACTGTTCAGTCATGGGCAATTGTATGTGGTATACTCTAGAGCTTGCAAGGAAGGCAAAGAGGATGAACTGTTACTATGAAAATTGTCTGTCAAAAGATACTGACTTGAGCAGAGTGTTTTCAGAAATTCTGGAGACCCTTGATTGCATTAAGTCTGTGTCCTTGGCAGGCATGCATGCATGCACACACACACACATTAAATGAATATCTTTCAAAAGAGGAAACTATTTATATGTGGCATTATATAGTTCTGTACATATATAGGCCTATGGTTTTCTGTATTCATATCAAAGGAAACTTGCATGGCTCAATGTTGGTAGTGTGGAGTACCACGGACTGAGTGGCATTGGCAATCTTTGCACACATGATGGACACTCCCAAGTATCTTTATGTGTTGTTTATTTTCCCAGCCTATGAGTATTGTATGTTAAAAAATAAGATTTAATAGTTAAACTTTATGCATTTGTAAATACACCTGTACAAATATACGCCATTTTACTATTTGCCACCTAAGTATCTCATTCTGTTTAAAATATAGAGATTTGAATTGCTTGTTCAATGCATTATTTTTATACATACAGATGTAGAAAAGGTTTGTTTACTCAACGTTCTATTAGTCAGTCCATGGTAATTCCATAGTTCCTGCTAGTTTCAAGAATTTTACACAGCACCTTTTGACTGGTTTTCCTTTATTTATATTGGGGGGGGGGGTATTAAATAGTTATCTCTACTAATTTGCCAAAAAAATTGTATACTATGATAAAAAAAATGCCCCAAATTTTATCAAAATATTTACATTATGAGGAAAGACTCAAGATTTGGGGGGGGGGGGTGTTTGTTTTTTTTTTTTAATTATTTCAGTAAATTTCTCATCCATTTTAGAACATTCGAAATTTTGATTAAAAATTCTTTTTACATATGACATTATAAAAGTTATTTGAACAGTAAACCGAATGTTCAACCACCTCTGTAACTTTTCTTACCAATGATGACCTTTTCAGAATAAAGAAAAAAAAAATAAAAAGATGATATGCAAAGTAAAAAGCCTGACTTAAGAATCAAAATCATGATACTTACAATTCTGGATTCTACTACCGACGTAAATCA
Source organism: Acanthosepion esculentum (assembly GCA_964036315.1). Taxonomy (NCBI): domain Eukaryota; kingdom Metazoa; phylum Mollusca; class Cephalopoda; order Sepiida; family Sepiidae; genus Acanthosepion; species Acanthosepion esculentum. The sequence continues at coordinate 77,123,129 of OZ038510.1, forward strand.
GCAAAAAGAAAATATTCAGAGAAAGAATTCTTAAGAAACCTTTCTTATGAGACATTACTCAACAAATGGCTTATTTTTAGAGTTGATTTCTTTCCCAAATGGAATACACTTTCATTCTGCTAAATGAATTAAATCACTTATGTATAATAACTGGCAAATAGTTTTACAATTATAAGTTTCTCAATTCGTGCTTTCTTGAAAGGCCTATGTTAAACACACAAAATGGCGGCATCTTTCAAAAATTCTTTCCAATAGCAATGTAAAAAAAAAAAAAATCTTAGGTTTAGTTCATTATTTTTAAATTGCCAACAAAATTATTACTAATACATGTGAGAAGTCACACATGCTGACATATCAGTGGAAAGTAATAGAACAATAAAAGGAAATGGAAAACAAAAGACCCCTTTAATGTGGATTAGCAAGGTGTGTAAGGAGGAGCAAATAATGCAGATGCAAAAGGCAAGAGACTAAGGGTCAACACCTAGAAATTTGCTTACTTTTTAAGATTCTTAAAACTATAAATATAGTCAGTTTTCCCTTTTTCATGGTTATTTAAATTTTGACAGTGATTTAACTTAGTATTTGTCTATAATTCTGAGATGAGGTATTGTGTACACTGTTTACATTATTCAAACTATTGTCCTCATCTTTGTCGCCATATTTATCCAACGTTTCAGCCGTTGTATGCTCCAGCCTTCTTCAGGTGGTTAGAATGTTGAACTGAACCCTTTATTTCGTTCACTGGGGTAGACTGTTCTAGTTCTACTTGCCATGTTTAATGGATGTCAGTTATCAGTTATCTCCTGTTAATTCCCCTCTGAAAATTCTCCACTGCCTTAACCGGCTATTGAACTTACACTCTTTGGGTCCTGTCACTGGACACATCATACAGTGGATAAAGGCGTTAGTTAGATCCAAAAAAAAAAAAAAAAAAAAAAAAGAAATCTAAAATCTTTCAGGTTAAAAAGAGTAATTTTAATTAAGCAAAATTCAACTTTTGTTATTCATTCAAATAACACAAAGAATTAAAATCAGGCTAAGATTAGTAAAGATAATCTAGTTTGTAAAAATATTTTTCAAGCATTATACGATTTCATTTCTTTTACATTCTCATTACACTTTGGAAAAGATTTTAGTAGGTACCTCCAAAAATTTTCAAAAAAAGATCATAACATGAGGAAAAAAGGCCCCAAACTTGATAAAAAAAAAAACAAAGTTTCATCATGAAAATGTTTGTTATTAAGAGGAAAGAGCAAAGGAATTTTTTTTTTTTTTTTTTCATGGTTTCATTAAATTTTTGAATCCTCTCTAGCATGTAAAAAAAATTTTGGTTAAAAATCTTGTTTCTTGCATTAGCCCAGGGGTGGCCAAACGTTTTAGTACAAGGGCTGCATTCTAAAAATTTATAGTTTTTACTGGGCCGCATAGTATATATAAACCAAAATAATTGATATTTCAAATTGGCAAAATAAAGGGCTTTTAAAGGAAAAATATAATTTTAATAAATAACATTTTAAAGTACCATGTAAGTAGAAAAACTTATTTATTTGAAAGCTAAAATAACTGTTTGAAGAAATAAGAAAGAATTTTTATTACTATTATAAAATAGAAACTATCAAAGAAGCATAAATATTTATTTTATAATATCACAACTGACCATCAGAAGGATAAAAATACTAATGGGAATGGTGCCCTATTATTTGTATTTCATCTCATTCTTCAATATAAACTTACTGTTTTTTTTTGTCATTTTACTAACAATTTTAAGTTGTTATTTTTGGCGGCATGGGCATGTTAGTATTGAATTAAAAATCTGTTTGTGCTTGGCGGGCCGCATGTGGCCCACGGGCCGTAGTTTGCCCACCTCTGCATTAGTTGGTTGGCCAAATATATGTATAGGTTTTTCAGTGTCTTTCATGATGTTAAAAAACACACTGTTTTGGAAATTCTTGCAAAAATCTAACAATTGTCAGATTTTAATGAAATTTGTAGGACTTATTCACAAATGAATGAAAATTATTTTTGAATATTTTTTTCTTTTTAATGAAATCTTGGCAATTTTTTTTTTTTTTATACATCTGTTTCACCCAGATAATTTCATGAAATTGAGAATATAAAATTTCAGTTTCGTCATATTTATATTAGTTAAAAGCAGAACTCCTTAAGAATTTAAATCATCAATTTGTTTTTATTAAACAGAAATACCATTTACCGAAAATCTGCTCTGAATCAAAAAATAAAAATGCAATAAAACAATGACATTTAATGAGAAAAATCTTTGATAAATAAGATATAAGGACACTATTGAAGTGATAAAAAAGATTTTCAATGAATAATGAAGTTTTACAAGAATGGTTTTTATTTTTCTTAAATTTTAATTAGAAAAATTTATTCAGTTTTAAATCTTAAAATTCTGTAATTTTAGCCTTTTAGATGATATTTATTATTAAGTGAAAATTATATTTACTAATCATAAAGGGAAAAGTTTAATATAAATCAAACATCAATATTTTTAAAAGAATTTTGAAATTTCTATATGCCCATCTTTGTAAGTAAGGCAACCATACACAACATTATCAGAAAATAAGTGTAATAACTATAGTAAATTTAAAGTCAACATTTCTCAAATTTAATAAAACATTAAATTACAGAGAATATCTTCCTAAATTTTTAAGATTACTGAGTACTTAAAAATTATATAAAAATGGCACTCACGTCAGTTTCTTAAATTATGTTTTACAGATAAAGTCTCTAGAACAACATTAGACCTGTCATCAGGTTGTCCACACATCAAAACAGCTATTGCTGGGTTAAAAATGCATTTCTGCAATATTTTAAACTTAAAGTGAATAATATTTGTTTCAAATCAGACCAGATTAATTATATTTTAAATCAGCTATATTCCTCAAATAAAGTTTCAGAAAAGTATATTTTATTTTTTGAATTACATTGCGAGATTAGGAAAGAGAAGAGAAATGAAAAGAAAAAAAAGAGAAATGAAAAGAAAAAAAAGAAAAGAAAAAAGAGAAGAGAAAAGAAAAAAGAGAAGAGAAAAGAAAAAAAGAGAAGAGAAATGAAAAGAAAAAAAGAGAAGAGAAATGAAAAGAAAAAAAGAGAAGAGAAATGAAAAGAAAAAAAGAGAAGAGAAATGAAAAGAAAAAAAGAGAAGAGAAATGAAAAGAAAAAAAGAGAAGAGAAATGAAAAGAAAAAAAGAGAAGAGAAATGAAAAGAAAAAAAGAGAAGAGAAATGAAAAGAAAAAAAGAGAAGAGAAAAAAAGAAGAAAAAAGAGAAGAGAAGAAAAGAAAAAAGAGAAGAGAAAAGAAAAGAAAAAAAGAGAAGAGAAAAGAAAAGAAAAAAAGAGAAGAGAAAAGAAAAGAAAAAAAGAGAAGAGAAAAGAAAAGAAAAAAGAGAAAAGAAAAGAAAAAAGAGAAATGAAAAGAAAGAGAAATGAAAAGAAAGAGAAATGAAAAGAAAGAGAAATGAAAAGAAAGAGAAATGAAAAGAAAAAAGAGAAATGAAAAGAAAAAAGAGAAATGAAAAGAAAAAAGAGAAATGAAAAGAAAAAAGAGAAATGAAAAGAAAAAAGAGAAATGAAAAGAAAAAAGAGAAATGAAAAGAAAAAAGAGAAATGAAAAGAAAAAAGAGAAATGAAAAGAAAAAAGAGAAATGAAAAGAAAAAAGAGAAATGAAAAGAAAAGAGAAATGAAAAGAAAAAAAGAGAAATGAAAAGAAAGAGAAATGAAAAGAAAGAGAAATGAAAAGAAAGAGAAATGAAAAGAAAAAAGAGAAATGAAAAAAAAGAGAAATGAAAAAAAAGAGAAATGAAAAGAAAAAAGAGAAATGAAAAGAAAGAAATGAAAAGAAAAAAATGAAAAGAAAGAGAAATGAAAAGAAGAAAAAGAGAAATGAAAAGAAAAAAGAGAAATGAAAAGAAAAAAGAGAAATGAAAAGAAGAAAAAGAGAAATGAAAAGAAAAAGAGAAATGAAAAGAAAAAAAAGAGAAATGAAAAGAAAAAAGAGAAATGAAAAGAAAAGAGAAATGAAAAGAAAAAAAGAGAAGAGAAATGAAAAGAAAAAAGAGAAGAGAAATGAAAAGAAAAAAGAGAAGAGAAATGAAAAGAAAAAAGAGAAGAGAAATGAAAAGAAAAAAGAGAAGAGAAATGAAAAGAAAAAAGAGAAGAGAAATGAAAAGAAAAAAGAGAAGAGAAATGAAAAGAAAAAAGAGAAGAGAAATGAAAAGAAAAAAGAGAAGAGAAATGAAAAGAAAAAAGAGAAGAGAAATGAAAAGAAAAAAGAGAAGAGAAATGAAAAGAAAAAAGAGAAGAGAAATGAAAAGAAAAAAGAGAAGAGAAATGAAAAGAAAAAAGAGAAGAGAAATGAAAAGAAAAAAGAGAAGAGAAAAGAAAAAAGGGGGGAAAAAAGGAAAAAGGGGGGGAGAGGGGGAAAAAATTTCTTCCAGTCAATTTAGATTGTTTTTTTAAATACAGCAAAGTATTTTGGTTATTGGAAATGTTAAATTTAATCTATTAGCTTGAAATTAAAAGTAAAATAAAAGCTTCAAGAAAGATTTTTCATTTTTAAAAATTCATTTTAAACCTTGAAAAAGCAATCTCAAATTTCTGCAAGAAATGAGATTATAGTACATCTACTTCAGACCAGTATTTGTTCTATTATCACAGAGTTATCCAGGTAACTGAGGACAAATGAGCCTTCCCAATTTCCATTATTTTTAAATTGTTCCATTTAATGAAGAATAAGAAAAAGACTTGACCCAAAGATTTGTGAGTTCAATGCCTGGCCACAGCAGAGGTGAACAAAAACCTGAGTTGAGTTACTAAAGGGAGATAACTGAAACCGAGATACTCAAAAAAGGCATGGCACATGGAACTAGAACAATCTACCTCGGTGGCCTAAATAAAGGGTTCAGTTCAAAATTTCAACATATATCACCTCAAAAGGCCAGAGTGTACAACAGCCGAAACTTTGTGAATAGTCCGAACAATGTAAATAGTGTAAACTAAATAGTCAATTAAAAACAACTTTAGAGAATTTCACATGAAAAAAAAAACAGGTTTTTTTTTGGGGGGGGGGGGTTCTTTCATAGGACAATAGTGTAGGTCTTAATTTTATCAAGAATTGGGATGAAAATGAACGTTGAAATGAATGGCTTTTGCATGTATTTAAGTTGCAAGAAGAGTTTTTAATGGCACTAAAATGGATAGTTGTCAGTGGATGATAGTTTACAACAAGGATTGGCCATTATTAATATTTACTTGGTTGAGAAAGCAATAACATCATCATTGCTGTTAGAGTTATTATTAAATCATCTTCAATTTATTTTCCGTCAAAGCAATCCACTCTGTCCACAATACTGAATACTTTACTTGTTTTGATTTCTACCCACCTAAAGTTTACAAATGAGAACGGTTTATTTTGATAGGCATTAGGTAGGAAAATGCACACAGCAATAAGTTTATTCCCTGATGAGAAACAAGGAAATGGACTAATGAAAGAAAAGGGTTAAGCATATAGACGGAGAGGCAGAATAAAATAAAGAACTTGACAGACTGCTTACACTATAGAGAGATCATCATTTACAACCAGACACACAAGTAGAGAGTGGCATAAAATACAATATATATAATTTGTACAGGCAAAAAGGACAAAAAATATACAACAGAAAGAAGTAGATTGATAAACTGACGTGAATTCAAAGAGAAGTTGTTCTATAAACAAGTAAATACAGAATCTGTCTATATTTCTGAGATGAGGTATTATGTACAGTATTTACATTATTCGGACTATTGTCCTCATCTTTGTCGCCATATTTATTACAATGTTTCAGCCTTTCAGTATCTGTCTATATTTCTGAGATGAGGTATTATGTACACTATTTACATTATTCGGTCTATTGTCCTCATCTTTGTCGCCATATTTATTACGTTTCGGCTGTTGTATGCTCCGGCCTTCTTCAGGTGGTTGGAATGTTAAACTGAACCTCAGAAGGCCAGAGTGTACAACAGCCGAAACTTTCACTCACTGTTCTAGTTCCATGTGCCATGTTAATGGATGTCAGTTATCAGTTACCGCCTGTTAATTTCCCTCTGAAAGTTCTCTACTGCCTTAACCGGGTATTGAACTCACACTCTTTGGATCCTGCCACTGGATCTAACTAACATCTTTATCCATTGTGCCATGTGTCCTTGAGGCTGAAACGTTGTAATAAAGATGGCGACAAAGATGAGGACAATACTTCGAATAATGTAAATAATGTAAAAGAAAGACACATTAAGAGACATACACGCTCACATAAATAGGCAAGAAGCACAAGGAGAAGAATTCTTTTATGTGCTGTGACCCTTTAGGATGTAAGCGATCATGGCCCTCCATATCCTCCTGTCCCTTATAGCTCTCAATAAGTTATCTTTTTGTTATTTCTCCCAAACCCTGTTCTGCCATCCATTTGTTCAAGCCCATGTCACACACTGCTTTCCTCTGTCCTATCTATCTATCCATCCTATGGGTATCAGATTTTCCAAGCGTTCTTTCCTCACCATGCATCCCAGAAATTTCAACTGCCTCTTCCTGATGCTAAGTATAAGTTTCCTCCGTTTCCATTCTCTCCAAAACCTAGTTGTTGCTCACATGTTTGGACCATGGTATCCTTAGCATCCTTCTGTAGAACCACATTTCTGCTGCTTCAAGTCTCTTCTTCATCTTTGAGATGTCCAGCATTCACTGCCATACAGGAGGACAGATATCATGCAGTAGTTCGGTACTTTTGTTTCCAATGAAATTTTCCTGTCTTTTAATACTCTTAGTTTTAGGAATGGGTCTAACCATCCCAATATGTCTTCGGATCTCAGTGTCACACCTTCCACCCTCTGTTAGAACACTTCCCCAATATTTAAATTTCTGTAGCTGCTTGAGTTTAGTATCCCCGACCTGTAATTTACATTTTGGGCTCATCCTTTTGATGACCATGAAGTCTTATCTTTTTGTAGTTTATGCTTAGTCCCTTCTTCCGACTCTCTTTTATAGGAGGTTTTGTAGTTCCCTTTCCGTGTCTGCTATCAGCACTGTATCACCTGCATATCTTATATTGTTAAGATTGTGGCCACCAATTATGAATCCTCGTAGGATTTCTAGTTCTCTCAGAATTGCATTGCTGTATAGGTTGAATAAGTCTGGTGAGAAGATGCATCCTTGTCTTACACACTTTTCTATTTTTGTATATCTGCCGATCTCATTTTCTATCCATATGCAGGTGATTTGCTGTCAGTATAGATTCTTGATTATTCTAAATGTCTTTCCTGAATATGTCAAAGGTTGCCGAGCAGCTCGAACAGATCTTTATGGCGTGCTTCGTCAAAAGCCTTTGCGTAATCTACAAAACACAGGTACTTGTCCTCCTGCATTTCTATTGCTCTTTCTGATAACATTCTGAGCATAAATATTGCATTCCTTGTTCCGGTGTCCTTGACGAACCCACACTATTCTTGTCCTATTTTTGGTCCGATTCTGCTGCGTGCTCTATTCATCAGAATTCAGATGATGAGTTTTGTATGTGGCTCATTCTAGAAAACTAAATTACAAATGCATTCATAAGTCATCAAAGTTCACTTGTTCATAACAATGTAAATAGGGTTAATGCTAGAGTTCTTCATATGATAATTAGGATGTGGACATCAAAGTATGGAGATTTTGTGATACTGAGGCAAAAGTTCCAGTGTTTAAAATAAGTGCCTCAAATTTTATTTACCAGTTCCTAAACATTTTTTTATATACTATCATTCACCTAATACAAGACCCAAAAGTCACTCAAGGAAGAGGGTTACTGAAGAAAGTACTATATGGTATTAAAAATTTAATATGATTTGTTTTCTACACATTGCAGGTTATTTAAAGCCAGAAAATATTTTTAGGTAAGAATTTTTTTTTTTTTTTTTTTTTTTTTTTTCGATGATATGGTAGCAGTACTCCACTTTTGGTCTGATCCGACTCTTGTCAGGAGGAGTCAGGTACTTTCTGGAGTGGTATAAGGAACCAACCATTTTCTGGAGTGGTATAAGGAACCAACCATTTTCTGGAGTGGTATAAGGAACCAACCATTTTCTGGAGTGGTATAAGGAACCAACCATTTTCTGGAGTGGTATAAGGAACCAACCATTTTCTGGAGTGGTATAAGGAACCAACCATTTTCTGGAGTGGTATAAGGAACCAACCATTTTCTGGAGTGGTATAAGGAACCAACCATTTTCTGGAGTGGTATAAGGAACCAACCATTTTCTGGAGTGGTATAAGGAACCAACCATTTTCTGGAGTGGTATAAGGAACCAACCATTTTCCTAGCATCTTTATTGAAGGATTGTACAGGATGGACACTGATAAACTGAAGATTTGAAAAGTCATAACATGTTCATTTTCAATCTTTTTTCTTTTCTTTTGGAGATTAAAATGGCTATCTATGATGTCCAGTAACAAGTAAAACTCATTGTTTTTCTATTCCAGTGAAAGATCAATTTTTCAAACTCAAGAGAAAATACCAGCAATATTTTAATGTCAGAGTATCTCATAGCGATAACATGATTCAGACCCTATTTGCCTAGTTTGAAAGAACTGGATCAGTCAGTTATCTTCCAGGAAGAGGTCCTAAGTGCACTGTTTGCCCTGATGCAGCAGTGGAAGCTGTATGGCAGAGTGTCTTTGAGGATCCATCAGCTTCGACCAATTGTCGCTCTGCTCAACTAGGCATCACCAGAACATTGTTTCAGAAGATTCCAAAACAGGATTTTAAAATGTTTCCATGCAAATAAATTTAAAAAACATTCATTTGTAAGCTATTTTTGCTTTATATATCATTCAGTTTGTTCAGTGGCCACCCAAGAGTTCCACTTGAGGTTTGGATTGTTTTGGGTTTTTTTATGGCTTATCAACCCATTGTGGGTTATTTAAAGCCAAAACATATTTTGTATTCAAGAATAATTCATCTTTTTGCATGTAAATATTACCTTAAGAATTTTGAGAATAATGATTTTTCCAGATACAAATTTTATTTAACCTATAGCCGAGAGGGGAAAGTGTATTTGCACGTAACAAAATTAATGAGCACAAATGGAATTTGAACGGAGCTCTGATTTCTCATTCCAAACTGCCATCCATTAAACCATTACGTTCCTTGAGTTCTGAAGTTAGCTCAAGTCTCAATAGACGTTCAAGGCAAGAAGCTTAATTGAACTATTTCTACATTACAAATACATCTTATTTGATTTGGACTCTTGGTATTTGCAAAAATGATTGAAGAAAATCAAGAAAGAAAAAAAAATTATCACCAATAGGCTTAACTTGATAGAGTAAAGCAAGGGATGTGAAAATAGATTTTATATTCTTACGCTTGTAACACTCTTTCCTGGCCTTTTGAACAGGAGTAGAGGTTTATCCTTGGTTTCCTGTTTAGGATTGGGTTTCTAGTTTCTTCTAAAGTCTGTTTCAGCACTATACCCTGTTTTTTTCCTATGCTAATATAAGTTTACATAGTAACCCTTTACCTTGAGTGGCTCTTGGGCCTTGTATTGAGTGACCATTTAAAAAAAATAAAAAATAATGAATATGAAAGGCATCTACAATAAAAAGACTTCAATTTTTGCTGGACATTTTAATTAAGTTCACAAAACTCATTTTATAAATTTGATTGCTTTACATTTTTTTAAGATTCACAAACATTCCTTTTTGAGATTGTGACTGCCACACCTTTTAAAGAATTTTTTTTCATTATAAGTAAACTGTAAAGTAATAATGTGTCCAAAAAGTAATTTGCACGTCCCAAATTCATGAGTATCAGATGATCCTTCAACTACCAGATCACAGCTTAAAAATATATATACAGTGACACACATAAGTATTGGATACATGTTATTTTCTGTTATAACTCTAGTTTATGTTTGCCATTTTGCCTGATATTTCGTAAAGTAATATCTCGTAAAGTTGTTTTAGTTGTATGTGGAAGGAAAATTAAAAACTCATGGTTGAATCCATTTTTTTTTTATCAAAGTTCAAAATTACCCTATGCAAAAGTATTGGATACATCAATTTAATATTTTGTTGCATAGCCTCTGTTTTGTTTCACTGCTTCCAGTCGCTTTCTATAGTTGGCCACAAGTTTTTCACACTGATCCACCGTTACTTTACCCCATTCTTCCTTGTATAATTCCTCTAATTGCTTGATATTTTGTGGATTCCGCTTATGAACGTAAAGTATTCCACAAATTCTCAATTGGATTCAAGTCAGGAGACTGACTTGGCCAATTGAGAGTACTAATACCATTATTTTCAAACCATTCCTTTGTAAGTTTTGCGGTATGTTTGGGATCATTGTCGTGTTGAAGCACGAAATTCCGACCATGTCCTAAAGAAGTTGCAGATTTCTGATGGTTCTTCTCTAGAATCTCCTTGTACATGCTACCATTCATTCTACCATGGATAACTTGTAATTCACCAGTGACCTTGGATGAAAAGCATCCCCATATCATAATGGAAGCACCCCCAAACTTAACTGTGGGGATGGTATTGTGCTTGTTGAAGGCAGTGCCATTTTTTTGCCAAACACTTGTCACTGCGTTCCTTCCAAATAGTTCAACTTTCATTTCATCCGACCAGATTACCTTTTCCCAAAACTGTATACCTTTCTTTTCATAAGTTTCGACAAACTTTAATAGGTCTTTGACACGTTTGGTTTTCAGTAAAGGCACTTTTCTTGGTGATCTTGAATGAAAGCCTGTACGATATAGAGCTCTGCTAATGGTATCCTTACTTACATTAATTCCAGCACCCTTAAGATCAGTTTTAATTTCAGAACGAGTAATGAAGGAGTTTTTTGGCACATTTCTGCTGATCCACCTTGAAATACTCTCATTTATTTTTCTCGGTCTTCCATTTCTTGGAAAGGTTTGCTGTACCGTCGCCATACTTCTTATACTTTCTGATGATATTTCCTACTGTACTTAGTGCTAGATTCATTTCTTTGCTAATTTTTCGGTAACCTTGTCCTCCTTTGTGACGTTCAATGATTCTATCTCGCATATCTCTGGATAATTCTTTGGTTTTTGCCATTTTTAATCCTTGAATTGCAGAATGCACATCAAAGAGTCAAATGATTAGTAGCACTATCTTGTAAACAAATGTGTGCTTCTCTGATTGGTCAGAGATAACATTCCAATACTATCGAAAATTTGAATATTTAAAGTCTTTTAAAATACAAAGTTTCGATTGGAAATTTGAAAAAAGTGTCATGTATCCAATACTTTTGCATAGAGTAATTTTGAACTTTGATAAAACCATGAGTTTTTAATTTTCCTTCCACATACAACTAAAACAACAATATATATATATATATATATATATATATATATATATATATATATATATATATATGCACACACACACAAAATGCCAATGTTCAGCCAATCTAAATCTGAGACAGAGGGGATAGAGACTGAAGGTTTGCTCTTTTGGCAAAAACTACAAGCAACATTCATTTCATTCAGCCTTTTCTTCAGCAAGTTAAATCACTAATTTCTTCTTCGCTATATGACAATGCATCTTTGTAGCTTATAAATACAACAAATTTATATTTCAATGGAAAAGAAGTGTTTTAATTTTTTTTTTTTTTTTATAGTTTTGCACAAAAGATTTACCATTTACATAGTGAGTAAAATAAGAATAGCCCTGAAGGTGGTTAAAAAAAAAAAAAAATTAACTGCATGGATTTATGTATGATTTAAGTTTGCAGCAAATTCAAGTTTTGCATTTTGGAACTTTGGGCAAGATTTTTTTTGTTGATTTCTTTTTAATAGTTTTGATTTGCAATTGGTTGGGTACATTCATGAAAACATTTTCAGTTAATCTTTACAAACCAGAAAATGTAGCACTGAACTGTTTAGTTGAATTAGTTAATAGCATTTATTGCATATGAAGTATGCCTTCAAATACAATTTTTATCCTCTTCAGTGCTATTCTTGTTTGAGCATTGATTGTCTTAGGTCTCCTTTGTTGTATTCAGTTCAGATGTAAATTTCCTCATGAAACTTGTTCACAGCTCTTGCATAATACCTATTATATAAATTGGCTTGATTGGTTTGTTTTATGGCATATCAACCTCAATGGGTCATTTAAAGCCGACTTTTTTTTTCCTGGTAATATTTTTGTATTGTCAAAAATCTATTTCTGGTAATATTTTTGTTTTGTCAAAAAGAACTTATTGCTGGTAATAGTTTTTTTTTTTTTTTTTTTTAAACCTATTGCTGGTAATAGATTTTTTTTTTTTTTTTTTTTTAAACCTATTGTTGGTAATAGTTTTTTTTTTTTTTTTTAATGTATTGCTGGTAATAGGTTTTCTTCAAAAATTTATTTCTGGTAATAATTTTTTACAAAGTATTTCTGGTATTAGAACCTAGTTTTACACTTTCATAATGCTTTTTACCTCAGTTTCGGGGTTAACTATTTGCCCATAGCTGGGACCTTAATCGGTGGTACCACCCCGGGTCAGGGTGGACCCGGGAACACCAGCAATTAAGAGGTGGTACCACGCTCCTCAAAGCCTTCTGATCAGAGGCCTTGCTGTTGGACGTAGTTTATCATCTTACCCTGGACGCGGATGAAGTTTAGTGTCATACCCAGGACGGATACATTGTGTTGAGTATTATAAATAATACTGACATGATTTAAATTTTATAGGATGATGTGCAAATAAGATGTTCTATAAGAAAATTGAGCATCTGCAAGGAGTCATGAAATCAATCCTCCAAGAGGTAACTTAAGAAGCATCACTTAGTTTAACATGAAACTAAAAAAGGATTGAGAAAAATCAGCTTGTATTAATGTTCCAAATAAGGAGAGTTTGAGTACCTTGAGAATTACTATTTGAAAATCTGACCTTTATCTGGATTCTAATGCCAATCACCAGTGAAAATTAGCAACTATCTCAGCCACAAGAGAAACCTGATACCAGTTCATATGATTCATCACCCCCAGAGGCTAAACTTTGGTATTCAGATAATTAAGAATACTTTCATTGAATATAAAAGATGGATGCTGGAATTTAATAAATTTTCATGTAATTTTCAATAGTATTTCATTTTTGAACAAAAACTTTACTATAGGGACTTGTAAGAAAATAAGAGCACTTTCTAAGAACATTTTAATATTGGTACAGGGATTTTGGCGTTTGTTTTTTTGTTTGTTGATTTTTTACATTTTTTTTTTTTGCTTTAAACAATTTGAGGAGGACATAAAAAAAATCAGAAATGTAGATAAATAGCTATGAAAAAAAAAAACAAACAAAAAATGAATATAGATATTAATTCAAACATGATTTATTGGAATCAATCAACCAAGTCTATCTACTTACAATTTTTATTATACTTTTCCAGTTTGCATATAAAGTTGTGCTATGTCTAAATCCAATTTATGAAGTAACTAACCAAAGTTCATTAGGTTTTGGACAATCTCTTCATAAATTTGATTTGGATGCATGAAAAGTTAATACAAAAACTGGCAGACTGTAATAATAAAATTAAACAGACATGTATATAAATAAAGGAACCATACCAGCCCACAGGTAAAAATCAGCAAAAGCAAAGAAAATTGAGTATTTTATGTTATTTTTATTGAATTCTGCTAGAATTATATGACAAGAAATGGTTTCAAAAATGTATTTTCACCAGAAATCTAGAATGAAACATTAAATTTGCCCATTTTATGGTCAAACATTGTCCAGATGATTAAAGTGAGCTATATGGGATCAAACAATGAATCCTTATAAATTTTTTTTTTTTTTAAATCAATTCTCTCAAGCAAGGCAATGATGCCACTAAGACACAAGGAGATATTGAGAGTAAAAGAGAATACAAAGAATTTAGAACAAACTGGAAACTCAAGCCTAAACATGGAACAAAGGACAAATCTCTATTCTTGTTCTATAGACTTGGAAGGAATGCGAACCAAGCAATAGGCAAACCTATTTGTTTACTAACAAAAATTTAGCATGTATCTCAGCACCATATAAAAAAAAAAAAAGGCCCCAATTATTAAAATATTGAAATCATAGTTGCCCTCCTAACCTCATATATATTTGTAAATCTATCAAGAGATGATGCTTAAAAAATTAGATTATAAGTACACACACACAGAGTTAAAATGTTCAGTTAAACTGGAATGTTTCAGACGGCATGTTTTTACAATAGGACAACGAATGTTATTCTGTTGGTTTGGCATCACTTTCCATGAACACGAAGGTCATATGACTAAAATATAACACCACATTGATGAGAGGATAAGCAGTTATGGGCTTGGGGGGAAATGTCATAGTGACAGGACAATTCATCATCCTAAACTGGGTCAGTTAAAAGCTAGTTATCTTTGATTTGAAAAGACTCGATTTGGGGTTTTCAGGATTAAATTTTTAAAATAGGTTTACTTTTGTTGATTTCCAAATACCATTGATTTTTATCCTTAATGTTCTTAATGAGAGTATTATTTCCAGGCCTTGAGTGCACAGTATTTTTTGATTCTCTCATTTATATAAATGTCCAGTCAATTCCAATAAAACTTGTTTGAATAAATTCTTGCTGCTTAAGTATACATTGTACATAGAATTTGTAGCCAGTTCAAACCCTAGTCAAGGCTTTTACAATTACTTTATAATAATACTTAATGGGAAAAGATTATAATACCCTATTCTGTAATTGTTTTATTTTAGCCAAAGAGAAAGATAGCTGGATATATGTTACAAGCTTTTATTTATATATGCAACTATCAGGAAAACAGTCAGGGTACAACTAATTCACCAGCGCTGTCGTTGTTAAAAATACTGCCAATAGGCAAGTCTAATTCACAACACAGATTCTCTTACAGGAAAGGAAAAACAGTAATGCTGCCACTTCAAATTCAACTCTAAGACTCTTATGACATTTTTTTTTCTTGTTTAGTCATGGTCCCCTCCCTCACAACTAATATCATTAGGGGATACTTCTGGAGTAGGTACCCCAAATATGTCACATAAATCCAAAAGGCAATGTTTTTTTGTTTTTTTGCTTTTCTTTTTTTACCCCTCAATGTCAAAGCTTTTCAGTTTAATCTGATTTATATGTCTTATGGAGACAGTCTCTTCCTTCGTTGATGCATATCACCGTTCTTTGGAATTTATGTATTTTGTCCTGATTTTCTAGACATATACATGACACATAAAATGCATACACCAGTTTGAAAAGATCTTTAATTACTTCATACTTTTAGTATAAATCTATGAAAACAATAATTGGGATTTTCCTGTTGAACATTAATTAAGCTAAGAGTCTGTCTATCTGGACTTAAAAAAACTGCTGGAGTCTCTCTTCATATATCTCCTTGACTTTGATTTTTTTAAGCTCTTTTTAAGGTGTCCACAAACCTTTCTGCTTGACCAGTTAACCTTGGGTAAAAGAGTGGAGTGGGTGTGTTCTTAATATATACAAACATTTACAAGTTCAGTCAAACTGAATTGTGTTCCATTTATCTGAAATAATTGTACTTTAGATTCCAAATCTGGAAAATAATTCTTGTAAATAAGCTATGGTTACTGCCAAACTTACTCTTTTGCATATTGCAATTTCAAAAAATTATCAGCTACTATTAAGAAAGGGGAACTTATTCATTATTCCAACATAGTTTAGATGTACTCTAGACAATAGTTTAATAGTTGTATGCATTGGTTAAATTTTTACAGACAGCAATTTACGTCTTTGCAGAGTTTTTGCACGATTTGACTAAGTGTTCAAGGTCATGGTTCCATCCTTGGCATTAGCAACTTCTTAAAGACTTCCTTCTCAATATTCCAGGATGATCAGCACGGAATTGTTTTAATATCTGACTTTGAAATGTTACTTGAATTATATGTCCTTCATATATTAAACAGTTATCACAAATGCGGTGGTGGTGCCTGTCGTTATCTCTTTCCGCTCTCCCATCAGTCATGGACGTCTTATTAACAGAATATCTTTGTTGTCAATGCTCTGATTGGAACTCATTCCACGACTTCCTTTGTGATGCCACTTGGAATTATGTTTTTCATCATCCTGTTCATAAATGTGCCACTGGCGTCTCTTTCTGTATGAGAGCAGGCACTGAAGATTTCATTCCAGTAGAAAAAAATACCAAGTTAGTTCAGTGTGCCAGAAGATTTTTCTCATCAGAATCCATCTTGCAACATTTATAAATCTACCATTAGTCTATGCACTGAATATTGTTGTCATATCTGGTTTGGTGCTCCTGCTCTTCATCTCAAGATTCTTGACAAAATTCAAAGAAGGGTCATGTAATGTAATCGATCTTGACCTGGCATCTTGATTTCAGTCACTTTCTTAACAATGTGACATGGCTTCCCTCTGTCTTTCTACAAATACTTTTGTGACAACAGTTCTGGTGAGGCTTTCCCTGGTGCCCTGACGACATGAATTAAGCATGCTACAAGATTAGCAACTATGTCTCACCATTGTACTGATGAACTAGCTAGATGTAACCACCATTTCTACTTTAACACTTTTTCTCGCACTTCCCACCTGTGAAACTTCTTCAAGGATTTAAATGAAATATCACCTTATGTCGTCTTGAATGCGATTTTTATTTTTTTATTTTTTTTGGCCATTCCTCAATCCTTATTCTCAGTCCTCTTATTCTCTTCCACTCCCTGTACTCCCCTGCATTCTAGTGTCATTTTCAACCTGCAGAAGGGGGAGGGGGGTAAGAAAAATAAAATCTTTTATATTCCCAAAATATTTTATGGTTTTAAACGACCTGCAAAGGGGTGATAAGCCGTAAAAAACAGTGAATCAATCAGAATAACATTTTGATCTTAAATTAGAAAATCTTAACCTTTCATGCTGTTGAATATGATACTGGATAAGTTATTTTATACAAATTAAAGAATAGAAAAATGGAAGCTCATATTTCAAGAAGGTTATCACTTGCAGAGAAAAATTATAGCCAAAATATTAAAACATTAGCAATAATTTTTGCAGTAAAAATATTTCATGAGAGAAGATTTATTTTTGCAAAATGACCATAAACCACTTTTGAAATTCATACAGCTATCATATAATTATAAAATTGTATATCTACCATTAAAAGAAAAACAATGAGCAGGATTAATTCCAAAATATAAAGAACTACTTGAGAACAGGGCAATCGGCTCAATAAATTCCAAAATGGAAATATTTTGTGCACTGCTATAAAAGAACAACTTGTAACAATGGATATAAAATTAGAATCTAAAAATGAAAATATTATTTAAAAAAATAAAGAAATATTTAAAATGTGGCTTGGAAAAAAAGTTTCAATTTTTAGGAAATAAATATTAATTTGTGCCATTATCCATTACACCCCCCCCCCAATACACACACACATCAAAGCTTACAGCAACTGTCAGTTATGTGTCATGCATGATACATGCTTCGGCGATCATGTATCTTCTGATGCATGACTGACAAGGCAGATTTTTTTCCCGCAGTAGGTTGCCATTTCTTTCTGCGGTAAACCAGTTGCCAACCAAGGTTATAGAACCCGGTCTGTCCTGCTTCTTACCCATAGCTGGGGGGAGAAGAGGAGGATTCATACCTTTCCCAAGGGTATTAGCACGTAAGTGAATGCAATGGATCTGACTGGAATTCGAACTCGGCTCTCCGATTTCTCAATCGGAGCCACTATCCATTACTCCACCTCAGCACTTGGTATTCCCAAATGGTCACCAATCTAAGCACTGATAAGGCTCAACATTGCTTAACTTCAGTGACTGTACAAAACCAGTGTTTCAACGAGACGTGGTCGTAAGCCAAAATATATGTTAGTGAAAGTCTTTTTTCCTTCCTTTTTTTTTTTTTTTTTTTTTTTAATATTTTCAAATGATTTTTGACATTCTACTGATCAATTCTATTTTTAAGTAATAAATTAAATAGTCTTCTCAATACCTGTATGCTTGGTACATACAAATTGAAGTAGATAACAAAACCTAGAAACAACTGCAATGTGGGAATGTCTGTAGGAACTGGCATCATTTTTTATGGCTTTTAATCTTTCTGGTTCTGTTCAATGTCCGATTTTAGTTGTTAATTTAACCAAAAATGTTTTATACTGGGCATAAATATCTCACTTTTTCTTTTTTATTATTATTAATAAAATCATATCCAAATTCTCTTATACATTCAAACACTTTGTCTAGGTACTTAAAATGTTCTGATACCGTTTATTAAATGGCATCCAACTACTCTTATTCCAGCTATCATAGTGTAAATCAACAGCCCCAAGCCATGAACCAGTTGGTACAAATTCATGCAGAATGAATACCCCCCACCCGCCAACCATTTTATTGATTATCAGTTTTGTTTGTTTTTATGCGTATGACAGACACTGACAAGAACTACCCACATCCCTGCAGAAAAACTGTCTTGTATGACACCCAGTCCATAGCACAAAAAGGTTGCTAACCACTGGTGTAAATAATTTGTTGAAAAATTGGAAGGCCAACTTATTTCTAAATGTCGTTCCATTATGTTTATATAATCCCCTATGTATATTAATAATTGATGAAGGTTTGCTTCTTTTTTTTTTTGCTTTTTTTAATCTACTTCCACTTGTAGATAAATTTTCAACATAGTTTTTTTTTAAATTTACTTCCATTTAATCTGGTAAATAACTAATCTGTTGCTAGAAGAGGTTATTTTTTTGGCTTTGTAAAATGTTTAATCCTGTTGATAGAATCAATCACTACAAGCACAACTCCAACATGAAAAATCGACTGATGAAATAACACTAAGGTTTTTCTCGTCTTTCTTCCTTGCTCTAAGTTAGTAGTGCACAGCACACCTCACAGGTGCAACAGAAGAGACTAGCAGGTGAGGCAGGATGATTGAAAGATGATCAAAGATTTAGAAATTTAAAATATTATGGATTACTTGTAATTGTATGCATGAGTCCCAGTACAGATAGTTAACAATTATTATTCAGTTTTATAATTGATATTTTTGCATTATATCAATTATGAAGAATATAGTAACTATGGTTTGCAAATTGGAGGAGAGAGTTATCTATGACAATGCTCTGACTTTGAATCCGGTTATCACCCTTTAACCCTCTCTTAGTTTTGTTTATTTTTAAATGTATTTTTATCACATAAAATTTGGTGAGGTGCAAGTAAATTTTCACTCTGACCCCCCCACCAAAAAAAAACAGTTTCATGCTTCTTAGGTATGGCAGAAGAGGATAACAGGTATGGCAGAAGAGGATAACAGGTGAGGCAGAATGAATGAAAGACAAAGATTTAGAAATAGTTTCAAAAAATTTATATGACAAAAATAAATATGATTTTAAAATTTAAAATATTATTATGGATTATTTGTAATTGCATGCATGAATCCCAGTATAGTTATAAATAATTATTAACCAATTTTATCATTGTTATATTTTTGCATTATATCAAGTATTAAGAAAATAGTAACTAGAGTCTGCAAATTAAAGGAGAGAGTTATCAATGATAAAATATGATTACAAATCCAGTTATCTCCCATTTAATCTTCTCTCAACATTCTTTGCCATAGGGCTGCTTGCACCTTTTCACCAGGCCTTCCCTTTGGTGAGGAATGAGCAAATTCTCATTCTGAAAATGCAGTCCAGCAAAAAGGTTTAGGAACTACTGCTCTAAATACTAGTTTTCCATTTTCTTTGTTTTGATACATTGACCCTGTTCTTTTGAAAACAAATCTCATATTTCCGAATTCATTTTTCCCTTGTAATTCAGTGTTATTGAAGGGAAAAAAATTTTACCGACTTACAAATAGAATTGATTTGTCCCATAAGGCAGATACTTGTAACCAATCCCACGTTGCTACAAATTTAATGTTTCCTTCAACAATATAAGCATTTCTTTTGAGTTTTTTTTTCTCTCTAAAAGAAAAATCATTCTCATTTTTTTCCCATTTATATTCAGTTTTGTCCCAGAAGCACTGCATGTTTTTTGTTGTTGTTTTTTTTGTTTTTGTTTTTTAGGCCCACAATTCCACCCCTCTATCACATGTCTCCTAATATTTTAGTAACATCTGAACCTATGCCGAGCTGAAGTTTTATGGGTATTTTATTAATGTTTATTTGAACAAATTTTCTGTTTACAGACAAATTCTCTTCTCAAGTTGCTAAATGTCACTTTCACAGCTCCCATATTCTTTTTGTATTTTTTTTTTGCTTTACAGTAAGTTTGACAAGGTCCAATTCTGACAGTTAAAATATCAACCCTTAAAAAGGATATATTTTTCCAGAATGCATACATTACAAGAATTAGCTATTCTATTATTTACCAATTTTTCTTGTCATAAAACTTCTTTTTTTTTATGTATAGCCTGTATATTCAATGACATTTTATTTTCTTCTATTTCTGCCATGTCAGATTTTAAATTTAATAATCTCTGACATTCTTCTGCAACTGACTAAGTTTATGGCTCGGTCCTGTTCAAGCTTCAGTAGAATTCTCGTTCTATCCCCACCCCCCAACTGTCCCCGAGTGATTTCAAATCTTGTACAAATGTAGGGCACCTAAATTCGTCCTGTTAACCCTATTAATTTGAAACTTCATTTATAGATCACAAAAATTATCATTTACATTTTTGGTTAATTTCAAACAGTACCACCTTTTATGACAGGGTTTTTTTATTCTTTAATTTTTTGCAAGAATGGATACAGTTCTTTCCATATTTCCAAGTTTATTTAGCAGAGTGTAATTACAATTTTTCATACACTGGGGACTCAATTTCTGTAACAGAATTCTTACCTTTTTTTTTTTTTTTTTCTTTTTTCTTTGTCTGGCCAGTTAACAATCTCAATAAAATATTTCTTTGTATCATTGAAAGTATATTCCAACTTATTTCTGCATCAGAGTGGTAGTGGTGGTTGTTGAATTCTACAATGGAATCCACTATGTTATCTGGGGTAAAGAAAATTGTAATTGGCTCAATCATTTTATCCAACATTAAGCGTTGTTCTGTTTTAAGGCCATCAAGCAATTCACTCATCACCGGTGTTAAAAATCTCCATAGTCTGTAACATTACCAGTTGAAGAGAAAGACATGCAGGTGGATATCTGCTTTACAAAATTTTATTTACATGGGTACCTTTCAAGAAGCAGTCAGAGTATAACTAACCTATCAACACCACAGCTTTTTAAACCCCAGCAATAGCCAAGTTCATTTCACAAGACAATAGAAAGGTGTGAATCCATCTCTTCCCACCCTCTCCAACCTATGGGTAAAATAGTAAGGATTCTTTAGATATTGTATCCTTAAAAGTACAACAAGTCTAAAAGGATAACTCTAAATTCAAATGCCAGTGCCAATACATCCTGGGTCGGTGTGGCAAGATAGCAGCCACCAGTGTCCATGTCTAAGAGACCTTGCATCCTGACAGAGGAGGGTGATATAAAGAAAAAATTCTAATGAAAATTATTTTTTATATATCAACAATAATATAATACTATAAATATTATATATGGTAAAAAGCATATTTTATTTAACTAGTAACATACTCTGTTGTCCATCTTCAAAGTCCATTCAAGAACCATCAAGAGAATTGTGAATAAGTTTAAGAGGGAACCATAGAGGAAAATTGGATGAGGAGGTCACAACAGGAAGAGGGATCATCATTTCAACTTAGAGCTAAATACATTCTTATTATTCAAAGTAGAGTCCAATAGTGTTATAAAAGATTGGAGAATTCCAGGAAGATATCTTTAATCATTTCTAACATAAACAGTTCAAATCTTAATCTAACAATTTTGCTGTTACACCAAGTGTGTGAGTGTGTGTGTGTATATATATATATATATATATATATATATATATATATAATGTACACACATGCAAAAAAAAACTTAATTTGTTTTACCAAGTCATCAAAGTATATCAATGATGAGTAGAGTGATTTGGAACAATGCAAAAATAGTAATCAACAGATAAGGAGTTTAGCAATTCTACTTAATCTAGCCAAAAGGTGATCATTCCTGGTTGGGTTGCCTGGGAAAGTGGTCTGTTGTTTTCAGAGGCCTGACCCCACCACAAATTATACCAGGAATCAACATCACAAATAAAGCTTCCCAGCACATTGCAAGATAGTTTTGCATATAAACAAAAAGGTTTATTTACATTAATACACGAGTATTTAAAAAATTTAACTTTTTTTTTAACAATGTTAATACGTCTGAATCTTTCAGATATATCCAATAACACATGAAAGACATCCAGTTTCACACAAACAATTCTAACCAACTCTTTGAAACAAGAATATTCACCCATTTTCTATTTATCTTTATTGTCTGTAAATAACAAATAACTTCTCACAAATTCTTCACTTGATCTAGTGCAGATAACCAACAGATTGATCAATAATTCAACTGGCAAACCTACCTACTGCTCTCATCCAGAATTCTTCGCCAAATGGCTAAAAGGCCTGTCTTTAAAAAAAAGTCAACTATTTTAGCTGTCAGTTTATATTTAGATATTAGTATATTTCAAGGCAGGAAGTTTTGCTATAATTGTCATTCCAATCCTTTTCCCATCCAATTTAGCTGCCTGGCAAATTAGAATACTTACTGGAATCATTCTTGGCAAACATTTGGCACTGATTGGATAACCATGACCTTCCAAAACCTTTAGAAAATGGGGTAGAGAAGTTACACTTGACTTTTAAGCAATAATCAATTAAAAAAATACAAAAAACAGGTTAAAAAGAAGAAAATGAAGATAAATGGCGAAAGATTTGTTCACTATTAAGTACAGAGAGGAGAAGGAATAAAAAGGTTTGATCTTTTTTACAGGCCATCTTTTTCCAGAATTGTTTTCCCAGCAGAAACTCCAGATTTGTTTTTAAATCTTAAGCTTTCTGAAAGAAATTCTATTTATTAGATTAAAATATTCACAACTATGTTAATATAAAATTACATATGTGCATATCTGCAGCACAAAAGTTTTATTTGAAATTTCAAGATATTTTATGATAAAAATATATATATTTTTTGTTTACTTCCAACTGACATTTAACCCTTTGAGCCCTGACCACCACTTTACCAGTGGTAGATAAAAATGACAATATCCAGTCACCGGTTGAATGGTAGGTAAACACTTGTAACTATTTTTATATCTACTGTGAAACATTACATACAAATTATTTGCGAATTTTGACTCGGGAGCTCAGGTCGAAGGGTTAAAATTGTTCGGGAATGCAGGGCTCAAAGGGATAAAAAAAAGAAAAAAAGAAAAGGAAAATTAAAAAATAAATCTGATCTATACGTTACTATTTTGATAGAAATTCTTTGAGTAGTTACTAAACTATAATAGTGTAGCAGCTAAAATAAGGAATTGAATAGGTCACATTTATTGGTTTCTCTTTTATACTCAATAGGATATTTAATTAAATACAACATTTTACTACAGTTTATATGGGAAGAGAAAACAACATTGTGATGTCAAAATGTCATCTGTTTGGTTTGGT